>HG992287.1:1250000-1875000 GCA_905220595.1 Spilosoma lubricipeda | reverse complement strand
GTATTTTGCCGACACCCCTGTCCATCTGGAAATCCCCAGAAATATAATATGGAATAGCTTATTACTTTGGAAGGTTCTGGGTTTACCTGCAAATAAAAATGGTTTATGACTTTTTGTTTAGAATTTATCATTGTTTTGGTGAGTAATGAAATAAAAAAAAATGTTGAAGGACATGCATTGGTAAGACTTGCTGAAGTCTTACAGAGAAACTTTATTTTACATCAAACCATTTGGTGACAGTCTTTTTAGGCAAACTAATAATAGAACTTTCCGCTTCATGGAAAACTTAAAAAAAATGTAAACTAAATATTAATAAGTTGTAATAAAATAGTTTTTGAAAATACATTACTATCAAAATTCCCGTTCAATAACCTAGGCGTATTATTACGAACTTATTATTTTCAGCTAATAAATTTTCATTAACAACCCATCACGTCCCACTGCTGGACTCGGGTCTCCTCTCTGGAGAGGTTAAGGCCATACGTCCCCGCGCGGGCCAAGTGCGGATTGGGCATTGGCAAGACAACGCTGTGGCTACGTTATTTTGTCGTTGGATGTTTTTTAGCCGCCCAAAGGCCTCCAACGAACTCTTATCATATGATAACAACCGGAACCGACTGCTTAACGTGACCTCCGAATCACGGAGACGTTCATGGTAACATGCCACTAGCGGTCATCCATCCAGGTACTGACCGCCCCGTCATTTCTTACCTTGTAGATTGTATCCAATCACCGAATGCAACTGGGCTATGAGCACCTCAGAGAAATATTTCATTTCAATATTGTTTATGGATTTTAGAAGTACTTAGTCTTTAAAGGGAGCCCTTTTATTTTAGCTACTCCCTCTACATATCTATCCGTCCGACCCGCATCGCTTAGAGATTATTTGTAACTAAATTATATAATAAAAAAGCTATAATTATTCATCATTGTTTAATACAGAATAGATTTTGATTTATAGATAATATAAATGAGACGCTTTATGCTTAAGAAAATTAAAAGAAAAATTAAACTTACTTCTAAATTTATCAATACATGATTAAAGTCTTAGTAGTCAGTCTAAAATTTCATAAATCAAGTTTTCACCAATTGAGTCCATAACTGCATTAAAGGTGAACTGCTTTCAACGCAATTTGTGAATCAATTTATGAAGCGATTCGCAAAACTAGATTAATGAATAAAACAACATTTTCACACTCTCGCCCAATGCACTCGGCATCAAAAATTTATGTTGTTGCTCGAAATTCGCGTGAAAATTCTTCAACACCAACTTGTCATCGTTTTTAGGAACATTACACTCTTTCCATGCGGTGCTAGAATTTTAGCGTTGAAATCCAAATTAAAGTAAATAAATATTCAGCGGTAACATGAATTTAACGTGACAGAAAAATAACTTCCAGGCATGTATTTTTTCAACCTAATTCAGATTGACAACGTGAATCCGTAGATGCTTATATTTATTTACAAAAGTCAAATATCTACTCCTTTTTTAAGAAATATTTAAAACATTACATTAGATTGAATCTAAGTTCACTGTTGATTGATATGTTATTTTATACTACAAACTTTCTAACGTAACACAATCCACCTGCCTCTATCCCGCACTGTCAATCTTGCCAATAAGATTTGGAAATTCTAATCACTAGAGTCCAAAGTAACATTGTGTGTTAGGTTAGTTATATGAGGCGTCGGGCTGTCAGAGAATGAACATATCTGGTGGCAGATTAATCGCTGTGGTAGGAAATAGGATGGCAGTCTGGTCGGGGTGGACCTGAAATCAGAAACTCTAGCTTCTCCCTAGAGTAGAACATCTAAGACTAATCGTACGTCCTACTTTAAATGCTTCTTCCCTGTTCGCAAGAAACTAGAGATTTGTTGAGATTTTCCAAATCATCAACAAAAAAAATTTGGTTTTTTCGAGATCTACATTATTGTTGTTGAATTATCTATGATCGCAATGAGTATGGTGACCACCACTCTTGGATTCAGCTTTTGCTTTCCATCAGGCGGAGTAAAGTCAATTTGACAAGCCCACACATAAAAAATATAGAACCATTGCTAAATATAGTGCTATCTTTTTTTTCAATATCAAGTCTTAAGACCATGGATGAAAGTCCAAATGGCATCTCCAAGGTGTCTTAAAATTAAAGAAAGTAAACAATTATGAAGAACAGTTGAAATACTATTTTTCGTGTTCTGTGTTTGTGTCTACAACTTCGATTATGTTTTCAAATCGCACACAAAAACATATTCAAAATAAAAAAATAAAACTTTTTGAAAGAGATTAAAATATCAAAAGTTAATCATACGCTCATAAATAAAACGAAACAAACAGCAAACATTGTTGTTTAATATACTCCGAGCCTCGGGTTAAAATAAATCACTTTATAAAAGTTTACTTTAGTCAGTTGTAGACCCATATATTTCAGCAAATACACATAAATTAGGAAGACTATTATTATAAAAAAAATCAACCGTTTATTTTAAAACTGACTGACTGCAAGAGTTTGTTGAATGAACCATCAATGAACTATAGAAACGAAATTAAAACTTGTCCATGAACAGTAATTTAACGATGCAAAAATACGATTGATGCAATCAAACAAACGTTCCATTTTACTGTCAAAAATTAAGACAAAAATATAAGTATAGCTTCATGGATTTATAATTATCTAATAGTTAAAATAACTAATTAAATTTTGCAATATTTTTATCTTAGTGATTGGCAATCACAGCTAGAGTACACGAAGTATAAAGAATGTACTTTTATTCCATTCATCTGTGATTAATGCTATTTGTTCAGTATTGTTTTAATTTAAAACATGTCGTAAACTAAAAGAGCATATGGATGTCATGTCGTTTTACCTTCCGAATAAAAAAAATCAACAAATTGTCCGCAATCTGGTTCATCAAGTTACTTCCTATGTTTATTTTTGTTAACTCGTTCAATCGGAAACTTACATCTCCAGATGTTATTTTGATTTCCAGATAACCTTCAATCTATCTTTCTCATTGTTTATATTATAACACGTGTTTACGACTTACAATTTATCATCCTATTTTTAAGTGCATACTTATACGCTAGTCCACTTTAATTTAGAATATGATGGGTACTTTTTTAGATAATATATTTATGGTTATAAACTGCGACCTTTTCGCTAAAAGCAGTCACTTTCAGGGAAATTAGGACAAGGAATACTCATACTTGATAGGTTTGATTTTAGTTATTAAACATATTTACGCTTGTATATAATATAACACCTAAAACTCCTTAATTTCCTAAAAATTAATCCTAGTTAGATCGATTTATCGCCCTGTATACTGAATTTCATGAAAATCGTTGAAGCCGTTATCGAAATTCGGTTTATTATATATACAAAAGAATTGCTCGTTTAAAGGTATGAGATAAAAACAAAGCCAAATTTGTCTAGTTAGCTTTACATGGAAGCCTTTGAAGTTCTCGAATCCCTCTACATAATCTGCATATAATAGGTCTTTACCTATGAAATTGCCGTTTTGTATGCAATAAGTGAAAGTACTTATTTTTTCAAACTTTTTATTTCTGTTATTCGAAGTTATCACCCATGCAATAGACGCATCTTTAAAAACGCATTGGCAGTTTATTGATGCCCTTCTTGTAAAAATCAGCTGGACGGGAGGCAACAAACTCTTCAAAGGCATTTTGTACTGACTCTCGGGAATTGATTTTTTTTACCCACTAAAAAGTTGTAAACTAAAATGTTGGAAAAAGTAATAGTCGGTAGGTGCAAGGTCTGGTGAGTATGAGGAAGAGCTTCCAGCCAGTAAAGACCTATCTATACAAATAAATAAAATTGGAGTGTCTGTTTGTAATATTAAAATAACCACTTTTTACTTAATGCATATGTATGTATACACGATACATATACCAAAAATGTAGTTTAAAATTTTTTTGTCTGTCTGTTTGTTCTGGGTAATCTCTGGAACGGCTGGACGGATTTTGACGGGACTTTCACTGGCAGGTAGCTGATGACCCGAGGAGTAACTTAGGCTACTTTTTTTTAGACTAACTTTATCCCGCGGCGTTACTCGCGGTACAACAATGACCGCGGGTAACACCGTGGGGTTCAGCTAGTTATTAGATAAAAATATATAAAATTTCCTCTTTAATAGTTTTATCTATTTGCTGAAAACAACAGAATAACCAGTTGAGCAGTTTAAAAGGTTTGAATGAACAAAGGGCGGAAGTGTCTTCATTTCAAACTATTTAAAAAAGATAGTGCGTTGGTCTCAATAACATACAAGCTATACCCTTATTAAGTAATACACAAATTTAAAGATCGACTGAACTGAGAAATTGCTCAAATCAAGTCAAATAGTTAGCCAACGAGCTGTGGACTTCACATCAAAGGAATGGACTTAATTAAATTTAATGAAACTGACTCCATCAAACAGCCAACAGCAAAATTGATCCGTTAACATGAAGACAGTTAAATTAACCTCAATGTAATACACATTTTAATTAATATCGGGACTAAAGTAAGTAATCAATTTAAGTTATTAGGTTTAGTTACTATTTGACAAGCTTAATTTGAAGTGTTTCGTTAAATTGGCAAGGATTTATAAATAATTTGCTGCCTCGTTGGTCTAGCGTTTGACTTATGCGACTGTCGATCAAGAGGTCTCGGGTTCGAATCCCAGCTCGGGCCAAAAAGTGTTATTGAAGTTTTCTGATTAGAATAAAATTAGAAATACTTAATTAGAAGTACTTTAAAAGGAAAAAACGGAATCCTTATAGGATCACTTTGTTGTACGTCTGTTTGTCTCTCAAGACACTTTCTCAGGAACACGTGGAGGTATCAAACTGAAATTCATATCAAATACTTAACTAAAATGTCCCTTGGTGCTGTGAAAACATCTTACTTCTAAGCCGATGCAATCAAAAGAAACAGGCTTTTATGCTGCAAAGTTTTGATACTCTTGATACAGGAATCAAAACCTACAGGGTACTTCCTGTGAACTCAGAATCTTGAAGGTACGAAGTACCATCTTGTAGCACAGATATTTTTTTTTGTAACATGATATAATAAAATTATTTTTATTAATTTTAAACTTACTACCTTTTGTCATGACCGCGTAGAGGTATTAAATTAAAATTCATATCAAATACTCAAGTCTACAACACCTTTAAGCTACTACAAAATCAAACTTATATCTCATAATAATTTTAAACATATTACTCTTTTCCTTATGAATGTATAGTAGTATCAAGTTGAAATTCATATCACATACTTAGGTCTAATTGCTTTTAAGGTGCAAAAACTTTTATATACCTACAGATTTGTACGGAACCTACGGTGCGCGAGTCCGGCTAGCACTTGGCGGTTTTTTTTTATTTGTCATTTAAATTACTACTGTTTCATATTAGTTTATTTTATTTAAATTTTTATGTACTTCGTAAATTCTACGTCCGTAATAATAGTTATTTATTTAATTATTTAATAATCTTAGGGACACTTACAGCAAACTCAAAATAGGCTATAAAATAGCAATAATACGCCATTAACAAGTCTCCACATGTATAATTATTATAATACATATTATTTTCATATGTTTAAAGTTTAATTTGAGCAACACCATCACATCTAACAACCAAACAATACATAAAAAAAAAGTTGCTGCGGGCAGAACCCAATATTCTAATAAATTTTAAACAACTTATCTTCATACATCGCCGTAAAAAATCCATTATTTTTACTTATTACTGCTCTTTTGTAAAAGACTCTAGCAGAAATATGGTGATATTAAAAAGAGTATTTTGACTTCTAATAACAATTACTGTTCTTCGCGGTACTTTTTAAAGAATAACTTAACTTATTGATTCATATTACTTTAGCTGTCTATACGTTTGTAGTTTTTCCTAATTCATAATTCATTTTACAATTAATAAATTACATGCAATTCACCACGAATTATGCTTCAAAACTTAAAAGGGTTTTTGTCAGAATTAGTTTTGGAAACATGATTTGTCCCAACTTTATATTCAAAAACATTGTTGAGTCCTTTCACGAGGGATGCGTTCCTTGAAGGAGGGAAACCTTGTTGCTAGGCTATACGGGCCCTGTAATATAGCTAAGCAATCGCAGACCAATCACACCTGGTGCGAGGATCACAATTGAGGCGTTTCACCTCTTACAATATACACGCTTGACTGACCTGATGTCTAATGGCAGCTCACCTCCGATGCCGCCAGAGATACCCGGCGATGTCGCCGCTTCATTCACACCATCCAAAACTCCATATGAGGGTTGCAGGCGCTATGTCTATTTGAGCGCACCACACGACTACATAACACTTGTCCATGCGAAGACCGTCGACACATCCAATTATCGTAACAAACCGACCTCAAACATTCGTAAGTTATTACAATAGCTTAATATACGTGGTGGCCTAAACAAAACCTCACCGAAGCTAATAAAGTTCAGCTCGTGTCGTAGCCCAAACGCTAAGCTCACAAAACCGACATCAAAAAGTAGCTTCTAAATTTATTGTGATGAGAGGCCTTTCATGCTCAAAACCTATCTCTAGCACACAAAACAATCTTTAATTCGGCCCATCCATATTACATCGACTTTTTCCAGTTACTTCTATGATCCGGTGACATCAAATTTCAACTGTAAAGACCATAATGTCAAATCCTAGTGTTGCCATTACAACATTAAAGTTTATACTACATATACCAAATAGATTATTTGGTATCGAACAAACATAAAGATATGAACGAAGACCACGAGGAAGTAAATTCTTTTTTACCGGTAAGCGTTTTCTGCCGATATCTTGTTTAGAGATAAAACACGTGCCATCATGACGGTCCCCGCTATAGGTACTTGGCAAGCAAATCTCTTTTAAGGGAATTCCGTTTGCTTTCCCTTTGCTAAGACCGTTTAAGGGGCTCAGAATCCAGGTATAAGCATTCTTTCTTTTGTTTTCTTCACATGATCATTTTCATGGATTCACTTAACAAAAATAGAAAACCTATACTAAATTAGCAATGTAAACAGTAACTATAATAATTTCAATTGCTAAACAAGCGATTTAAGCAACCCTGCATTGCGAAAATATGTAAACATGCCAAAAGTGATAATACGAAACCGGTTTTATGAAATAACAGTTTAATTTTTAACGTGCGACCGTCTCGTGGCTTTGGGAACAGCCTTTATAACTTACATTAAGTATCCCTGTACACACTGATACCACTGGTTGATGATTTGAAAGGAAAATTGCCTTTAGAACTTTTTTTTTTTACTTTTATTTGTATATGGAATTCGTTCGTTGAACGTTTTATTTTCAAAACTTAGTGAACTTCGTACCGCCATATTTACCTATCTGTTTCAGCTTCCCATGGGCAGTTCATAGACGTAGAAAAAAAATGTTTTTTTTTTTTTCTTTTACACACCTTATCCTTACAATAAAGAAAATATTAAAAAGGATTATTTAATTTGGTGCAGCCGATCGGAAGTTATGCGCGTACATACATTTCGGCGATTCATTTTTATATACATATTTATACCGTATCGTAGTTTTTTATGATACATTCATTCATATTTTAACGAAATTTATACTATTTAAATATTGAAATTGTAATATTTTGTCATGCATCATAATTTAACTTAAATATCTAGAATGAATAAAAAATATAACACACAACGCCATCAAGTTCCAAACACAGCAGAGCTTGTATTATGGATACTAGACAACTGATATTAAATACATACATATTACACATGGAAAACACCCAAACGCCAACACAACGCCACGAAGGCAGTCAGTCAGAATGATTTTATCATTGCATTAATCAATAAAGAAATGATATAATAATTGGAAATCAAGAATCTTGTTTAGTTTCATAGAGATGATGTGCTATGGGCACATACATATGAATTTAGGCAGGAAAATCTATACTAATATTATAAACGCGAAAGTTTGTAAGTGTGGGTGGATTGATGGATGTTTGTTACTCTTCCACGCAAAAACTACTGAACGGATTTGGATGAAACTTTACAGTAATATATCTTATACATCAGAATAACACATAGGTTACTATTTGCCGCGATAACCGACATATACGCGGGCGGAGCCGAGGGCAACAACTAGTGTAATATATATGTATTTTAATAAACGCAAGTCACAACAGGATCAAATAGCCCTCTGGTGTCAGGAGGTAGACGTAACCATAGTAACCCAGTATAAACAAGCCAGTCAGAACTTTGGAACCAAGGTGAAGAGAATTAAAACCGCTCGATACCATTTCGCGTTGATTTTTAAAGTTTTGTGTTACTATTTACATGTATAACATTTATTTATGTTCAAACATGGAAACAGTCTTTCTGTAAACATTTATTCAACACTAGTTGTCACCCACGGCTCCGCCCACATATATGTCGGTTATCGCAGCAAATAGTAGCCTATGTGTTATTCTAATATACAAGCTATATTACTGTAAAGTTTCAACCAAATCCGTTTAGAAGTTTTTGCGTGAAAGAGTAACAAACATCCATCCATCTATCTATACTTACAAACTTTCGTGTTTATCTATACTAATATATAAAGCTAAAGAGTTTGTTTGTTTGTTTGTATGTTTGTTTGAACACGCTAATCTCAGGAACCGCTGGTCCGATTTGAAAAATTCTTTCAGTGTTAGATAGCCCATTTATTGAGGAAGGCTATAGGCTATATATCATCACGCTAAGACCTACAGGAGCGGAGCAACAATGAAGAATGTTACAAAAACGGGGTTGCGTGCGTCTGCTCCAAGAATTGCTGGTTCAAACCTCAAATGGGACAATACTTTGTGATCCACAAATTTTTGTTCTGAATCTGGGCGTTCTTTGTGTCCGTTTCACGTATGTTAATTGACACAGGATGTATATTTCTATTGCGGGAGTTGTTAAAAAAAAGTCGTCTCATTAGAATGCCTACAGCGATTACTCGAATTTGTTCTGCAGCAATTTCTATCAGTAGTATCAGTCATCCTAATCTATTATGAGTTTATTTACTCATTCATGTCTTAACGACCAACTAATTGAAATGAACTCACAAAACAAATATTACCTTTTACAAGTCGCCAGTTTATACCTGTCACATTACGCTTTGCTCCACACTCGTTATTAGTGGGAGCATCGTCAAAGCAGTAACAAGTGCCAAGGTCTCGGATATTTTAGGTCACATGGCTAATTGCCACAGTAGAGGCGGTGCTTAACTCCCAAGAGAGCGAAATGAGAGCGTTTTTGGATGAGTTGAAGTAATGTTGCATGAAAATATTGTCGGTGCAGAAACGTTTACACAGAAAATAGGGGTTTAACAATAATTATGAGCTATTTCTTTCCTGTGTCTACATCTATATAAGTTTAAAAGTTTATTTACTTTCACGCTTATAACCTCAAAGACCAATGACTTTTAGGAAAAATAATTTTGATATTTACTTAAGATAAATTTGTTATAGTCAACCAGTTACTTTTGGGAGTAAATTAATTAGAAAAGTTAGGAATACATTTGATTTCCTAGCAATAGGGAATACATTTGATTTCCTTGCAATTTTTCAATTTACTGGTATGACAAGCACAGTTAAAATATATTTGTGCGGATTGTTCAGATAAATAATCAGAATAATTCAGTGTTACGCCGCTCATTTCAACTGCGCTAAGGAATCTTTTAGAGAAACTGATTGCAGTTTTTCTAAAAGATTCCTTAGCCTTGAATTTAAACTACCTTTTTTTCGTAATTTTAAAGAACCTGGAGTAAATTACAGATAAATTTTGTAAATAACTAGCCTTTGACCGTGGCTCCGCCCGCGTGTATGTAGCTTGTGTAATTTCTCAAGATCAAAGTATATCCATGTCAAAATTCATTTAAATCAATAACATCAAGCGTAACAGACATATACACATACTGAGTTAGATTAGAATTTATAATATTAGTATGACATCTTTGGAATATAGATCCAAGGCAATAAATAAACATCGGCATGTATTAACAAGAACGATATGAGGTCATGTTACTTTTGGAATGGTGAACACTGACAGGAAAGTCAAATATACCAATCCCCAAAACCGAAGGTATTTTTTTAACCGTCCATTGATATATTTAGCTAGTGTAACCGGCTTTTAAACGGCCCTGTCATTTCAGGGGTCAAGGTTTTATTTCATTGTTTACCTACTTTATTTAGGGAAACCTTTTTGGGGGTTTACTGTCGAATGTTATGCCAGCCAAGCCCGGCTCACTAACTAAATAAAGCCGTCTATAAACTTCTTACATTTGAGATTTAGAAAGGAAGATCAAATGGTTGGTTGAACATCGCACATGTACACACGTCTTTATCCTCGTAGGGTAATGTTTTCTTAAGTCAAGTTTAAATCGGAATGAAGTTTTGCTAACTCGTGTATACTTTATTTGATTTTTTATTGTTTTACAGATTGTGCAAGACTCAACCCTCAGCGGGTTGACGGTACAACGGCGGTAACCGCCACGATAGATACGTAAGTATTGCATGATCTAAATATTAATAAGTGTAGTAAAAGCTTTGTATCCATTTTGACGAAAATTATGAAAAGCGAAGAATATGAAATTTGGCATAATAGAGGAGGAGTGCAGAATACTACAAAATAAAAAAATAACTATTTTACACAACCATTACTTAACATACCATGAATATCATTATGCCATATCACCGTTTCCTACTGCGCCAAGTGTTGTGGGTTGAAATCCTACACGAAACAACACTTTGTGTGATCCACAGATTGTTGTTCAGAGTCTGGGAGTTCCTTGTGTCCGTTTTCGACACAGGATGTAGGTATATTACTAATGCGGGAGTCATCTTATTAATAGTAAACATAATTTCATCGGTTTGTTTGTGGTAGTCCCATTATAAAAATATGTAAAAAATAATGTAAAATGTTTATTGAAAATAATGTGCTTTAAACTAAAAAAAAAAAAAAATATTCGATATAAAATAGTTGGGCCCGTGTTTCCATCCGGTTATCTCAGGTTGCTATTATAACAACTACAAAAGAACATAACATAATTCGTTATTGTCTGAATATTGTTACTTTTAAATTTTACCATGGATTTTTGTTAAAATTTTAATTCAAATGTTTTTACCATTTCATTTGTTTATACAAGAGAAGATTTACAAAAATAATGAGTTTACGATGTATGTATGTATAAATTGAAATGAAATCTACTGATAGATAAACAAAAGGGTATTCTAATGCTATAGCATTAACATGAAATTCCCTTGCCAAAATAATTTCCATGAGACCTTCGCCTCCAAATCCCCAAAGTTTCATAGCTCCTAAATAAATTGTCATTCATAATTAACGTTATATTTATCCCCAAAGCTGTTATAAAATACATTTTCTTTTTCTATTTTGTAATCAAATTATCCAGGTTTTTGTTTGCTTAACTCAAAGATACTTGAATTAAGGGAGTTTGGGTAAAACGTAAACTGTTAAACAGATCCTAGAATGAACTTGAATATTTTTCTGAAAATTAGATAAAACGTATTTAAGATGAGAAGAGAATAAATGTATACAAACTCACAACATCACTATTTTACCGACTTCAAAAAAGGAGGAGGTTTCTCAATTCGACCGTATATATGTATACATTTTTTTTATGTGTGTTCGCGGATAACTTCGTCGTTTATGATCCGATTTTGATGATTCTTTTTTTAATGGAAAGGAGATGTCTCAATGGCGGTACTATGATAAGGACATTAATATCTGATGATGGCATCCAAGAGAAATAGAGTCGAACTTTGAAGTCGGTTTTATTGTTGTTATAATTGTACTTGTTACCTATTATCTTGTAAGTTTTGAGTTTAGTTACCGTGGTCTCTTTTAGTCATGAAGACTATATGTGATGTGACCGTTACTTCTACATATTTTACTAATTAATACTATTTGTTGTAATTAGTAGAAGTAGTTACACAGTATTCCGTTCGGTATTTATTGAGGGTAGAATAAAAAAAAATGCGATGTATCTTAGTATTTGATATAGTGACCATTATTTCATTTAGGCATAGTTCTATTGCTAATATTGGTAAATAATCTATATTTAATTGCTGAACAAATTAAGTCTAGAACGGTTCTGTCTGTTTTACAGAATTCAATGAACAGTTTTACAATAGAAGGATTTACTAGTAGCAGCTTTTTCTGTCGTGATAGAAACGATTATATCAACCTAATATCGCAAGTTACAAATTACTATTGTAATTAAAAGGCGTTAGTCGTAACTGGTACGACTTCGCGAACTACATAATATATAACTTTTGCTTTGTGTCTAGTTGATGTATCGCTACAACTTTCTCTAATAATAATGGTTAAGTAGGAAGCGAGGGAACATAGTTAGAGAAACTTTCCAAAGAAGTTTATGGAAGAAATAAATTGTGGGTATGTTCAAATTACTTTGGTAAATTAGCCAGAAAATGAGTTATATATTCACACATTCACGTTTCTAATGGGAAAGAGGTAGGTAAAGTTCATTAAACAAATTTCACCCTTAATCTCAATCACGGAATGTTAGTCATAGTTTTCTACTCACATTATAAAGTGAGCAAGTAATGGTTTACTAGTATGTTACACAATAGTGAATTAAATTTACCAGAAATATTTCCGCCAAACCCACAGCCGCCAGTCGGAATATATATTTACAGAAGTGACCGACCCCAGACGATCTTGTGAATGATGATTCTTAGGAAGAAGATTAAACATAAACATGTTTAAAAACATTTCACCCGAATTTGTAAAGAAAAATAAGAGGTAATAAAGGGAAATTGTTATGAAATAGACTCAAGTCTTTTTGTCTATTGGGCTAAAGAAATAAATAATAGATTACGCATTCTTAAATTTTGAGTGGAATAAAATCAAACGAGAGACATTGTTGAAATCAAAGATTTGGTTTTAAAGCAAAACGAATTGTCCAAGTTCAGAAGTGGCAAAAGCTCTAGCTAGCTCTATTGAGAACTTTAAAAGTGTTCTTCTATTGTACCCATAACATAAGCTCTACTTAGTTTGGAACTGGATGGCGTCGTGTGTTAGATGTCCGAAATATTTATTTATAAAAAAAGTAAGTCTATAAAGTAAATATATTTTTTTTTATTTACTTTATACATATATCTGGGAAGGTTGGCATCTTCCTAGCCTTTATTATTCCCAAGATTTGGGGTCGGCTACTAGTTCAACCGGTTATAGCTGAATATCAGTTTTTACACGGAGCTACTGGCATCGGACCTCCGCAATCCTGAGGGTGAACTGAATTTGAAGGTTGAACTAGTTGTCAGTATATTTCATCGGGGGAGATCTCTCATCCCGGCTGTCATACGCTCCATAGCAGTTTCTTGTAAGAAAAACCCATCAGCAGTACGACCCAGGAATCGAACACGAACACTACGCTAACACTACAAAGCAGTTTATATACTATATAGAGACAACGAGTATAAACATGTACACGCATACAAAGAAAGATGACACCTAAATTGACTGATAGTCCCATCTATCTTTTAATCACATTGATGTAATTAAACGTAGATACATATGTAGCGCAGAGACAAATCCTCAAAAAACTAAAACATTTTCTTAAGACTTCTAGAATACTAACAATAATGACGACAATATGATATGAACGTAGCAACAAAGAATAACGATACAACACGTATCGTATTATTAAAGTGAGTGACACTATTATAAATTTAATATAATAGATACGTTTCCTAGAATATGGTGACAAAAGAAGCTTTATTTTCAATGTTATTTAATACAATAACGGCACAGACGCTGCAGTATTTAAGTCAGAAATAATAAGGCGATTGGCGATTGTGTGCTATTCTGTGTTTTTTTTCTATTTTCTGTTACTTTCAACTACAACAATGTTACTTATAGATTTGGTTTGAAAAGTTTAAAAATAGTAATTTAAAAAACTATTTTTTCCTTGTAACCTGTATTTCTTTTCACTCCTTATTACATTTTTTTTCTTCATCTTTCTTATAACATAGTGTTATGCTTTGTATTATTTTATTTATGCTTTGTCGGGGCCATCTGGTCAGCTTGCACCATCTGCTTTACTAGTCCGACCCTGTCCGCACAGGGACCGTAGCGTAGGCAAAAAGAAAAATATTAATATATCTCCCTTGGCCGCAGTTTTGTTCAACTTGACCCGTTTTTGCGATTGAAAATTGTGATTGCTTTCTTCATATTTTCGCTTGTAAGATTGTTGTATTTATCTGTTACTGTATTCTGGTCACTTTTATACTTATTTAAAATGTGTCATCGTCAACGACTTTAATAGGCAACTGTTGAACGTAGGTCTCTCCTCAGAAAGGATTTCATTGTCTGCCAGACGGGTTGGTGTAGGGTTTGTTTAAGTTTTTCCTTCTTAGTGTTGATATGATGTTGTTTTGAATTGTTTACGCCCTTAGGCCCGTATTTTAAAAGGCGTCTCAAGTATCCGTTGAACTCCGATCAGCTAAAACTAGTTTTAAGTTCCAATCAAATCTCAAGCGTCCCTCTTATTATAGAATGCATTTTGAGTTCTGCTCAGCTGAAACTAGTCTCAGTAACCAACTCAACAGTCTGTTCTCAATTACGCTTCTGTATGTTCTAAAATATTGTTCTGTGTCACGCAGCAAATTATATTAAACAAAATATAATTAACAAATATAATTTAAATAATATTAGTTATTAGTTTGTACATAATACATTATTGGCTAGTGTATCAATGTAAACATAAGAATAAGAAGCAACTCGCCCTAAATTAAATATTATAAATATTAAAATGAAATGGCCAGATATTACCTATAACGGAACGTTCAAATTGTTATCAATACTTGTCATGTTGAATTGTATGTTTTGGTTGTTTATTTAAAATAATGTTATATTTTTGTCATAAACCAAAAGGTTGTGAGTGATATTAATTGAAACAAGAGGTTAAATGTGTATTTAAAGTGAATTGAATTTCTATTTAATGTTAATTAAACTGAATTGAAATGTGTATGATATGTGATTATTTCGTAAATAAAGCAAGGTAAAGTGAATCTTTCGTTGTTATTCAGAAAAACCATCATAAGATACGTTTATTTCCCCTAAAAGCCCTTACAAATTACCACTTGAGACTAGATTGAGCTTTTCTCAGGTGAACAAAGGTCACATCTGTCCAAATCTATTCTTGAGAGGAGATTTTGACTAAGCATCGTTCTATAATAAGCTGTTCATTGATCGTTACTCATTTGATTAACGATCAGTGAATCTTGACTCAAGAAACGTTCAATAATAAAATCTCTTCTTAAAACTAGTTTTGAAACTAGATTCACGACTAAGACGCCTTTTAAAATACGGGCCTTAGTTGCCACGACTTACGACATCCATGGAAGCAATATCCTATTATGCCACCACACATGAACTAAACTTTTAAATGTATACGGGATTTAATTTTAGTTCACCGTTAGATAGGATTTAGTTCACTTTTTAATTGGTTAAATTTAGTTTTCCCGTAATCCTATTTTCTTTTCCACGAAAAAAGTAACTCTAACTAAATTACGAAAGTAAATCATTGCTTATAATATCAGCTATCTGCCAGTGAAAGTCCCATCAAAATTCTTTCAGTGGTATCAGATTTATTGATACAAGCATGACATACATAATTATACTGTTCTACTCGTATAACCTTTTTTGATACTTTAATTGACATTATAATAGTTCGTTGACTTTGATTCCTTTCTTTCCATTGATTTCTTTTCTTTCGTTACCTACATTTATTTCATTACTTTTATTATACTTGCTTCTTCAATTATTTAATGAATTCTGTAACTTGCGAGTGAATGCTCGAAGGTTCGCCTTTCTTTAAGTAACACAAGTTATTTATTAATAATTTATATCCTAAATTTCAACAACCTGGCCTACATAACGAATTTCCTATTGACAACAGCACATAAAAGGCTATCAAAGTAATGATTAACGATTCCCCTATTCAAAATTTATTGGAATAAACTTGGGTCACACTGGCCGTATCAATCAATACAGATTACAATTTGTCATTTACAACTAATTTATGAATTTAATAACTAATTTTTACCTTCACGTTTATCTGTGGAGTTTGCGGTCGTGTTGTTTGGGAAAATAAATTTTACTTCATTTTGAACTCAAAATGAAGTAAAATTTTAATAAATAATTCGTAATTTCCTAAACTTAGGAGAGATAAATGAGTAGTAGTAGTATATTTATGTACATTATGTTACCTTATTATAAAATTTTTAACCGACTTCAAAAAAAGGAGGAGGTTTCTCAATTCGACTGTATATATGTATTTTTTTTTTACTTTTTTCTTATATGTCTTCGCGGATAACTTCGTCGTTTATGAACCGATTTTGATTATTCTTTTTTTAATGGAAAGGAGATGTCCCAACGGTGGTTCCATGATAAGGACATTAATATCTGATGATGGCATCCAAGAGAAATCGAGTCGAACCTGAAAGTCGGTTTTATTTTTGTTAAAATGGTTCTTGTTACTTCTTAATACACTGAAAACAAAACAATATTATGAACCCTAAGGATAGTAAACGGTTCTAGTTAGGTTCATATTAGGTTATCTATCTCTTTTCCCTTCTATACCGTAAAAAGATGATACCAAAGTAATGCATAATACGGTTACACTATCAAAACATTTTATCTTCCCCACTTGACATAACGACGTACTACGAGAACATTATTAAGGGCATCGCTGCATCGTGTTTGACATAAGGAGGCCTATTATCTCGAGGTGCGAATTGAATTTTAAGTATCAGTTGGTTATTGGCAACGTTTTTTCTTTTATTTGAAGAAATTAAAGATCGATCATTATGAAGTGCTAAATGATTTCATACTTTCATTTATTTCTAGGAGGTTACTTATGCCTAGTAATCTATATAATACCTTTCAAGGAGTAATTCTTGAATATATATATAAAAGTACTAGCTGTTGCCCGCGGCTGCGCCCGCGTGTTTGTCGGTTATCGCGGCAAATAGTAGTCTATGTGTTATTCTGATGTATAAACTATATTACTTATAACTTTCATCCAAATTTGTTCAGTAGTTTTTGCGTGAAGAAATAACAAACATACACACTCACAAACTTTCGCCTTTATATATTAGTGTGATATTATCTCGATCTTGCAAATGGCTTTAACGATTTTCATGAAATTTAGCATGCAGGGAGTTTCGGGGGGGATAAATCGATCTAGCTAGGATTCATGCCTAGAAAATTTAATTTAGATAATTTGTATATGATATATTAATAAAATTTAAAAAAAATACCTCGCTCATCCAGGTGCTGTTATCTTCTTACATATAATAACAAAAATAAAACCGACTTCAAGGTTCGACTCAATTGCTCTTAGATGCCATCATCAGATATTCATGTCCTTATCATGGTACCAACGTTGGGACATCTCCTTTCCATTAAAAAAAGAATCATCAAAATCGGTTCATAAACGACGAAGTTATGATAAAAAAGAAATATATATATACGGTGGAATTGAGAAACCTCCTCCTTTTTTTGAAGTCGGTTAAAAAGTCAACTTTAACATAATTATTACTTCACTACCCGTAATATACAACCAAAACTTATTAACACAACAATTGTTCAAGTTATAATTGAAAGCGTTAATCCTATCAACCTTCAATCTTCAGGTCGTAGTGACCCGACCATTTATAAAACTTCCTTAATCAAACTGTCTCACCAACAATTGGGGACCTTCTACTTTTTGCCATGAACGAGTTAAACTTGTTGTTAGACAGTATGAAATACAAAGTTTTAGTTGATATTAGAATTTTGTAAAATTTATATTAATATTATTAAGAGGTAAAGTTTGTGAGGCTGTAATAGATTATCTCTGAATCTATTTAACCGATTTTGAAAATTCTTATACGATTAAAAAGGTACAATATTTGTCAGTTTCATAAGCTTTATATGGAAATATTAAAAAAGGTTAGTTCATCATAAAGTAGTAGTAAAGTTATAAATACGAAGAAAAAATCATGCGAGGAATGCTCTGGATAATAGCTGGAAACTATAATATTTATCTATACAAATAAATAAAATTGGAATGTCTGTTTGTAATATTAAAATAACCGCTTTTTACTAATTGCATATCTATGTATACACGGTACATATACCAAAAATGTGGCTAGAAAAAATTTTGTCTGTCTGATTGTCTGTCTGTCTGTCTGTCTGTCTGTTTGTTCCGGGTAATCTCTGGGACGGCTGGACGGATTTTGACGGGACTTTCACTGGCAGGTAGCTGATGATCCGGGGAGTAACTTAGGCTACTTTTTTTAGACTAACTTTGTCCCGCGGCGTTACTCGCGGTACAACAATAACCGCGGGTAACACCGCGGGGTTCAGCTAGTATATATTTTTTTTTTACTAATAACCCTAGTCATTTCACATACGACCATCTTATCATTGAATGATATGAATATATTTACTTATGCGTAAAGTTTGACAAAAAAACATAGATGAAGTAATCGCTTGTTTGAAACGTAGCAAATTTTCGATCGTTCTGAAAAATATTTAGAACAAAAATAGCATAAAAAATAAAAAAAATTACAATGCCCAGGTCCACTGATGCAGAAGGATTACTAAACCGCCACGGTGTCGGTCACCATGCTGCATTGTTGCATTGTCTGCATTCGCAATGAGTATGGTGACCACCACTCTTGGATTTTGCTTATGCATACCATCAGGTAGAGTAGAGTCATTTCTATTCCATTCCATTCTTTTTTAAATTTCAATTCAATTGAATTTTACATTATAACCAGACACTTTATTTTTATTTATACACGATAGGCAAAAGGCTAGTTATATAATCCTCTTAACTGTTACTTACTCTCTTTTCAATTCAAATACCATGTCCAACTATAACGTGTCCTATTTATGTAAGGGTTACTACGCAAAATTTCACTACGAACTCCGAAATATAGAAACAAAAGACTGAGTCGTATAATCAATACACACCGCGTGGTACTAAAATAAAATCGACCTGTATAACCAGGTCATGCCAAGGTCAAATTTCGGTCGCCACAATATTCAATTCTAACGGCCAATGTAGCTATCGTGTATTGTCTACATAAGACAGCTTTGGTAAATAGTTTCGGGAAAGTTTATATGAATATATCTGCAAAAAGGTTTGTATGTAAAACAGATGTTATAAGCCTTAGACCATATTTTTCGTGAATTATTTGTAAGGTTTAGAATATCTTGGTGTTGGTGTAGTGGAATTTCTCTAACCTTGTTTGCTTCATCAAGCAATATTTAAAAATAGAACAACTCATTGGTATTTGATATATTATTTGGTTTGTATATTCTAATTTCTTGCTTTCTAGGTATCGACCGATGGTAGACTGGTAAAAGGTATTTTAGGCATTAAGTTCGCTAAGACGCCAAATGTGAATGATGTGTATTTTTGTAATTTTAATGTCGGAAATAAGTCTAATACCAAAAGTATATGCAAAAGAGATAAAACAATTAGAACAAAACATACTTCTACTATTTTTGCATCACACAAATAAAGTTATCACGTGAACTAAAATATTTAGTACTTACCAAAAAATGTCCAAAATTAATACTAATTATTTCCGATTCCATCAAGTTGCATTACTACTTTAATTACTTTATTATGTTGTAATGTTAAAATGATTGTCTTATCCACAGGATTCTCTCAACCAGCAATGCCAGCACACGAGATATTTAGCGCTTTAGAAGACGAATATATCGCGGTGATGTCGAGGAGAGGTCAAAGTCGGTCGCCGTAGCCCACACTTATTAGTTAGATAAGCAGAGAAGAGAGGAGAAGTCGCCAGTAAGTACAAAAATGTTTCACATGTTTTTGGTCATTTAGACGAAATTAATCACGATTTATAAGCAACTAGCCAGCATACGTTGAAATTCCACGAAGAATATAAAGCGAAGCGAAAACGAAATATAATTAAACTTCAGTCAGAAAAACTCGTTGGTGTGCCTAAAACATAATCTGAGCAATGATATTTGAAATTAAAAAAATCCTGCCATATTATGAGAAGATAGAAAACATTAACTGAAATAAAACGGCATTAAAAGAAAACTATAGCTGAAATAAAACATTCAATTAACAGATAATTATTTAGAATTTGAAGACTGTCGTTCACAAATACATACATACACGCACATTTTTATCGTTGAAAACGTAAACAGAAATGAATTTAATACTAACCAACACAAATAAGTACCTACTAGTAGTATTGAACTTTTTATCAGGTCAAACAGAAGCAATATTTCGTCCTCCAACCCGATTTCTCATTCATTAATAAGATAAGGCCAATTTTCTAACCAATTGATCATGGGGAAACTGCCAAGAATGATACAATTATTCATGCTCCCGTTTATAATCTATCAAAAGAATTTGAAATATACTTTCCTTATTTGCAGGAAAAAAAGTATTGTTCGCAAAATGTGGATTCAACGAGTGCCAAGTAATGTCTTAAGAATGATTTTTGATGGTTGTGGCGTGACTAACTTTGCCTTTCATATCTATACTAATATATAAAGCTGAAGAGTTTGTTTGTTTGTTTGTTTGTTTGTTTGTTTGAACACGCTAATCTCAGGAACCACTGGTCCGATTTGAAAAATTCTTTCGGTGTTGGATAGTCCATTTATCGAGGAAGGCTATAGGGTACATATCATCACGCTACTACTAATAGGAGCGGAGCAACAATGAAGAATGTTTCAAAAACGGGGGAAATTTTCACGCTACGGGCAATATAAGGCGCAAACGAGGTTGCGTGGGTCGGCTAGTAAGAAATAAAACTAATACTGACGGTGCTATAAATCTTCATAGCCTAAGCCATGGGATATATATGGGGCGTTTCGATAGGAGTGTTGCCACAGCAAATCAATGTTAAGTTTTTTTTGGTTGTATTTCACTGATACAGTGTTGGTGGTTACTGGGGGACCAATTAACTGTAATTTTGGCATAAAAAGGGGGAGCACTCAAAGTGGGCGGTGGTAATAACTTAACGTCAGATGACTTGCCTGTCTGTTTACCCCGATTCCATAAAAAGTAAAAGCTTAAAGCCAAACATTTTTTTGCATTGTTTATTAAAACCTAAATTGAATAAAAGTGAAGGAAAAAGAGATTTATTAATTTATTCAAATTCTGACTATTTTATTTTATAGAAAATTAACCGGTATTATATTTCTTTGTCCGTAAACGCTAGGCTTATTAAAACATTTGTCTGAATGTTGTATTATGATCGTATGACTAATCGCTTAGCTGTTTTATTTAAGTGCTTCTAAAATTAAATCTATATAACTTTGTTTTTACTCATATCATTTCAATTTTGTTAATTTTTTGTATTAAAACGATTTAAATCTTGAATGAAAAAAGGTAAAAAAAAACAAGACACTTAAGCTATATTTACGTCTAATGAAATTTCTGTAATGACACAAATAAACACTGTACCAAACTTTGTCCAAGAAATCGTTAGGCGTTAAATCAAACTACTTACTGAATATTATAAAACTTAAGTAATTTTACTATCTTCTAATATAAACACTAAAGCAACAAAAGAAATTTTAACAGAGAATTAGATGCAAATGAATTCCTAGTCCCTGACAACCTTTTAAGCGAATTGAGTAAAGTAATCTATTCATTCCTAACAGAAATGAATCTCCTCAACATGGACGCGGAAAACCGCGTGGTGTTGAACGTAGGGGGGATTCGTCACGAGACCTACAAGGCGACGTTGAAGAAAATCCCGGCGACCAGACTGTCACGGCTCACGGAGGCGCTTGCCAATTACGACCCAGTGCTCAACGAGTACTTCTTTGATAGACATCCAGGGGTCTTCGCACAGGTTCTTAATTACTATAGGTAAGTAAGTTTGATAATTATAAATAAATACATCTTTTTTATTAAATAGTTTTACATATATCAATTCGTTGAGAGGAGGTAAAAAACGACAAAGTAAATTTGAGAGAAACTTCAAAATCATTAATTTCAGGATGTTACGCAGAATAATATCTTAGGCTAATACAAAAATATTAGCAGATCTATATAAAACAGGGTCATTTATATATAATTATGTTATTTTCGCTTATCTTGAAAATGAAAATTATATGAATGGGGCTTCATTAAAATAAATGTATGGATTCAAATATGGCACAATGAAATTTCTTATTTCAAAAGGCTGTTTTCTTATTTCCCTCTGTCCTTAAATCCCATTTATTTACTGCTGGGGCGGCTTTTCGGTAGAAAATAGGCCGCACGAATTCTAAGCGTCATTTAGTCGCATTGGCATTTCAAGATACTGAGAATGTCTTATATAAACGCCTGATATTAGCATCAAGGTATTATTGTCATTTGATGTTTAGTTCTGTTAGTATTACATCCAAATAATAAGGTAAATAGATCTAAGTTTATTGAATCATTTATTTTTCTTCTAATGGTATAGGTAATAGGTAACTCAAAACCTGACATAAAAATTAACTTGATATACATGTGTGATCAAAACTTAACAATTCACGTATTTGTCCCTAAATGTAGACCGAAACGTATTAAAATGCCTTCATTTTGCCTGAAATAAATTTAGTTCCATTTACGTAATAGAGTGCAAACCTATTAAAAAAAACTAAGGATAAATACTTCTGATCTCAAATCACGTCATTATATTACCAAGTATTATAAAAGTAAGAGTTTGGATGGATAAATTAATATAATTATAATCACATATTAATCTTGGGTGAGAAGCATATTCACGGTTTAGTAATCAGGATTATCAACCGCTAAACCAATAAAATTGAGAGATTTCAAACGATCACCTGATCTATTAGGTCACTATAACATAATCTATTTTACTTAATTTATGTACTATAACTGCTGTTCAACAATAAAAGGAGTACATAACATTTTAATCTCAGGACCCGGGGTCAAAAATTCAACTAATCCCACAAAGGACGAATATGTCATCAGTATTTGGGCCCCAGCTGCGGTAACCAGCGTGCGGTGGTTCAAAAGGCTCGACATATAAATTTTTCTGTAACACATTTTGTAATTTTGGGTCGGTCGTGGTCAGACTGGCGTAGAAGGAAATTTACAAAATGTCGCGTGTTAAAAATGTTTGACTTTATCGTTGGTCGTATTTTTTATTAGAATGAAAATCCCATGAGAATTTGGGCGGTATTTAAATTTTTTGCCATTTAGATTTACAGACTCGGTAAACAAGTACAAATTGCAAAATTTCTGTTTTTTCGCTCATTTACTATTGACAGTAAATAGTCGTATTTTAAAAATCTATTAATGTCCCTATCTTAGTTGCTTCTCCGAGTACAAAAGTAAAGTACTGATATGTAACCCGTGTGAGAGCCACGCTTCGGCATGAATGGGCCGGCTCGATCGGAGTGATCCACGGCCTAACAGAAAATCGATAAAAAACGCACTTGTGACGCCTCTTCTGTTACGGGTCTCCATAGGCGGCGGTAATAACTTACCATCAGGCGATACGTCTGATCGTTTTCCACGTATTCCATAAAAAAATGTGAATTCGGAGTCTTGGAGCTATTGCAGTTTCATACCGGTCCCATATCCATCTCAAACTTTCCTAGTTCTCTTTGCCCGTCTATTTACTTTACACGATTCAGCTTTTCAAATTGACCTTAATTTATGAATATGAATGAAATCAAGCTGGAAGCCAGCCATTAAAGAAAATGTTCAAAACTCTTTCCAATGTAACTTATTACAGTGACCCTAAATTGGATTGGTTGGGAAGATGTGATAATGACGATGATATTTTTTTTAAATCTATGTATTTAATTTTCACTGCCATCTTTCTAAGCACATCAGATATTATTTTTGATATTGCTAAATCTATATTTGAATGGGTGTATTTATAGCCAAAATGTTTCTTAACTTTTGCAATGGAGGGGTACTCTAGCCGGCGAAAAGCGTCCGTAATTATTGCCTCGGTGTCGCAAAGGTAGCGTATGCGAATATGTATGTATTACAAAAAAATTATAAAAATTAATAATAGTTACTTTTTCTTCACCCTTTTTAATTTATCTTAAATTATTTCGTGAACGATAATTTCATAATACTTCTTCGTTCCTATCTGATGTCCCACGACACAACACGACTTTTTTAAAAATAATAGTATGATTTATAAACCATATACCATAAACACCCAAAAGTAAAGTAGACACAAAATAACATTAACTTTATCTCAAGTTTCAAACCAACAAAGTATCATTCTCTATCGATATTTTTTTTTAATTGTTTTTACCCAGCTCACAAGGAGTTCTTTATTATTTTTGAGTGGTGATATTTCTAAAACAATTGAAAACTTTGCTTTAATAAAATCACCTAAATAACATAGCTATAATAAATACTAACTAATATTTCAACAGTATTTTAGAGGCAGGTATTAAAGTCACCGCCAAAATTCGCTTCTGTAAAACAAATCTATGTTCGCCATTGATGTTCGCAGTCCACGCATCCTTATCGCTCTCACGGCAAAATTAGTTCACTCTCTCTTTCTTCACCTACCATATTTACGTCATAAGTCTCATTACGTACTTTAATTGAGAGAGATGTCAATTGGTACGTAAACGAGTCTTCACTTTTCGGGCGCTGATAACACATCTGCTTTTTTATATAATATCATTGGCTGAATAGTTATTGAATATTTTTTTTGATAAGGTACTTCGCTCCTATCTGGTGTCCCACGACACCACACGAGATTGGCAACACATTGGTTTTAAATTCTTATATCAGTTTCGAGTACTAAGTTTTGAAGATGCTCATTTTCAATAGTGATAACACGAAAACACGAAAAAGTTTAAAATACCGATATTTTATTGATGCAGGCTTTTAAATTGATATTATACTTTCACAGTTAACAGAAGTAACTAAAAATATTATGAACATTTTCGAAATCTGTATACCTCGTGTCGATGGAAGATTTTGTAAAGTCACCACTTACTTTACACTTACGTAATTCTTAGTAACTTCAATGTATATAATTGGATTAGCATTAATCAATAATCAAGAAGGCAATTAGACTATTAATTACTTATCATTAATCAAAGACTTCAAAATACTCTGACAAAAACATCTGAACCTACAACTTGAAATTGTCTGGCCAAGGTTACCCGAACTCATTGATCATTTACCAATTTCTATTAAATCACATTCTAAAACAGGCTTTAAGGATACTAGCTATACATCAATAGTGGCTAAGCATGAAGCAACGTTAAACAATCTAAGCCCTGTTAAAGGGTCTGAAGCAGAATTTATGGAAGTTTGGCGAACTTAAGTTCTTGTTTCAGAAATTAATTTGAGTTCAAGATTTTTAGCTAATGTTAAGTGAAAAATGTTCCATTAAGGATAAAAAGGCCTCATTACAAATTTAAGTACTTTCAGGAAAGATGTAAAATCTAAGTATGGACAAATGTTGTGAATTTTAACAATGAAGTTTATTAAGGAGTGACATAGGTCAAATTGTAGTTAAGATCCGTAAATAAAGATTACAAAAACAGAAAACGAAAAAGTAAATTTCCAAAAGAAGAAAATATATAATATAACGGAATAACTTGATTTTAAATTACTAGTTTTCTTTATTAGATTCACGTGACTTCATTAAATACACAGTATTTATTAGCAAGAAGAGAAGATAGTCAGGGGATATGAAGCACTCAAAGTCATCACCTTAAAAAGTAGAAGGGAAAATGATTTCGAGTATTTAAATTAAGTGAAACCTAAAGGTATAATAATATTAGTTAAATAACTTGAGAACGTTAACTACACCATTCTTTATTTTTTATCAAAAAAAAACTATTGAATATTTGTATTCGTTTAACTGAATTTATTATTCCACATGACGGTTTAGCTCGCTTTCTACGTTCGTCTTCACCACTTTAGTCTTTTCAACGACCTTTTAACTCTGGTTAAGAATGGATTATTCTTATCAAAACTTGTCTCACAAAACCTGTATATTTTATCCAAAACATTTCATGTATAATACAAACATTTCATGAGTGAAAGCTCAACTTTGGTTTTATCGTTATTATAGCTACATTTTCATGAATAAGCATCGTCACAAAACAGTGACCCTTTGACATTAAGGTTTTTAACGAAAGTCGTTTTCACGCGAGCGAATGCTATCGCCATCGTAATAACAACAGGACGCTACAATAACGAAATATTTATTATTTTAATAATTATGAGAAGAACTTCTGTTAAAAATTATTTTTGTGCTATTATTATCTAAGTTACAGGTGTTGTATATAAATATATATAAATCTATATATAGATCAACCAATCGCCGTCTGCTGTTTGCCTATCGCACAGCTATCATAACGATTCTTTCATGAACTTAATTTTTGTTATTTTTTTACATTAAATAACTTTTATTTTTATATTCATCTTACTCGCCTTTGTTATTTCCAAGATTTGGGATCGGGTTGGTTGAACTGTATTCGAAGGTTGAACTAGTTATCAGTATATTTGAGGGCACTGACTTCCCAATAACGTTTGCCATAGATGTTCATGACAAACGGGACCGACGGCTTAGCGAGACACGGGCGGGAAACTCCGAGCTGCTATTAAGAATTTCTTGTAAGAAAAACCCAACAGCAATCTGACCCGGGAATCGAACCCGAGACCTCTTGATCTGAAGTCGCTCACGCTAACTACTAGACCAACGAGGCAGTTTTCGAATCGAAAATAGTCTTTTCATACTAATTTTCATTAGTTATTAGCTCAGTGTAGTAACCTAAATTGATTTACTTGTTTATGCCCGTTGCCAGATAGCAGAAATAACTAATCAAACCTACTTAGGCATATTTTCTAAACAAAAAATTACTATTTGGGACTAAATTTAGCTGGTTATCAATACATCAAAGAAGTAAAAAGAGTGTTAGCAATAATTTAATTTGAAAAATAAAATCATGCCAGTTTTCCGAAAGACAAACCAGCATAAATGCATTTAGTAGTTAATAAAATTTTGTAAATAAACATGTTTTATCAGGTCAGCAATCTTAACCGGCTCTTGTTCTATTATCAGCCGACTGACAGTCATCTTTTCTGACAAATAGAAAACCAAATATCCCGAGATCTGATATAACCTTTCTTTTCCAAAACTGCTTAAGCAAAAAATACTTAACAGGGAAAATTTCAACAAAAATCTCTAAAAAAATTACAAGGTTTGGTACGAAATCATATATTTAATTGAAGGAAAACAAATTGGGTGTCCCAAAGTATCCTTGCCTACCCAGAGGCAGAACACCGTGAGTTGAGGGACGGATTAGTAACCATTTTGAAACATACAATTTACAAATAACGAGTGGACAAAGGGTTGTCCTTTTTCTCTAAGTTAGTATTAAAGTGGCCATATGATACCGGGATTACGGGTTTACAATTTTTGGGATACATTTACAGATGAAAAGAACAGATATCTTAAAAGGTGCGCATAATTCCTGAGTTATTCCTTAGAAACGTACGTTTATTCAACAGTGTTATTTTATACTTACCTCTTTGTTCTCTTCAATTACCTGTTTTCGATTGCTAGTTAGCGTTATGTGTGTCATTTTTGCTCATTACTCTAAACAAATATCTCAAGGAATTCAAATATAATATTTATGAGTTTTTAGGCGACTTTAAAAAATAAAGAGGTTATCAATTCGACTGTACTTTTTTATGTTTGTTACCTCATAACTTTCGACAAGGTGAACCGATTTTGATGATTATTTTTTTATTTAAAAGCTGATGCTTCTTGTGTGGTCTCACTTCAATTTGGTCAAATTCTTGAAGTCTACTATTTTTAATTAAAATTTGTTATTATTATATTTCCCCAAAAAAAAAAGCTTTGTTTTGAAATCAATATTGTATTAATTTAATATTTAACCATAAACTTTACACATTAATAAAAAAAAACATTTTCAATCAATGCATCTTATAACAATCTTGAAAACAAGTTATGAAATTTTATAAGAGGTTTTTTGATGATTGTTTTTAATGCTGATATAGTAGGTATTCAGTTTTAATTCCAACAGATTTTGAAACTCAAATTTAATCAATATAATCTTATTTGAACTTAGATGTAATCTCATTAAAATCAAATATATCTACAAAGAAGGAACACATCTCACATTAATATTCTACGTCAAAATTCGAGTGTAATAATAACAAAGACACTCAAATCTGTTAAAATCAGAATAACTTCTTCTCGTTCTGAAATATTTACTACGTAAAACACCTTATACTTCAAAAAGCCCTACACAACAGAACCCTACAACCGCCCACTGTGTTTTCAACGCTAGCCATTACGAGTTGAAACAATAATTTCACTCAAACCCTTTTAGACGATAAAATATTCGTAACAGTATTCTTATGTTATGCCAATTATATTTGTTGTTAGGTAAGGTAGTGTACATGTTGTAGGTATTGTGCGTGGGTTGAAGTGCTGTGCCAATTATTTTAACGCCCTCTTTCATATACGAGGGTTAAATGCTCTCGTAGTTTGAATTTTACTTGAGGCTACAAAAACCAATGAGCTTTTAGATTATGCTGTAACTTTTGAGTGCTTTCATACTGAGATGAGTTCAAATGAAAATTAATTTAATGAAATCTCAGTTATTAATAAAGTTACTAGCACTCACCAAAAATGTTTCTAATTTAAATACATTAAAAGTAAATTTCATCTTCTACAAAATTTAATAAAAAAGTTTAAATTAACTATCCAAGTCTATACAATTAGTCTAAGGTATAGAAGTCACGAATAAATCAAAGAAAAAAAAAATAATCAAACCATTCAGATTCCAGATCTAAAAGTATTTACGAACAGCCTAAAATTTAAAATTTAACAACCCCCTATGTAAGCACTTAATCCAGTAATCATACGTCAAAAATGCCTTACATCATTTTAGGAAGGAGCTAATACTCTTACCCTGCTACCCTGCTGGACCGATATTACACAGACACACACTCACACACACACGCACATACGCACACACACGCACACACACACACATACACGGAGAGAGAGAGAGAGACATCGACGTCAAACTTATAAACACAAAGTCTAGACAAATGAGCCTACCACACGCGGAAGTTTCGCCACAGTTTTTTTCAGGCCGACACGGAACACGTGCGTGTGGTTGGGAAAACTGTATCAAGCGTCAAACGACAGTTTTACCTGCACAGTTATAGCTGTGGTGACACTTGCGGTTGTGGTAGGTACTGAAGGCACTTAGATTAAGAACATTCCCCAAATTTCTCCTGAAAATATCCAGAGTTCATTCCGTGAAGTTAATATGAAATCATTATAGTATTAATATGTCGAATGCCATAAAGTTGGTGTTAATTCTTTCATTCACTTTTCTGTAATGGGATCAGCCGGTGTCGTTTCGTTTATGTCTGAATTCATTTTAATCGTGTTATCATCGCTTGGGTATCCATCAAACTAATAGAGTACCTTTATCCAGCAATAAAATGTACATGTTGATAACATACTTCATGTTATTTAGTTTTCTTCTTTCCTTTAATTTTTAATTTAAGTTTATTAAAAAGAAATAATATTGTATGCTAAATTAACGCTTCCCCACTAGATAAATTTTCTTTGTTAAAAAATTCTTACTAATATTATAAATGCAAAAGTAACTCTGTCTGTCGCGATTTCACTACAAAACTACTGAACCAATTTAAATGAAGTTTGGTAGACAGATAGTCTAGAGCTTGAAAAAGGATATAAGCTACCATTTGCCGCGATAACCGACATACACGCAGGCGGAGCCGCAGGCAAAAGCTAGTCAGTATATAAGCCTATCTATACAAATAAATAAAATTGTCCCGGCTAATCTCTGGAACGGCTGGACCGATTTTGACGGGACTTTCACAGATAGGTAGCTGATGATATGAGGAGTAACTTAGGCTACTTTTTTAGACTTACTTCACCCCGCGGCATTACCCGCGATACGACAATGACCGTGGGTAACACCGCGGGGTTCAGCTAGTCATGAATAAATCGCATGTTATGGACAGTGCACTCCTTTCACTTTATCCTATCAATTAATCCAAATAAATATTCTCTCATATCGTTCAGTTCAAACGAACACGTGTAAGCCTTTAGCACTAACGAGCATTTGATTTTTTAAATGTATGAAAATCGTACCCGTACGTATCGTAGCTGTACCTAAAAAGATTTTATCCTTTATACCATATTGGAATTGTCCTGGGTTTTTCATCTCAAAACTCTTACGCTCTTTATTAAGATTTTTCGGTTACAAACATATTGAACACCTAAAACAGATGTCAAGCTAGTAATGCAATCTTGAATGTGCTTGCTTTGATATAATGAGATATTTTTATATATGACCAAAATTACAAAACTCATCACATACTACTCTATTTAATTAAAATAAAATGTTGTATTGATCTCAGATTTAGTTCATAGTAGCTTCTTACAAGCAATCTGATACGAATTTATAAAAAACGTGCTGAAAAGTGTTTTTGCTATGTTGTTCTCCATAGGACTTAATGTTGTAGGTACTAGGTAGTAGCTACTTATCTCGTGTATAAGGAGTAAATAAAAGAGTTCAACTCACTGTTATTACGATGTAACTATCCAGTACACGAGAAATACACAGAAGGCACAGTAGGTACGATGATGGAGACACAAGCACGAAGCAGGTAGCTAGACCGTTCTAGATAAGCACAATATAACACTAGCTATTCAGGCAGTATATAAATAGTATATAAGCACTACAATTACAGTATATATACGTTAGAACAGGCTTCTGTTATTGGAAACACAAAATGTATTGTTATTAAATATCTGATTTTTAATATCTGTCTGATCTTATACTACTTAAAAAAATCTGTATATCTTCTTATTTCCAAGATTATATGTGGTCGGCTACTAAATCAACCGGTTTTATCAGAATATCAGTTTTTCCAAGCAGTGACAGGCAGTAGACCTCCTAACCCTGAAAATGCACTGAATTCGAAGATTGAACTATACTACATTTTTAGTTGTCAGTATATTTGAAGGTACTGATTTCCTAATAGCTATTGCTATAGATGTTCATGACAACCGGGACAGACAGGTTAACGAACTTTCCGAGGCAGGGGCGTGAATTATCGCCAATATACTTTATACAAAAGGTTTCTGTTCTTAAAATGTCTCGTTCTTTTTTATGTTTATAGAACCGGCAAGCTCCACTACCCTACAGACGTCTGCGGGCCGCTGTTCGAGGAGGAGCTAGAGTTCTGGGGTCTTGATGCCAACCAAGTGGAACCTTGCTGTTGGATGACGTATACACAGGTAAAAAGATTAAGATAAGCTTACATTTATCACACCACACTTTAGTCCGTTCAACTATTTGATCACAGTATAATCAGAGCTGCTTAACTTCTTGATGTATGTATGAGTATGTAGCGAAATCATCCACATGACTAATCTATTTTCTGCCTCGGTGGCGCAGTGGTAGCATATGTGATTGCTGTGCTTGAGATCTCGATCATTTTAATTTTTGTAACAGTTTTAATAAATAACGCAGATACTAATCTGCTATACTATTCTAATATAGTACAAAGTTTAAACCTGGACAATTTAACAAGCAATTTTCCTGTAATGACGAAAGTTCACGCTCATTTGCCTTGTAAATGATACCTTCCTGTATCACTAAAACAATAATGAAACCACGCCAGCATAACTCTAGCATTTTGTAGTCGTTAAAACAGACTCAGAAATGAACTGAACCTATTTTTAGATTTATGTCAACTTCCCCATCCAACCGGAGTATTTCATGAATATGCTAACCAGATCTTGACGGTACTTTCATAAAGTTATAAAACTAATATCAGCTGTGAAAGAGGTTCAAGAAAGAAGAAAAAGTGTCTTTGAATGTGCTGAAACCCTCAGTGAGAGTTGGGTTGAATCTAATTTCAATTTTAATGTCTTTATTCAACATTTATTAGTAAGTTAAGGATCAACCCTTTTTTCTAAATTATAGCAACTGCAGACAAGAAAAAAGTGTAACTATGTATTACACTGTTTAAATGTATATCTAAATATAATAAGGTAGTAGAGCTACGCTGATTTCAGCACGAACGGGCCGGTTCGACCGGGGTGGTACTACCCTCGCACAGAAAGATCAACGTAATATGACCGCGTTCGTGCTGTCGTGTTTCATTGGTGTGTGCGAGACCAATGATGCAGAAGCTGCATCAACACTAGGCTGCCATAGTGTTTATCGCCATGCTGCTATGTTGCATTGTCTGCAATAAGTATGGTGACCACCACTCTTGGATTCTGCTTATGCTTTCCATCAGGCAGAGTAAAGTCATTTTGGCAGGTCGTCCATAAATAAGAAATAACAAAAACCGCTTAAAAATTAATTTACATGCGTGATTTAATTTCATTTGTGGCGGCGCACAACGCAGTAGCAACCACATAGGTTATTCCTCGAAGACTCTACGTAGTTAATACATTACAAAGTTAAGCGATCTTGGTCAAGACAGTCTATGGACCCATGTCGAAAATTGATAGGTCATGTGAACCACCAGGAGACCTTTTTCAGAAAGGTCCAGGGGCGTAAAACGTTCAGCACGATGACGTCACTTGTAAGCTGTCCAACTCCTTTTAGTTCCTTTCACTAAATGACTGAGATTGCCGGTGAAATAATAAATCAACAACTTAAATAAGTTTACAATTATAGGTTAAATATTTTGTTAAATAATAAACCAGTGTAATAAGAGCTAAGCATGCAATCAAATAGGGAAAGGATTTAAATACATTACGGATTATAGATGACAAGTATCTGAATTAGTTAAGAAATTTTTCAACGGATTTAACGAGACGGTATGGTTAATGACTTCTAGATTAAAACCATCTTACTATTACAACATTTTACGAAACCTCAATTGAAATAAAGAATACATCTACATGTTTATACTTCAGTCATGTTGCTAAGTTTGCTTGTTTGCGGGGATTTACCGGCGTCCGTTTTTGTAGATAAAACCGCCAAGTTGTTGCTTATTATTTGTTTCATTTTTTTTTATTTGTTATTTTACGAGTTCATTTACGGTATTTAGTTGTGTTATTCATTCATTTAAACTTATTTTGCATGGTTACATTTTAGTAGGATTCACGCTAGTATCTTTTAAAATTTTATCGCTTATAAGGTATCGAATCATCATGAAAATAACATATACCGAATTCATTATCGCCTGGCTCTAGTGCACGTGTTATAAAATTTATACAATGGCATCTATTCAATATAATTATGGAATGACTATTAACTAAACAAATGTAGTTTATTGCACATCACTCAACCGAATTAATAAAACAGTATTACTAGATGCATACCTAAGTCAATACTGCAAAATTATTAAGTTAGAAATTATAAATGATTTTAGCTCCAATATCTCAATTTATATTTAGATTTTAAATTCTCTTGATTAGATTATTAACTGAAAAAGGTAACAAATCTGAATGTACATGTGTATCTATGTGTATCTTTATCTATATTTATATTAAAAGGAATCGCCGAAATGTATGTACGCGCACAACTTCAGATCGGCTGCACCAAATTAAATGATTATTTTTTTATGTGTTCGTTATTGTTAGGACTAGATTTGAGTACTAGAAAAATTGTAAGATAACGGGTAAAGTCTTTTTTTTTGTCCGCGACTGTACACTGCCCTTGGAAACCTGAGAACAAAAATGTAAATATGGCGGTAAGAAGTTCGCCGGGTCAGCTGGTTCTAGAATATTTTAAAAATAACTTGAATATATTGTCAAACATTTCAAAATGATTACGAATTTTAATCAGGCTGTAGACACCGACTCGTTCCATCACATTCTTTTTTACTCTATTTCAGCATGTCCGCAGTCTATAATTCTATGTATACTAATATTATAAACTTAAAGGTACTGTCTGTTGGACTGATGATCTTTCACGGCTCTATCACTTAACCACTTTGGATTAATTTCGGTATAGAGAAAGATTGGGCCTTTGAAAAGGAGATAGGCAACTTTTAGTCAAGATAAACGAAATACACGCAAAAAATCGAGAAGCTTTACTTTTATAGTAGATAAAACTAAAGCTTCTCGAATTATTGTTGTGAAATATTTAAGTTTATTTACTTCGTCGTCTAAGGTAATATTCATAAAATTAAACTATGTTCAAATATAACTTGAATTGAATTGTATAACAAATGTTATCTTAAATAATAGGACCTTTTGAATGTTACTAAACCTTCGTTTGTTTATGAACAAAAAGCTGACAAGGGGTTCCTATCCAATTTATATAATTAAACCTGAAATTTTAACTGTCAACCCGTCAAATCTCATGAACTTTGCGGTTCACAAACCTCTCTTTATAATAAAATTGTGAGACTTGTTAGTTAGATTAATTAAGAGGTACGCATACATTTCATAGCCGAGACCCAAGGCAGAACTTGTATTTTACTTTATTATTTTCATTAAAAGTATTATAAAAGGCAATGATGTATCAAATATCCAGTTTTTGTCCACACTCTTTTATTACTTTCGTTTATTCAGATTCCTTCTGAGTAGATCCGATTTCGATTTTTTCCGATTTGTTCGATTGTTTCCGAAACGCTTGATGCAACTCAATCACATAGTGTTCTCTGTTATCATGCTGTTGTATAACTATTTATCTAATTAACCCTTTTTTTGGATTTCAACCGACAATCAGCGAGTCAAAAATACCCGCGCCGGTTGATGCAATAAACTTTTTTTTACTTTTTCCTTGTCTTGAAATCCAGTCGCAGATCTAGAAACATTCTCAAAAATAACATATTCAACATCCTTTTAAGTAAATTTATATCCGAATATAACTCAATTATGAGATATTCTTATTTGTGATGATTTTGCACAATTCCTCTATAAATGAGATAGAGATATAAGAAATGGTGACGTTCAAATGTCTTGCAGAATTTGGTTGTCAAATACCTGATGAAAAAACGCAAAACAAAATAAAGGTGTAAATATGCCGCTAGCTTTTCAGCTTCCACCTGATACAAAAATATATTAGCAATGCTACTTACCACGCAATCTTGTAAAGTGAACCGTCAGATAACGATCTCGCTTGCCAGAAAAAATATTCTGAGCAGAAGGTAAACAAATATGTGCAAAATAAAAGGAACACCACACAATATAGCTAAAAAGATTGCGAAACACGTTTTTATATGAGCTCGAAGAACGTGTGCAGTTTATTGTGAACTGCAGTGTAGTGTACGTGACGTCGATGTCTGCATGTGATTTATACGTGACGGCGCGGAGTTAGAAACCTTCAGTACTAGATTTTGTTTATGTAATAAACATAAAAAAACCTTTATTTTTTTCTTTGAAACATTTCTTGTTCTTGGTGGTTTTTAGGTAAATAAAATATCAGTAGTGTGTTTAAGAATAAATAAGGTTTTTTTTTCAGCTTTGAGAGTTATTTGAGTTCAATTTGCGACAAGAATGTTACTAAATTATTAAATCCTTTTGACGTAAACTTTACGTCGTCCACGTGATTGATTCTAATGTAGGGTTCGAGCTATACTATGTTATTTAAAATGTTTTAATGATGTAGAAAAATCTAAATGATGCAGAAGCATCTCAATTGGTAGCTATAGTGTGGTTCGCCATGCTACGTTGTTGTATTGTCTGAATTTGCAACGAGTACAGTGACCATTACTCTTGGATTCTGCTTATGTTTTCCACGAGGCAGAGTAGACTTACTTTGGCAGGCTCATACACAAAAAAATTGCTTGAATTGAAAGTAGTTTTCAAACTTCATTTGAAATGGCTTGAGCTTATGTTTTAATAATAATTTTCTGTTTAATCCAATACAAAGTATTCGGTGGTTTCCGTGCTTTTACATATAGTTATTGTATGAAATTGAAGCCATGGCTAAATTAATATTGTTACCAAACATTGTGAAATTAATATCGGGGTGTTTGTGGCTACCGCCATTTTAATCAATCCCCAATTTACTACATTTAAGTATATATTTTATATTTCACCATTATTAAACCTTTTTTACCTTGTAAACTTAAATTTTCTCGTTGGATATTGTCATCACTATCAGGATTGCATCTGATACTGACGAACTATTTTCACCGGTTCCTTTTTCACTGAATCTTGTACGACGTCATCTATTGAAAGAACCACAGTGCTCAATACACTGTGGTTCTTTACTTGGATCCATTCAGACTATTGATGCTAGACCGCATAATATTGTACCTTCGGCTTCTCAATACTTTGATATAGTTCAAAATACAGTATGGTCAAAAACTTTTTGCCTGATCTTAAACTGTTCTTCATCTAACACATCGTAAATGTTTAACATTCTACGTTTCTCATTCTGTTTTAGATTTATAGTTACATTCTCGTCTTTAGCGTTTATTTCTTTAACAGCATCGAGACACCCAAGAAACTCTAGCAGTTCTTGATCGGCTAGACCTGGATACGGAAAAGCCGACAGACGAAGAGGTAGCCAGGAAGTTCGGATTCGAAGAAGACTATATGAAAGGCACGGTGTCTTGGTGGCAGCACCTCAAGCCGCAAATCTGGTCGTTGTTTGATGAGCCGTACAGTTCTAATGCTGCAAAGGTATATGTTATGCACTTCGTAGATATTATTAACTTCAACTTATATAATACTAGCTGTGCCCGCTACTTCGTACCCGTGAAGTTTGAACTGAACGGATCTAAACTGCGACAAACATTTCAAAACCAAAATCAGCTAAATCGGCTTAGGCGTTTCCGAGTTTTAGCGAGACAAATGAACAGCAATTAATTTTTATATATAAGAAGATGTATGATATGATAGTGGTATATGTAGAAGTTTAGAAGTTTCATGTTCTTAGTATAGGATCGCTGAATGATAACTGTGATTTTAGTATAATCATTGCTTATAGGTTATGATTTTTTTTCACGACTAACATAGAAAATTCTTCTAGTTAAAAACATTACGAAAAAAACAAAGCTAAAATATTTTTCTGGTAGGTGTTCTGTTATGATAGCAGACTGCAATTCATAAAGTAGTACATACCTAGTTAACGAAATATATATAATATATAAAATAAATAGAAACACGAAAGCTCTTAAGCATCTGACCCGTATTTCAAGTTGAAGTGGTATTTTAAGTTCTCCCACCGCTGAAAATGTAATCTTTTGACTTTATGAAGTGTAAAATATTGTGCTGGAATCTACTGAGTTTCTTCTAGTGGCCCGATTTAATTTAAATTTATGCTAATTTTAATATTCCAATGCAGACCTTACAGGGTTGTCACTTAGCTCGGCGGGTAATAAATTTCCTCACAACTAGAAGCACAGCATATAATCTATTCATGACTATTTCATATACATCTATACAAATAAACAAAATTAGAGTGTCCTAAACTTTTTTTGTTCAATTTTTGTCTGTCTGTCGGTCTGTTTGTCAGTTTGTTCCGGTTTATATCTGGTTTTACATAAACAACAAAACGTACTAAAGCAAAATCGTCTCATCAATTCCTAACTATTGTTCTTTCTGAAGTAAATCCAATACATGAGTAACGTATGGAATTGAACAATCCATCAGCATTATCCGATCAAAATCGTTTTGAACTAATCGAAAAGTCCTATCAAGATTTTTGGGTAAGCTTCACTCTTTGTAAGTTCCTTCATCAATACATCCATACAAGTAAATGAAATTGTATTTTTTGTTTGTAATATTAAAATAACCACTTTTTACAAAATGCATATGTATGTATACACGGTACAAATACCAAAATAACTTTTTTTTCAATTTTTTTCGGTCTGTCTGTTTGTTCCGACTAATCTCTGGAACGATTTTGACGGGACTTTTACTGATGTTGATAATATAAGGAGTAAATTAGGCTACTTTTTTTAGACTAGCTTCGCCCCGCGGCGTTACCCGCGGTATGACAATGACCGCACGTAACACCGCGGGGTTCAGCTAATGTGGCAATAAACATATTCATCTACAAACAAGTAGCAATACAGGGAATGATTGAAAATATATTTATTTAATTTGTTTCTGCTTACAGCCAGTCACGAACTTTCAATTAACCTCTCATTAACATGTCTCATTGTGGAGGCACAACCTTCTTTTTCCCGAAAACAACCTTTTTACGATTACGAGCAAGGGACGTTGTATAAATACTACCTATCTGGTTTGTCGTTGTGAGCTTAATAAAAACAAACTTAATTTCAATACCAAAAAGATTGTATTTACTTTAATTATTTTTAATGTAGGGTAAGTACACGTTGTAATTTTTACGTGCCGGTAGAGGGTAAAAGGTTGGTTTTTGAGCTGGATTTAATCTTTACAAGCTAAACAAGCTACGACACTGACGACCCTATTATTAAAGCTACCGAAATTTGAATAGGTAACTACTCATAGTTACTCATAACATGATTGTAAATATTCATGTAATTTCGAAGGTGTATCAAAGAAATCCAATGTTATATCACTGTTTCTAGTGTACTTTATTTGTACTAAAATGAAATGATTAAAAACAAAAACTTGGCTAAAATATCAAATCAAAGTCCAGAATTGAAGTAAAGTTGCCTTACAAATCGTATTTTTTTATGCTTTTTGATATTAACACAAAATATTTGCATTTGCGATATTATCATCAGCTTTTTTTGTTTACTGATACAATATCTTTCTGTCAATTTGAAAAATAAAAAGTAGCTGAGCAACTACTTTTTATTTTTTCGAATCGGTGAATTTAGTACGAAATTCGAATCTAGAATCGACACAATAACTGTTGTGAATGAAACATTTTTACTCTCATTAATATGCTTTTTGTAATTTTCAGATAATCGGCTTAATATCAGTTTTCTTCATATGCGTATCAATATTATCGTTCTGTCTTAAAACTCACCCGGACATGCGAGTGCCAGTGATAAGAAGTTATACAGTGACAACAGCAAATCAAACGCAGAGTTGGGCATTGGACAAAGTGCAAACAAATGCCCACATTGCGTTTTTTTACATAGAATGTGTGTGTAATGCGTGGTTTACATTAGAAATCCTAGTTCGATTCATATCATCACCTAACAAGTGCGAGTTCGTCAAATCTTCCGTCAATATCATTGACTACATCGCCACCATGAGCTTCTACATCGACTTGATCCTGCAAAAATATGCCTCGCATATCGAAAATGCAGACATCTTGGAGTTCTTCTCCATCATTAGGATCATGAGGCTCTTCAAGTTGACGAGACATTCGTCTGGTCTCAAAATCCTCATCCAGACTTTCAGAGCATCAGCTAAAGAGTTGACGTTACTCGTATTTTTCCTAGTTTTGGGTATCGTCATCTTTGCTAGCCTAGTATACTATGCTGAGAGGATACAGACGAATCCCCACAATGACTTTAACAGTATACCGTTGGGATTATGGTGGGCCTTGGTTACAATGACCACTGTTGGTTATGGAGACATGGCCCCGAAGACTTACGTTGGCATGTTTGTGGGAGCTCTGTGTGCATTGGCCGGTGTGAGTATATTCTATTTTCTTTGATTTCTTTTTAATTTCTATACTATTGACTGCTAAGCCATACAATTCTACTCTGACTTCAGGTTGTTAATGATATTTAAGTAAAATAACTTCATTAAAAGAAATATGTTTTAATTTTTTTTAGTACATTAAACTAATCTAGATTAAACCGTGTCTTTAATATTAACAGGTACTTACGATAGCTCTGCCCGTGCCGGTCATAGTTTCCAACTTTGCTATGTACTACTCGCACACACAAGCGAGAGCCAAACTGCCTAAGAAGAGGCGAAGAGTTATTAATGTAGAACCAACGAGACCGCCCATGCGTGAGTATAAAAAAATAAGGTATAAAATAATATAACGAAAAACAAATATACAAAAATCTGATTTCGATTATTACAATGTCTCGAATTGCAATAAAAACTTAGCACTTCTTGATGATCTCTACTTTGCAGTCTACTTCTTATTGTACGTTTGTTGAGCTTACTTTTAAATATTGGTTTCATATCAAAGCGGTTATAAAAAGACAAAGAATTTCATATCAGAGAAAATAATTGTATCAAATTAAAACTGAGTTTTTCTCAAAGTATGTATCTAACCATTTTCGGGGATTAAAAAATTAAAATTGGGATGTCCCTGCTGGTATAATACGAGTAAATAATTAGAGATTATAGAATGGGAAATATGCAAAATTTAGAAGAAAATAAATTGTAATTAGACTATGTAATGGCTATGAAAAACTTTGAGCCATATTTTTGCAATCTAGGTGCGCCTGGAGCGCCAGGAGCTCCGAATCCTCTGGCACCTGGTATGGGACCTCAGGTAGTGAACCGCAGAATGAATGCTATTAAAACAAACCATCCAAAGGATATGATGGGGCCTAATATGGGTAAGATACAACTGCATAAACTTTTAATGAAAATACTGCAGCTATGAATAAAATTTACAATTGTATAATTTTACAAGCTACACAACTATTCTAAATGTAAATAAATGTTAAGTTACAACTAGGTTGTAACAACTAATGTTCAAGCTAACTTTGTTCATAGCTTTTGTGATATAGCTGCAAAAATAAATGCAACTATGGTACATACATCCATAGCTAAATACCATAAAAATATATTTGAAGACTTCTTCAATTAAAATAAGTCTTCATTCACTATAGTTTTAAGCACTATTAATGTATGAAATCACGTTGTGGCAAACAAATTTGTAATTAAAAGAACGATTGGCATTTTCACAAATATAGATAAAACTCACGTTCACTGTATGAATAAAACATAAACTAACAACACATTACCATAACCATATAATATAAATAACATACTGGTCTTGAACTAAATAAGCCTAACAGAGCATTGTTAATTAAAGCAAAGAACATTATCAAAATCAAAGCATAAATGCGAAAGTAAACAATACAATATCACAGAGGAAATAATAAACATATAAAACGTTATAGTCAATAGCCTATCTAAGTACGTTAGCGCTTAGAATTCAAACTTTAATATTAAGTTGTAGATGTACAAGATTTTTACAGACGCGATTTTTGATAATGTTTTTTGTAGGTTTACATAAAATCTAATAAACTAATCACATAACTAACAGTAGCTTATGCAATGTAATCCTCCACAGATGGTGATCGTAGCGAGCTAGAGGCTATGATCCAAACGACACCAAACAACTGCAAAAGAAAAAATTTAAACATGCTTTAGAAAGCATCACACAACGCCGTTGGAACTGAACGGGCTTTTTATATCGCCTGCACATTTGGATTTAGCTTACAGGAATGCAAATATATTTTTAGTCACTAATCAATCATTTTCATACCATTATCATGTATGCACACGGCAGTTTCTTCAGGCAGCACTGGATCTACCGTCTAAGTCTTTTCGCTTCGATGAGATGGAGGTTCGGGACTTTAAATATCTGTATTTTGTACCCCGAACGTTTGCTTTGCTTCCAAAACTGATGTTGTCTTAGATATTATGTGTTTCTTTATCCGTTATTTAATGTTACTGTGAAACGCCTCGTGTTTATTTAATTTAGGCTAATGTATTTTTTTATTTTTTTGTATTAGATAGTTACGCTTCAGTGTTTTTTTCAGGCAGCAATTGTACACCAAATTCTCCACCACATAATAGTCAAAACAACACGACAAACGAAGTATCAAACTCAAAACCAAACATCTCGGTACACTTATGAGATAATTTTAACACTAATATTACACTAACCAGTGTCTTTCGTTATGCTTTTAATTATATATTGTATACTTATGTATTTTTCTAGCACTAGTCAATGGTTATGTGAGAGTAAATCAATGTTATATGGTCTTCGTAATATATCTGTGTCTAGTCCTTTCTGTGTTATTAAATTAAAAAATAAAATATTAATAATTTTATCCCATATGTAGCATGTCAATGCATGATTGTCAATCAAACATTTAATAAATGTTAATATTTTTTATGGAAGCAATAATTTAATTTGATATTTATACTTCCCACAGTTGCAACTTTGATGCCAGGAATGGATCTTTCGGTCACTACTCGACTTACACCTAGTCCTCGGGATATGAGTCCAGCGCTCGCAATCGCATTACCAATGATGAAATCCGTTAACATAGTACCAGCGCAATGTTTTGATAATATGGCGTTTCACAGCGAAAAATTAGCAAATCAAGAAGACGGTAATGAAGAAAAAAGTAAAGCAGGCAGTCGTCAAGAATCTGTTGAAAGTGATAACAGTATTAAAGTGATAAATTACAAAAATAATATATTCTTAGACAAAAGAAGTGAAGAAAAAACTGATGCTCGCACCCCGTTACTGAGAGATCATAAGATAGAATCGTTGGATGAAACGAAGCTAAGAGACAATAAGACAGAGAAAAGGAAATCATCTGCTTCTACATAGTGTTAAAGTGTTGAACCAATGACTTAAGATAGATTTGAAACCAAGTTGTTTTCATTAATTTTCTAAGTAAAGGTGTTAAAACGAAGTTAAATCAAAGCGAACAAGAAAAGAAAAAGATTTTTGTAAATTATTATTATTTTTTAATTACTTTCATTTGTAAAGCGGCAAGGAAAGAAACAAAAGAATTTTATATGTAAGTATTCGTCTTAATTTCGTACTAATTTGGAAGACTTGAAAAATTCTTATGAATGGAAAATATACAAAAAAAAACATTTTAGAAAGAATGAAGTATCTGTTTCATTGTCGATAAATGAGATTACTTGAAAAGCCTTTTTGAAGGCAGTTACGAACATTATACGAGTATTTACAAGTAATCGCTATTGATAATGTGTAAGAGGATGACAAGGCCGTGATAGAATTAAGATAGCCAAGTGTTTACAGCACTTATTAATATTTTATAACACATACGTACATTAGAATAGCTGCTATCACAACCTAGTCAAACTAATTGTAAGAGTACGACCAGTATAAATAGGACCGTTTAAATTTTCTCACACACAACATTAAACTGACCAGGAGAGTCTAAATATACTGGTCGAGTAGTTACCGATAATGACCAGAAAATTAGTAATCATAGTAAAGTATGTTTACTGTCCATTAGTGAGAGAGGTTTAGCTTGTTTGGGTTCAATAAACCACAGTTTTCTTTATGATGTTATGTTCAGTAACCCTTTAGATCAACAGTGTTCAGTTCAATCAATTTATATTAATACATCTATGATAAAATCTTTCACTTTGGTTCTTTATAATTTCTTTGTTAACGTGGTAACAAAATCAGACCGTCCACTATGTCAGTCTAACTTTAGAAGATAACTATAGCGAACTTTTGGGTACGTAGATTTAACAACGGCGATGAATAACTTTGGGAGCAGTATTTATTTTGCAGGAGCCACGGCTCCATAATACTCTGATTGTTACATGGTGGCGTCTGTCTGGTCTGTACCAAATTAAATCTAATTATACATATACTAAAATGATTCGTTACAATGAATTTAATCACGTCTTACTCTCGATGAGATAAGCCGTGTCTTTATACGATGTGATCGGTAATCTACAGATATTTGTAATCTGCTGACCTAGCTGATTTTATTGATTTAATCAAATATGACGTATTAATATCATAAATAGGTCCAAAATATTTTTTTCTCTTAATTTCAAACCTGAATAAGCTGTACCTCAATTCAAATAAGCTAACAATAATCTTACTGTAAATAATCGTAGCGTTAATAATTTTATATCTTTAACAGTTAAAATCACTAGATAACACATATCATTGGCACTTTCTTTCATTCTTGGTGTTATATACCTGTTTTACATGTATATAGATAAATATAAATAGCATAAATATTATAAATTAAGGTTAGATAGTATTAAAGAAATGTATTACTTGAATACAGTCATTTTGCTAAGCTGTTTCAAACTCTTCTAGTCTCTCACGCAATGTTCCATAATTGAAATATTCCAGATAAAACCGTTCTATAAAATCTTATCCCTAAAATATTGTACTGTTATGGATAAATTCGACGAATGTGAAAATCTTCTGAATAACTTTTCCTTATTATTATCTTTACACGAGTAGTCTGTTTTTTTTTTTTAAAGACCAAACCGATGAATATTTTTTTAAATATATCTTACATTTGAACAATGTAAAGAAATTCATTTGCAACTGCTATGTCTTGAATCTAGTCAAGCTCTTTTGATAGAATGTTTTTTGGAGGTTTCTCTGGCGTAATAGTCATTCATAGATTCCTCCGAAACAGATCGTAACTAAAAATTAAAAAAATGTTTTCAAAGTCCTATAAAGAACAAAACATTGAAATGTTCATTTTCTTAAATTGATAAGTATTTAAATGGTTCTTACCTTTTGTGATGCTTAGCAACACGTAAGTAAGGGAACTCCTAATGAATTGAAATGATAATTATGTCTAAATTTGGGGACCCTTAATGTTTTATATATACCTAAACGTATCGATATAATATAATTTATTTCACTAAGTATTTGTATATGGTTACAAACAATCAAGCTGTTATTAACAAGTTTAAATGTAAAAATCTGTGTAACGGATATACTATTTGTTCAGATTAATTGTTAAATTGGTTTTAATGTGTCAAATTAATAAAATATGGATATGTCGCAGCCAACTTGCTTAATTAGATGTTCAATCGATATCCTAGCCGTTAGCTGATTGTAGAAGCAAAGATCGAGGAATGGAGGAACTAGGGAAAGGCATTACATTGCATAGCATCCCGTAATGACGGGTGCAGGTCTTACAAAAAAAACTTACATAACCCAACCTTGAACGAGTCTAAGCTGTTGATTGAACTCTTATGAAGTTACTTGGCTGCGACAGATACATATACAGTTACACATTTGATCTATGGTTTTGGTGATAAGACGCATATAATTGATAACTTTTTTGTCATAACTAAATTCAGTTTGTTCATTTCGTTGTCACATTTTTTATATATATATATATATTGATACTTTTATAATACTTAAATACTGACTGTACTGTCTACACAAGTAAATAAAATTGGAGTGTCTGTTTGTAATATTATGAAAAAACTGCTTTTTAATAAATGCATATGTATTTATACACGATAAATGTAAAGAAATAACATTTTTTTTAATTTTTGTGTCTGTCTGTCTATCTGTTGATCTGTCTGTCGGCTGAACCGATTTTGACGGAACTTTCACTGGCAGATAGCTGATGATCTAAGGAGTAACTTAGGCTTTTTTTAGATTAGCTTTGTCCTGTGGCGTTACCCGCAGTATGACAATAACCGCGGATAACACCGCAGAGTTCAGTTCAGCTAGTCTACAATAAAATTAAAATGTGTATTTGCATCATCAACACGTCTGTTTGTAACCATTTATATTTCCTTGTTATAAAACTTATCATATCGAAATTTTACATGTATGAATTTAATTTGTTTACAAAAGCATTAAATGCAATAAATTTTAATGATATTTAGATAGCACAAAACTGTCGTTACAAATGTTTTTTGTATATAGTTTTATTAGCCAATATTTTGTAATTTGCTTAATTTATTTAAGAATTTTATGTTTTTATTTGACTGAAAACTTATAAATACTAAGGTAGTGAACTAAAATGTATGGAATAATTCGTAACTAAGACATTGGAGTAAGGATGTGAGTTAGTGGCAAAACATTTTTGACACTAACTCACATAACAATTTAGTTATTCAAAAAGCAAATCTTTTGTCTTATTCAACCGTAAACCTGCACTGATTTTACAATGTCTATGAACTAACTAAATAGGTACATAGTATCTGCAGCCATATTATACTTCACTACTACTTACATATGTCAGGTTGCAGGTCAAGCAATCGCACTTGAAATTCCTCAGAATCATAATAATTGGCAACAAATTTGTTCTTTATATTATTACGATAGTTTTTATTATTTTATATTATTACAAGTATGTACGTACATTTAATTTAAAGAGACAGCAAAATCTTTTGACTTCACTTTTATATAAAGTAAAGGGCTCGAACCTCAAATAAATATGTCTACTAATAACTATAGATGAAGGTTATTTTCATACATTTTAGGTCATGACCTTAGGAAAAATGGAGTTTCGGAACATTACGTTGGGTGATCCGACTTGGGATTGGACTAAGATCGTAAAACTAGAGTACCACTTTAGAAAAGTATCTATTTAAAATATGTCTAAGACTTACTACTAACTTAAAGGCGATTCTAATATCTCTATTCTAGATTAAGAGACTCAAACTCAAGATTACGTTTAGGTATGTATACTGTCAGTATAAAAATAATTAACTGTATTAGAAAATCCTCAATTGCAACTATATTTACATTATAAAATATTGGGTAAAATAGGAAAGAAGAACGAAACGTATTAGATAAGGAATGCAAACCAAAGAATTGTTAATTTATTTCTACCCTCAATAAATACTAAACAAGAATGAAGGGAAATATTCCTTTTTCAAAATCGATTTATAACAAATGGATAAATTTCTATAGATATGTAGCTGTCCCGGCAAACGTCATTTCGCCATAACTACTAATAAATTAAAAATTAATAAAAAAACATTGTCCAGCGGACAAAATTGTAAATCTAAACCATTCCCAGATCCCCTTGAACACACACAAAAAATTTCATCAAAATCGGTCCAGTTGTTTGAGAGAAGTTCAGTGACATACACACTCACAGAAGAATTATATATATATATATATATATATATATATATATATATATATATATATATATATATAGACACTTAAAAGCTAGTTTTTGAATCTCATTGTAATAATAAAGCCGACTCAACAAATCAAACGTAAACGCAAAACTAACATTGAACAAAAGCTTAACCAGAAACCTCCGAATTAAACCGCAAACCACACGTTTTTGTATGAAATACATATACTTATATGATGGATTGTATAAACGTGGGACAACCTTGAGTCGTAATAATTTATGATCTTGCCCTAAGCCAAGTTACTAAGTAAATTCATCATCTGTGTTCGCAAAATTTATATATTGCATAGAAAGCTTTTCTATGTTTAGATTTGTTCTAATTCCCCAAGCCGTGATATTAAGATAAGACCAGCGATTAATTACTTTCCAAATAGAAATAAATAAAAAAAACTGAATTAAAAAAACCTCATCCTTTTATTTATGATTGCCTCGGTGGCGCAGTGGTAGTGTATACGGCAGCTGTTCATGAGGTCTCGGGTTCAATTCCCGGGTCGGACCTATTAAATTTTATGATTTGCAAATACTTGTTTCCTAGTTTGGGTATATTCTATATCTGCTATGTTCTATGTATAGATGTCCGAAATATTGATTTATTTATTTAATTTAACATTTAAGTGCTTACCAAAATGATGATTAAAATATTGTGGTTAAAAGTGATTGGCTTGATTTAAAAAACTGTGTACTTTTTGGTAATTCGGGTATGTAATCGCGCTAAGCAACATACCTGGCCGTATATAAACCTATGTTATCAAACTCAAAGCAATTTAATCCACTAGAGGTAACAAACTTATGCAGTATACACAAAGTAAATTACTGTTAAACCAGGCGACGAAGTTTGCGGCTACATCGCTACAGACGAAAATTGTCTGTAGCAATATTGGCATAAAAGTCGTTGCGAAAAAGTAAACTTGAATTGTAGAAAACGTTATAACAACATGGAAAAGTGTATTACCATTATTTACATAAGCCTTAGTTTTTGTGATCTTAACCAATCCCAAAAGTGCGTATCAACGGCTAGACTCTACACATTTTTTATTTTCTATGCTAAATATTTATGTAAATACTTTATGAGAAGTGGATTTAGCGGACCATTGACAAAAAGTTTTATACTTAATTGTTTAAGCCTTTGAAGTTCTAAATGTCGATTTATTTGACTTCAAAATCGATAAGTTCGATCCTTTGCTATTAAGACTGTAGATAAATTCTTTCTTAATGCAAAGCACTGTATTTACTAACTTAAAATGAGTATTTATATGATTTGTTAACATATTGTTATTAGTTATTAATATTTTATACGAACGTTACTTTCATATGAATTTTCTAAATCTGAAAATATGTATTGTCTCTTATCTGAATATGTAACAATTTTAGTATTAAAACTATTGTATTGCTTTCAAATAAGCTTTTGTAGTACCAACCTGCTAACGAAACTTTTCGCAGATGACAGCAAACATGTCACTATCCAATGTAATTTGAACTTTAAGGTTATTTGAAAGGAGTGCGAATAATTGTAACACATCCAAAACATAAAGCACTAAATATTAGGCTGTATTGTTAACATTTTGTAAAATACTGATGGTATACCAGTAACGTTTTCCAACTGATATACAGTGTTGAACACTGTGGTATTCAGTGAAGTTGTCGAATTGCATTCAAAATCTCATGACACAGTGTAACACTGTGTATGATTTGAAGACCACACAAGCAATGACTAGGTATAAGGCTTTCACAGTGAGTAAACAGGGCTTTGATGTTATTATATAGCGTTCTATATATACATATACAATTTTGAACAATACAAAAACAAATTATTTGAAATATTGTTCATTAAACATGTGAAATTAAACATTTGTTTTATTTTTATAATGAGTTCTATATACTAAAACAATTTGAATTAGCCAAAACAAATGCTACTAATATTATAAATGCGAAAGTTTATAAGAATGGATGGATGTTTGGATGGATGTTTGTTACTCTTTCACGCAAAAATTACTGAACGGATTTGGATGAAACTTTACAGTAATATAGCTTATACATCAGAATAACACACAGGCTACTATTTGCCGCGATAAGCGACATATACGCGGGCGGAGCCGCGGGCAACAACTAGTTATTCAATAATTCATCACAGTCATCAGTCTACGTGGCTAAGCTAATTATAATTGGAGTTAAATCAAGATAACTGAAGCCAAAATCTTTGTAATATTTCTGTGAATTCTTTTACAGCCGATGGTCTCCTGTCACGTGACCTGTTCTGTCACCTTTTAGAAATGTAGAAAATCCTTTTTAGGCGAGTCTATAATTTAGTTGAAGTGCAGTAAGAAAAATAAATAGGACGAAGGAGTTTATATAAAAACCTCTGCCAGTCCTGAAGGAGTATACCGGACGAGAAGTTACTAGTACTAACTTGATTAGGCTAAGTTAGATGGACCGAGCTGATATTTTTAAAGAATTTACGGTTTTTGTACCGACATATATTCAGTAATCATAGGTATTATAAAAGCTTGTTAAACATACTAACCCCACCAACACCTTAAGACCATCGATGTACAAAAATATATAATTCGAAATTGTTATAGCTTTTTTTTGCATTCTCTTCTCCGTTTAAATTACTTTGATAATTTTAAATATGATTAATCCCATTCAATTCACAGGAAATTCTATTTTACTCGAAATTATTAATTCAATGAGTTTTCCTCTAATGTTATACGAAGAAATTTATAAAGTTCAATTACATAATTAATTTTCGTTCAGCCTTATTAATTAATTACCATTTCATACAAATCTATCCCGATTTCATAAATCAGCTCCATGTTTGGACGCCTATAATTTATTTTTGTCGTTCAAGTAAGGACTAGACATTAATCAATTATTAAGTCATTTAATTATTTTTTATATATTGAGTTATGAATTTTACTTACCTTTAACTTAAATTATATTATAGTAGTAGTTGCATGTAAACTTTTTGTTTGACATAACCCTAAAAATTAAATTTATTCAGACCTTTCTGTTACCTGACAGGTCCGTACTAGCTATAAACAAGAGTAATACGGTCGTAAAATGTCTATTACGCTGAATGTTCACCTAGATAGTCTCTAATTGTTTATGTTATACTACTTGAGTACTCCGCGACCTTGAATTTAAACTAGATACTATAATGCATTGGCTAAATGAAATAGGGGTATAAAAATATTCTTGCTATATTAAAATCTATATTTTTATGTTGTCAAAGTGGAAGTGAACCTTCAGATATATAAATAAACTGTTTATTTACGGTATTAAGGGAGCTGATAAGTAGATGGATTATCTAATGGTACACACTTGGATACCTGCAACACATAAACCACTCTCCTTTAAACCTGGGGAGGAGGGGTGGAGGGAAATCTGAAGTCTATTATTTTTGAAGTAAAAACAAACAAGGATTCCTTATCGCATAGGTTTTCGGTGCTTTGTGCTAAATAATGAATCTTACAGCATAACCGTGCGTGATTAACCTAATGAAAACCAATAATATAATTTATTAAAACTAATTTATACCATACCATTATTAAAAACAGAGAAGGTGGGTTAAGATATGATCAGACCTCCGTTATAAGTTTGAAGTCATTCGCTTAAGTACAGAACAAAATATGAATAATATCTTTGTATCCGTTAAAGCAATGGGCCTATCTCTGTGATGTGCCTTGAGAGAAGCCCAATCTAGCAATGGACTGTAATGGGCTAATGATGATGATGATCTATTACTTGTTAAGCTTGTAAGTTAATGACAATAGTTATGAAATACACATATATTTCTCATGTTGATAAGCAAAAATAATGTTACGGTATAGAAGGCAAGTGAACAAATAGGGTATTTGAGAGTAAGTGATCACGTCTTCCTAAGGCCAATATTAAGTATGCAACCCACGTATCACAAATGCATTGTTTTATCATAAGCAAAAATAATAAGCTTTTAAAGTAAACGGTAGCATTTATAATAATACATACATACACACACATTGTCTAGTAGCAATATTAAAGCTCTGCTTAGTTTGGGTCAAGATGACGTTGTGTGTCAGATGTCCCAAGTATTATTATATTATTACTAGTTGTTGCCCGCGGCTCCGCCCGAGTATTATGTCGGTTATCGTAAGTTCGTTATATTATAGACCCTACCTCCTACCGAGGTTAACATCGAGACTGATTACAAATTCAAATACTTATATTCATGAATTTGAATACTGCGGGTATAAATATTCTACAACATGTCAAATAACAACGAATAGCATAGATGTTTTTAATATTAGCAAAATTGATGTTCAGATGTTGCATAAGAAGTTACTAATTAGTAACAATATTCTTTTTAGTTATCTTCTTCTTAGTAAGTGCTGCAGATAACCATCTACGCCTACCTAATAGTCAACTGTTACGTATGCGTAATGACAACCACCAAATAAAACTATTGAAAAATAATTTATCTGATATGTCTTTAACAAGCAATGTATTAAAAATCCTTGATATTACAAGAAAAAAACACTTAATCACAACAAAGGTATTTTATTAGAATCTTGTCAAAGAAAGGTGTTTATAAGAAAGTTTAACTGGCAGGGCAGTTTTTAAACCTTAAATATATATGAATCGAGTATTATTTTTAAAGAAAAATGTCAAGCAATAAAGAGCACATTCAAATAAAATTATTAAATATTTTAACAGATGCTTATAATAAAGGTGGGTAACTAAGAAGAATCGTTTAAGTGCTAGCTTTTCCCGTGGCCCTACCCGCGTGTATATCAGCTATTGCGATGAAGAGTAGCCTACGTCCTTTTTCAATAATTAAAGTATCGCCGTGCTAAATTTCATTGACATCAGTTCAGTGGTTTATACGTGAAAGCATAACAGACAGATATACAGAGTTACTTTCGAATTTATATTATTAGTATGGATAACATAACGTAAAGCTTTTATGTAAGTAAAAGGCTGACAGTAACAGTGTAGTATATGCTTATCGTATTATTTGTAATGGCTCATACTGGGCTATTCTGATTACCAAATTTAACTTTCTGTTCTCAAGAAACTTCTACATAATTATGGTATAAAGTAAATACTTTATACTTTAATTATATAGGAGGATATGTGATAATAACGACATCATTAAAAATTGTAAACAGGATGCAAGAGACAAATAGGCAAGTGTCGCATAAGTCGAATTACCTATCTTTGTTTTCATTATTTTGTATCCATCATTACGTCTGACATTGGCATTTGAGCGAAAGCATAAATATAAAAAAATAACATTTTTTAATCTTCAATAAATGAATTTAAATATCAATTATTTGAATTAAACCATACTCTTATTAAAATCATAAATGGTAATTTCATAATTCTTAACGAAAGCAGTGAATTAAAGAATTCACGTAAACCCGATAGTGATAATAGAAAAATTGAAATAAAAGGTTCCTTTTCTTTAGAATAAACTTCGTAAAAGACTTTAACAAAGCCAATATTTCTTATTTTCCTGTCGCTGATCAAGTTACGTTGGAAAAAACGGAATTACCTGTAAATCCGCTTCTTCGAGATTATTCGCCCAAGCTGACAGCACCTTGTCGCTTGCTTTCGCTTCTTCACAATCCACTATAATTAACTGTTTTTTTCCGGTTTCTTTTCTGTTTTATCCGTAAATACTTAGAGTCTTATTTATAGCTTGGGTTGGAGAAGAAACTATTTTATTTATTTGTATTAATGCTTACAGACAATTAGAAAAGGAACTGAGAGGAAAATATGCTTATGCTAACACAGATATAAGTACACCCAGACTTGGGATAACTTCACGTGGAGTCTGGTATTTGGTAGTTTAATCATTATGTTAACTAAAATGTGTAAGTTTTTTTCATTCTGGTCTATTTCTATACTATCTGTGTCTCTCTAAAGCTATAAGCGTTCTTAGTTTATGCAACATTTTTCTTCAGGTAATAAGGCTTCTATTGATAGCCTCCCTTTATAATTTCGCTACCCAACTGTATTTTTATATAATATTAAAATATAATTCTAATAAATTACCGATCCGAACAAATAATTTCTGAAATTATACTAGCCAAACAAAGAAATGCTACAGCTTTAAAACATTAGTACGAATTGTAAACATAAATAGAAGTCGTCTGTAGTAATAGAAGAATATATTACATTAATTGCTAAACCGTCAGTAAAAACTTCTAACAATAACAGATAATTAATAGTGAAAAACGTCACATTGCTCAATGTAAATTGGTGAAATGCAATATGTGAATTTAGCACACGAGACATGCTGCATGCAGGCAATAAACAATAATCAAAGCGATCGGAAAATTTGTTCGTGACAATCAATAAAAGTGTCATATTCGTTGCAACGTTCGTACAAATTATTACTTGCCGAATCATCATGACTGTATTCAGTGTTTGCTAAAGGCATAGGTATTTATGTAATTAATAAGCAAACGTAAAAAGAGCTAGGCTCAACAATGCAATAAATAATTTATAGAAATACTAGCTGTCCCGGCAAACGTCGTTTTGCCATAACTACTAATAAATTAAAAATTAATTAAAAAAACATTGTCCAGCGGACAAAATTGTGAATCTAAACCATTCCCAGATCCCCTTGAACACACACAAAAAATTTCATCAAAATCGGTCCAGTCGTTTGAGAGTAGTTCAGTGACATACACACTCACAGAAGAATTATATATATAAAGATGTAACCTTTAAAATCTTAAAGAAATGAGTATACCCTCACCTCAAATACCAGCATTGTGATTCTGTTTTTGTAGATATTCATTGATGGCGATTGACATTTTCCAGAGAATAAGCTGACCGTTCGTTGTGCACCGTCATCCTTAAAAAAGAATTGGCGTATAAAAGCGGCCGTATGTGTTAATTATAATTTAACCATTACTTTACTATCACACATTTAATTCTGAATGGGATCAATCAACCTTAAGCTGTTCTTCTCATTGAAAATCAATGAAAAGAACAGCTTAAGGTTGATTGTTGCAATAGTTCTGAATTAACATGCATTTATACGTCCATAAGTGCCCAATATGCAAAACTAACTTAATAACAAACAATACAGCCCTAAATATATTATATCAAATTTAACCAAGTCACTTTAAATATATTATTTAAGTACAAATCAACCAAATTAGACGGTACGTACAAAGTTTTAGAAATCGCTTAAAGTAACATAATTTCATAGGTAAAGTTAACTCATGTTTTGAACTTTATGAGGAAATCGTATATTAGAAACTTGGAACAGAACTCATACCCAGATTGCTCAAGTTTATCTCGTTTGATGTGCTCGTGTGATGATTTGTTTTCTTAAATTGAACAACCTCTAACTTTGCCGTTGAAATTCAAGAGAAAATCAATAATTATCTGTAGGTTTACCTACAATAGAAGTTGATCTCTGAAACCTCTCATTGTATTATATGGGTAAGAAAGAAACTGTGCTATTCAAATAATAATGCAAATTCTTCAACTTCGCTTATCCATTTACTTAATTTATATAGTAGTATATTTAATACTACCTACCCACGCAACCTCGTTAGCGCTTCCTATTGCCCGTACATAGTTTTGCCCGTTTTTGTAACATTTTTCATTGGTGCTCCGCTCCTAACTAACACTGAGAGATTTTTTAAATGCAACCTGTTTCTTAAGTTTAGTGTGTTCAACAAACTCTTCAGCTTTATTATATCAGTATAGATAATACATCAAGTACAAACACATAAAAAACCAGCTCCAAAATACAACACAAGTTATTTTAATACTAAAGTAGTAAACTTAAATGAAACCAATAAATTATTTATGTAAGTGATTTCAGACTAAAAAGAGAACAACCGGATCATTCAATCAGTTGGAAAAACAAACGCGAGTACTTGACTGAATAGTGCTTGTCTTCAAGAGCCTTTTACATTTTTGTAGACGTACAAAGGATTTTATTGGTAAAGATACGTTCGTGGTAAAAAAAAGGACAAAGGGTTCCGCAATATACATTAGAAAATATTGATATTTTGAATTTAATCGCATGCAGAAACATCGATGACGCAGAATGATCTTTTTAGCGAAAATCGGTAGTTATTCCGGGAAACATGAAACGTCTTCAAAGTAGTTTTGAAAGATCGTAAAGTGATATTGCGTGAGATAGCTGTTAGATCAATAAATATCAAAAGGTTGTATAGACAATATGACATAGAAATTTGCATTTGAAAACACGCTTTGGAAGTGGGTGCTAGTTTCGATTACATCGAACCAATCGTGATCTTTTACTATTTAGAGAGTGAAGCTTTGAAAAACATTGAATGTTTTTGAACATTTTTTTGAAAATTTATACTTTGAGCTAGAAAACTGTCAATAATAAGTCACTGCATTACTGTTTAATGATAAATTTTATATTGTAACATTGACTCTATCCCTCCTGTATATGACATTTGTCTATGCTTCCATTTCCATTTGGATTTGTCATGCTAGGTACATATTCCAGCAATTCTGGTATATAATAAAACAGAAATCTTGCTCAAATGTTATTAATCGATCAATAAAAAACACAGTTAATAAAAAGCACATTTAAGAATAAACAATTTATGAGTGAAATCCAAAAAAATAACATTCGACTACCTTAGATACAAATTATTGTATAATACTTAACTTTCGACAGCATGATTTTTTTTATTTTATTACATGCATTTAATTTTATTCACTTTAAGGTAAACTTTTTAAATTATATGATTGTACTAGGTTTTTTTTAGTCTCATTGTCGTGTATGGGATGCCCTTTCCTCCATGCTTATTATAATATTCTCGATACCGTCTGTAATGTATGATCATGATAAGAATTTTCTATTGCGATACTTTTGAATGAGTTAAACATTATTTTGTAAACTGGAGTCAAAGGTTTAAGCTGAAAACCAGCGCTTGACGACACCTGACGCCTAGACCTTTTGATTTTGGTGTTACCGTTTGTGTATTTTTGTGCAAATCTGTGATACCGAAATCAATAAACTTTTATTCTATTCTATTCTATTCTATTTTAAATCTAAAACCAAAAATAACAAATGAAGTCGTTATTTTAGATAATAATTTACATTGTGTCGAATTGACAACGCTTGACTGATAAAGTTAATATTATCACGAGTACAAGAATTGGTGTGATGACGTGAAACATATTATTGCATATGTCTTGGAAATACTTGAAGTAAGTTTCAAACAAATGTCATCAGGTTGCGACTAAGCCGTCCTTCAACATATTCTTGGCCGAAAAACATTAAATGCTGGAAAAAGGCCCCGGCAACCGATCTTGTGAGAAATCTTCGGCCTAAATCTTTTATAAGAGTGATGTATCTAGAATAAACAAACGGTTGCTTGTTAATTTACACACCTAACAAGCATCTATATTAACTAAAAGAATTAGCGATACAGTAGCAATCTGTACCACTTACTTTTTGTAATCTTAAAAGAAAAGATACAAAATCAATCAAATCATATCAAGAGTATCTAAAAGATTTCTCTTTTAGATACTCTTGATAGAATTGAAATCACTTGAATTACTCATTAAATTAAGTAAAGGCTTATCGTGTACCTGTGGTACCATCGCTGAAGGAGCCATAAAATACACAACCAATAAAGGGAAGGTGGGTCTGTAAAGGCGTGCGTGTCAAGGAAAGAGGCACTGACGTCAAACAGTCACGCAGTGACGTAATAATTATAACTCGATTGTTTCATAAGGAAGGGGACGACTGTTGGGTAATTCAAGGAAAGTATGTAGATGTATGCGATGATTGTAAGGGTAAAAGTAAATAATGTTTTAACACATGAGAGATTTGCACGCTATAATAATAATGAGTTTTATATATTTTTGTACGAATGTTTATTAATTAAAGCAAATTTCTGTTTGGAGAAACTCCGATCTAAGTACATAGATTTCAGAGGGTGCTTTATATACCATACGGTATACTACCTAATTAACATAAGTGATGATTGACAACTCATAAATATAAAAGATCAGTTGAATCATTCCTAGTCCATTCAAGATACTTTAGAGCCACAACTCATAAAAAAACAAGATAAAGTTTGGGCACTACAGTTTTGACGGTGTTTGGGAATATAATAACCGATTGTTTTTTGACAAAATCTCAGTTACCTTTTCCATCAATGAAAATTAATTAAATTTTGTCCTTGACTGTTGCTACACTTGCGGTTTCGAAATGAAAGGGCGTACTAGATTCTCCTCCTCAATTACTATTTATCTGTCATTAGAGTATTACAGTACACGACTGTGTCTTTGAATAAACCCTTTCACATACATTAATAACCCATTAATGTGCCTTAGTCGTTCATGAATTATGCATATTGTTCTAGGCAGTCTGCTACATGCAAATAGTACTATGACAAATACTAGGTTAAGTTATTGCAGTAAGGTATAATCAATTGTTTGTATTCAGTTTTCATAATCACTGTATTTAATATATTAGGCTGTCAGAAGTTTGACATAGGCACTGATATAGAGGAAAAAATGGTTTAAGTAGCTTAGTTCTGAAATATATCCTCTAGTTATTAAGGCCCCAATGGTTTATTAAAAAATCTACTATTGACATAATAAACACTAAAGAAAAATTTAAAAGGCAATTTGTTACGAACAATAGTTATTTTTTCTTTAGATATCTATAAAAATGTTAACACAAAACTCACTTCAAATATTTAAAACCACTAGAAATTAGCTTCTATTTTCATTGTTAAAAATAGAGTTTCTATATCGAATCAAATAAACGAAGCACTTCTCATTGAGGTTAGAATGTGAGATAGGCGATAGGGAAAGCATTTTGATTACTTTCCAGAGCAATGGTTGAACGACTCGATTGGCCTCGTTTATATTTACCTACACAATTTGCTACCAACGTACATAAATTAGCAGTTTCGGACAAAAACGTGAATCTCCAAAACCCAGTTATTATAATATAATGCTTTCACAAAAAAAACGCACTTCACAAAATCCCTTTTTAATCTTAAATAAACGAAGCCTAGCGACCGGAATTATGTGTACATATATTACGCACCCAAATCTTATAATGGATCCATCATATTATTTCGCTGAAATAAAATGGCAGTCTTATAAATATCCCGCGTTGGGATTCATCAATCAAGTAACTTTTAATACTATCTCCAAGTTCGTTAGGCTTTTGCAAATCACAGTCAATATTAGTTATTTGAAAAGAATTCTCGGGATATAGACCCTTCAGCCTAACTCGATACAGTTATGAAAAGTTCATTTAAAATACGCATAAAAGGAATATATTTTGGTTTAGTCCAAATTAAGAGGTTTAAATTTTGATAGCTGTGGGTGACATGTCCCTGCAATACAGTGATCATGCCTGGCGGGTCACTGCCCTATGGTTGATGTTGGGTTGTTATATACATGATAATCAGCGCGAGAACTTCTATTGCGCGTTTCAACATTGGCAATTACTCGAAGTAGTGCGTAACTTCGTAGTTCAGTGTATCTTTGGTAGATGGCTCTCTTATATGTTTATGTAGCCGCCACGTATGTGGAAGTCGCCACACGGCTATAATTATTTTATTTCCGCTTACGGCAAATGGGGGCATAATTTCCCACATACATCATAGGGCCAAGTCTATTGTTATCGTTTTGTGGTTATTTAAATATAGAGTAAAAAGAGAAGGTGATGGTACATAAAATAATTTGTCTTTTAATATCATTTCATTTAGTTTTAGCAATTTAATAAGTATTGTACAAGCAGTCGGCGAAATGTGTATCGTGCCTATTTTTATTTTTTACCATCTGTTTGTATAATATTTAAGCCAAACCATACTAATATTATAAAGCAGAACAGTTTGTTTGTTGGTTTGAACGCGCTAATCTCAGGAATTGTTGGTCCGATTTGAAAAATTCTTAATGGTTTAGATAGCCAATTTATCAAGGAAGGCTATAAGCTATATATCATTTCGCTAAAGCTAAACGTAGCGGAGTACCAATGAACAATGTTTCAAAAACGGGGAAAAAATTTCACGCTACGGGCAATAGAAGACGCAAGTGAGTTTGCTAGGGTCAGCTAGTAAAATTATATTATTGTAATTTCTTTGATATCGGGTGTTGTAACATTCTCAAAATCAATCAGCACAATTATATACTAATTAACTATAATTGGCTTTTTAGTAGTTCGTAATCAGAAAACATCGTAATTAAGAAAATTTATTAGTATACCATTTCCCTATAATCGTTAATCAAGACAACTGCCTCTTTACTCGAGCCATCAAACAACAATTAGGGACTAATCCCGCTTGACGAAGCAGTTCAAAATTAATTAAAGCCATTCAGTTTGTAGACATACCTGTTTTAGGTGCTATTTCATTAATTTTCATTTTCTCTTTTCACTGATTGAGCTCTTCTAAACTGATTATGATACGGGGTAGGTACTCTCTTCCAATTACCATTAAACTAAATTTATGATCTTTTTTTGGAATCGCTTAAGGAGTGATTCGGAGCCCACTAAAATTTGCATTTTGATCACCAGTTACAAGGTCTTAATGACAAAAATAATAAAACTTAACCTTATCGAATATTCATAAAATTCAAATTTCAGTATCAAAAAGCACAAATGCTTACAAAAATAAGTTTCCCTAACCTATACCTTTAAATAGTTAGATTCAGTCGCGGTTCACAGCGAACGCTCATTTTGTTAAGAGTTCAAAGATAAGCCTGTGAAATAGTCTGCTACATACATTATAGGCTGCGTGCCAAGTAAGACCTTACTACATGTACGTTAAGATATAAAATTCTTTACAGTTTTCTTAGAAACTTTTCTTTCTTCAAAGCATGTTGTTGAGGCAATGTAAACCGTATTGAATTGATATAAGCTCTACAAATTATTTGACGATAGGTTTTTTTGTTATGTTAATGTGGTGAGCGGAAGGATTTGGAACTTTTTCATCGAAACATCGAGCGAGGGCATCAATGCTCGCGTTATCTGACATATGTGTATAGTGTTGCTATCAATATGAAAATGTATTTTCTTATAAAGATTGTGTGCTCTCTATGAACTAATTTGAGTAATTAATATTATTATAATACATAAGCTGTTTATCATTTCCAAAAGTTTAGATATCGAATAAAAGTATAGGCAAGACAAAAGAGAAAATACTTATCATTGTGTTATAGTTGGGTCATTACAAACGTACGGACTGAGTTACTTCATAGTAATGTGACATTGCCGCGCCACTCGTTATCGATAAAATGATGATCAGTTGTTGATGACTCTCTCTCTCTCTCTTCAGTCGCTCCCTCACTGCTGAGGATCGTGACTCCATCTGATTCCGTCAACCAGTTGTCTCCATCGGTTCCGGTCTGTAGCTTGGTGGAGTGCGTCGCTGACAGGTATTTTGAGCTCCTCCGATATTTGGTCTGACCACCGCTTCGGACCTCTACCTCTAGGTCTTTTCCCTTCGATTTTGCCAGTCACCATCAGACGTTCCAAATTGCCGGTGTCCCTGCGTGCAATATGGCCAAAGTACCGCAGTATTCGTTGTAGGCAGGTTGTGGATAGACGTTGGGTGTTTTCTATCTTAAGCTGCTTGAGAATAGATATGTTAGTGCGGTGGGCCGTCCATGGTACTCGCAGTATATGACGCCAGCACCACATCTCAAAAGCGTTGATTCTCTGCCTATCTGCGGCTTTGAAAGTCCACGTCTCAGCACTATACAGAGCAATAGAGAAAACGAGGCTGCGGACTAGGTGTATTTTAGTCCGATGGGTTATGTTGATGACTAATGTAGGTAAATTAATTGTAATTTCTGTTCGTAAAAATGGTGTTATACTCTGTCTATTCGTTCGTTAAGAAAAACTTTCAACCGATTTAATTAAATGTTGTTAGTTTAAATAATAATTATTCGTTTATTAGTATTTTTATTATTTATCAAATATATAAATGATAAATCTTAATAATAATAAATATATAAATAATATATATAAATATATAATTTAAAGTTTTATAACATTTATTATATGGTATGTTTAGAAGCATGTATAAAAAATTAATGCTAAACAATATTTTTCAATATTTCCTAAATATTTTCCTATTGACTATTGACAAATCCATTTCTTATTGTTACACACAACACTAGGAGTGCGAGCGAGAGTTCCGATATGCCTTACAAGTGTGAGCGAGACGTCTAATAAAAATGATTTATGACTCAATACGCACGTTCGTAATGGCCCAACTATATATACATAACACCATACTTTTACATATATCAGAGTAAAAACTCTGAATAAAATATTCCCATTAAAAATCTTTTATTTGTACTTCCACAAAGTACGTCATCCATCAAGTCAAATTATTTTCACGTTTGGCTAGTTCGCATCATCTTACTCAACCGCCGTTTTCCGTTTCATACGCATCAAAGAAATAATACTTACGTACGTACGTATATATGCAATAAAAAATATTTGAAAACGATTTCAGAGACAATCTTAAGAGAAATGCGGATTCACTGTAGAAAAAATGAGTTGAATAATGGGTGGTACTGAACAGCAAAAAATCATACTTTTCTCAAAGCTACAACACAAATAAAACATTGACATTAGAAAATATAACCGCTTTGTTTTTTAATGCGTGGTATATAAAATCAGGTTTGGTATTTTTTTATGGTGTATTTAAAAATCACTATGATCTTTTTATTGGTAAGTAGAGCCAAGCTGATTTTAACACGTACGACCGGGCCGGTTCGACCGGGGCGGTGGGTACTACCCTCGCAGAGAAGATCAACCTAAAATGATAGCGTTCGTGCTGTCGAGTTTGGTTGGTGAGTGCGAGACCGGATGCCAAATGATGCAGAAGCATCACTAGGCTGTTATCATGCTGCATTGTTGCATTGTCTGCAATTGCAATGAGTGTCGCCTACTACTACTACCACTCTTGGATTCTGCTTATGCTTTCTACCAGGCAGAGTAGAGTCACTTTGGTAGATCCACACATAAAAAAAGACCAACTCATGACTAAAATTTTATTTATCACCATCATCATTTGCCTTTCTTTTTCCAAATAGGTATTTATTGAATTTACAGACAAATTATTTTCAGCGCAGGAAATAAGGAAAAAGTGAAGTTATAGAATAAGAAGCCAATTAAAGAAAACTAATAGGGTAAGAGGGCTGGCAGAAGGGACATCAAATGAGTTTGAATGGCAAATTGAATTATGACTGCTGTTTCTCAAAATAATGGGAATAGTATTGGTATACGACCCGCAGCGAAGGCATGCTCCTTTTGTGATTGGAGGAGAGATCTATCCTACTACAGTTTTCCGAAATATGATTGACATAATTATATATCAAATTTAATTAAAATGAACAGTTAATAACAAAATTGGAACGTATTATACTTCAAATGACACCGTTTTAGTTTAATTCCCCGTTTAATCGTATATATTTAACAGGGCCTTGGGGTCTTTGTTATCAGGGTTGAATTAAATGAAGTTAAAGGTTTAGTCCCGTTTAACCATTAGCCTCCTGGGTTAGTGTATTTCGGTCAGGCTAAATAATATCTCACTGTAATTAGTGACGATTACTAACCTGACTCAAGATTTAATTATGTGATTGTTATTTCTTATACTATGATCTTTCTCATTGCTATTATTTTACAAAACAAAACAACCATAGAAGAGCCATGCTTCGGCATGAATGTGCCGGCTCGACCGGAGTGATACCACGGCCTCACAGAAAACCGGTGTGAAATAGCCCTTGCGCTGTGTTTCACCGAGTGAGTGATGATACCGGAGGCCCCAACCCCTCCCTACATCCCTTTCCCCATTCCCCAAAGGCCGGCAACGCACTTGTGACGCCTCTGGTGTTGCGGGTGTCCATGGACGGCTGTAATCTCTTACCATCAGGTGATACGTCTGCTCGTTTGTCCCCTATACCATAAAAAAAAACAATAGTTAACAAAACTATTAGGTACATTGTAGTTATGGGATTTTTCCAGTAGAGGACTGTTGTGAATTGTTAATGATGATGATTAAACTTTAATTACATTTACTTCTTGACTGATTTCGGATGTGAGGTTAAAATTAGGTTATTATGGAATACACAGGCTTTTGCATTTTCAGTCCTAAGATTTAATTTAACTTAAGAGTAATAAAATACTAGAATACTTGAAAATATGTGACTTTGTGAAGTCAACTTTGAAAGGAACAAAATGTTGTTAAATATCCAACTGTAATGACATAACTTGCTCTTTCCAGTACTATCTCGGAGATACTTTACTCCTGTTTGACTTACGAAATATTTTACTGTATAAATTTCTAGAGTTAACATAAAATCCAAACAAACTGTGAAACTCAGCGAAACGATGAAGAACAATAAAAGTGATAAAACTTAAACACACAAAACTTATTCAAAAACTTATTCAGTTGGAAACCAAGATACACATAAAGAGCTCGAAGGCAAATGTATAATTTCTTGAAAAACGGAGCAGCTGTGAATAAATAATGTACTTTAGACTGATTTTAAGACGGGAACATAATTAACAGACGTTAAATTGCTGAGAATGGTGAGAAAGGAGTTGCTGGCGAGGTTGGTAAATAAGTGGAGTATCTAAATGGAATGGTGTTCTTGTTTTCAAAAATGTTTTGGTTAAAGTTGAAAAATAATGTTAGTCTTGAAATAATGGGTAGTAAAAAGATAAATATAATCTTAGTATATGAGTAGCAATAAAATACAATACGTTGACAAAAAAAGTATCTAGTTGCTTACAAACATTAGGGCCTTGCTTTTTTATATAAAGATTTTATTATAGAATTCCAATAAAATACTAGGAAATATTAATAAAAAAAACACTAACAATACCTACATACAAGTTTTAAAAACGCTTCTCTTCCCAGCTCTTCCCGACAACGCGCGACCCCATACTGCGCAACAGACAGTCTCCAAGCTGCAAGAGCTGGAGTTGGAAGCTCTCCCTCATCCGCCATACTCACCAGACCTTGCACCTACCGATTATTACTTTTTTCCAAAATTTAGACAACTTTTTAGTGGGTAAAAATTCAATTCCCGTTAGTCAGTACAACATGCCTTTGAAGAGTTTGTTGCCTCCCGTCTAGCTGATTTTTACAAGAAGGGCATCAATAAACTGCCAATGCGTTGGCAAAGGTGCGTCGATTGCATGGGTGATTGCTTCGAATAACAGAAATAAAAATTGAAAAAATAATTACTTTCACTTATTGCATACAAAACGGCAATTTCATAGGTAATATATTAGTATAGATTGAATATACTTTATTCTTATAGTAATCGTTAAAAAATAGAACTTCAAATTCAGTTATTTTATCATTACCTTTTTTGGGTTATTACTATCTAGGAACAAGAAAAAACAGATAACGTTGTACAGAATGAAGAATGACAGCTCAACTTATGCAAATATATTCAAACGAATAAAGAAAGCTCTCGTTTTTTGAAAGCCTTTAAAAATGGAATACACAATAAGCTAATTTTCTTGAACGAGAACAATCTGTTTATTTTGCTCAATCTGTTAACGCTTCCGTAAAAAATATGAGGCTATTTTTCTATTTCTTGTGTCTGGTTCCAATCTTGTTTTCTTCAATAGTGTATCAATCGATCGGGAGTGTTTCCAAACCTGAACCATTTATCTCCCACAAGTGTACGGGAACGTTGACAAATTGTGTCCGGAAGATGTCTCCGGACTTCGTTATTTCAGAAAAATATTCAACTAAAATGTTGTTTTTTCGAACTACGATATATTTAGTAATTTCTATACCTAGCAGCATTTCATAAATAAGCTAATTTCTTTAATACATTAAAAAAATAACATAATTAGACCACGTGTAACCGTTAAATTAAACAGCTATTGTCTATTATCGGATATATCCCACACCTTTCACATTTAGTCTGCCCTTCTTCAGGACACCATTTCGTCTATTAAGGTGTCTTGCCTTCTATTTTCTAATCAACAGTCTACCCTATGGGTTTCATTTGTTATTTTATAAAATAAGTATAAAAAATTGGCCCCGTTCGTGCTCTACCTTCCATGCAACGAAACCTTTGTGGACTATGCCCTATAGACACGAGTCTATAAAGCCTTCACTATGAATAATAAGCTTCTTTTCTTGTTATATATATTGAGACGGTGCAATAGAGAGATGATGAACGATCCGGTTATTCATATGTTTGAGAGCAGTGGACAAAGTCATATACAGACGCATAGCTACTAAGGATATCCTTCTGAAAATTATCACATTTTTATTGTAGAAACTACTTTACTCCTATCACATCAACCACTAATAATGTTTTAATCACATTAACTAAACTCTAACCTACTTTATAAACTTATAAAGGTCAGTTAGCCAATAAATTCCTTAGATTGGATAGTGCTCCAGTAACCTTAGAATGAATTAACAACAATATTCTGTGAGGTTGTGGTGATTCTCCGGACTAAATTGGCCAATATACTCAGAAATTTGGCCTTATTCCGTAGAAGACCTTTAATCTCCCACATACCTAGGCCTATAAAACCTACGAGCAAAGTGATGGTCATTGAAAACTGTAATAAACAGAATCTCCTAAAAACATAATCTACATTAATATTTTCAGTAAATCAACAATTAAATCCTCTCTTGTTAATTTTAACATGAAAATAATAAGCTTTGTTAATTTATATATTCTTGTAATACATGATTCTATCCAAAATGTTCGGCTCGTGGTAAAATTAAATTTGTTCTCAGAATTTAATTTCAGTTACAAACTTCGCTATTGTGTTATGTTACTGGTTAACCGACATTTACAACGCGATATTTGATATTGTTGTACATCAAAACATAATGAATTTACATAAACAAATTAATTTTAGTTCAAATTTTGCTGTCGAGAAATATTAACAGTGGAATAAATAGGATCAAATATTTTGTAACTATTACTTACCTGAAAGAAATTGTAAGTATAGCGCGATTTAAACATGCATAGCAACGCCATCTATGAATTCAAAGATGATGATTTCAAATTAAATATCTTAAAATAATCAATAATTCGATTTCAATTATATTGCATTCTAAAAAGTTTTCAGGTGACAAAATTCAAATGCATTGCTTTGTTACATGTAAAATGAAATAATAAAAATTACAGAAAACAAATAATAATTTGCTAAGTCAATCTTTGAATACTTATTTGTAAATCACTAGATTTAGCTCGCTGCTCAACCCACGTGTATGCCGGTAATCGTTGCAAAGAGTAATCTGCATCCTTTCTCAAGAATCAGAGTATCTTCGGTTAAAAAATTCATTGAAATAAGTGCTACGGGTTAGCCGTAAAAGCATAACACACAGGTAGATATAGGCCTCTCCTTAGTAAAGCCCGGCTTACCCAGGGTTGGTATAGGTTTTTTTTAGTTTTCCGTCACTTTGCAGTTATATCGTCCTGTAGTTTGTCCCTTAGTCGCTTCTTATGAGACCCACTGGATGAACAGGGGTGGTGAAGTTCCTGTTTTCTTAATACTTCACTACACGGGTTATAATAGTATGGATTAGCCCTTCGAAGTTGTAAATAATACTAGCTGACCCACGCAACCTCGTTTGCGCCTTATATTGCCCGTAGCGTGAAAATTTCCCTCGTTTTTGAAACATTCTTCATTGTTGCTCCGCTCCTATTAGTAGTAGCGTGATGATATATACCCTATAGCCTTCCTCGATAAATGGACTATCCAACACTGAAAGAATTTTTCAAATCGGACCAGCAGTTCCTGAGATTAGCGTGTTCAAACAAACAAACAAACTCTTCAGCTTTATATATTAGTATACATTTAGTTTTTGTAAATGAGTTATTTAAGCTTAAACTTTAATCAAACAAAACTTGACTTAACTTGATTTTATGGTGGCACAGTGGTAGCGTATGCGATTGATGTGCTTGACATGACATGACAACAAATGTTTGTATGATCCACAAATATTTGTTTCGAAGTATGGTTTTTTATATATGGTGGTTTTTATAGGTGGCTTTTGCACCCGGTTTCGCTCGCGCAGACTTTCATCCCCTGATTTACCCCCTTAGGGGTAGAATTTCAAAAATTCCTTTCTTAGTGCTCACTCACGTTATATAAAAAAAACTACATGCAAAATTTCAGGATTCTAGCTTCAGCGGTTTGGGCTGTGTGTTGATCTCGGGGTATGTCAGTCAGTCACCTTACTCTTTTATACATGTTTGTATGATCTGCAAATATTTGTTTCGAAGTATAGTTTTTTTATGTATTTGTTTTTATGTATATTGGCTTTTGCACGCAGTTTCACTCGCGCAGACTTTCATCCCCTGATTTACCCCCTTAGGGGTAGAATTTCAAAAATCCCTTTCTTAGTGCTCACTTACGTTATATTAAAAAAAAACTACATGCAAAATTTCAGGATATGTATTATTGTTGTGTCGTGTAGATATCAGTCAATATAGCTTTCATAGTAAAAGCTCTGCTTAGTTTGAGGCTAGATTGTGTAAAAAAAATAACAAAAAGAATCTTCATTTATTTCCAAATAATCATTTCAATCAAACACTTTGAACAAACGGTATTCAGTATCTAAAAAGTTTTGTGCTGTCAATGTAAGGAGGTCAATCAATATATGCATGTATTACGTTCTTGTTCGAAGTGGATAAGTATCGAAGTATTTACTTTATCACTCTTAACATGTTAGTTTCAATAATACTGTTTCACGATAAGTTACTGCATCTATACAAATAAATAAAATATAAGCGTCTGTTTGTAATTTTAAATTAACAGTTTTTCACTCATGATTTCAGTATGGTGTGTACGGTACTTACGTGAAAAAGTTTTTTTTTATGGTATTGCAGGCAAACGAGCAGACATATCACCTAATGCTAAGCGATTACCGCCCATGGATATCCGCAACACCAGAGGTGTCACAAATTCATTGCCAAAGTTTGATGGATTTTAAAATTTATGTCTATTTGTTCCAGCTAATGTTTGGAAGAGCTGGACTGATTTTGAAGGAAATTTGCTGACATTCTTTTATAGTACTTGTATTTTAGATTAGCTGAGCCCCGCTGTGTTACATGTGATTGTTGATGTAACAATACAACAATAACGGTAGAAACTAGTGTTTTATATAAAACAACGGCCAGCCAATGGTTCTATTAAGCCGTTATGACTTTGAAAATTACAGGATCCATTGCCATTTTAGTCCCATTTCCCCATTCGAGACTTTCAGACATCCCTTCCATATTTTTTTTATAGCCAGCAACCAAAATGACTCTGCCCTGGCTGATGGAAAGCATGAGCAGAATCCAAGAGTGGTGGTCACCATCCTCATTGCGAATAAGCACGAAGCAGCATGGTGACCCGCACTATTGCGGCTTAGACTCACCTTATAGTCATTATATTGCAAGAAGAGTTTGCTACAAAACAAACAACCGGCTATTAATTAAAATCTAAATTTTGTGCCAATGTCAAACAAAAGTTGAGGAAAGAACAAGAGAACCGATGATGTAGACTCGATCATAGGTCAAAGTCTTAAATACTTGTACTCCGCTTTACATTCACTATATTTTTCGATTCCTGAATTAAATGTTTATATGATAATATAATAGTCGTCGTCATATAATAGTAACAAATAGATTCAATAAGAGGTCGTTAGTCTAACTGAAAGGCCAGAAATCTAAGATAGTGCGGAAGCAAGTATTATAGTTATAATTAAACGGCTCCGTAGCTAATACATGGCCCAGGAGACCCGGTGCCACGCTGTGTGTTCTATTCTAGTGGGGAATTAACGGCAAATTGGTACTAGTTAGCCGTGTAGATGTGTAGTACAAGTTAGAAGTGAAAGCGTTGTAAGATGATTATTATATTTATAAGTATTAAGTGTACAATGCTGGTGGTTTGTGTGCGTTTACATTAGTATATTTTACAAGACTCTATTAATTATGCACAATAGTTTAGTAACTTCTTCTTAGCGTTTCGACGGAAAACGTTTCGTGTCGATGTAATTAAATTTTAGCGGACCAGAACGCGGCCACTTTGACTGCATTGCCGGTGACAACCATCAGAACCTTCCTCGTGCAGGTGACCGGGCACGCAGGGCATGATGCAAGGTGGAACAAGTTTAGTAACTGAAGAGCAGAAATAATACTCAAGGCTTAGTGATGAAACTCACATACAAACAAACGAAAAAAATTTTTTATCCTGAATGTAGTAGTAGAAACGGTGCAGTAATAGAACACAAACAAATTGCTTTAACTTAAATATGAAAAATTTGATTTTAAGCACACAGTTTTGCTGGCAGGCAGACTTTTACTTACCTAAAATCAGTTGCTTGTCACTTAGACCACGCCCTCTAAGGATCGGGTAGTAGGAGATTATTATCTTGGCTGAATAGAAAAACTAAATGGTTTAGCAACGACAAATTGAATGTTTGGAGCTATATTCTCTGAGTACAATGAAATGTCGTTGTACTCATTCATATACTCGTAATGATAACAACCAAGAAATGGTTAATACGCTTAATTTAAAATGCATAATACAGTTAGAATACAGCTTGAGCTATTCACAATTGGTAATCTTGTACCACCTGTTATTGCGTAAATGGTTGTTTATTTCTTTCTTTGTCACATTTAAAATATCTAAGTATCTAATATATCATTTCATCAAAAACTTCATTATTTTTTAAGTACTTTGAAATTCTTTACTATCAATGTCTGTATAAAAAGATATTACATATATTTGGCCATACTAGATCTTTATACCCCTCAAAGGTTGAGAATGTTCTGGGCAATAAGTTATTCAATGTACACAAGTGATGATGATTAAAAAAAAAATTTAAAGACAATTATAAATGAATGATTTCAAGCCAATTCTAAACATCCTGGCTTAAGAGTCATTGACTCATTCTTCTGAATATAATATCAAATGTAAAAAGAAATCTTATTTATTTCTCGGAGCTCGAGCCATCTTAACAATATTTGTGTTCATTGTTATAATTTTTCTTTCATATCTTTGCCTGCTAAGAATAAAACGTTCCTTATCTTATTTTTAACTCTCGGTACAATTTTGAGTCACAGAATCGTTCTTTTTTTATGGTATAGGGGGCAAACGAGCAGACGTATCACCTGATGGTAAGTTATTACCGCCGCCCTTGAACATTTATGAAACATATTTAATACCTAACTAAAAAATCAAAGTTAAAGTTCCAAAGTACTTACATAACTAGAACAGCGAAGCAGTTCTAGCAGCTTTATATAAAAAATAAAGTGACGACCAGTCTTTATAAGTAGAACAAGTTCACGATTTTATATTTCAAAATATGCAACTTGAAGTACCAGAGAGTAAACACGACGTCTAAAATAAAACAATCGTTTTATCGAACCGAACATTTAAAAAAAACTTAGCGTCTGTGAAACCCTTCAGATGTTTTAAGAAGTAAAAAAAACGCTTTTTAACTTTTAAAAGTTGGGGTGACTTTGGCAGCTGTAATAGGTTTTTATAGATTTTTCCTCAACCCACAGTTATTTCAAAAGAAATCTTTTGCTGTTTCAAAAATGTATTGAAATTTTACTTTGAATAAAGATCGAATTGTTACGAAACTTCTGAGATATAAAATAACCATCAATTGGAAGTTATGTTGTGTAACGGATACTGACATAAATATCATCGAACAAGTAAATAAAAACGCGTAATTTATACACGTGATTGTCGGCACTTAATGAAATTTGTTGCAATACATTCTAGTAATAATGCCTTATGGCATTTTCATAAGTTGAAGATTTGAAAATGCCATAAGGCGAAACCGGTCAGGACTAAACTTAAAAATAGGACACTAATTACAAGTGAGTTTAATTTTGGAATGTTAATAAAAACACATTTAATGGAGTGTCTCATCTTGTCACGCAACTTCAAACTTTTACTCATAAATAATCTAGTTCTCACATTCATTAAATCTCTATAAATATTGCTACATAAAGCACTCAATAGAGTTCCTATTTATAAGCCATAATTAACTATCTTAACATATTTATAAGAATTCTTATAAGCTGAAGTCACGAACATAAAAAGCAATCTTAAATCTCATTATAGAACTGACAACTACAATACAGAATAAAGCTCTTAATACTTTTTCTCGTGCAGCGATTCTATAATAATCACTTTGTAACGGGCAGCACTAATGAAACCCTATCGGTAGACGATAAATCGAATAAACATCGATAAGGGGTTTCATTGTTTGTGAAGGATAGGGTTGGACTTTATGCATGCAGTTGTCGTTAAAATATCGATATATATATGTATTTCTATAGAAAATTCAAGGTTCTTTATGGCATAAGTGCAAACGAACAGGAAAGTCACTTGATGATAAATGTTGCCACACATGATAGCTGGAACTGAAGTCTCACATTCAAGTGCGTTGGCGCCTCAATAGAAAAAAAAACCTGAATACTCTCCAGCTACCAAGTATTGGTTACAGTTAAATTAGCATTATATCTGAAATTATAAAGTTGTGTCACAGTAGTTTCAATGATGCTGTCCTTAGGTTGGAACTTTAATTTAATTCATAGCTCAGCTATTGAGAGCTCAGTAAATAGAAATAAATTTTCATGTAATGAAACTGATACCAGCTACATGAGAGTTTGAAGAGTTAATTTCATGAACCAGATTATTTTACTTTCTTTCTATAATGTCCTTAAGTAATTCGCTCTCGTACCATAGAGATATTAACATGGCTGACTGCAGAGTTTTTTAAATCTTTCATCATTAAACTTTATCGACTTTTCCCATCCCTAAAGAAAGGTACCGATAAGGATTCGCCACAGATCCAGATGTCCCCACTTAACGTAAATTGTTTGAAGGTACTGTTCAAATATAATGTGGTGTCGTTCGAAGGTGTTAACTAATAAAATTGTTTTAGAGTTACATTTTAGAGACAAATTGGTAGATTTTTCGTCTCATGACTACTTAAGAACACGGAGTATCACCACTGCTACTCATTCCGTGGGTGTTATGAGAGGCGACTAAATGAACAAACTATATATAACAAAAGAAAAACTTGGAACAAAACGTACAAAAACCTGTCTGTTGTTGTATTTTTAATCCCCGACGTAAAAAGAGGGGTGTTATAAGTTTGACTTCGATATCTGTCAGTGTGGTTAATATCGGTTCAACAGTGTAAGAGTGTCAGCTCTTTTCCAAAACGATGTAAAGCATTGTTGGCGTATGATTACTTGATTAAGTGCTTCACGCGTGTCAGTATAATCGTTAAATGATAATTAGTTGATAACTTCGACCTGATACTGCGTAGGGGGTTCTTAAAATTTTAATTACTGATTTTTTCGATTGATTTTCTGAAAATGCCATTAGAAATTTACTGAAAATTGTACTAACTGATATCAGTGGGTAACTCAAATATTAGATATAATATTTTGTGAATCATTTCCAGTGCCTTATATTCTGCAAAGTATTGTGAACTGACCTTTTTAAAATAGTGATTAAGTATAAAACAAAATTTTAAACTCACACTACACTAAGAAATACACAAAGCCATTTTCATTTTGCCCTCGGAGCAATTAAAAACTACACCCTACGACTTCTTTCTTTCGAATATTCCATAAAGAATGAAAATTGATTTTATTAGCGGGAAATCTCTCAATCCTAAAACAACATATTGCATGACCGTTTGTAACTGTAGACCAAAACTGTAATAACTTATATAATATAAATATAATATAAAATATAATCTCTTCATCCAAGTCTAATAAAAGGAGATAAACAAACACTGTTGTATTATGATATTTCTTTCATCCTTCTTAAGGACACTGCTGTCAACGTTATTAATGTGTATTCCTTGTAGGTATCCTCTGATGACAACAATTTTAGTTAAACCTTAAGGGGTCCCACACATAACTGCGATGCGGCGTGAGATTCTTGCGGTGCATTCGTGCGAGCTCGCAGGTATTTGTAATGCTTATTAATGATATTAAGAACTTGTACCCAGTATTAGCTATATACTTGAAATAATAAAGTCTCTTAGCCAAGACGTAGAAGATTTAAAAGATGTAGAAGAAGATCAACGTAAAATGACAGCGTTTGTGCTATCGTGTTTCGTTTGTGAGTGCGAGACCGGAGTCCAATGCATAAGAAAAATGTAAGTGTGTCGCATCCATACTCTTTCTACAACAGCTAATGCCTCTATTCTCTTGTTTTATTAGCTGATATTTTATTACAACTATTTGGCTTAGCGTTGAAGTGACGTTATTCCCGTACATTTGATAGTTTTCCACTAACGTTTCCCTTTGTAGAATCTTAACTTGACCAGATGACAGGGGACAGATCAGGTGGTTAAGGTTTTAGAGACAAAACAGTCAAACGCATTGAGAATAACTGTCTTGAGTCATCTTAGTTCAGGCACTATACTCGAACTTCAGATGAAGTCGAGTATCTTAACAAAATCAGTCCTCTAAATTGATTTTCAATTTATTAATGCTGATCGTCCGACGACCTAGCGGGAAGTCGTTGGATGCGGGCAGAACCGGATTGGCTGTTATAAAGAATCTTGGAAAGCCTCCAGCAATGGACGTCTTTGGGCTGAGACGGTAATATGATGATGTGGTGTGAAGACCCACGGCAAATTACTGTGTGATGATTTTTAAATAAAGTTACTTGTTACTATATTAATATAATTTTTTCAATGTTAGGGTCTGATTTATCTTTTTAATCTGAATTGAGAAAAAACAAAACTTAATCCGATGATAGAATATTAGTGTCAAAATAATAAAGTCATGAATAACCCTTAAATTTTGTAATTTATTGAATTCATCTTACATTTACGAGCACCGTGAATAGGTTAAATTTTAAGTTTAGATTAACTAGTCAAGATTAGCAGTACGTGAGTAGTTCATCAACAGTGCAGGGCTTATAGCAGCACTCGTCGACCGGACCACGTTTACCACGAAAACCACTAAGCGCTCGAACATTGTCTTTCTGCATCCACCCGCTTGCATCTCGCTTCACCATCTGAACATCCCAGCACAGAGTCGCTAAAACATTGGAGAGCCTGCGACCGCAGTATATCTGGGCATGATCTGCTAACACTCCGTTACACGCCAAAACAACCAGGACCATCAACAACGAGAACTTCATTTTGGCTGTTGAAATGAAATAAAGGTTTTATAATACTGTAGTGTTGAGGCACTGGGCTTAACTGTGATGATAGCATGTAAAACCAAAGCTTTTAAACATTTTTACGCTCATTAATATTCAGACCAACAGGCTAATTTTAAGAGTTACAAAACATATTCCCCTAAGATGTCAATTACATTATTCGAATGATTGAACATTGCGTGGGAGCGCGTGGGAGGTCTAAAATAAATTTGGAATTACCTCAAGGAACATTAGTACTTTAATACGAATATTAATGAGCCGCTAATGATATAAAATCTGAACGTCCTGTAATATTCCTCCATTACCAATTGAGTGCTTGAGAGTCAACGACATCAGAGGTACAGTTAAATTAAACAGTCATAATGAAGGTGGCTCTAGCGATAACTTTGATCGTAATGATATATAGCCAAGTAGACGCTCAAACTGCTCAAAGATACTGCGGTAGGCAGTTCTCTAATATGGTAGCGGCCCTGTGTTGGGAGACTAATATGGTGAAGCGTGATGGTGGCTGGTGGATGTCACAGGAAAGGGCTCGAGCGCTCGGCAGCGCACGAGGAAAGCGCGGACCCGCCGAAGAATGCTGCGCTAAGCCTTGTACTGTCGAAGAACTTCTTACGTACTGTTGATAGATAACACCTGAACTAAAATTAGTTTTGATTTAACTAATAGGTTGTAATATAAATGCTTATGAAACAAAATTGAATTTATTTTTCCTGATACGATACTTTTGTTGAAATAAACTAGATAACTAGGATATGAAAGCAAAAAACGTTGTTTGCACAGGGAAAATTTTTATATAATTAAATCAAGTCACATGACATTTGTCAATATCAAAAAAAACCTTGTTCGAATATCAAAAGAAAGAATGTCGTAAACTAAAAAGTTTCCACACTTCCCCTCAAACAACATCCATCATCAGATATCCTCACATCACACCATACCACACACACTCAAACTCAGATCGCGCACACATTTGGTAAATGCCACACGACCTAGTGGTTTCGTAAGCACATCTGCTGGATTATCCTGCGTACACACATAGTCCAGACGTACAACATTTTTAGCAATGCAATCTCCGACATAGTGAGCTCTTATGTCTATATGTTTCGTCCTTCTATGCGCTACAGGATTGTACGCAAGTTTCATAGCACTCTGATTATCTACAAAAATGCAAATAGATCTAAGAGATTCACCTCTTATAAATGCATTCAGCTGCCGCAAGTGAACTGCCTCCTTGGTAGCCTCCGAAAGTGCAATATATTCGGCTTCCGTTGATGACAGTGCCACACAAGCTTGTTTCCGGCATTCCCAGTTAATCAACGAGTTTCCACATCTAAAAATAAATCCAGAATAAGATTTTTTATCTTTGATGTTCCCTCCCCAGTCAGCATCTACGAATCCCGTGATGTCCTGCACTAGCGACTTGGGAAATATCAAACATAGATCCCTTGTACCCCTAAGGTACCTTAAGATATGCTTAGCTGCTTTCCAGTGGCGTTCTTCACAACAGGAATTATATTGTGCCAAGAAATTAACTGCAGCCGCAATATCCGGGCGTGTGTTACAGGCTAAATAGTTCAGCGACCCTATAAGCGCCTGATAACGACGACAGTCTTGGCAGGACAAGATCTTACCTCCTTCCCCTTCCGCCATGACTTTATGGAAATCCATTTCCATCGGAGTTTTCACCGGTTTGCAATCGCTCATACCATATTCATCCAAGATCTTTGAAATAAGCCTCTCTTGACTCAAATATATTGCGGTATCCGTCCTATACAAAAGCATCCCCAAAACTTGCCTAGCTTCCCCTAAATCCTTCATCTTGAAATGCTTGCGAAGGTTGTTCAACAACTCTTCCTTCTGCGCTCTGTCTTTGTAAAATAAAATAAAATCATCAACGTGCAAAGCGATATAAAAATTATTATTTTTGTAAAGACAGCTATCAAAGTCACAGCGCTTGAAGTTCAAAGACAATAACACTTCATTCACTTTTTCATTCCACGAACGAGAAGCTTGTTTGAGGCCGTATATCGCTTTTTCTAATAAGCAAACTTTTTCTTTCGAGTCATTGTCTATGCAACCCTCCGGTTGTCGCATATAAACTCTTTCATGTAAATCACCGTTCAAAAAGGCGGTGTTCACATCGAAGTGGCTAATGAAAAAGTCCTTTTCAATAGCCAACGATAGCAGCAGTCTGACTGTTGATCTTCTCACGACCGGTGAATAAGTTTCAAAGTAGTCGACCCCGTAGGACTGACAGAAACCCTTCGCTACAAGTCGAGCCTTATAGGTCCTGTTACCATCTGCATCATACTTGTACTTGAAGATCCACTTATTCCCCACGATCTTACTTTCAGGTGGCTTGTCAACGAGCTTCCAGACTTTGTTCTCGTACATAGAGTCCATCTCTTTCTTCATGGCTTCCTTCCAGCTATCCTTGTCTTCCCGACTCAAGGCTTCCTTAACTGTCAAAGGCTCCTGCTCATCAGTACAGCATGCAAGTCCATGAAGATTTCTGTCTCGCATTCTATTACGTAGAGGATAGCGATACTCAACCTCGTTTGATTCTCCTCTATCAACAGTCTGCTCTTCATCTTCAACATTTTCTGCTCTGCTATCTGCCGTTTCTCCTACTTCCACTTCCGCGTCTTCATACACCTCAGCTTCATCTGTAGGACTCGACCCTTGAGAAGCTTCTGCAGTACCAGGTGACATACCTGACTGGTCTTCTACCCTTGCGAATTCCCAGATAACTTCAGCACCTTTGTCACCGTTGTCTACCAGTTGACTAGGATTCTCTGAAATCGCTGCTGTAGAGTCTTCCAAGAAAACTACATCCCTTGCTCTAACTGTAACGCGTGGATTACTAAGATTAATGAAACGGTATCCCTTGGTTTCTTTACAGTAACCAACAAAGATATGTTCTTCCGCTTTAGGGCTCCATTTCTTCCGAGTTTGCTTTGGTACGTGCACAAACGCCTTAGATCCAAAAACTCTGAAATAATCGAATGACTGAGCCTTTCCTGTCCACAACTCCTCAGGAATCTTACCGTTGTTACCACTGTGAGGCAGCCTGTTCTTCGTGTACACAGCAGTAGAACACGCATCCGCCCACAGTTTCCAACTAAGATCTTTCTCCACCAACATAGTACGAGCCATCTCCACGATAGTACGATTTGCTCGCTCCACTACGCCGTTCTGCTCTGGAGTGTAGGGAACAGTCAATTGATGTTTAATCCCCTTTTTGCGTAGAAACCCATCAAACTTATTGTTCACAAACTCTGTTCCGTTGTCCGTGCGTATGCACTTCAGCTTCAACCCGGTCTCAACCTCTATAGATGCTAGAAAAACTTTAAAATAATCCAAAACCTGATCTTTTGATTTAAGGAAAAATGCAAAAGTTTTACGTGTAAAATCATCTACAATTACTAGCATGTATCGAGATCCACCGTACGACGGTTCAGACATTGGACCGCAGATATCTGCGTGAACCAGTTGCAGTCTCTCAACTGCCTTCTCAGCCTCACCAACTGGAAAAGGTAAACGATGTGCCTTCCCCTTAATACAGGCGACACAAGGCTCCATTACGCTCTTTCCAAAATCCATACCCGGAAGCTTATGTAAATCTCGCTCATTTACGTGCCCAAGCCGCCGGTGCCATAACATCAAAGGATTACCTGCTTTCACTGACGCCAACGCAGTCTCATCTACAACCGCCTGACAACCTTCAAGCTTGTAGATACCAGAGACTTCACTTGCGGTAGCCAGAAGCTTTCCATTGAAATGGCCTGGAACCAAATGGTGAATTAGCTTGCACCCATCCCTGTCAAAAATCACCTTCCATCCTCTCTCTACTAACTGTGAAACAGATAACAGGTTAACACGCAAACCAGGTACATACATGACATCCCTCACGGCAAAAATTCTACCTTTCATACTCACCATGATGTCACCCTGACCCGTGCATTCCATCTTATCACTATTCGCACATGTCACGTTACTTATACCGATATTCATAACCAAATCTTTAAACCAATGTTTCTGGAAAGACATATGTGAAGATGCCCCGCTGTCGATGTACCACTCCGTCGGATTGAAGGAGTCCCCGATACTGGACGAAGACAGGCTCACGACATCCTTCCTTTTGGAGGTCGAATCATCTGCTTTTCTTCCTTCTTGACAGTCTGGCTTCTTATGCCCATGCTTTCCACATTTATAGCATTTCACTTTGGTCATATTCTTGTCCTTGTTCCCATTCCGTTTCCGACTTTTACTCACTGCTAATACCGAGTCTGTTGAAGACGATGTACTGCAATTTTGACGTGAATCCTCCTGTAGTAACTTCTGTCGTACGTTCTCTGAAGTCAACTTCATCCCAGAGTATTCCAGTGCCATACGCATAGGTCTGTACTCTTCAGGTAGTCCTCTCAGCAACACAACAGCTACAAGGTCATCGTCAAATCCGGTGGCAATATCCTTCAACTTTTGAGATAGAGACATAACAGCAGCAACATAATCATGCATCGACGAGTGTCTCTCCAGCTTTTCATCCAGCAAAGCGTTCATCAGGGTAATCCTTCGATTCACACCTTTATCCTCAAACACTTTCGCTAAGCTATCCCAAGCGTCTTTGGCATGCTTTGAATCCTGTACATACGCGTAGAGTGAGGTATCCACATGCAGACAGATCAAAGCCAGTGCATCTTGGTCCTTCTCGATGCCTATGGAGTCATTGGAATCCGGGTACTTTGACGTATACGTGAACAATTTTTCTCTTATCAGAATCATTTTCATTGCGAATTTCCACGTAGAGTAGTCATCTAGTCCGCAGAGGTTTTTAATTGCAACTTTCGTGGATAGGCCCATAACCTTTTGTTGAAATAAACTAGATAACTAGGATATGAAAGCAAAAAACGTTGTTTGCACAGGGAAAATTTTTATATAATTAAATCAAGTCACATGACATTTGTCAATATCAAAAAAAACCTTGTTCGAATATCAAAAGAAAGAATGTCGTAAACTAAAAAGTTTCCACAGATACCCTATTAAAATAGCAGAATATAAACTCATACATATTTCCCATAGAAGTTGGCACAGATTCCAGTTACTATGATCCTGACCTTTTTGCATAATGAACGCATTTATCCATCGCTGCATGCATGCTCGTCGGTACCTGGTGCTTTTCACACGACTCTTCTACAGAACAAATCCAATTTGATCAGTAAATGTTAGCCGTAGATGACCTTTTGTGATTTTTTCAGACACATTCGCTTTAAAAGTTCTTCTTGTGAGTCATTTATCATCTATCCTCTCAACGTGGCCCTTAACATTTTAAAAATACTCATGGGAGCCAGTCCATAATTTGGACCACATATCTTTAGGAAAACAAAATTGAACCTGGTAACAGAAGCCCTTAAATCTTTGTTTGCAATATTCTTGACATCCTTTATAATGACTACTTTAATGGTTACAGCAAAATTAATACCTTTCCATATCCAATGAAGTACATATTGTAAGTACACACATTAAGCTAACGGTTTATAATATTATCATAAGTATATATTTTATAAGAAGCATTAACCATACCCTAGTGAGGCAATCGATGATTTTCATTATAGGTATCACTTACATGAAACGGATACCTGGGACATGACGAAATAATCAGGACGAGAAATATTTCGTGTTTCCTTATTACTAAGCTTAACTGCTTAACTGGCACTCAATCATAAAAACAACGCAATAAACATTTGACGAGTGTTGCTGCTATGTTGTTTACTTTTTTTGTGCTTCATGTCTAAGGATCGAGAAGTGCTCACACTCAAAAATCTACATTTTTATATCATAGCACTAATGTTTCCTTATCGAAACATATATTTTTAAAAAAATATTCATCACCGCAATTTTGTGATTTTCACCTCTGTAAAAATAGAAGTGTGAAAAATAGGTAATAATAATAAATAAATATTTTGGACATCTAACACACAACGCCATCTAGTCCCAAACTAAGCACAGCTTGTATTATGGGTACTAGACAACTGATATTAATACTTATGTACTGTTTTTTTGTAAATACATACATATTATACACAGAAAACACCCAAACTCCGAAACAAATATTTGCAGATCACACAAACATTTGGTCCGACCCGAGAATCGAACCCGAGACCTCAAGAACAGCAGTCCATAGTATCATCAGGCGATACTTCTGCTCGTTTGCTCCCTAAAAGTTTTTTATCAAGTCAAAGTCAAAAACACTTGAAAGCCAAGCTTTTATTTTTCCTTGTATGAAACCTTATACTAAGATACTGATACTCAGCGATGTAATGAAACCTGAAAATGTCGGTGCTAAAAATCGCATGTTTTCAACAAGCTGGTAAAACTGTTATAACTTTCAACATCACGATTAACCAATCTATGAATATTTATCATCATCGATAGCCGTTCATGATCTACTAATGTCATAGGCCTTTGCTTTAACTTACTAAACTGCACTGGCCAGGCCCATTGGTTTCTGTCAACTTACCTTCTCTTTTCAATGCTGTTGCCTGGCGTAGTTTACTCGGCAGTTACTATACCCAAGACAGGAATAGGTATGGAAACACCTTGTACCCTAATGTGACACTTAACGGAATCGTATTTAAAATGTTTTAATTTAATAAAAAAAAAAACACAAAATGTAGTATAAGAATTTTGCTTAAAACAACAGGGCTCTAATCTATGCCCAATTTTAAAACTTCCCTTGTCTTGACATGGAAGGAATACCAGAAACTTTTTAAAATTTGCCATCAAATTACATTGTATATTTTTTAAATTTTTGCAATATTCCTAGTAACTATAATCAAAGTATAACCAAAGTAATCATTTTAACATTTCATAGAAGAACCAGAATCTCTTAGCATTTAATGTGCAGCACTAAACACTTACCACTAAGCAGAAAATTAGATAAAACACCCTAAAATTAATAGGATTTAAACTAATATAAAGCTCCAATTACTTATTTCATCTTGCTATAATTGCTTGTGTTCCTTAACTTTGGTTTAAAACCATGTGTTATATTGTCCATGTCAGAATAAACGATATCCTACCTTAAATAAACGAGCACTAAGATTTATAGTACTTATAATCACTAGTAATAGTTAGCAGTACCTGGGCAGTGCAGGACTTATTCTCGAACATAGCTACCTCTCGGACTGGGCAGCCACTCAGAGCTACCTCTAAAGTTGGAACTTCGACCCGAGTTTATCGCAACCACCAAATAATAGCACGAATCACTATCAGTCAATATCTCAAGTTCGCAAATCATAATTGCCAGGACATTAGAGAGTTATAGTTCCATTATTTATAAACTTGGTAAAGTTGGTCGCTAATTATCGATTTTGAAATACTACCAACCGGGTCCAACTGCTTATCGTGGCCTCCGAATTACGGAAACGGTCTTGCCATTGCATAATAAAAAGTAAATATCATCAGAAAGTTAGGTTATAACCCATATCACAAAAAATAAAACATTTTGATCTTTTTTGTGTTATATTGTAATGATGTTTTAAGTGAATGTGTAAAATGAGGTAAGACGGGTCATCAGACAGTACGGGGTGCCGAGAGTCACAAGTGTAGGTCACCATACTGCATTATCCATATTAGCAATAAGGATGGTGACCACCACTCTTCTTATTTATTTATTACTTACTACTAAATAAATAAGAAGAAGAAGACCACTTGCATACTACTTATGTTTCCCATCAGATAGATTCATTTTGCCAGCTTTTACCATGAATAAACTATGTTGTCACACTGTGAATCTACGTATCCCACAACTAAATAGTGAGTAAGATAACCAGAGGCCCAAAGTAACTTCCTAGTATTAGCTCAATGATAATGTCAATAAATCATTTATTTGCGGAAACAGGTTAGTTACAATCATGGTCACCGGGTGAAAAAGATGGAAAAATTGGTTAACAATGCTTTTCCATAAGATCATAGATTCACGTCGGTACATATGTGCCGGATGTTGAAGCACTCAGGTTGTTGAAGTATGAAAAATAAACGTTTTTATGGATATAATTTGTTAAAGATTTTATTAAAACCTATTTATTAATATTCCATTACATTTACTTATTTATCACATACCCACTATGGTGGGGATTTTGTCATATTGTAAATTATTATATTAACTATTTTTAATATTCAATTACATTTTCGTTGTCATTTGTATTTATTTATAACGTTTTTTTAATCCACTACCATACATAGTATAATTTTTATTGATTAACAGTACGTCCGAAGTTCTTCGACGGTGCAAGGCTTATCACAGCATTCTTCAGCGGGTCCGCGCTTGCCACGAACGCTACCAAGAGCTTGAGCCCTTTCCTGTAACATCCACCAATCACCATCACGTTTCACCATCTCAGTTTCCCAACACAAAGCAGCTAGCATATTAGAGAACTGCCTACCGCAGTATCTTTGAGGACTTTGAGCTTCTATTTGTCTACATAACATTACGATCAATGTTATCGCTAGAACCACCTTCATTATGACTATTTGATTTATCACTGTACCTTTGATATCTTTGACTCTCAAGCTCTCAACTAGTAATGGAAAAAATCATAAGACGCTCAGATTTTATATCATTAGCGGCTCATTAATATTCGCATTAAAGCAATAATGTTCATTTAGGTAATTCTAAATATATCTCAGACCTCCCACTCACTCCCACACAGTGTTCAATCATTCGAGTAACCTAACTGACATCCTAGGGGCATACACTTTGCGAATCTTAGAATTATCCTGTTGGTCTGAATATTAATGAGTTCAAAAAGGTTTAAAAATCTTATTGTTAAACGTTGGCATCACATTCAATTCGTGTCTCGATGGAGTAGTATTAGGAAGACGATATTTAACTTTAACAGCCAATATGAAGTTCTCATTGATGTTAGTCTTGGTAGTTTTTTTTTATTTATTAGGCGGGCAAACGAGCAGATGTATCGCCTGATGGTGAGCAATTAACGTCGCCCATAGACACCTGCAACACCAGAGGTGTCACAAGTGCATTGCCAACCTTTGGGGGGATGGGGGTGGACAGAAATTAATTTCACTCCTGTACATTGTGGAGTTTTTCATCCTATTTTTTTTAATATTACGGACATCTAACACACAACGCCATCTAGTCCTAAGCTAAGCAGAGCTTGTGTTATGGGACAACTGATATAAATAGGTACATATATTGTACTTTTTTGTAAACATACACATATTATACATAGAAAACACCCAAACTCTGACACAAATACTTGTAGATCATATAAACATTTAGCCCGACCCAGGATTTGAACCCAAAATCTCAAGAACAGCAGTCGCATTCACTACCACTGCGCCACCGAGGTGGATATAAGCTTATCTATACATACAAATAAATAAAATTAGAGTGTCTATTTGTAATATCAAAATAACCGCTTTTTACTAAATGCATATGTATGGTATACACACACACACATATACACGGTACATATACAAAAGATATTTTAAAAAAATCTCTCTGTCTGTTTGTTCCGGGTAATCTCTGGAACGGCTGGACCGTTTTGACGGGACTTTCACAGACAGGTAACTGATGATCTGAGGAGTAACTTAGGCTACTTTTTTTTAGACTAGCTTCGTCCCACAGCGTTACTCCTAGAACGAAATTAGATGTAGTTGTAAAGGCGCATTAGCAAAACGCGCGTTGAACGCTCGTCATCTGAACGTACTTTAGTTTTAGCTTGTAAGAACAACTTGGAATGTTTCTCTTGAATTATCTTTCTACTCTGTTTTCTCATTGATTACGAGCTGATACTTTGTTCCAGTTGTTTGTTATAAATTAAATAACGTTAAAGATTACAAATAAAATTATTGTACATGTTAACTAACTGCTTACAAAGTATTGTGACAATCGGGGAAAAGCGATGTTCATTGTTATATGTTTATAACCATAGGTGCTTAGAACTGATTAGTGCTTGTCATCATATTTCTTTATTAGCTTTTATAGTAGCTTTCTTCGAAATCTTCGTGCCAACTTTTATAAAAATCGATATAACAGTTTAGTGACAGACAGACAAAGTTAGGTTTGAATATTGATAGGGATTGCAACAATTTCTATGTGGTCTGGTCTGATACCAAATCTTTATCATTATTCACTTCTTTAACTACTGGGCCTTTCAATTAGGACAGGAGACCCGTCAATTATACAGAAGATATTATAGTGCACAAGTGTGTGCGCAAATTCAGCTGCACTCTCTGTTCCCTCCCTCTCATAATCCGATGAGACGGTTATCCGACGATGCAAAATGTATTGTTACCTAAACCTTTAATCTAACTTCATTAAATCCCTTTATACTACAAGTTAATAGTGTATATGTATTTTTTTAGTACATTTTCATCATAGATCAATAAATATGCTCATCACCACTCTGATTTCAATTGATATATGATCTAAATTATAATATTATAGGGCTCAGCTAGTATGGATGCGTGGCGATTTCCACATACAGCGCATCAGAAATATACTACAGAATAGGAAAAAACCACTAATCCTGCATTGCACAATATAAGTTTTCGCGCCGACTAGCAAAAATAAAACATCCAAACATCAATTGTTGGATAGTGAGCCTATCCTCCCTTTGTGTTGGAGAAACATGACTAACGTTCCCAACCGATGTAAAGAGCAGATAGGTAATCTACTGATAAAAATATGTTGTCCAAGATTTATTTTAATAACGCATTAGCTCAATAGCATTAAAGAGTTCCACTACTTGTGGTTCTTAAAGGATTCGTTTCATCTTTTTTTTTTCGTTTTGTGCTGCTATCCTGCGTAGGTGTCTAACTTAGTCGGCTTTCACGACACCTGTATGGAATAAATAGAGATGATAACACTCAGATGTGTTTTTAATCAGTCACCACATAAAAAAAAACATATGTTACCATACGCTGTGGACTTTACCTCAAATGTTATAAGAAAGGATATAAGGTACTTTACAAAATCATTGTTTCTACCAACAGAGTTAAAACATCGCTTTAATACTTCCGAACTTTAATTATCTACAAAAATAAAATCAACAAACAATTTATCAAAAGACAATCTATTTTCTTCGTTAACAATTTTATTAAAGTACATTTTCATTACATTGGTTGATTTGATCCACTTATATCCATTCACAATAAGTACGTAGTTCTTCGACAGTACAAGGCTTATCGCAACATTCTTCGGCAGGTCCGCGCTTCCCTCGTATGGTACCAAGCGCACGCGCCCTCTCCTGCGTCATCCACCAGCCGCCAGTACGCTTCACTAACTGAGTGCTAGGATAACACAAGGACGCTACAACCCTGGAGAACCGCTGACCGCAGTACTTTTGAGCACTTTGAGTTTCCACTTGTCGATATATCACGAAGATAAATGCAACAACTAAAACTACCTTCATCGTGACTTTTTAATTTAGCACTATTGCTCTCAAACACTCAACTGAAAATGGTAAATTATCTCAGAACGCTAGGACTTTATATTTACAAGACTCATTAATATTCGTATCAGAACACCGCTGTTCATTGAAGTAATAGTTATAATATGTATATAAAACCTCCTACGCAGGCTGTTCAATCATTCGGATAATCTAGACGACAGGTAAGATTCATGAATAGTGAACTGCGTCATTAATAGTGAGTTAAGAACTTGCTTGAAAGATTCATTTTGAAATTTAAGGCCAGTGCCTCAATACAAGACCAAATCCGATACATACTTTACTTTATTATCATCTACCTACTGTAGTCACATGCTGGTTGGTACATAATCTCAAAGTTGTTTAGCGTACTATGGAAAAAACTAAGCTCGGTGTTTCTCTAAGGAATCCTATAAGGAACGATGTGCTCCAGAGAGAACTATGGTCATCTACATAGCCTGTCGGATTAGCAAGCTGAAGTGGCAGTCAGCTGATCATATGAGTCGTAAAATTGAGAACCGTAGGGGTAGAACAGTTCTGGAGTGGAGATCACGTCTGAGTAAAAGTAGTGTGGGACGCCTACAGGCCAGGTGGAATGAAGACTTGTATAAGATGACTGATAGGAGCTGAAAGCTTGCAGCTTAAAATCTATTGGAGCGGCGTACAACGGGACAGGAAAAAGTCCATATTTTCATTGCTGCGGTTAATGATGATCAGAGAATAGAAACCAATGTGACCAGTTTTGCAAACTTTAAAGACGTTATGCAAAACTAGACACATCACACAGAGAAACCTGAAAATTAATATTATTGGCCAAAAATATTAATGCGGCAAGTCGTAAACAAAACGATTACCAAATGAATAAAGGACTCAGAATACCGCCTTGTAGAACACGATGTCAGTAGCACACCAGTAGGATGTTGATTTATTGCTACATTTCGTGTTTCGGAGGAGACCTTAAGCCGTTTGACATATATTTTGGAGTAGTTCTGGCTTAAAAGTTTTATTATTAGGACATCTTAAATCGTAATGAGAAAATGTGCATTGGTTTTACTTTATAATAATAATCTGAGACTTCGCTACTTTCACATTTTTGGACAATATGATACATTTTTTTAGAAAGGCTAATATCAAAAAGCATATACGACGAGTTGTAATTCACGAAGGGTATGCTGCACAATGTAAAAAAAAAGGTCGATTAATAAAACTTTCGTGAATATTACTTTGATAATTGCATTAAAATTAAATAGATCTTTTAATTATTTATTATTTCTACAAGCTTACACTGATAAGCACGCTTTGGAAACCAGCTTCACGTTTTACCATCTCAGCGTCCCAGCACAGAGAAGCCAGTACATTGGAGTGTCGACGACCGCAATAAAACTGTGGCTGATATGATAATACCCCGCTATAGGCCATGACAACTAGGCCTACAAAATTGAAAACTTTATTTTGGATAATGTTCCTGTATTGACGAGTAGGACTGTAATGTGGGTCTGTTCAAAATATGAGCTTTTATATTAAAGGTTATCTGTTCTATAAAAATTACACCAACATACTTGAAAATTATTCAAATTATTGAACATGATGTTACATGTGGGAGTTTCGACAGTACATATTTAGAACTTATTTACATAACATCAAAAGTTTAAACGTTATTCATGAGCGCTTTCGTGTAAATCTTTAGGTAGTACAATCTTTCTTTCATAATTGAAGTTTATTTTGTTGACAAAGGTAAGAGTTTATGTAGCTTTTCGTATTTACAACGACAACCTTTATGAGTCCATATACTGCAGCATATACTTAAGCTTCTCCTTAGCAAAGAGATTTTGGTCTAATATAATAGCATGGGGACAGACAACAGACGGCTTGGTATAAGTATATAACTGACTTCAAAAAGAGGACGAAGTTATTAATTCGACTGTATTTTTTTTATGTTTGTTGCCTCATAACTTTCGACTGGGTGAACCGATTTTGATTTTTTTTTTCATTTGAAAGCTGATGCTCTCCGAGTGGTCCCATTAAAATTTCGTCCAGTTCTTGAAGTCAGTTGATTGCTTTCGGCAATAAGGCGGCCTTTGTACATTATATATTTGTTATTTTCTGTACTCCCTTTTAAATCTGTAAAACGGTGTACAAAGAAAGAGTTTTCCTTTTATCTATATATAATTACTAAGACAAACTAGGTGTATACATATAGTGTAGGTTTCTAATCCAAACATCAGCTTTGCATGTCTTTTCTTTTCTGTAAACGACTAGTTACTAGCTCGGGATCGTAAAATATCATCTATCTCCTTGCCTCAGCCGTCAGATCACCTATACATCTTGAAAGAATACATGCCCTATTCGTGTATATGGCTGCGTTTCACCGAGTGAGTGATGATACCGCGGGCCCATAACCCAACTCGTTCCCCATCCCCCAAAGACCGGCAACGCACTCGTGACGCCTCTGGTGTTGCGGATGTCCATTGGCGGCAGTAATCGCTTACCATCAGGAGATACGTCTGCACGTTTGCTTAGGGGGGCATAAAAAATGGTATTCAAAGAATCATCCCTCTAGCACCAAATAGCTCTATCATCAGCTCACCTGAATAAATTGAAAGTAAACAACTCAAATCTATAGATACGTATGAAATTTAAAGAATTATTCTCCAACTCCTAACCGTTGAGATGTTGTACCTTCCATCATCAGGTTACCTAAATAACTTGAAAGAATACGACTAAAGGTACACATTTAAAGATTTATGCTCCAACTCCTAATCATTAAAGAGTTGTACTCATCAGCTCATCATCATGAAATAAGGACTACCAGACGCAAATACCCGAAACTTCAGAAAATATACAAAAAAGAAACATAGTACGTGCCTAAAAAGTTTGAAGGGTTCCCTCGATTTCCTTCGGATCCCATCATCAGAACCTGATATAGTGGCAATGAGACCACCTCGGGAGCATACCCTTTCGAATACAAAAAGAATATTTAAAATCGGTTCATAATTGACAAAGTAATCGGTGAACATACATAAAAAATACTGAATACAGTGGAACACAGAACCTCCTTCTTTTTTTTTAAGTTTGTTAATAAGAAAAACTCGTCGATTTAATTGAAACTACTTTTTCCATAGAATGAAATATGTAAAAATAATCCGTCCGTGTGGTGCCGGTTTAAGAAATACGGAGTGTCATTAACATTTTTCACCCCTTATGCGTTGTAAGGTCGACTAAGGGCGTAAACGAATGTTTAGACAAACCTCGAAAACTAGACACAAATCCTGCAAGCCAGGCGTGATATAGTAGACCAAAATTACCTTTTTTTTCTTGTATACGGGGGCAAATGAGCAAACGTATGACCTGATGGTAAGCGATTACCGCCGCCTATGGACACCAGCAACACCAGAGGCGTCACAAATGCGTTGCGGGTCTTTGGGGGGTGGAGAAAAAGATGTAGGGAGGGGTTTGGGTATGGGCCTGCGGTATCCTCACTCACTCGGTGAAACACAGCGCTGTGGTTGTTTCACGCCGGTTTTCTGTGAGGCCGTGGTATCACTCCGGTTGATCAGGCCCTTTATATCTTTCTTAGCAGAGGTTTATGTTCAGTTGTGGCCTATTGAAATAATTTAATTAAGGAAATAATAGGCCTCTCCTTATAAATTAAGATTTGAATTACTATACCACACTGCTACCACACTAAAAAGCCAGTTAAATAAATATCGTCAAGACAATAACAACATTTATATTATTATAAAACTATTACTCGAAATTCGACCATAATTCAAAGAATCCCCGAGACACAGAATATATTCCAAATACGGATGTTGTCTTTGAAAAAGAATGTTCATAAATCGAGTCTTACAATTCCAGTGAGCGTTGAAACTCACATACAAACAAAAAATATTCTACCAATAATTCCAAACTAAAAACGACATATAATTGACAAAGTATTTATTTATTCACAGATACGTGTATTTACAATCATTGCAATACCAGATAAAGTACGTTAGCAGTAAGTGAGGAGTTCATCGATGGTACAAGGTTTGTAGCAGCACTCGTCGACCAGACCCCGTTTATCACGCATCCCTCCAAGGACTCGACCTTCTTCGGGCCTCATCCACCATCCATTACTACGTTTCACCATCCATTTCTATATTCCAGCACAATTTTGCTACTGTCTCAGAAAGGTCAGAACCGCAGAATTTCTTAGATTTTTCCGCTGATACATAACCACAGACCAATGCAACAAACAGTAATACTACTGAAAATTTCATGGTGGAAATTCTAAGCTAAGGAACTTTTGAGTAGTTGTTACTGGGTCGAATGTAAGATAGCAATGAAATGCTTTCTTCAGAGATTGTTCTTTTATACCTATAAAGTCATACATATTCAAAATATCAGCTGCAATATGAAGGATGCGTCACGATTTAGACCTTGTATGTCACCTACATTATTTAACCCAGTTAACACCTTATGTAGTGACGTCTTATATGAATGAATACCAATATAAATATAAATGAGATATTTTACAACGTAAAGGGTTTTGAGATGGTAAGGAATATTTGGTTCATAGTACGTAGGTTGTGTGGGTGGGATATGAAAAATATTTGATGTTCAAAAAGAGCTTTTCATAAAATTCCCCTCCAATACCAATACTTTCTTGAACATTTGAGTGAACTAGCTTTAGAACCATTAAAAATAAATATCTTGCGGGATCTTGAAAAACAATCACCAGAGTTCTTCAACAATATCTCTTGCCGTATCAAATTTACGACGTTAAAAATTCGTGTGTGAATTTCTAGCAGTGAACAAAAATGCATGAAATCAAATTTGGGCTGTATGTAGATGAGAAAAGGTTTGGAATAATTAAGTATTCAAATAGTTCATGGTTCTAGCAGATGTGTGACCGAGGGTGCTATCTTGGCAAAAAATAATTATAATTTAATGATACTGAAACCACAGTAGCAACTGATCTGTTGTTTTCTAGTAGAATAACAACAACTGGTCTACTGTGTCGAAAAAATTCTATATACTTTGTTTTATAAATGCTCTGACAACGAACAACTATTGTGGACATCTCGTCTTACTTGAATATAAACTTGAAGGAATTAAGAATATTCTCAGGTCCTTGAGGACATTTGTTTTTAATAATAAAAAAACACAGGATCAAAACGAGATTTTCATTGATTAACTTTTTAAGAAACTCTTAAAATACATCCACGTTTGTTTCCAATGATTTTAGCAAAGATTTGTATTGTGATATCATCAACGTTACGGTTACTAGTCAACCCTCTTTTAAAGTAATACAGAAATGTTAATTGATAGTAACTTTGAGTTCATGAATAATTTTACACAATTATTATGATACATACACAGGCCTATTCCTAAACTAGACAGGGCCTGTCCTATATTAAATACAAATATAAAAAACATATATTTAAATACATATTGCCACGTAGAAAGAATATTAGTACAATGCTTGAGACAAGCCAGGAGTCAGAAAGTTCTCGTTGATTTCTCGAGGAACAGAATGATGAACCTTACATCAATTAGCATAAAAGCGAATTTGGAATAATGTTTGACGTGATTGACGTGAGTTTGGTTTATTTATATTTCGCAGAAATGTCGTGTTGTTAATGTTCCTTCTGGTGTTACGTCGTCATGGAATCGACTAGAAGTTTCTAGTTGGCGTTGAATATAAAAGTCTCTTCATCGACAGCAGTGCAGTTCAGTCTTGAGCTACAGTGCGAGAAATTTAGAAGTGATATCAGTGATTAACTTAGCGACCTCGGCGAAAACTAAGCGACAATTCGAAGTGATATTGTGATTTTAAGAGTATTTTTAATTAAATCTCTTTTACACGTCAGAAGGTTAATTTCTCAAATCCACACGTAACAATATATGACCACATTATTTGTATAACATCGTAATCATACCCACGAATCCTAGCTTAGCAGTCAGGATCACTAACCATTACATTGTGACTAGATTAACACTTCAAGCTAATCCTTTATTTAAGGAGCTTGGCCACAATTATGACTATATGACACTAACCACTAGATTGTGACTAGATCAATTAATCCTGTTTTTGAATATTCCCTTTTCAGATTAGACCTTTGATCAGAATAAATAAAACTTATTTTTAAATTAAACTGCATAATACATAATTGATTAGTGAGATAATTTCAGATTTAGAAAAAACTTGCAAAATTTACCAAAGTCAACCGATTTTCAGATTTTTAACCAAACTGTTAATTTTAGTCCAGTTTTGGTAACGTAGTAAGATCAAATCTTAAAAACTATATCCAGAGCGGAGTAAACGAAAACGGTGATTCTCCACCGAACAAAAGTTGGGAAGTTTTGTGTTGTCAACCTTTTTTATGTTGTCAAATTTCGGTGGATACGCGCTTTAAGGGAGCAGACTACATCAGGCAACAGAGAAGGACAACTTGGAACAAATTCCACACCCGTATGTGTGCGAGTGTGGTATATTAGGCCAAAACTTAATTTTAATTTCAAAGAAAAGAAGAGACCTGTTGATAACGATACCCAGATTTTTTTTTTTGGGTATAGCTTTTAAACGAGCTGTCGTATCACCTGATGGTAAGCAATTACCACCGTCCATGGACCCGCAACACTAGAGGCATCACAAGTGCGTTACCGACGTATGGGGTATGGGGTAAGCGATGTGGAGAGGAGTTGGGGTATGAGCCTCCGGTATCCTCACTCGCTCGGTGAAACACAGCGCAAGCGCTATTTCACACCGATTTTCTACGAGGCTGTGGTACACTCCGATCAAGCCTATTCATGCCGAAGCGTGGCTCTCCCACGATAGTTTACAACGGTTAACTTTGACTCAAGTCGTTATCACCAACTTTAGTTAACACTTAATCAAGTTTTTATCATAGTCCATATACTATTGGCTTTCATCTGAATAAAAAAAACTACTACTTAAATCTTCTTCAGAGATTTAAAGATAAAGACTCTTGGAAGCAGAATTAACTACAGAATAATACTTCTGCTGTGGAGAACTTTGGGGGAAGCATTTGCCAGCAGTGATCATCAGGACAAGAAAATGAAAATGGGTGTATAGATATCAAGGATAATAATAATACAACAAGAAGCTTTATTGTGTACTAGCTAAGTCCTGCGGTGTTACCCGCGGTACAACAACAATAGCGGGTAATGCTGCGGGGCAAAGCTAGTACTCCTTATAATAGTAGTTACTCCTTATACCATCAGATATCTGTCAGTAAAAATCCCATAATACTTGACGTAGCCATTTCTGAGATTATTCAGTCCAATTGTCTGTCTATATGTCTGTATAGACAGACAATTGAAAAATGGACTTTATTTGGTGTAAAGAGAAATACCACATATACTTAAATATGCATTTGTTTTAGCCTATGAATAATGGTTTTATCTGTTAGCAAATTAACTGTTAATTCCAAATAACAGTGACGTTACACTTCCGTTACATTTATTTGCATCTAATTTACCCAATTTTCTTATAATTAATTTCGTTGCGGATTTCAAGCTTATTGATTTTTTTATAGTACTTCCATCATACTACTTAATATCATAACTCGGAGTTTTTGTGAGTCATTGTTGATCCTATCATACAGGAGTTACAATGGTGGATATGTGGAAGGAATTAATCTGATGAAGAATGTTTTTCTTTTGTTTAACTTTAACAAGTTTATTTAACTATAACTTTTGATACTAATTTATTTACTATATGACAACCGTGCTATTATTATGAATCTATTAATACGTCATTAATTGAAATCGTATCATACAAACATATTCAGACTACCAAAACGATTACTCTTTCTTTTTGCTTCGTCGTAATTGGGTAAAAACTAGAAGTTCAAACCAATTCGACAAAATCTTGAGGAATCATCAGCCAAGTGACTATAAATTGTAATAAATATATAGACAAAAGATGAAACTAGGTACCTACTAAGAAAATAAAAAATATAGGACCTACTTATTAACGATGTGAGTAAATATACTGAGAGTCATTAAATAAACTCAAATTATAACTGTGGTTTAAAATTTGTTTATTTCGAAATCTTTTGAACTTTTGAATAAAAAATAAAATTTGAAGTTATTTTTAACCGACTTCAAAACAAGGAGGAGGTTTCTTATTTCGACCGTATATATATTTTTTTTATGTGGTTTCGCGGATAACTTCGTCGTTTATGAACCGATTTTCATGGCTTTTTTTTTAATGGAAAGGAGATATCCCAACGGTGGTACCATGATAAGGACACTAAGACCTGATGATGGCATCCAAGAGATACCAAGTCAAACCTTGAAGTCGGTTTTATTTTTGTTAAAATTTTACTTGTTATTCTCTCCATATATGTTCCGATGAAATTGTTACAGTTGGTATAGATTTTTTTAATGGTATAAGGGGGAAACGAGCACACGTATCACCTGATGGTAAGCGATTACCGCCGCCCATGGACACCTGCAACACCAGAGGCGTCACAAGTGTGTTCCCGCCCTTGGGGGGGGGGGGATAGGAGGACGGAGGTTGGGGTATGGGTCTCCGGTATCCTCACTCACTCGGTGAAAACGGCACAAGCGCTATTTCACACTGGTTTTCTCTGAAGCCATGGTATCATTCCGGTCGAGCCGGCCCATTCATGCCGAAGCGTGGCTCTCCCACGGTTATAAGTTTACAGAATTGCCTTCCAGAAGTAACTAAAATCAAATACAAAATTTAAATGTTATAATTATTTATTCTCATAATCTTGTAAATACAATCAGACTGTATGTGCATATCAGAAGACGTCCATTAACAGTATGTGAGTAGTTCATCGACAGTACAAGGTTTGAAGCAGCACTCATCTACCAGACCCCTTTTGTCACGCATCCCTCCAAGCATACGTCCCGGTGCATGTGGCATCCACCATCCTCCACCACGTTTGACCATCTCTACATTCCAACACAAGTTCGCCACTACATTGGACAGTTCAGTCCCACATAATTTCCTAGATTTTTCAGCCGAAACATAACCACAGACCAACGATACTAAGAGAAACACCATAGAAAATTTCATGATCGAAGTTCAAAAAATGAGAATGAGTAGTAATAAAGTGTTGAGCTGTAAGACTCAAATGTAATTCTTTCATTGGAGTCTCGTCTTTTATACCTGTGAATTCATTAATATTCAAAATAACATCGGTAAACGTAAGCAATCCAGACAATTTTACCCCTTGTAAGTCACCTAGATTATTTAAACCAATGAACACCTCATATGGAGGTGACATATTATATTAATGTATTCCGATATACATATTGATGAGTTATCTATACTTATAAAATAACAAGTCCTGACTGACTGACTGAATCATCATCGCCGAGGGTAAACTATGATAGTTAGGGCTATGAAATTCGGCGAGTTAGATCGTTTTATTGAGTAGACACGCATTAAGAAAGGAATTTTGGAATTATTCCCCTATGGGGGTGAAATAAGGGTTGAAAGTTTGCATGGAAGACCGTATTTTTTTTTATGTTAGAATTCTGAAACTTTATTTTTAGGCTGCAGATTAAAAATGAGTAAATACGTATTTCAGCGTTTATTAATATTCTACCCTTAAGGGGTGAAATAGTGGTTGACATTTCGTACATAGGTTAGTCTGGAAGTCCGTCATTTTTGAAATTCGAAACATAAAACTTTATTTATGTGCTACTGATTAAAAATGAGAAGAGACGTATTAAAGCGTTTCTGAATATTCTAACCCTAAGGGGTGAAATAGGGCTCGAAAGTTTGTATGGAAGTTCATCACTTTTTAAGTTAGAAACATGAAACTTTATTCATGTGCTGCTGATTAGGAAAGAGTAAACACGTACTTAAGCGTTTCTGGATATTTTACCCCTTTAGGGATGAAATAGGGGTTGAAACTTTGTATGAAAGTCCATTATTTTTTAAATTAGTGCAATAAAACTTTAGTTTTGGGCTTCTGATTTAAAATGACTACATATCTATTTAAGCGTTTCTGCATATTCTACCCCTATGGAGGTGAAATAGGTTGAAAGTTTGTACGGTAGTTCGTCACTTTTAAGTTGAAAACATGAAAATTTTTGGGCTACTGATTAAAAAAAACCTGCCAAGTGCAACTCGCGCACCGAGGATTCTACAAAAACCTGTAGGTGATAAAGATAAACGATGTTACTAAAAAATTATGCTTATAGCAATTTTGCCTTTTTCTGTGCTATAAGACGTTGCTTCATACTACCAAATTTCAAGATTCTGAGTTCACGGGAGTACACAGAACGTTTTGATTCCTTTGCGAGTGCCGAAAATGTGCAGCATATATTTTTAATTGTGTCGGTTTAGAAGTTTGATTTTTTCACAGCTCCAAGGGACAGTAGATCTGAGTATTTGATATAAATTTCTGCTCGGTATGTCCTCGCGTTCCTAAAAATTATGGAGTATTATGGAGAGAGCTATGATCGACGTTTCTCTAATGTATCGCATCAAGAATGAGGTGTTCCGACAGAGAACCAATGTCATCGACATAGCCCACAGGATAAGCAAGCTGGAGTGGCAGTGGACTGGCCATGTCAGTCGCAGAACTGATAAACGGACTCTTGAGTGGACACAGCGTCTCGGCAAACGTAGTGCAGGACGTCCGCATGTCAGGTGGAATAATGATCTGTTCTCGACCGCTGGATGGAGCTAGATGCGAGAAGCCGAGGATCGAAAAAATGAGTAGAATGTTTGTATGAAAGCTCTTTTAAATGGGCTATTGATCAAAAATAAATAAATACGTTTAAAAACATTAATAAATTATTCATACATACTTTTACACAGTTTTAATTAAATACATATAATCAACTTCCACGCAAGCAAAGCCGCGGGCAACAGCTAGTGTTGTTATAAATAAATGTCAGAACTGACTATTGAACTTGGGCCCCATTTAGATTTTACTTCTTGTGTGTTTGAAGTGAATAAGCAAGACATATTTCATAATATTGGTAAGACATTGGTAAGACATAAGACATATTTCATACGTGCTCCAGCGCCTTGGATGTCGGAGGAGATCCGAGCTGCTATGAGGCGAAGAGATCAGACTTTTTGTCGTTTTAAGAGGGATCGCTGCGAAGAGAGGTGGAGCCTATATAAGGCCGCAAGGAATCGATCAACCAGGTGATACGCAACCCTAAACGCCGACATATACTTCAAAACATAGAGTCCTCTTCTGCGTCCAGTATCTGGAAATTTCTTAGCACTTAGCACTAACACTTAGCAGGAATAGGTAAAAAATAACACTCCGTATTTAATAATAAAATTTGTTTGAATGAAATTAATCGTCATTTTTCATCTACAGCTACGCTAGATGTTCAAACTAAGTGTCAAACACTACAATACATATCTGGTCTTACCAGTCCCACTACTGACTCATTTATATTTTCTCCGGTGACTCTCGAGGATATCAAGAAGACCATCCTGTCTATCCGTTCCAATGCTGTGGGATGTGACGGCATCAGCCGTCGCATGATTGTCACTATCCTGGATTGTATTCTCCCCATACTTACTCACATAGTCAACTCCTCTCTCACCTCTGGCGCTTTCCCCTCTTCATGGCGTAAAGCTCATATCATTCCTCTCCCAAAAATTAGCAACCCTTCACTCCCTGAACACTTTCGACCTTTTTTTTTTTTTTTTTTTTTTAACGTGTGGAAACCCCCTCGGGCCGTCACCCCGCCGGGGTTTGCGGTGGGGCGGTGTGTCGGAATCGAACCGACTAAAACCACACGGTGTGCCACTCTGCGCCTGAGACGGGAGGGATCCGGGAACTGCTGTTATTAACACATCCGGACCCCTCCCAGCGCCTGCCCGCACTGAAGCGGGCACCGTCTGCTGCTAAAAACTCTCAATTTAGGCGACGTACGGCACACGCGTAACGTCGCCCCCTCGCGGGTGACCACTAAAGCGGATGGTGGGGAAAACCCATCCCGACCATCCGCGGCCACACTCAGGGCGGCATGAGGCGCTGATAGGCGCGCCTCCGCCGCCCGGTTCGCCGGCGGCGGATCGGGTCCGAGTGGATATCATCCTCCCGGGCCTTCTCCGCCGCCTCCTTCTGCGAGATTACATCTTCACAGAAGGTTACGACCGCGGTAAAACTGCTGTCGCTACCGGCCATGGAGCGAATGACGGCCGGTAGCGACAGATCTCCTCCGATGACTGCAGTGAGGGCCCGGCGCTGTGACGCCCAAGCGGGGCAGATCGCCAGCGTATGCTGGGCCGAGTCCTCACTGCAGTCGCAGTGGTGGCAGGCGGGACTCAGTTCCCTCCTGGCGACCGAGTGCAGGTACTTCCCGAAGCATCCATGCCCGGAAAGCACCTGCGTCAGTCGGAAGGAAAGAGTCCCGTGCTGCCGCCCTGCCCACTCGTGGATGACCGGCTGGAGAGCCTCCACGGCTGCAAAGCCAGCGCGTGGAGTCTCCAGCCGGAACGACCAGCGAGCCATCGTGGCTCGACGGGCGGCTTCACGCCACTCGCGTACCTCTTCGGGCGGAGGGCGAACGCCTCTCTCCGCCCGGAATTTAGCCACCCGTCGATAAACTTCGGCGAGCACTTCCGCCTCCAAATCCCACGGAGGTGTTCCGGCCAAGGCGCACGCCGCCTCGGTGGACACCGTGCGGTATCCGCGTATGGCTCTGACCGCCAATACCCTCTGAGGCCGCCAGAGGCGGGCCTTATTAAGGGCAGTCAGAGCCGCCACCCACACCGGTGCCCCATACAGCGCCATCGACCGGACCACCCCCGTGTAGAGGAGTCGCGTTGCGACGCTGGCTCCACCCAAGTTGGGCAAAAGTCGCCCAAGAGCAGAGGCAGCGTCGACCAGCCTGGGACCAAGCTGTCGGAAGTGCTCGTCGAAGAGCCACCTACCGTCGAGGATCAGGCCCAGATACCTCATCTGGGCCCGAACCGGTACGAGGACGAACACTTTCGACCTATTTCAATCCTTCCTTTCCTATTCAAAGTACTCGAAGCCTGTGAGTATAAACAACTTTCTCAGTTTGTAGACAGAAATCGACTTTTAAGCCCTTTACAATCAGGATTCAGACCTGGTCACAGCACTGTTACCGCTCTCCTTAAAGTGACTGACGACATTAGAAAGGGCATGGAAGACACTAAGGTCACAGTCTTAGTCTTAGTTGATTTCTCCAATGCTTTCAATACTGTCAGTCACGAAATCCTGTTATCCGTCCTTGCATATCTAATGGTTTCTTCAGAGACACTGGAATGGTTCTCGACTTATCTTCGGGGGCGTCAACAGTGTGTTCGTGTTGATGACTTTTCATCAAGTTGGTGCGACCTCTACACTGGCGTCCCACAAGGCGGAATTTTATCTCCTCTCTTATTTTCATTATTCATTAATCTCATAACTCAACATCTTCAGTGTGCGTATCACCTGTATGCTGATGATCTGCAGCTGTATTCACAGGCAAGGGTGGAGGATGTCACTCAGGCTATCAACGATGTGAACAGGGACCTAGAGCTTATTAAATCCTGGTCGAAAAAATTTGGACTCTCAGTCAATCCAACAAAATGTCAGGCAATAATTATAGGCAGCAAACGTATACTGAGCAGATTGGATACCACATCTACCTCACCTATTATTTTTAATGGTTTAGTTATTCCATTCAGCTCTTCAGTCAAAGATCTGGGTTTACTTATCGATTCAACCCTCGATTGGCGAGCTCAGGTTACCAGCGTGAGCCAGAAAGTAACAAGTAACATGCGATTGTTGTATCGTCTCAAGAATTTCTTGCCTCCAAAAACTAAAATTACACTTATGCAGACCTTAATAATACCAATAATCGACTATGGTGATATATGTTACTTCGACCTGAATGCAGACCTCCTTAATAAACTAGACCGTCTTCTCAATAACTGCATTCGATTTGTTTTTAATCTTCGGAAGTATGACCATGTGTCTGCTTTGCGTACCCAGTTAAAATGGTTGCCTATTCGCCTACGGCGCAATCAACGTGCGCTGACTTCACTATTTTCATTTCTTAATTCACAATTTTCACCTACTTACCTTACTCCGTACCTTCGGTACCTATGCTCTAACCACGATAGAAATCTTCGCTCAGTTAATAATCTGCTTCTCTCTTGTCCCTCCCACAACTCCGACTTCATGAACAGCTCGTTCTTTGTTCAAGCGGTACTGCTCTGGAATGCGCTCCCGCTCGAAATCAGGAAATCCACAACCCGTTTTACATTTAAAAAGAAAGTACACGAACTCCTTCTAAATGAACTGGCAGAACTATCTCATCCATAGCACACCTCTTATTTCGGTATTCACGGTGTATAGATGTGATATATATGTATCTAAGTGTATGTATGTATATTTGTCTGTATATATATATATATGTATGTTTATATTTGTAATTTTGATGTATTGTGTTTACGAGTAATATAAAACCTGTGCACCTACCTCACAACATTTCTACACCACCCGAAGGTTGACTAGAAGAGAATGCCCTGGGCATTTAGTCCGCCGATTTACAAATTTAGTGCATAAAGTTTATAAATAAATAAATTAATAAAATATTTAACTTGGTTTTAATTTCTCATTTATGTTTTTGATGGGATTATATTATTTTTGTTTATGGAACAGGCGGCCAAACGAGCAGACGTATCGCCTGATGGTAAGCGATTACCGCCGCCCATGGACACCTGCAACACCAGAGGCGTCACAAGTGCGTTCCGTCCTTGGGGGGGAGGGGGGATAGGAGGACGTAGGTTGGGGTATGGGCCTCCGGTATCCTCACTTACACAGTGAAACACAGCGCAAGCACTATTTAATACCAGTTTTCTGTGAGACCGTGGTATCACTCCGATCGTGCCGGCCCATTCATGCCGAAGCATGCAAGCGTGGCTCTTCCACGGTAAAAACAAAGCGATGTTAGAACATGTTCACATTCCAAGTATCCACTTGATGATATTGAAGTTTTATAGATAGACTGTTGGTGGACTTTTTGTTACTTGAAGTACCCGTAATAGTTGCTACAGATTTTTGTTTGGCAACTGAAACCGATGGGTTAAGCTACTTTTCAAAGCAGGAAGAAGGCCTAGAAGTTTTAAAGATGATCACATATTCATAAAATAACTTGGTTAGGGATGGTTAACTTGGTAAAGTCTTAACCTAGTTCCGTTATGCCATGTTACGTCATTGTTACTATGTATTCAGAAACGATGGAAACGGCGATAAAGAAACTTTACGAAACATAACTTCTCTCTAACGGAACTCATTAATATTTAAATCGGAGTTCATTCATAGAATATGTCGATCCCATGTTCCATACTTCTCATATAAGAAAGTGTTCATTGAGTTAAATAATGTGAGTGACTTGCAAGGGCAAATCTGTCTCATATCATTAAGGTTGTTTTCAATGCTTATTCGAATATCAATAAGTGTCCAGGTATAAAAAGGGAGAATCCGCTGAAAGCGTTTCATTCGAGTCTTAGGTCTTAAGACGTAACTATTTGTTAAACGTACCCTGACTTAGAATTTCCAGCATGAAGTTTCTAGTAGTGTTGCTCTTAGTTGCGTTTGTCTGTATTTATGTTTCAGCAGAGAGGCCGAAGAAATTCTGCGGCCCTGAATTGCCCGAAAGGGTGGCGAGATTGTGCTGGGGCGTAGAGATGGTAAAGCGTGGTGCTGGATGGTGGATGTCTCCAGAAGGAGGACGTATGCTTGGAGGAATACGTGACAAAAGGGGTGTGGTTGAAGAATGCTGCTTTAAACCCTGTACTGTTGATGAACTCCTCACGTACTGCTAACGGGATTTTTTGTATTGTTGTGACTCTTAATACACATTAATTCAAATAAATATTTTTTTGTCAATTGAATTTCGTATTTAATTTTGATCAGCTCCGGTTCATTATTTCTTTGAACTTCGTCTGACTATTCACGTCGAGTATCCAAAACTCAACGATGCCTTAGAAGTTACAAATGCCACTGTCAATTACAGTGGTCTTCTCGTAGCCTTCCAATAAAGCGGTAGTTGATACATTTTTGACGCTAGATGACGTATTTATAGATTATTTAAAATTGAATCATTAATTTATATAACGCGGTAATTGATGAATTTTTGACCCTAGAGGAAGTGTTTATAGATTATATAAAATCGAAACATTGATTTATTTATGTGTTTCTACTCTTCTACTTTCAAAAAAAATTTTTTACCATAAATACACCCAAGAGGAATTTAGCATTAAACTACACTTGGTTGGTTGACGCGTGTTGCCACAAATCTCGAGCTCTCGCTCGAATTGTCGACGTACTCGACATACCGCCAACGAGCATTGATTGTTCATGTAAATTTAAAGAAAGTAAATAAATGGTTCAAGTGAATAAAATAAGGTTGCCTAGAAGAGATTGCTTTTAGAAGAGATTGCTTGTAGAGTAAGTGTGTAAAGTAATAATTGTAATCACATCATTACACTTCACACTAATATATAAAGGCGAAAGTTTGTGAGTGTGTATGTTTGTTACTTCTTCACGAAAAACTACTGGACGGATTTGGATGAAACTTTACAATAATTTTAGTAATTAAATAATAGTTTTAGTTTTCTTTATACATCAGAATAACACATAGGCTACTGTTTGCAGCGAAAACCGACATACGCGCGGGCTAAGCCGCGGGCTACAGCTAGTAAAAGATATGAAAGGCTTTGGACTGTAAAGAAGCTCCTTATTTGTAGTTCAATTCTACGAAGGAGCAGCCACGAACGACTTCTGCGGTAATTTGCTCAAATCAAAATGAAATTGGCTATTGCAGTGGCGTTGATCATGCTGGTATGTAGAAAGCTGGCAGCTGAAGATGCTGAAAAGTACTCCGATAGTAAGCTGGCTGTCAAAAGTTCAAGAAACTTTTACCTGTGACTCTGAAGTGATGAAGTTTTAATGAAAATGTTCGATAATATCTCAAGGTGTTTAAGTGCTTCAAGTCTAGTCACATCGACGAGTTTTGTAACAACTTTTGTACTATTCACAAGCTACTCACACACTGTTGATGACTTGGCTAACATTATTCTAAAATAAACATACAGTATTGTAAATATTTTTTATTAATTTGAAGTTTACATCTAAAATTTACACAATCATATTTTGCATTTTTTATTCTATGAAATATAGGGCAAACGAGCAGACGTATCGCTTAATGGTAAGCGGTAATCTCCGCCAATGGACACCAGCAATACCAGAATCGTCACAAGTTCGTTGCCGGCCTTTGGGGGATGGAGTGGTTGATGAGGGAAGGGGTTCGGGTATAGGCCTCCGGTATCCTCACTCACTCGGTGAGACACAGCGCAACCGCTGGTTCACACTGGTTTTCTTTGAGGCCTGGTGGCTCTCCCACGGTAATTTCCACATCCATCCTTAGGATCTACTACAGAAAACAGCCTCAAAGCCTTGTAAACCTTTGCAACATTTCCTCTCATAATTCATATTATTGCTGATTACTATACAATCGTCCCTATACAAAAACCATCGACACAACTTTATTCTACTGAAATCAAAGGAGAAATAGAAAGAAGTCTGCTGTTTTTGAATAATTATTGTCCCGGTAGATTGTACATTACTGGCGGCTGTACATTGGGTATTTTGTAGACAGTATACACGTTGGCAAAGTATAAAACAAGTAATTAATTTAAAAAGTTTTTTTAAAACAACCTTGTATTACTTTTTGATAAATAAATAATAATAATTGCATTGTCATCAGAACTAAAGGTGTATTTCAAATTTGATCTCAATCGGAATTCGGGAAGTGGGTCAAATTTAACTTCTAACATTTGATTACCGACAAACATCGGGACAGGTGAAGCTAAATAAAAGCTTGTTATAAACAATACTTCGTACAACCCCATATTTAAGATATTGTAAACTATTATTAGGTATTTTATAGATAATTATACATTACTTTACTACTTATACAACATAAAAGACTACTTTCATTGTCATAAGACGGTAAAACAGTAGACGCAACCTATGAAAATTTTTATCTTTAAAGACGATGTTTCGTTTCGTTATATAAACAAGAAAAAATAAATATTTCATAGCATTCACTCCAATGATATGAAATATTTAATCATAATAGTATTTAATTATGATTACGATAACGAATTATCATATATCAGTCTGAATAATTTTTAATATTACTCTGATGGAACATGTTTATCCAAAATGGCGCATTATCTCGATGCGTCAGAAACGAAAAAGAACTATTTAAGTTTAAATACTTTTTCTGAAATTGCACGAAAATGTAAATAACTTTGTTTTTTTTTATTTTTTTTTTATATGCCACTCAGTAACTAGGCTGAAACTGGTCATGTCTTTGTTTATCACACAAAGTATTGTCCCATGGGGGATTTGAACCCTCAACACTCAGTGCAGTAGAAATCAACATGCAACCGACCACTTAAACCACTATTCCATCAATGCTTTCATTGATCGATATGTTCCCATAAATATGCGATTGTTGAGGCATGCGTGTATTTTCAATATTTCTTTTTCATCTTGTTATTTAAAGAAAGCAGTTCATCACAGCTACTGTCTTATTTCTCTTTCAATGAATTTAAGGGTAGCTCAAGCCGTAACAGACTGTTACTTATTTCTAGTAGCTTCGAAACCTATTTACATTTTATTTATTAATCTACTTCAAAATTCGACTGTATTTTTTTTTGTTTGTTACCTCATAACTTTCGACTGGACGAACCGATTTTTATGATTCTTTTTTTATTTGAAAGCTGGTGCTTCCCATGTGGTCTCATTTTAATTTGGTCTCCTTCTTAAATTCGTTTTCTTAGTTAAAATTTTAGATTATTTCTCATTATTAATTAATCCAACAAACATGGCTTAAGAATTTTTGAAGTTTCTCATAATTTATTCTGAATTATTTTAAGTCGCGAAAAATATATATATTTAAAAAGCTGAGGTGAAAATTTAACTACCTGAGTAGTATAATTTTCTAGTTTTAGAGATCTTATAGTTAAAGCAAACACTTCTGATTAGTCAAAAAGCACTCTGCTTCTAACATTAATGTATTTATCGAGATTATGTCTCATTCTGTAAAATAAATTCATTTCAAATATTATGGAGGCAAGAGAATTCTGTTTCAATTAGACATCCACAAGAAACTGAACATAAATATCTAAAGAGATTTTTAACTGAACCTACCAAAATGAAATACAAAATTAATTTTACTATGTATTTATTTATTCACACGAATTTGTATTTACAATGAGTGCAGTGCAGAGATCCGTCAGCAGTAAGTAAGTAGTTCATCAATAGTACAAGGCTTGTAGCAGCACTCGTCAACCAAGCCCCGTTTGTCACGCATCCCTCCCAGCACTCGTCCTCCTTCAGGCCTCATCCACCACCCATCACCTCGTTTCACCATCTCTACATCCCAGCACATCCTCGCTACCATCTCAGAGAGATCGGGGCCACAGAATTTATGGGATAGTTCAGCTGACTCGTAACCACAGACTAAAACGAATAAGAATAATACTGATAAACACTTCATGGTAAAATTTCTAAGTATATGAGCTTTTAAGAAGTAGTTACGTGTTGAGGTGTAATCCTTAAATGAAATGCCATACCTGAAATCTCTCCTTTTATACCCGCGGAATGCTTTATATTGAAAATAACATCGATAAATTTTGTGACAGTTTTAACTCTTGAAAGGGTGACTTTCAACAGGCAAAACTGTCACATTATCCAATCTATTGAACATATTATCATATTGTACCGACATATGATGTTAATGATATTCTACATCAATATTAATGATTTACCATGTGATATAAAAGGGTTTGGAATTTAAGGGAGCATCTTATTTAATCATTGACTGCCTCGTTGGCGTGATGGTAGCGTACGCGACTGTTGCGCATGAGGTCTCTGCAAATATTTGTTTCGGAACTATATATAATGTGTGTATATATATAAAGCAGAATGAAATGCGATACAAATCTTAAGCAGAAACCGGCCTGAATATATTTTTGTTACAGATCGTAACCTCTTGAGTTCTCATTACTTATAGTTGTCACAACATGTCTAGGTCGTAGGTGATGTGATTTCATTCGCGTGCTCGTCAGACATATAATAAATTGCAAATACTTATGTATCATCATATCCCGTTGCATCATATACGTTTGTCATTTTTTCAATTACACAATTCAGTATTAAACTCAGAATTAACTATGTAAGGTTTTGGAAAAATAACATATCATTTTTAATTGTAAATTAAATTAAAATTCAGTTCAGCTATTCACTTGAGTGATTATTTGCACGATACTAAAACTAAAGCAGACTTTTAGAAATATTGTTTTTCTAGAGGTATGAATTGTGGTCCAGATTAAATTCCAGCCAGACTATTTTTTAGGACTATACACGACACGTTGAGACGAAGAAGTTAAAAATCAATTAGTTCGTTAACGATGCTGTCTTACTTTTCATCCTCAACATCCGTAATTACTTTAAAACCGGTTGAGCTATTGACTGGACTTATAAAATTTGAGGAATAGTAGTTGTAGATAATATTGCCATCATCTTTCTTTTTATCGGTTTCTAGAGGATATACAAGCAAAATGCTCTTTCAGATCGTCTAATTCAAATACAATCGCATGTTTGAAGTATCATTGACTAACGTATATTTTTTTTTCAAGATTAGAAATTACAAAACTAGAAATATTTACCCACCAGTTTCACTAACATTCAACAAATAATAACATTCCTATAATTATGTTCTATGGTACAAATTATCATTATACATAGTTACTATATCTATTCGATATAGTTCTAATCAAACTACAGTTACTATTGTAATTGTGAAAATAATAAGTCTTACCTTGTCAAGGTCTTACTACTTACTAAGTCCGTAAATGACATACATAAACTCTTTTTTTTTTCTTTTTTTAATTAATAATATAGTTTATTTCTTTCCACAATATATAGTATACATTACATTTAAAGTAAGCATGCATAGAATTCATTTTTTTATAATACGGTGGAAGACTGGTGCCTAAGCTAAGCTCAAGGCTTGTGTTTCAGGACACCAGGTCTCCCCCCTAGATATGTTTGCATTCAATTTTAAAAATCGGGCACTATGAAGATTTACATAGTTAGATACTTATTATGTTCTAATTATTGGTTGTATGTGTGTGTGTGTGTGTGTGTGTGTTTGTGTGATCCAAACTTTCATACGACAAAATATTACTTGATATAACAATTTTTAAACGCAATCCCTTTATCTAAGTTTTTCTTTTTTGTCGACTTAGTTTTAATTTTCTTATTCCCATTAGGTTAAGTTAATTTCCTAAGTACTTTTTTTGATGTTGACAAACTGTTTGTGACACTGTATTTGATGTCTTTAAACTATTTGCGAGTACCTGTAAATAGCTTTGTTGTCACTTAAATGTTTTTAACTTATAATATTTATGCTGTGGAACAAATAAAATAAAAAATAGAGTACTCTCTATTGTAAGACTTTAACATAATAAGACAAAAAGAAAAAGTTAAGCCTGAAACATTAAATTTAAAAATTACGCACTGAAATCGGAAAACCCGATACAAATATAATAACGTTTGTAATATTAAAATAACAGCTTTTTAATAAATGCATATCTATGTATCCACGATATATGTACCAAAATAACATTTTTTACAACTTTTTTCTGTATGTCTGTTTTTAGGTCTGTCAGTCTGTTTCTTCCGGGTAATCTCTGGAACGGCTATACTGATCTTCATGGGACTTTCACGGATCTAAGCTTAGGCTACTTTTTTAGACTAGCTTTGTCCCGCGGTGTTACCCGCGGTACTGTAATAACCGCAGTTAACATCGCGGGGTTCAGCTAGGTAAAAATAGAATTTTATCAAAGAAGTATCTATACAAATAAATAAAATTGGAGTGTCTGTTTGTAATATTAAAATAACCGCTTTTTACTTAACGCATATGTATGTATACACGATACATATACCAAAAATGTAGTTAAAAAAATTTTTGTCTGTCTGTCTGTCTGGGCGGATTTTGACGGGACTTACACTGGCATGTAGCTGATGATCCGGGGAGTAACTTAGGCTACTTTTTTTAGACTAGCTTTGTCCCGCGGCGTTACTCGCGGTTCAATATTAACCGCGGGTAACACCACGGGGTTCAGCTAGTTTATAATAGAATAGAACAGAACAGAAGAGAATAGATTAGAATGCAGAAGAATATACTTTATTTTACAATTACAATTCTTACTTCACACACTTTACTATTTCATGGCCTTATTGGTAAAAGCAATCTCTTCTAGGCAACCTTATTTTATTCACTTGAACCATTTATTATTAACTTTAAATTAAAATGAACAATCAATGCAGTACAGAAAAGCCCGTTGGCAGAACGTCGACAATTCATGCATGAGATTTGTGGCAGCACGCGTCAACCAACCAAGTGTAGTTTGATGCTAAATTCCTCTTGGATGTATTTATGATAAAAAAAGTTTTTTGAAACGTAAAAGAATAGAAACATAAATAAATTAATGATTCAATTTTAAATAATCTATAAATACTTCATCTAGCGTCAAAAATGTGTATCAGCTACCGCTTTATTGGAAGGCTACGAGAAGACCACTGTAATTGACAGCGGCATTTGTAACTTCTAAAGCATCGTTCAGTTTTGGATACTCGATGTGAATAGTCAGACGAAATTAAAAGTATTAATGAACCGGAACTGATCAAAATTAAATACAAAATTTTATTGACAAAAAATATTTATTTGAATTAATGTCTATTAAGAGTCACAGCAATACAAAAAATCCCGTTAGCAGTACGTGAGGAGTTCATCAACAGTACAGGGTTTAAAGCAGCATTCTTCAACCACACCCCTTTTGTCACGTATTCCTCCAAGCATTCGTCCTCCTTCTGGAGACATCCACCATCCAGCACCACGCTTTACCATCTCTACGCCCCAGCACAATCTCGCCACCCTTTCGGGCAATTCAGGGCCGCAGAATTTCTTCGGCCTCTCTGCTGAAACATAAATACAGACAAACGCAACTAAGAGCAACACTTCTAGAAACTTCATGCTGGAAGGTCTAGGTGTGGGAACGTTTAACAAATAGTTACGTCTTAAGACCTAAGACTCGAATGAAACGCTTTCAGCGGATTCTCCCTTTTTATACCTATACGCTTATTGATATTCGAATAAGCATTAAAATCAACCTTAATGATATGAGACAGATTTGCCCTTGCAAGTCACTCACATTATTTAACTCACTGAACACTTTCTTATATGAGAAGTATGGGACATGGGATTGACATATTATATAAATGAACTCCGATTTAAATATTATTGAGAAAAGTTTCTTTATCACCGTTTTCATCGTTTTTGAATACATAGCAAGAATGACGTAACATGACGTACTTTGCTGGGCCCATAGTATTCCCTTTTTTTTTAATGACAACTCTTTCATTTGGAATAAATCCTGTGTCGCGAGGGACTTTACAAACATACATTAAACGAGCACAAAGAACACTTAGACTCAGAACAACAATTCTTGAATCACACAAAATGTTATCCCATGTGGGGTTTGAACCCACAACACTCGGCGCAGTAGAAAGCGGCGTGGCGACCGCTTCAACTACCAGGCCAATCGTGCAGTCAACAATGTCAAAAATAGACAATTTCTGTTAAAAAGTTTATACTTCAAGAAATCTTACGAAAATGTTTAGGCACATACAGAGACCCTCGTCTAAGCAGTAATTAGGGAAGTAGGTTAACACATTACCAAGTTAACCATCCCTAGCCAGGTTATTCTATGGATATCTGATCATTTTTTAAACTTTGCCTTCTTGCTGCTTTGAAAAATACCTTAACCTATTAGTTTCGGTTGCCAAACGAAAATCTGTAGCAATTATTACGGGACTTTAAGTAACAAAAAGTCCACCAATAGTCTTTCTATAAAAATTCAATGTCATCAAGAGGATACTGGGATTGTGAACATGTTAACTTGCAAAAGTGTTTTGTATAACCTAATTGCAGAATAAATGATTTCATTTCATTTCATTTCATTTCGTTCTAGTATCGCTTCGTTTTTACCGCGGAAGAGCCACGCTCACCATGGGGGAGCCACGCTTCGGCATGAATGGGCCGGCTTGATCGGAGTGACACCACGCCTCACAGAAAACCGGTGTGAAATAGTGTTTGCGCTGTGTTTCACCGTGTGAGTGAGGGAGAGTACCAGAAGCCCATACCCCAACCTCCCTCCTCTTATCCCCCACCCATCTCCCCCACCCCCAAAGGCCGGCAACGTACTTGTGACTCTGGTGTTGCAGGTGTCCATGGGCGGCGGTAATCGCTTACTATCAGGTGATACGTCTGCTCGTTTGCCCACCTGTTCCATGAACAAAAAAAATCGCTGTAAGTAAAAAATCAAGCTAAGCTGAGCCATAGTCGGAAAAACGCATACCAGTAACTAAAAAATGGAATAAAGATGGCTCTCGATATCAAGTAAAGGGCAAGCTTACATTGGACTCTCCAGAGATTAAACCTTAGATGGAGTACATTTTTTCAATTTAGATCCAAATCATATCAAAGCACAAGAGAGCTATACTCGCATTGTAGCATAAAACTGAGTGCGCACGTCATACCGCCTAGACTTGGCCAAATTGTGTATAAACAGAAAACGCGTAAAAATATTCCAATTACTGGCAGCAATTTACTCAAGCGTTTAAAAATACAAGAAAATAATACAAAAAGACAACTATACTCAATAAACGTAAGAAAATATTGTAGGTTAAGAAAAACCATTTGATACTAGTTTTATTACGAAGAAGTACCTACTGATAATTTCTGTAAAAAAATTATATTATCCCACCAAAAACATACATGAGAAATGAGAGCCAAGTTAAATTTCATGATAAATGCCTTGGTTGTTCACTTCAAAGACGAGAGAAGTAAAATCTAAATGGGGGCCGAGTTTAATAGTCAATTCTGAAATTTATTTATAACAACATAAATTTTAAAATAACTTAAAACATAATTTCTTTTTTAAACTTAGGATAGTATATTGAAACTTAAAGTCTGACTTGGCTAGTTTTCAATCACGAATCATATCATAGCCTTCGCAAGTTCTAAAACTGTAAATTCTTATTTTATTCCTACGAAAATTTGATTTGCTGGAAGAAACTAGTCATCGAACATAGGGCTCTTCAATGACTAGGTTAATATGTACTTAATAATGATATAAATAATATATGAAAACTAGCCAAGTCAAACTTTAAGTTTCAATTTATTATCCTAAGTTTAAAGAAGAAATGGTATTTTAAGTTGTTATAAAATTTATGTTGTCTCTACAAATAAATTAAAGTGGAGTGTCTCTTAGTAATATTAAAATAACAGCTTTTTAATACATGCATATGTATGTATACACGATATATGTACTAAAATAACATTTTTTTACAACTTTTGTGTGTCGGTTTCTTCCGGGTAAACTCTGGAACGGCTATACCGATCTACACGGGACTTTCACTAGCAAATAGCTGATGATCTCAGAAGTAACTTAGGCGACTTTTTTAGGCTAGCTTTGTCCCGCGGCGTTACCCGCGATACGGCAATAACCGCGGGTTTCAGCTAGTTAAAAATAATATTTTATCGAAAAAGTATTTAGAATAGAATGGAACGGAACAGAAGAGAATAGATTAGAATGGAGCAGAATATACTTTATTTTACAACTAGCTGTTGCCCGGCTCCGCACGCGTGTATGTCGGTTAACGCTGCAAATAGTAGCCTATGTGTTATTCTGATGTATAAGCTATAATTCTGTAAAGTTTCACCATAATCCGTCCAGCAGTTTTTGCGTGAAGAAGTAAAAAACATACACACTCACAAACTTTCGCCTTTATATATTAGTGTGAAGTGTAATGATGTCTTTACAATTATTACTTTACACACTTACTCTACACTTTAATATTTCATGGCCTTATTGCTAAAAGCAATCTCTTTTAGGCAACCTTATTTTATTCACTTGAACCATTTATTTACTAACTTTAAAATTACATGAACAATCAATGCAGTACAGAAAAAGCCCGTTGGCAGTACGTCGAGAATTCATGCATGAGATTTGTGGCAGCACGCGTCAAGCAACCAAGTGTAGTTTGATGTAAAATTCCTCTTGGATGTATTTATGATAAAAAAAAGTTTTTTGCAACGTAAAAGAATAGAAACATAAATAAATCAATGAATAAATTTTAGAAAATCTATAAATACTTCCTTTAGCGTCAAAAATTCATCAACTACCGCTTTATTGGAAGGCTACGAGAAGACCACTGTAATTGACAATAGCATTTGTAACTACTAAAGCATCGTTGAGTTTCAAAATTAAATACGAAATTCAATTGACAAAAAATATTTATTTGAATTAATTAGTATTAAGAGTCACAGCAATACAAATAATCCCGTTAGCAGTACGTGAGGAGTTCATCAACAGTACAGGGTTTAAAGCAGCATTCTTCAACCACACCCCTTTTGTCACGTATTCCTCCAAGCATTCGTCCTCCTTCTGGAGACATCCACCATCCAGCACCACGCTTTACCATCTCTACGCCCCAGCACAATCTCGCCACCCTTTCGGGCAATTCAGGGCCGCAGAATTTCTTCGGCCTCTCTGCTGAAACATAAATACAGACAAACGCAACTAAGAGCAACACTTCTAGAAACTTCATGCTGGAAATTCTAAGTCAGGGTACGTTTAACAAATAGTTACGTCTTAAGACCTAAGACTCGAATGATACGCTTTCAGCGGATTCTCCCTTTTTATACCTGGACACTTGTTGATATTCGAATAAGCATTGAAATCAACCTTAATGATATGAGACAGATTTGACCTTGCAAGTCACTCACATTATTTAACTCAATGAACACTTTCTTATACGAGAAGTATGGAACATGGGATCGACATATTATATAAATGAACTCCGATTTAAATATTAATGAGTAAAGTTTCTTTATCACCGTTTCCATCGTTTTTTAATACATAGGAAGAATGACGTAACATGGCATAACTGCTTTAAGTACTTTGCTGGGGCCATAGTATTCCCTTTTTTTTAATGACAACTCTTTCATTTGGAATAAATCCTGTGTCGCGAGGGAATTTACAAACATACACTAAACGAACACAAAGAACACTTAGACTCAGAACAACAATTTTTGAATCACACAAAATGTTATCCCACGTGGGGTTTGAACCCACAACACTCGGCGCAGTAGAAAGCGGCGTGGCGACCGCTTCAACTAGCAGGCCAATCGTGCAGTCAACAATTTCAAAAATAGCCAATTTCTAATGAAAAGATTTACTTCAAGAAATCTTACGAAAATGTTTAGGCACATTCAGAAACCCTCGTCTAAGCAGTAATTAGGGAAGTAGGTTAACAAACTACCAAGTTAACCATCCTTAGCCAGGTTATTCTATGGACATCTGATCATTTTTTAAACTTCTAGGCCCTCTTCCTGCTTTGAAAAGTACCTTAGCCAAACGAAAATCTGTAACGAAAATTCCACCAACAGTCTATTAAACTTCAATATCATCAAGTGGATACTTGAATTGTGAACATGTTCTAACATCTTTTCGTTTTTACCGTGGAAGAGCCACGCTCACCGTGGGAGAGCCACTCTTCGGCATGAATGGGCCGGCAGTGTGAGTGAGAATACCGGAGGCCCATACCCCAACCTCCCTCCTCTTATCCCCTCCATCTCCCCCCATCGCCCTCCCCCATTTCCCCCACCTCCTAAGGCCGGCAACGTACTTGTGACGCCTCTGGTGTAGCAGGTGTTCATGGGCGGCGGTAATCGCTTACAATCAGGTGATACGTCTGCTTGTTTGCCCGCCCGTTCCATGAACAAACAAAAATAAATCGCTGTAAGTAAAAAATCAAGCTAAGCTGAAAAACGCAGACCAGTAACTAATAAATGGTATTAAGATGGTTGTCTATATCAAGTAAAGGACAAGCTTACATTGGACTCTCCAGAGATTAAACCTTAGATGGAGTACATTTTATCAATTTAGATCCAAATCATATCAAAACACAAGAGAGCTATACTTGCATTGTAGCATAAAACCAAGTGCGCACGTCATACCGCTCAGACTTGGCCAAATTGTGTATAAACAGAAAACGCGTAAAAATATTTAAATTACTGGCAGCAATCTATTCAATAATTTCAAAAATACAAGAAAATAATACAAAAAGACAACTATACTCCATAAACGTAAGAAAATATTGTAGGTTAACAAAAACCATTTGAACTAGTTGTATTACGAAGAAGTACCTACTGATAATTTCTGTAAAAAAATAATATTTTCCCACCAAAAACATACATGAGAAATGAGAGCCAAGTTAAATTTCATGATAAATGCCTTGGTTGTTCACTTCAAAGACGAGAGAAGTAAAATCTAAATGGGGGCCAAGTTTAATGGTCAGTTCTGAAATTTATTTATTGCAACATAAATTTTAAAACAACTTAAAACATCATTTCTTCTTTAAACTTAGGATGGTATATTGAAACTTAAAGTCTGACTTGGTTAGTTTTCAATCACGAATCATATCATAGCCTCCGCAAGTTCTTAAACTGTAAGTTTTTATTTTATTCCTACGAAAATTTGATTTGCTGGAAGAAACTAGTCATCGAACATAGGGTTCGAATAATGATAGAATTCATATATGAAAACTAGCCAAGTCAAACTTTAGGTTTCAATTTACTATCCTAACTTTAAAGAAGAAATGGTACTTTAAGTTGTTATAAAATTTATGTTGTCTATACAAATAAATTAAATTTTAGTGTCTGTTTTTAATATTAAAATAACAGCTTTTTAATAACGGCATATGTATGTATACACGATATATGTACCAAACTAACATTTTTTACAAATTTGTCTGTCTGTCTATCTGCTTCTTCTGGGTAAATTCTGGAACGGCTATACCGATCTACACGGGACTTTCACTAGGAAATAGCTGATGATCTATATAAAGATACGCTAATAATAAAGATTTCGGATATCTAACACACAGCGCCATCTAGTCCCAAGCTAAGCTGAGCTTGTGTTATGGGTACGAGACAACTGATACAAATACATAAATACTTTTTTTTTGTAAATACATACATAGTATACATAGAAAACACCCCAACTCCGAAACAAATATTTGTAGATCATACAAACATTTGGTCCGACCCGGGAATCGAAAACGAGACCTCATAATCAGCAGTCGCACACGCCAACCGCGAGACCAACGAGGCAGTACTGAAGCCTGTTAGCAGTACGTCGACAATTCATGCATGAGATTTGTGGCAGCACGCGTCAACTAACCAAGTGTAGTTTGATGCTAAATTCCTTGTATTTATCATAAAAAAATTTTTTTTTTAAACGTAAAAGGATAGAAACATATATAAATTAATGATTCAATTTCAAATAATCTATAAATACTTCCTCTAGCGTCAAACATTTATCAGCTACCGCTTTATTGAAGGGCTACGAGAAGACCACTATAATTGACAGTGGCATTTGTAACTTCTAAAGCATCGTTGAGTTTGGATACTGGATGTGAATAGTCAGACGAAATTCAAAGAATTAATGAACCGGAACTGATCAAAATTAAATACGAAATTCAATTGACAAAAATATATTTATTTGAATTAATGTCTATTAAGAGTCACAGCAATACAAAAAATCCCGTTAGCAGTACGTGAGGAGTTCATCAACAGTACAGGGTTTAAGGCAGCATTCTTCAACCACACCTCTTTTGTCACGTATTCCTCCAAGTATTCGTCCTCCTTCTGGAGACATCCACCATCCAGCACCACGCTTTACCATCTCTACGCCCCAGCACAATCTCGCCACCCTTTCGGGCAATTCAGGGCCGCAGAATTTCTTCGGCCTCTCTGCTGAAACATAAATACAGACAAACGCAACTAAGAGCAACACTACTAGAAACTTCATGCTGAAAGGTCTAGGTGTGTGAACGTTTAAGAAATAGTTATGTCTTAAGACCTAGGACTCGAATGATACGCTTTCAGCGGATTCTCCCTTTTTATACCTGGACACTTATTGATATTCGAATAAGCATTGAAATCTACCTTAATGATATGAGACAGATTTGCCCTTGCAAGTCACTCACATTATTTAACTCAATGAACACTTTCTTATACGAGAAGTATGGAACATGGGATCGACATATTATATAAATGAACTCCGACTTAAATATTAATGAGTAAAGTTTCTTTATCACCGTTTCCATCGTTTTTGAATACATAGCAAGAATGACGTAACATGGCATAACTGCTTTAAGTACTTTGCTGGGGCCATAGTATTCCCTTTTTTTTAATGACAACTCTTTCATTTGGAATAAATCCTGTGTCGCGAGGGAATTTACAAACATACATTAAACGAACACAAAGAACACTTAGACTCAGAACAACAATTTTTGAATCACACAAAATGTTATCCCACGTGGGGTTTGAACCCACAACACTCGGCGCAGTAGAAAGCGGCGTGGCGACCGCTTCAACTAGCAGGCCAATCGTGCAGTCAACAATTTCAAAAATAGCCAATTTCTAATGAAAAGATTTACTTCAAGAAATCTTACGAAAATGTTTAGGCACATTCAGAAATCCTCGTCTAAGCAGTAATTAGGGAAGTAGGTTAACAAACTACCAAGTTAACCATCCTTAGCCAGGTTATTCTATGGACATCTGATCATTTTTTAAACTTCTAGGCCCTCTTCCTGCTTTGAAAAGTACCTTAGCCAAACGAAAATCTGTAACGAAAATTCCACCAACAGTCTATTAAACTTCAATATCATCAAGTGGATACTTGAATTGTGAACATGTTCTAACATCGCTTCGTTTTTACCGTGGAAGAGCCACGCTCACCGTGGGAGAGCCACTCTTCGGCATGAATGAGCCGGCAGTGTGAGTGAGAATACCGGAGGCCCATACCCCAACCTCCCTCCTCTTATCCCCCCATCTCCCCCCATCGCCCTCCCCCATTTCCCCCACCTCCTAAGGCCGGCAACGTACTTGTGACGCCTCTGGTGTAGCAGGTGTTCATGGGCGGCGGTAATCGCTTACAATCAGGTGATACGTCTGCTTGTTTGCCCGCCTGTTCCATGAACAAACAAAAATAAATCGCTGTAAGTAAAAAATCAAGCTAAGCTGAAAAACGCAAACCAGTAACTAATAAATGGTATTAAGATGGCTGTCTATATCAAGTAAAGGGCAAGCTTACATTGGACTCTCCAGAGATTAAACCTTAGATGGAGTACATTTTGTCAATTTAGATCCAAATCATAGCAAAGCACAAGAGAGCTATACTCGCATTGTAGAATAAAACCAAGTGCGCACGTCATACCGCTCAGACTTGGCCAAATTGTGTATAAACAGAAAACGCGTAAAAATATTTCAATTACTGGCTCTATAATAATAATCTATTCAAGAATTTCAAAAATACAAGAAAATAATGCAAAAAGACAACTATACTTCATAAACGTAAGAAAATATTGTAGGTTAACAAAAACCATTTGATACTAGTTTTATTACGAAGAAGTACCTACTAATAATTTCTGTAAAAAAGTAATATCATCCCACCAAAAACATACATGAAAAATGAGAGCCAAGTTAAATTTCATGATAACTGTCTTGGTTGTTCACTTCAAAGACGAGAGAAGTAAAATCTAAATGGGGCCAAGTTTAATGGTCAGTTCTGAAATTTATTTATTACAACATTAATTTTAAAACAACTTAAAACATCATTTCTTCTTTAAACTTAGGATAGTATATTGAAACTTAAAGTCTGACTTGGCTAGTTTTCAATTACGAATCATATCATAGCCTTCGCAAGTTCTAAAACTGTAAGTTGTTATTTTATTTCTACGAAAAAAATATTTGCTGGAAGAAACTAGCCATCGAACATAGGGCTCTACAATGACTAGGTTAGTATGTACTTAACAATGATATAATTCATATATGAAAACTAGCCAAGTCAAACTTTAGGTTTCAATTTATTAACGTAAGTTTAAAGAAGAAATGGTACTTTAAGTTGTTATAAAATTAATGTTGTCTATACAAATAAATTAAATTGGAGTGTCTCTTAGTAATATTAAAATAACAGCTTTTTAATACATGCATATGTATGTATACACGATATATGTACTAAAATAACATTTTTTTACAACTTTTGTGTGTCGGTTTCTTCCGGGTAAACTCTGGAACGGCTATACCGATCTACACGGGACTTTCACTAGCAAATAGCTGATGATCTAAGGAGTAACTTAGGCTACTTTTTAGGCTAGCTTTCAGCTAGTTATATATAAATTTCAAGACTGACCATTGTACTTGATACCCATTTAGATCTCACTTCTTTTGACTTTGAAGTGAAGAACTAAGGCATATATCATAATATTGAACTTGGCTCCCATTTCACATTTATGTTTTGATGGGATTTTATAATTAAATTTTTCTTTGAGATACTTAACATTTCGAAGTTTCGAAGGAATATATCCTGAGTCTTATCGACTTTATAAATATTTATGATTATACCTTAGAACCATCATTTAAGGATTACATAAAGTGTTGTCTTATATCTAGGTATGTAACCCACTACCCTCACTGTTGCTCAAACCACTAACCGCCGTTTTAAATAACTTATCTTTAGCTAAAACTCCAGAAACTGACCATTTTTTTTTAATACCTTCCTTGATATGCGGGGTCATTATTTATTTTCTTTTTTTTAAAGAAAAAATACCTATGCTTTAGAGGATGTAGTACATGATTTGATGTACACGAAACCAATAACTTAGAGATCGCTTGCTTAGTGATAAGTTGATGGATTTTGAATGGAAGATGTAACAGCATTCTGGCCAGTACTTTGATAGATACAGCTAAGGCTTTTTATGATTTGTATGCTGAATATTTAAGACTTAAGATGGAGCGACATAGTCATAATTGTGGTTAAGCTTCGTAAATAAAGATTTAAAAAACGACCCACTCTTTTTGTAGTTAATAATAGAACAAATACACTTTTAAGAAACATTCAAATCGTTTTCTGAAACCTATTTCTAGTTAAAACTGGATATCAGCAATGAACCATCTGTGCATTCAGGTTACAGATTTTACGTACCGAAAGTACTAAAATGAAATAAGTAATTCAATTGACCAAGTATTTATTTATTCATATGAATTTATATTTACAATCAAAGAGAGTTTCGTTAACAGTATGTAAATAGTTCATCAATTGTGCAGGATTTATAGCAGCACTCATCGACGGGGCCTCGTTTACCATGAACACCATCAAGCGATTGAACATTTTCCCTTGGCCTCCACCACTCAGAACGCTTCACCACTTCAGCATCACGTTTGACAACTTCAGAATCCCAACAGATAGCTGCTAGAATATCAGAAAGCCGGCGTCCGCAAGCGCGTACTTGAGAAGTTCGAGCTGATTCACAACCGACCACTAAGGCAAGTAATATTAATGCGAATGCTACTTTCATGTTGGATTTTGTTGGATTTATATGGTGATGTTACTCTTTCAAAAGATCCGTTTTGAATGTAATGTTCCGATATGAAATCTAGGCTTTTATAGGAGAAAGTTCCTCATTAATATTCAGGCTGACGTCATTAAGCCTAGATTCATGTTTTTACACCCCTTTTATGTCATTCATCAAACCTATGGGTGAAGAATACACCTTAGATCTTGAGTTGAAGAAGACATTTATAATATATATTATACCTACGTTCATTTATATACGTGTAAGTGTTTTGAATTATTTTACAACGTTATCTAATGGAACTAGAGAATCAAACATTAAAGATAATAATATATCTATAAAGTATATACTATATATATACTAATATATAAAGCTGAAGAGTTTGTTTGTTTGTTTGTTTGAACACGCTAATCTCAGGAACTACTGGTTCGATTTGAAAAATTCTTTCACTGTTAGATAGCCCATTTATCGAGGAAGGCTATAGGCTATATATCATCACGCTAAGACCAATAGGAGAGGAGCACCAATGAAAAATGTTTCAAAAACGGGGGAAAATTATCACGCGACGGGCAATAAGAGACGCAAACAAGGTTGCGTGGGTTTGCTAGTGGATAATAAACTGTTATACTTTGTGAAAGAATCCATTTGTATTCATCTTATACTAATATTTTGTCTGGAAACTTAATTATTTTAAGAAGTAGGATTATTTGGTTATCGTCACAATAAAATCAAGTTCTGCCAATAGCAATAACGAGCTTGATTCTTAAAATGTTCGGTGGCCCAATCATTCAATACACTTAAAAAGAAAAAGTTTTAAAAACAACACAACTAAGTGATCGTAATTTATAAATAGACTAGCTGAACCCCGCGGTGTTACCCGCGGTTATTGTTGTACCGCGAGTAACACCGCGGGACAAAGTTAGTCTAAAAACAGTAGCCTAAGTTACTCCCTGGGTCATCAGCTACCTGCCAGTGAAAATCCAGTCAAAATCGCTCCAGTCATTCCTGAGATTGCCCGGAACAAACAGACAGACAAACAGACAGACAGACAGACAGTACATTAAACTACATGGACTACTGCTTTTGAAACTTAATAATGTTCCATAGTCCATAACACTTTAACAACGCGTGACTACGGCTTTTGAAACTTGTTTCATACTTTTTCAGCGTCGTTTTTTGTCGTAGTCGGGTTTTGGTTTTTGCTTTTTTAATTAATTTTGATTTGTAAATACATATTAAGTATTTAGTAACTGCCTCGGTGGCGTAGTGGTAACGTCTGCGACTGCTGTGCTTGAGGTCTCGGGTTCGGGGTATGTATTTACAAAAAAAAAGTATATAAGTATTTATATCAGTTGTCTAGTACCCATAATACAAGCTCTGCTTAGTTTGGGACTAGATGGCGTTGTGTGTTAGACGTCCGAAATATTTATTTATTTATTATACCTACTTAAAATTATCATTAAATTTCCAGTCACCAAGTAACTATATAGAGGTCTATATCTAGAAGTGGAGTACATTAAAGACTGTTATGAATTATGGTGATTATGAACCAAAGCGATGTATTGATTTTGGTCTAGTAATTTGTGATATAAAATGGTAACTCAGTGGTCGTGAGGTCGAATTCCATCCAAGATAAATTATTATGTACGTCTGGGTGTAAATTTGTTCAAATATTATGTACTTAGAAACATACAAATTTACTAGTAGTCCTTGTTCCGCTTAGTTGTGTGTGTATGTTTTTTTATTCACAAATAAAAGTGATGCTGCTTCATCAATGACTACGAAAACAGAGTGATAGTGATCTACTATAGTCGATTCTTGTTCCATTTCGTGATACGTCACCGCGTAGCTTTGCATGATATTTGCAGAGTGTGAGTAATAATTTACGTCGAGATAAATAGGCCTGAATAAGTTAGGGACACAAAAATGCCGTGAATATTCGTAAAAGCGCAAAAGACATTGTAGTTTGTTTAAACTGATACTATGACTGGACAAAATGTATTAAGTAATTATTGAATACTAGCTGACCCGGCGAAATTCGTACCGCCATATTTATATCTGTCTCAGCTTCCCGTTGCGGACAAAAAAAGACATTTCTGGTTATTTTTAATTTTTTCTAGTACACAAACCTTGTCCTAACAATATACAAACACATATAAAACAAAAGAATTATTTAATTTGGTGCAGCCAATCGAAACTTATGCGTTGTACACGCATAAGTTTCATTTCGGCTATTCATTTTTATATATTCAGATTTTCTTTTGTTTAGGATTAAGTAAATATCATGTTCATATTTCAATTAAGCTACTTAACGATAGTTATACATACTATACGAACATATATTTGGTATTATATTACAAATGACTTAGCTGGTGCCCGCGGCTTTGTTTGCGGCTTAGGATTAGATAGATAGATAGATAGGTACTCTTTATTGCACACCAGTTAAAAAAAAAAAAAAAATCAAATTATCACATAAATATTTTTTAGGTCGCATTTGAAAAATATAACAGCCTGACAATATTGAGATGTTACACTCGCTCTTTAATAACGTAACAATACTCTCTACAAAAGAAATACTGTAATTAAGCACTGCAGAGCCCTAACCATAAACCTATAGGTAGCTACTGCAGCATGACCAAAGAAGGACCAATTTCTTACCTACCTACAACCTATGTAATGGAATTGAAATAAAAACGAAGTAATTCGGTGTAAATAACAGCTTAGTAAATTATCTATAATAATAAAAATGAAGAATCTTATTGTACGTGTAACTCAATCAAAACAACCAAAGAAGGGCCCGTTACTTACCTACCTACAACCTATGTAATGGAATTTAAATAAAAACGAAGTAATTCGGTGTAATTAACAGCTAAGTAACCTATCTATAATAATAAAAACGAAGTATCTTATTATAATAATAAAACAAAAATGAAGTTTATACGTAGAATTTTGTACGTGTAACTCCTAACAAAAAAAACCTGCCAATACCTAACATTAGTCCTTTATTACTTTAAGTACAATGCGTTTTTAACAAATCAATCAACGACGTCTGCCCTCACGCGTCTGCCCGCGTTCTGGTCGCGCACTCAGCGATGAGCAACTTATTCCCCGCGCCAACCGCCATGCGCCATCGTAATATCGCGCACTCGGTTTGTCATCATCGCAACTATTAAAATATTTGTCCAAATGATGTAACGCGAAAGACATATTTTATCTACTTTAAATACCAGAAGCGATAAAGTGTCCATTTTCATTTAGGAATCAATTTATTACTACCATACCAAATGTGCATTTAAAATAAATCATTATTTTTTATTGTAGTTATGGTTCACTATGTTGGCTTTAATGGCTTACTTTAAAATAAACATTTTCATCATAATACATTGTAAAACTTTTGCGATTTTGACAGCGCACGTCAGTATAGCTCACAGATGGTAGGTTTTTTCTACTACCTACTTGATACTTATCGTCATAGTTTAGACAATTCACACAATATCTTTATAATTTGTAGCCTATGTGTTATTCTGATGCTATATTTCTGTAAAGTTTCATTCAAATCCGTTCAGTAGTTTTTGCGTGAAAGAGTAACAAACATCCATACATCCATCCATCCTTACAAACTTTCGCATTTATAATATTAGTAGGATAGTATTCAGGTCCTTACACACATATTACTATTTTTCGAGCAAAAAGACGAATTTAGAATATATTGTCAAAAATGTTTTTTTTTTTGAAACGAAAGAGTAAAAGAATCACACATCATGGGATGAACATACGACGATGATCTTTTTGATGCATTTTTTTTTTTTTTACAATCAACCCGCACCCACTTCGCAGGATTGTATTTAAGATGCACCCACAGACGACACGATTCGTGCATTTTAAATCTGTAATATCTTCGAATATGTTCATTTAAATTACACATTGTAAAGAGCCATATTGATCTATATTAAATGCACAATGTATTTAAGGTACTTAATTGAATAAGAATTAATGCTGCATTGCTTAAAATCGCTTCGTAAATAAGCCATTACTTCTCGTAATAACAAAGGAATAAAAATGATTTTTGTGGGTTATGCCTAAGAGATAGACGAATCATCATCATCATCAGCCTATCGCAGTCCACTGCTGGACATAGGCCTCTCCAATTGCGCACCACTTGGTTCGATCCTCAGCTTCTCGCATCCAGCGATAGACGTCTATCATTGTGAAATTTCTTATAGAACTTTATGAGGTGTACAATACTGTAGTACATTGTTTTAATCTATCTCGTAGGTTTCAGCCAGTGTTTGCAATGTAAGCGCAAAAGAATGTGCTTATTTACAACATCACATTATAAACCTGCAAAATTATCAGTGTTTCTCAGAGCAGCAGGCAGGGGCAGCTAGTATAGTATACTAGCTGCCCCGGCAAACGTCGTTTTGCCATAAAAAAATGTGAAGGATGGGTCACCCTTACCATTTAGAGGAATAAAAAATAGATGTTGGCCGATTCTCAGACCTACTCTATATGCTCACAAAATTTCATGAGAATCGGTCAAACCGTTTCGGAGGAGTATGGGAACGAAAATTGTGACACGAGAATTTTATATATAAGATTATACATGTTTATACACATAAACCTTCCTCTTGAATTACTCTATCTATTAATCTCGATCAGTTGCCTGCCTCGCTGGTCTAGTGGTTAGCGTAAGCGTAAGGTTCGATTCCCGGATCGGACTGCTGTTGGGTTTTTCTTAAAAGAGAAATTCTTAATAGCAGCCCAGAGTTTGGAGGATGGTGTTTCCCGCCCGTGCCTCGGAGAGCACGTTAAGCCGTCGGTCCCGGTTGTCATGAATTATTGTCATCTATGGCAATCGTTATTGGGAAGTCAGTGCCCTCAAATATACTGACAACTAGTTCAACTTTCGAATTCAGTTCACCTTCAGGGTTGCAGAGGTCCGATGCCAGTGGTTCCGTGTAAAAACTGATATTCAGGTAAAACCAGTTGAACTAGTAGCCGACCACAAATCTTGGGAATAACAAAAGGCTAGGAAGATGATTAATCTCTATCTATTGCATTAAAATCGTAGTTTTAAAACTAGTGAAAACTTAGGGCACAATTTTTGTTAAAGTATACTTTAAATTATAAAGTTAAGTACGTAAAAAATAAACAAGACAGTATTTAGTTGCGCAAATATTTATTTAATCAAAATATATTTCTTGAATAACGTTTACATTGCATTAACAGTACGTAAGTAGATCATCAATGGTACAACGCTTGTAACAGCACTCAACGACCAGACCCCGATTGCCATGCATCGCTCCAAAATCTTCTGCACCTTCCGGCGGCAAATACCATTCGACATCACGCTTAGATAAAGCGTGATCTCCTGAGCGTGTTCCTGCACTCCAGCATATTCTCTCCAATATTTTGGACAGAATTCGGCCGCAGGATTTATGAGATTCGTGTGCTGACACAAAGCCAAAGACTAATGCAACCAAAATTAATACAACTGAAAATTTCATCTTGGATGCTCTAAGTCTCTAAACGATTAGGACGTTGTTACCTGTTGAGGTGTAGGACTTAAATGAAATGCTTTCATCGAAGTCTCTTCTTTTATACCCGAGCAGGGATCAATATTCAAAATAACATCGATGAACTGAACTATTCTTGACAGTTTTGCGTCTTGAAAGTCATCTAGGTTATTCAACTCAATAAACACCTTGTCATATGGGGGTGACATGTTAAAATAATGAATTCTAATAAGAAGATATTAGAAGCAAATCTAAACAAATAAATAAAATTGCAGTGTATGATTGTAATATTAAAATAACCGCTTTTTGCTTAATGCATATGTATGTATACACGGTACATATACCAAAAATGTAGTCAATAAATTTTTTGTCTGTCTGTCTGTTTGTTCCGGGTAATCTCTAGAACGGCTGGACCGATTTTAACGGGACTTTCACTGGCAGGTAGCTGATGATCCAGGGAGTAACTTAGGCTACTTTTTTGTACTAACTTTGCTCCCCAGCGTTACTCGCAGTACGTTGGTAACCGCAGAAAATACCGCGGGGTTTAGCTAGTAACAAATAAAGTATGTAGCAAAGTAGTACTTTAAATAAAATAAAAGACACAATTTGCAAATGACTGCTGTGTATAAGAAGTATTTTTATTAAACTTTTAGAATCCTGAGAGAGTCATGGGCATAGTAGATACATGCCATCGGAACGTACACAAATATTTACCTGTAGCCTATTGACGTACTGTAATAAGCACTTCGTTACACCATCATTGTGATCGCAAGATATGGGCCTTCTATGTCACAGACACAGAAAAAATTAATTTAAAATAAACCTGCAAAAACTGCTTATGATGGGTAAAATACTGAGACACAGTGGTTATTATTTTTAAAGACTAAAAAACCTTCGTATAGAGGTATCTTTACTAATATTATAAACGAAAAAGTTTGTATGTATGGATGGATGTTTGTTACTCTTTCACGCAAAAGCTACTGAACTAAATTGAGTGAAACTTTATAGTAATATAGATTATACATCAAAATAACACAGGGGCTGCCATTTGCTGTGATAGTCGACATATACGCGAGCGGAGCCGCGGGCAACAACTTGTTTAAAATAATAATACAATTTCTACCCTGACATTGCTAAATAGATTAATAGAGAAATACATCGAATTAGTTACATTTCATATATTAGCATTAAACTTGTAAAAATAATTAAGCGGTGTGCAAAGGTAACAACGGGGCTTTGATTTGTTAATCGAAGATGCGAATATTGTAAAGTCATGAACAGAACACTGACTCAATAGTTTTAACTTATTGTTTAATTTTGTTAGAAACTCCAGTGAATTATTATCTTACTGAAGAAATAAAACAAAATTTAAAATTCATTGTATAAAGAACATTTCAAATACATATTAACGCAGCTCAATAATAAAATTTGGTTGAACAACAATTCGTAACAACACACAAGCAACTATACAAGTTCAGACACAATACTATAATCCTGTAGTTTTCCTCTTTTAATCATACCTGTTTATTTTGTTACATATAAAAAATACTTTTTAAAATAAACTATACAATTGTACTGTTATATGAGAACTGTCCCTCCTAATACAGGCATCCAACACATCGAAGAAACTATTTTGAAGTTCATTTTCACATATTTTTATTTTATTTATTAAAGACAAAAAACAATACTATACATTAGAGTCTTTACAAATATGTAACAGATTATATATAGATATATATACAGACTAGCTGACCCCGCCAAACGTGGTTTTGCCATAAAAAAAATTTAAGGATGGGTCACCCTTACCATTTACGGGGATGAAAAATAGATGTTGGCCGATTCTCAGACCTACTCAATATGCTCACAAAATTTCATGAGAATCGGTCAAGCCGTTTCGGAGGAGTATGGGAACGAAAACTGTGACACGAGAATTTTATATGTAAGATATAACCCACACTTTTGTCCAATAACCCGCACTATATTTAATGAAACAAGTAAAATATTTTTTGAAATATTCATTTATTCATGTTTTTATGTTTATATTTCCAGTCGATGTAGCGTAGAGGAGGTCAGTTAGCAGTATGTAAGCAGTTCATCAATGGTACAGGGTTTGTAGCAGCACTCCTCGACAGGGGTTCGCTTACTACGGAACCCAACAAGTGCTTGAGCTCTTTCTGGTGGCCACCACCTAGAACGCTTTACCATATCAAGATCACGTTCAACAAGGTCAGTATCCCAACAAAGAGCTGCCAGAACGTTTGAGAATCGGCGCCCGCAATATTTTTGAGAGGTTCTTGCCGTTTCGTAACCGCCAACTAAAATAAGGAAGAAAATTGCAGGTAAAACTTTCATTTTGGCTTTTAGTTTTGCTGAAATTTCGTGATAATGTCGTTCCTTTGAAAGATGGATTTTGAATGTAATATCCTCATGCGAAGTCTAGGCTTTTATAAGAGTAAATACCTCATTAGTATTCAGGCTGATATCGTTAAACCTAGTTTGAAATATTGAATCCCCTTTAACGTCATTTATTATTGAGTGAATAACAACACTGAGTTTTACATTCAAGACATAACATACATGGTCATGTGTTATAACACATATTACGCTTTTTGCACATTTTTATATGTCAAGCAATTGGATTTCTGTCGCAAACAAGTTCACAGGGATTTATTCAGTAATCTAATTTGAAAATATGAGAATAAATAAATAAATAATAAATATTTCGGACATCTAACACACAACGCCATTTAGTCCCAAGCTAAGCAGAGCTTGTGTTATGGGTACTAGACAACTGATACAAATACATATATACTTTTTTTTTTGTAAATACATACATATTATACATAGAAAACACCCAAACTTCGAAACAAATATTTGTAGATCATACAAACATTTGTTCCGACCCGGGAATCGAACCCGAGACCACACGATCAGCAGTCGCATACGCCAACCGCAAGACCAACGAGGCAGTCAAGAATGTGTAATAAATACATTTATTTACTTAAGAGCTACGCTCTTGTCGATGCAGTTTTATTCAGCTCTCTCTATGAAGAACTATTTCTAACTTTTTCTAGCTATATAAAAGTGGCTCTCGGTTAAATGATACCTGAGTGGGTTAAAACATTGAAAAGTAAGTAAATGTTTGCCAGGCCAATAAAATATGGATGAGTGTCCCAGAACTTTGATATAGCCTAGTAGTTGGGTTGTCTCGTGACAGCTGTTATAGGTAAAGTATTGAACTTCCACTTTGTAAAAAACTGTTGTTATCCTCAACAAAAAAAAGTTCAGCCGTATTCTCGTAGATAACAAAAATGTTAATGAAGGATTCTATGAAAAGTAGCCTACCCGAAGTACTTATATTATATAAATATTTGTATAAAATGCCCAAAAAATTGTGAATTTATAGAATACTAGCAGTCCCGGCAAACGTCGTTTTGCCATAACTACTAATAAATTAAAAATTAATTAAAAAAACATTGTCCATCGGACAAATTTGTGAATCTAAACCATTCCCAGATCCCCTTGAACACACACAAAAAATTTCTTCAAAATCGGTCCAGTTGTTTGAGAGTAGTTCAGTGACATACACACTCACAGAAGAATTATATATATAAAGATTATTCGATTAAATAAACAACGAGCTACTAAAATTAAGAAGTCCCTTTTTTTTCCAATGTCAAGGAAAATTATCCATAATTTAAATTCTAATTATTTTGTAACCTACGCAAGTATCAGCGAATTGGAACCCCGCAAAGGTGTAACCGATGCGTCAGTTCAATAATCGTAGGGGTGGAAAGCTTGGAACTACTGAACTAGGAGGAGCATTCACACTCCAGTGCACATTGGTGACGCACTTCACTCGCCCACCGAAGGGTTTTCGCTGCGTGAAATCGGTTTGGGAACTTGGGTCTTATTTAGTTGTCGGTAAAATATTTGGTGCTTTTTTAACTGAATTCGAAAGATTTGTGGGTTTGAAATCTTTTAAGTGTACTGTCAATTATTCAGTGAGTGCGACGCGGATCACCGATGCGGATGTCCGTGACGGATGGCACGATGAATTCATCCGCGATGGACGGTAAGCGCGCGGACGGTCCACGTCGCACTGAATAGCGCCTTATTATTATTATTATTTTGTCATCATCAACCTTATAAGCCTTAAATATTCGATTGCTGAGAAAAGAGGTTTTGATCTACTTTATCAAGCTGTTCATTATATTGCCATTTCTCTTTCTTGATATTGATAATTAAATAAATGTCTACAGTCTGATCTTGAAATATAATCGAGACTCGGCAAATTGATCACACTGTCTCACAGAAAAAAATAGATGTAAGTTAGCTGAGACCAACATGATTCTAGATAAGGTATTGAAAGGTCATTAACAAGGTAAATCTTCGGCGTCGCTAATCACTTCATTGGTGGGCCTATACCTTAAAATTCGACGTTATATACATTGATACTGTAAGAATACCTTTATGAAATTATAGAGATTCAAAATAGTCTAGCCACGCTGATGTATAGTTAGTACAGCCACGTTGTGGCACGAACAGGCCGGCTCGACCAGGGCGTTACTACCCTCACACAGAAGATCAACGTAAAATGTAAGTGTCCGTGCGGTCGGGTTTCGTTGGTGTGTGCAAGACCAGAGGCCCAATGATGCAGAAGCATCATTAGGCTGCCATAGTGAAGGTTACCGTGCAGAATTGTTGCATTGTCTCTATGAGCAACGAGTAAGGTGACCAACGCTCTTGGATTCTGCTTATGCTTTCCATTAGACAGAGTAGAGTCATTTTGGCAGGGCTATACATAAAACAATAATAACAAAAATAAAAATAATACATAAACAACGAAAAAAAAAAACTGGACTGGCAATCTTTGGAGGAGGCCTTCACCTACAGAGGGGTTCTTACAGACTTAAACATATAGGCTATATAGAATTAAGTGTTAATGTAAAGTCAAAGCTAACTATCTAACAATAAATTAAATATATACACTAGATAAATAACAAAGTTGATATGTAATGTCTATGTACACTTAACTTAATTTAACATTTTAATTATTTTTTTTTAATTTTGTAATCTGTAAGAAATAAAAGGCTTTTTTATTTTTTTTTATTTTATTATACATAAAACAACAGCCCAAAACGTTTGATTCTCTTTCTAAAATCGCTGTCTGAAAATCTGTTCTCTTGTGTCATTGTTTATTATTTTGTTTTTCACAAGGGTTACAAGAATTGTCGTTCTGCTACTTTTATCTACTAACAAAACAACTCACAAAACTAATTTACGAAAGATTATATAACTTTAACTTTGCCGTAATCTAACTTTTAAATATTGCCATTAAATATTCACAGGTCTGGTTTGAAGCTGATTGAAAGTCATAACTTTGTGGTAAGTTATAAAACATGTAGGCAACGTCTTGGCTTGGCCGGGAATCTAGTTAACGCTATAGACTAAGTAAGATATAATATAAAATTTAACAAAAAAAAACCACTGCATGAACTGAACCAAATAGAAATGGGACCACACGGGAAGCAGCAATTTCGAAATATTAAAATTATCATCAAAATCGATTTACCCAATTGAAAGTTCTAAGGTAACAAGCATAAAAAACAGACGAATTCAGTACCTCCTCCTTTTTTGAAGTCAGCTAAAAATAGAAACAATGACTAGAAGATAGAAATACAATTACAAAGAATTTTTCTATCTGAGGGGATTTTTTGGTCTAATGGTTTGTACTAAGCCGTCGGGGGTCGGATACGATTGCCACTGTGCCACTGTACCCTTTATGTGATTAGTGCGATCATTTGTTTTATGTCTGATTTATCTTTAGAATGTATGTATGTTTTTAGATTATTTTATTTCTATAAGTTCTATGAAAGAGATAGGGGAGTGCCACATGTTTTCGCTCCGCAATATGGCCGCAATCATGTTGCCGAGCGAGAGAACCCCACCCCGATGGCACAAGCCGTTCCTTCCATTTCTGCAAAGTCGACATGGACTAGACCTAGTAGAGTTGGGATTTTTGATCTTCAATTTTTTGACTCTCAGGGCTCCTACTCAGCTACCGCGCCTCCTTACGAACATGAAAGATAACCTTACAATCGTGCAATTGATATATTCAATACGCGTTTTAAATCTTGTAATTATATATACGAGTATATATAACATATATTTGACAATACAGTACATGCTGTGATTTTAAACTGTAGCTTAACGTTAACGCTTCGCTTAGCTTCAATTTAACGTTCATGAATTTCACCCGAATAAATAATTTTATATTTATTCATTAAATTAATCATTTAAAATAAATAAATATTTCGGAAATGTAATATAAAACGCTAAGTAGTCCCAAACTAGACAGTGCCAACGAAACAGAGCTGTCATACCTACTTTTAATGAGGTGTTCGGACTATGCACCTACACTCAGTCAATTTAATATTTAACTAAATTTTCAGTATCCCTTCTTAATGTATGGTTTATTATAATTTTTTCTTTCATAAAGTACTACATATATCTATTATCACTCTTTTCTATTCAAAATAAATCCGTTAAACCAGATGCACACCTTCACTAAATACTAAACAGCACAACAATACATCGAATAAATTCACACAAAGGGACTGGCACGATTTAAATTACTAAAGTATAATGAAGATCTCTAAGCGACAATCTTTCACAATAAGAGGAATTTCCAATAAGACGTCAGACTCTCAGAAGCGCTGAGGCATAATGAAATAAACCGCGGCAACATCTAACTCATTCAGAGATTGTGTTTAAAATGTTATAATTTATGTATTTTATGGTATAAGGGGCAAACGAGTATCACCTGATGACCAGAGACGTCGCAAATGCTTTGCCGACCTTTGGGGTATGGGGAAAGGTTGGGCCTCCGGTATCCTCACTCACTTGGTGAAACTCAGCGCAAGTGCTATTCCGGTCGAGCCGGCCGCCGACATTCATGCCGAAGCATGGCTCTCCCATAAATATATTCATCATCATCATCATATTGCAGTCCACTGCTGGGCATGGGCTTCTCCAATTGCACGTCACTTAGTTCGATCCTCGGCTTCTCGTATCCAGCTCTTGCCAGCCGTCTGACGCAATTCATCACTCCACCTGGCCTATGGACGTCCTACCACTACGCTTGCCGAGACGCGGGTTCCTCTCGAGAACACGTTTACCTATACGATTATCGGTTCTGCGGCAAATATGGCCAGCCGACTGCCACTTCAGTTTACTTATCCGATAGGCTATGTCGATGACCCTGGTTCTTTGCCGCATCATGTCGTTTTTGGTTCGATCCTTTGAAGAAACGCCGAGTACAGCCCTTTCCATAGCACGCTGAGTGCCTATCATGTATATTCATGTTTGTAACCAACGAAGGATAAGCAGAAGGATAGTCGAAGTTCGGCATAAATTGGGTTCGATTGTTTAGACTTATACACTATTTGTGCAATTGGGTATATAATATTGGTTCGGCACTTTCAGAACTAAAAAGATTGTCATATTAAGAACCCAATAAAAATCTCTACGGATGGCAGTGTAAGGAAACAGCGTTGCCTTGCTATTCACAAGCAATTATATGTATATTTATATGAACATGGAATTTCAATATGCTCATAACTATGTAACTTGGTTATTAAAATTAATATTTAAACAACAAAATCCTCTGAAACACAAAATGAAAAAAACATAACCACATTAACGCAGATATATGCAGTAAAGGCTACCGCGCCCTGTTTAATTTCAACGATTAAATTACATTGTACAATAAGTACGAAGCTGTGCAAAGTAATTTGACTCTTATTGACTAAATTTTCGAATAAGTATCGACTGTAACTTTGTGGGACGTTTCATTCGCTCACTGCAATTCACTAAACTATCGACAGCTATCGATTGAGCATACAGTCAATACAGAGAAATACTTACGTGTATATGTGTTTATCTATCTATATGTATATAAAAATGAATCGCCGAAATGTATGTACGCGCATAACTTCCGATCGCCTGAACTAAATTTTCTTATTTTTAGGACAAGGTTTGTATACAAGAAAAATTAAAATATAAAGAGGAAAGTTTTTTTGTCCGCGACTGTACACTGCTTGTGGAAAGCTGATACAGTACTGTAGTTTCATATCCTAAAAACTCAGTCAATAACTCTGGAACCGAAAGTATTCGAAAATTCAATGCTAGAATTTTTCGCCTTTATGAATATTTTTTATTTATTTAATTGATAGTAAACCTCCAAATGAATAGAACAAACCAGTACACGAATGACAGGTGTTTGTGCTTGTTTTGAGATCAGTTGAAATGTTTTCTCCATCTTTAACTCCCCAATGCTACTGCATATTACACTTACAAAATGTCAGTAATCCTCTAGTAGATGTCCTTTAACCTATTAGATAGTATTAGTTAGTACAAGGCGGGGGACAAGCGAATTTGCAAGCAATTTCGAGGGAACGTGACAATAATGGTAAGAGGTTCTGGATTCAAATTGGAAATTATCTTGTACCCACTGTAATAACAGCGACCGTATCAACACTGAATTGACCAAACGCTTTTGAATATATACTTGGCTGTTATGGTAAAATTAAGATAGCGATGAAATGAAATTCACAAGTGTATAAGAAGTTGAATTGACTTTCAATTACAAGGTTAGTTTTTTATATCTTTTGTATTTTTGTCAGTTGATTGTTTATGAAGTTTATTTCCAAGCTGATTCGCACGAATAAGTCTGTCTCTCAAATAGAATAAGCTTTCATCGTTTTTGTTATAGTCTCCTTTGAAACTCGCTTTCTATTAGTGATGATGTCATGTTATATTGCCTCCATTCAATCAGAACTAGTAGTAACTAGTGGATCAGAAACAAACGAAATTTCCAGCTTTATAATATAAAACATTCTAGAATTAAACTCATTTGTACTTATTCCAATATTTTGATAAATTCACACCTGACCGGTTTCCTAAATCTTTGGGAATGCCATAAGGCGAAACCGGTTAGGTGTAAATTTAATTAAAGTAGTGAAATAAGTACAAGTGAGTTTGTAGGTAGTAGAACGTAAAATGACAGCGATCATGCTGTCGTGTTTCGTTGGTAAGTGCGAGACCGGAGGCCCAATGATGCAGAAGCATCACTAGCCCGTCATGGTGTTGGTCACCATGCAGCATTGTTGCATTGTCTGCATTCGCAGTATGGTGACCACCACTCTTGGATTCTGCTTATGCTTTCCATCAGGCAGTGTAGAGTCATTTTGGCAGGGCCAAACATAAAAAAAAAAAAAAAAATTTTTAGAATGTATTACAACGAGTTCCATCAAGTGCCGACAATCGAGAGTATAAATTATAATATAAACATTGATCAGGTGCAGATTCATTGAAATATGCTGCCCTCAAATTTGAACAAGAACGCCTTAACACTGGATACCCATTTAATTCAAGAAGTATTCGAAATTTACAGTATACCTTGCGAACGCGAAAACCACTCACAAACCTCTGCTAATGTCTCTGAATGTAAACAGAATGGATTGGGCATACATAATTAAAGCGACATCTTCATTTACAAATTCCTACCTTGATCTGATATGTTCCAACTGTATACTATTTGTAATACATATATTCTTAGATATTTCTCCATACTAAGTAGAAAGACGTATTTTATAAGGCGTCCCATAGTGACGTCTATTTAGAGGGGGAGAAAGCATAGAGTGGAAGGCATAGAGAGATAGACCGTGCGATACTAGTTGGAGTCTCTTTTTACAGCGATATTGAGAGCCAGACAAACGTGTTAGCATCGAATATTATCAATACCTGTTACTTCATTTAATATTGTTAAGTGGATATGATTAAACTATGTGCAGGTGGAATCTATACATTTCTTTTAAGTATTGCGGAAAATGTTTATGACCATACATATATTATACGTGTTAAATAAGAATTGTGCTCAATTTACAAAGACTAAGTCAGATCAGATAGATTACCTGATGTTTAGTGACCGTTGACTTGCAAAGCAAGAGCCACGATTGCGGAATCGGCCTATGAGGATATTTGCTTTCTTTTAGAAAACTTTACAGGAACCATAATTGCATGATATAAATAGCTCTCTAGATCCAAGACCAATATAATCAGAGACATCTTAATTGCATAAAATTGTGTCAAATAGCTTTTTCGGCAACTAGATAATATATCGATAAATAATATATATATATAGATTTATTTGTGTGTGAATGCTATAATTTTCGAACTTTAATGATTTTATCTTTGTTGGTATAAAATTTTAAATCTGTGCACCCTACTATTCTACCTTAAATTTTTTCATTGTTTAATTATCCATGTAAAGGTTGTCTGTAAGAGATCGCCATGAGCGATAAGACCGCCAATTGTCACGTTCGTATGTTGTTATTCTCTTTTTTTATGTCTATTATGTGTGTACAATAAAGATAAAATAAATAAATAAATAGATAACAAGCATAATTAAATTATTCACTACTCGATTTTTTTTACAAAAATATCTAGATTACTGGATAGACTAGATACAAAAATATAAATAAAAATCTTTAAAAATGCTCTTATATATTTATTTATAACTAGCTGAACCCCGCGGTGTTACCCGCGGTTATCGTCGTACCGCGAGTAACGCCGCGGGACAAATTTAGTCTAAAAAAAAGTAGCCTAAGTTACTCCCTGGATTATCAGCTACCTGCCAGTGAAAGTCTCATCAAAATCCGACCAGCCGTTCCAGAGATTACCCGGAACAAACAGACAGACACAGACAGACAGACAAAAATGTTTTTAACTACATGTTTGGTATGTGTACCGTATATACATACATATGCATTTAGTAAAAAGCGGTTATCTTAATATTACAAACAGACACTCCAATTATATTTATTTGTATAGATAAACGTATAATGTATTAACACGAAGTTTGTGTAAGGTGTAACCGATGCGTCAGTTCAATAATCGTAGGGGTGGAAAGCTTGGAACTACTGAACTAGGAGGAGCATTCACACTCCAGTGCACATTGGTGACGCACTTCACTCGCCCACCGAAGGGTTTTCGCTGCGTGAAATCGTTTTGGGAACTTGGGTCTTATTTAGTTGTCGGTAAAATATTTGGTGCTTTTTTTAACTGAATTCGAAAGATTTGTGGGTTTGAAATCTTTTTAAGTGTAATGTCAGTTATAAGGCACTATTTAGTGCGACGCGGATCACCGATGCGGATGACCGTGACGGATGGAACGACGAATTCATCCGCGACGGACGGTCAGCGCGCGGACGGTCCACGTCGCACTGTATAGCGCCTTATTATTATTATTATTTTGTCATCATCAACCCTATAAGCCTTAAATATTCGTATGCTGAGAAAAGAGGTTTTGATCTACTTTATCAAGCTGTTCATTATATTGCCATTTCTCTTTCTTGATATAGATTAATAAATAAATGTCAAAACTCACAATCGAGACTCAGCCAAATTGATCACACTGTCTCACAGAAAAAAATAGATGTAAGTTAGCTGAGACCAACATGATTCTAGATAAGGTATTGAAAGTTCATTAACAAGGTAAATCTTCGGCGTCGCTAATCACTTCATTGGTGGACCTATACCTTAAAATTTGACATTATATACATTGATACTGTAACCTTTATGAATTTATAGAGATTCAAAATAGTCTAGCCACGCTGATATATAGTTAGTACAGCCACGTTGTGGCACGAACAGGCCGGCTCGACCAGGGCGTTACTACCCTCACACAGAAGATCAACGTAAAATGTAAGTGTCCGTGCGGTCGGGTTTCGTTGGTGTGTGCAAGACCAGAGGCCCAATGATGCAGAAGCATCATTAGGCTGCCATAGTGAAGGTTACCGTGCAGAATTGTTGCATTGTCTCTATGAGCAACGAGTAAGGTGACCAACGCTCTTGGATTCTGCTTATGCTTTCCATTAGACAGAGTAGAGTCATTTTGGCAGGGCTATACATAAAACAATAATAACAAAAATAAAAATAATACATAAACAACGAAAAAAAAAAACTGGACTGGCAATCTTTGGAGGAGGCCTTCACCTACAGAGGGGTTCTTACAGACTTAAACATATAGGCTATATAGAATTAAGTGTTAATGTAAAGTCAAAGCTAACTATCTAACAATAAATTAAATATATACACTAGATAAATAACAAAGTTGATATGTAATGTCTATGTACACTTAACTTAATTTAACATTTTAATTATTTTTTTTTTATTTTGTAATCTGTAAGAAATAAAAGGCTTTTTTATTTTTTTTTATTTTATTATACATAAAACAACAGCCCAAAACGTTTGATTCTCTTTCTAAAATCGCTGTCTGAAAATCTGTTCTCTTGTGTCATTGTTTATTATTTTGTTTTTCACAAGGGTTACAAGAATTGTCGTTCTGCTACTTTTATCTACTAACAAAACAACTCACAAAACTAATTTACGAAAGATTATATAACTTTAACTTTGCCGTAATCTAACTTTTAAATATTGCCATTAAATATTCACAGGTCTGGTTTGAAGCTGATTGAAAGTCATAACTTTGTGGTAAGTTATAAAACATGTAGGCAACGTCTTGGCTTGGCCGGGAATCTAGTTAACGCTATAGACTAAGTAAGATATAATATAAAATTTAACAAAAAAAAACCACTGCATGAACTGAACCAAATAGAAATGGGACCACACGGGAAGCAGCAATTTCGAAATATTAAAATTATCATCAAAATCGATTTACCCAATTGAAAGTTCTAAGGTAACAAGCATAAAAAACAGACGAATTCAGTACCTCCTCCTTTTTTGAAGTCAGCTAAAAATAGAAACAATGACTAGAAGATAGAAATACAATTACAAAGAATTTTTCTATCTGAGGGGATTTTTTGGTCTAATGGTTTGTACTAAGCCGTCGGGGGTCGGATACGATTGCCACTGTGCCACTGTACCCTTTATGTGATTAGTGCGATCATTTGTTTTATGTCTGATTTATCTTTAGAATGTATGTATGTTTTTAGATTATTTTATTTCTATAAGTTCTATGAAAGAGATAGGGGAGTGCCACATGTTTTCGCTCCGCAATATGGCCGCAATCATGTTGCCGAGCGAGAGAACCCCACCCCGATGGCACAAGCCGTTCCTTCCATTTCTGCAAAGTCGACATGGACTAGACCTAGTAGAGTTGGGATTTTTGATCTTCAATTTTTTGACTCTCAGGGCTCCTACTCAGCTACCGCGCCTCCTTACGAACATGAAAGATAACCTTACAATCGTGCAATTGATATATTCAATACGCGTTTTAAATCTTGTAATTATATATACGAGTATATATAACATATATTTGACAATACAGTACTGCTGTGCACTACTACAGTGCTGTGATTTTAAACTGTAGCTTAACGTTAACGCTTCGCTTAGCTTCAATTTAACGTTCATGAATTTCACCCGAATAAATAATTTTATATTTATTCATTAAATTATTCATTTAAAATAAATAAATATTTCGGAAATGTAATATAAAACGCTAAGTAGTCCCAAACTAGACAGTGCCAACGAAACAGAGCTGTCATACCTACTTTCAATGAGGTGTTCGGACTATGCACCTACACTCAGTCAATTTAATATTTAACTAAATTTGCAGTATCCCTTCTTAATATATGGTTTATTATATTTTTTTCTTTCATAAAGTACTACATATATATTATTATCACTCTTTTCTATTCAAAATAAATCCGTTAAACCAGATGCACACCTTCACTAAATACTAAACAGCACAACAATACATCGAATAAATTCACACAAAGGGACTGGCACGATTTAAATTACTAAAGTATAATGAAGATCTCAAAGCGACAATCTTTCACAATAAGAGGAATTTCCAATAAGACGTCAGACTCTCAGAAGCGCTGAGGCATAATGAAATAAACTGCGGCAACATCTAACTCATTCAGAGATTGTGATTAAAATGTTATAATTTATGTATTTTATGGTATAGGGGGCAAACGAGTATCACCTGATGGTAGGCGATTACCGCCACCCATGGGGTGTCCATGCAACACCAGATACGTCACAAGTGCGTTGCCGAACTTCGGGGGATGGAGAAAGGGACGTGGGGAGGATTTGGGGTATGAGCCTGTGGTATCCTCACTCAATGGATGCAACACAGCGCAAGCGCTATTTCACACCAGTTTCCTGTGAGGCCGTGGTATCACTCCGGTTGCAATCTTTTTGCATCCAGCTCTTGCCAGCCGTCTTGCGCAAATCATCACTCCACCTGACCTCTGAACGTCCTACTACTATGTTCGCTGAGACGCGGTCTCCATTCAAGAACTCGTCTACCTCAACGGTTATCGGATCTACGGCAAATATGGCCAGCCCACTGCCACTTCAGTTTGCTAATCCTATGGGTTATGTCAATGACCCTGGTTCTTTGCCGGATCACGTTTCTTTTTTTCTCTTTTGCCTTAAAGAAACGCCGAGCATAGCCCTCTCCACAGCACGCTTAATGACTATTATGTATATTCATGCTTGTTACCTACGAAGAATAAGCAGAGGGATAGCCGAAGTTCGGCATAAATTGAGTTCGATCGTTTAAACTTATACACCATTTGTACAGTCAGGTATATAATATTGGTTCGGCACTTTCAGAGCTAAAAACATTGTCATATTAAGAACCCAATAAAAATCTCTTCGGATGGCAATTATATGTACATTTATATGAACATGGGATTTCAGCATGCTCATAACTATGTGACTTGGTTATTAAAATTAATATTTAAACAACAAAATCCTCTGAAACACAAAATGAAAAAAACATAACCACATTAACGCAGATATATGCAGTAAAGGCTACCGCGCCCTGTTTAATTTCAACGATTAAATTACATTGTACAATTAGTACGAAGCTGTGCAAAGTAATTTGACTCTTATTGACTAAATTTTCGAATAAGTATCGACTGTAACTTTGTGGGACGTTTCATTCGCTCACTGCAATTCACTAAACTATCGACAGCTATCGATTGAGCATACAGTCAATACAGAGAAGTACTTACGTGTATATGTGATTATCTATCTATATGTATATAAAAATGAATCGCCGAAATGTATGTACGCGCATAACTTCCGATCGCCTGAACTAAATTTTCTTATTTTTAGGACAAGGTTTGTATACAAGAAAAATTAAAATATAAAGAGGAAAGTTTTTTTGTCCGCGACTGTACACTGCTTGTGGAAAGCTGATACAGTACTGTAGTTTCATATCCTAAAAATTCAGCCAATAACTCTGGAACCAAAAATATTCGAAAATTCAATGCTAGAATGTTTCGCCTTTATGAATATTTTTTTTTTTATTAAATTGATAGTAAACCTCCAAATGCATAGAACAAACCAGTACACGAATGACAGGTTTTTGTGCTTACAAACATTGGAAAAATCCTGTCCAATCTTACAGCTTTTGCTTCCTCCTTGTTTTGAAATCAGTTAAAATGTTTTCTCCATCTTTAACTCCCCAATGCTACTGCATATTACACTTACAAAATGTCAGTAATCCTCTAGTAGATGTCCTTTAACCTATTAGATAGTATTAGTTAGTACAAGGCGGGGGACAAGCGAATTTGCAAGCAATTTCGAGGGAACGTGACAATAATGGTAAGAGGTTCTGGATTCAAATTGGAAATTATCTTGTACCCGCTGTAATAACAGCGACCGTATCAACACTGAATTGACCAAAAGCTTTTGAATGTATATTTGGCTGTTATGGTAAAATTAAGACAGCGATGAAATGAAATTCACAAGTGTATAAGAAGTTGAATTGATTTTCAATTACAAGGTTAGTTTTTATATCTTTTGTATTTTTGTCAGTTTGTAATTTTTATCAGTTGATTGTTCATGAAGTTTATTTAAATTGTACCAAGCTGATTCACACGAATAACTCTGTCTTTCAAATAGAATAAGCTTTCATCGTTTTTGTAATAGTCTCCTTTGAAACTCGCTTTCTATTAGTGATGATGTCATGTTATATTGCCTCCATTCAATCAGAACTAGTAGTAACTAGTGGATCAGAAACAAACTAAATTTCCAGATTTATAATATAAAACATTCTAGAATTAAACTCGTTTGTACTTATTCCAATATTTTAATAAATTCACACCTGACCGATTCCCTAAATCTTTGAGAACGCCATAAGGCGAAACCGGTTAGGTGTAAATTTAATTAAAGTAGTGGAATAAGTACAAGTGAGTTTAAGTTTTAGAATGTATTACAACGAGTTCCATCAAGTGCCGACCATCGAGAGTATAAATTATAATATAAACATTGATCAGGTGCAGATTCATTGAAATATGCTGCCCTAAAATTTGAACAAGAACACCTTAACACTGGATACCCATTTAATTCAAGAAGTATTCGAAATTTACAGTATACCTTGCGAACGCGAAAACCACTCACAAACCTCTGCAAATGTCTCTGAATGTAAACAGAATGGATTGGGCATACATAATTAAAGCGACATCTTCATTTACAAATTCCTACCTTGATCTGATATGTTCCAACTGTATACTATTTGTAATACATATATTCTTAGATAATTCTCCATACTAAGCGGAAAGACGTTTTTTATAAGGCGTCCCATAGTGACGTCCTTTTAGAGTGGGGGATGGCATAGAGAGATAGTCCGTTCGATACTAGTTGGAGTCTCTTTTTACAGCGACATTGAGAGCCAGACGGACGTGTTAGCATCGAATATTATCAATACCTGTTACTTCATTTAATATTGTTGAGTGGGTATTATTAAACTGTGTGCAGGTGGTACCTATACATTCCTTTTAAGTATTGCGGAAAATATTTATGACCATACATATATTATACGTGTTAAATAAGAATTGTGCTCAATTCACAAAGACTGTAAGCCGATTTATGATACAAGACAAGGATATATTACCTGATGCTTAGTGACCGTTGACTTGCAAAGCAAGAGCCACGATTGTGGAATCGACCTATGAGGAAATTTGCTTTCTTTATGTAAACTTTACAAGAACCGTTGCATGATACAAATAGCTCTCTAGATCCAAGCCCAATATGACTGCCTCGATGGAGCAGTGATAGCGTATGCGAGTGCTGTGCTAGAGGTCTCGGGTTCGATTCCCGAGTCAAACTAAATATTAGTATGATCTGCAAATATATGTTTCGGAGTTTGGGTGTTTTCTATGTATGATATGTGTGTATTTACAAAAAAAAAGTATATATGTATTTGTATCAGTTGTCTAGTATCCATAACACAAGCTCTGCTTAGCTTGGGACTAGACGGCGTTGTGTGTTTTATGTCCGAAATATTTATTATTAAATTTTATCTTATTAATATAATCAGAGACATCTTAATTGCATAAAATTGTATCAAATAGCTATTTCAGCAACTAGATAACAAGCATAATGAAAGTATTCATTACTTGACTTTTTTTTTAAATATCTAGATTTATAATAGACAAAAAGTTTATATGAAATGAATCTTTTAAAAAAGCTCTGCTATATTTATTTATAACTAGTTGTTGCCCGCGGCTCCGCCCGCATATATGTCGGTTAACGCGGCAAATAGTAGCCTATGTGTTATTCTGATATAAAAGCTATATTATTGTAAAGTTTCATCCAAATCCGTTTAGTAGTTTTTGCGTGAAAGAGTAACAAACATCCATCCAAACATCCATCCATCCTTACAAACTTTCGCATTTATAATATTAGTAGGATAAACGTATAATGCATGAACACGAAGTTTGTGAGAATTTAGAGTAAAAATGGCTCTTTTATTAATTTACAGAAGTCGTGAACTGAAGAATGAATTGTCATCTGGTGTCCTAAGTGAATACCTTTTTTATTACTTAAAAAAATGATTACTCGGAGATACAATCACTGTCATCCAAAGCATTGTTTAATATTCAACCCTTTTTAAAATGATATCTGTTATCTAAACCCCTGTTGCGAGAATACCATAAATAATACCATAAAGGTATTCGGGAATATTAAAAATATGATTTATACTGACCAAATTTACAAAATCGGACTAATAACCGTGCCTCGGAGAGCACGTTAAGCCGTCGGTCCCGGTTGTCATGAACATCTATGGCAATCGTTATTGGGAAGTCAGTGCCCTCAAATTTACTGACAACTAGTTCAACCTTCGCGTTCAGTTCACCCTCAGGGTTACGGAGGTCCGATGCCAGTCGCTCCGTGTAAAATTTGATATTCAGGTAAAACCGGTTGAACTAGTGGCCGACCCCAAATCTTGGGAATAATAAAGGCCAGGAAACTGATGATGGATTCCTACGTCATATATTATTAAATAAATAGAATTTATACATAGATAAGACCAAGCAGCTAGGTAAGTAGTATTTAGATATCAGTAGATTATCTGCCATGTAGTAATAGACACGGCTTATCTCATCGAGAATAAGATGTGATGAAATGCATTGTAACGAATCATTTTAGTATATACTATATACATATAATAAACCATAGATATAGAATACCATAGATTGGCTATGCGGAAAAGAGACAATACGAGTTTACGTGTGTTAGAGCGCGACAGATAAACGAGACCAAACACCGATACGCTATGAGCCTGTATCGGCCTAGCGCCCGTCGAGGTCGAAACATTATTGTTGTTATTTTTTCAGAATCTTGAGTATTTTGTTGTGATTTATTATTTATTAAGCGTGCTTAACATGGTGACTTGTGCAGTACTTGGATGTAACGCTTCCAAGAATGAAATCCGCAAAATCACATATAAGTAAACAATGCCATATTTGCCTCTAAATAAGCTTTGTTTCAATGCGATATCGTATATTTTATATAACAAGCGGTAGAGAATATTATCTTGTTTAGTTTCATTATAAATTAAGATGCTTTGGCATCGCATAAAACGAATTATTAAATACGTGAATTTATGTTGTTTCAAACCTCACATACCTAGAAGTTTGAAGTGACAATGTCGATAAAAATATCGATAATAGTCACAGTGATCAAATAATATCATCAATTAGTTTTTTGATACTGACTATTTGGCATTTTAATTATGTTAATTAATATGGTTACAGATTTGCTCAAAATGCAGACATGCGAGAAAAATGGTTAAAAATGGTGAACAGACCGGATTGGGTCCCAAAAAAACATTCAACCATTTGTAGCAGTCATTTTGAAGAAAACTGTTTTGTAAACAGAAGTGCACGAAGAATAAATCAGTACCCACACTATTATCCATCTCAAGAAATTTGAGACATTTCTATAATAAATTAATATTGTTCGAAGGAAAATGAATTCCTGTGCATGCTTACAGTGCTGTTTTTGATTAAATATTGTTTGTGGTTTAATATTTATGTTTCTAAAACAACGAGCAATGTTGCGTAATATTATTATCACTTAATTAACACATTAAACATTTCAACAGTTATCCCTTGTTTTTGTGCATCCACTAAAAATTCTATCAATAAAGATTTGTCTTTTTAATTTTGTAGTTTTCTTGTACGTATTCGCACTGAATACGTAACTCTGAATGCCTGTGGATTTATTTGTACCAGTTGGTACAGGTTATCGAAAAAAATAATTTTGCATGGCACATCACATGCACATTTGACGCACACCATTGCATTTCGTTTTTGGTCTCGCTTATTGAAATGTACAACCAATCTATGTTATTCTACATCTATGTAATAAACTGTTAGTGAGTAGGAACACAGACGTCACCATGTAATCGTAGAGTATTATGCATAATAAATAGTGCTCACATCATTACTCATCGCCGTTGTTATTTCTACGTACCCAATAGTTCGCTATAGACTGTTATAACAAACCTGTTGGTACATATCGGCCTCTTTTAAGATATTTTATACAGTGACCTTGAATTTTATTTTGTCACTAGCTGAACCCCGCGGTGTTACCCGCGGTTATTGTCGTACAGCGTGTAAAGTCGAGGAACAAAGTTAGTTTAAAAAAAAATAGCCTAAGTTACTCCTTAGATCATCAGCTATCCACCAGTGAAAGTTCCGTCAAAATCAGTACAGGCGTTACAGAGATTATGTAGAATAAACAGACAGACAGCCAAAAACTGAAAAACATATATTTCGGTACATGTACCGTGTATACATATATATGCATTTATTAAAAATCGGTTATTTTAATATCACAAACAGACACTCCAATTTTATTTCTTTGTATAGATTAGTATACTCGTACAATAATAGAGTAAGATAAGAGGAAATTGTTTTTATTCATCTTCCAAGATTGAATTGAAATGAACGTACTTAAACAAGTAACTAGTTAGTTAACTAGTAATTCAAAAAGCAAAAGCCGCTTGTATGAATTTTAAAACAATTGTCATACGAGAAATAAACCTTATGGCGCCAGAGATACAACTACGAGATGTTGTCATAAAATATACGAAGCCTAAAATTTGTATCGGCGACCAAGGCACTACTATTGGTGACTTGACCGGACTCCATTCGTACTGGGAAATTCCAAACTAATATCCATACATACGAGACTTCATGATCAGCAGTCGCACACGCCTACCGCGAAACCAACGAGGCAACGAGGCTTTCGATCCATCTCTACCTCCCATTGGTTTATATCCCTGTTGAATATATCAGTGTATATGCCTAACTGACCGAACATTCACTCTGCGTACGTCAAATCGGTTATCTTATGTTGGATGCATTTGAACAAGTTCTTCCGAGTCAATTGTTCTCAAAAGTAAAGTAGAATTTGTATTTTTTTCTGAGTTGTGAATTTATATATCTACCATTCTTTAAAATATATTCATACATAGATTAAAAAGAGAGAAGTGCAGTGCCTTCTGGCTTTATCATTAGACTATCGTCACTGTATCCTAGGATTTCTTAAAATAATCTACAAGAGTATTTTCTATTGTAAAACTACATGATTTTTTTTTAGTGGTACAGTTGTCAAACGAGCAGACGTATTACCGACCATTTGGGGATGGGGAAAGGGATGTGGGGAGGGGTTGGGTAATGGGCCTCCGGTATCCTCACTCACTCGGTGAAACACAGCGCAAGCGCTATTTCACACCGGTTTTCTGTGAGGCCGTGGTATCACTCCGGTCGAGCCGGTTCATGCCGAAGCAAGGCTCTCCCACGTAAAGTTTTTGTACACAAATTTTTCATTTATTTCAAAAATTTCAAAATTCAATTCAATTTACACACAATACAATAAAAAATAAGGTTTTTGAATAATATAGGAAATTTCTATTATGAAAAGAGCTAAAATATAGTCGTAGCCAATGTATATAAACTGTGATAGAATACCATAAGAGCTTTTTATATTCATGAAAACAAAAAAAAACATGTATATTTATTTGTAAAATGCAGAAACGATATCAAGGAATTTTGCATATCTATTTGAATATTTCGTTTCAAATTGTAACAGAAATTCTTTAGCGCTGTTCCTATTATCGAAACGTGTAAAATAAAATAAAGTCTGAAACTTTAGAATATTTCCAGAAAACATTCGTGTGATAAAAATTCGAAGAGGTAACGATACACTCAATGTGCTATGTTTTACCTGTGTCATGGCATATGAAAATGATTTATGAGGTACGTATTAATTTCGAAAATATATATTTGAAGGTAATTGTAGAGGTATTTAATTTAGGTATCGGTATATTTGTCTGGAAGGTAATTTCTTAATGTCCACATCTAGAGTAAGCCTTTTAACTGCCTCTATGGCGCAGTGCTTGCAACCTTTTGAACGTTTTTATTTAAAGGAAAAAGTGCTCCAGCAGATTACACTATTTAGGGTCGTGGGTGATTCGTCTCAGAGTTCACAAAATTGGTCTCGCGTACGATATGAAACGTGCCTGTTGCGGCAGCGGGCGCTCCCAGTGGCTCGTCTTTCTAAGGGCTAAGGGGTCTGGCACAAAATAGGTCTGGACCTTCGTCGGTGACGCGGCGCAGTGGCCTCACCCGACGCTCTAGTTGTACACTATTTAGGGTGGTGGGTGATTCGCCTCAGAGTTCACAAAATTGCTCTCGCATGCGATATAAAACGTGCCTGTTGTGGCAGCGGGCGCTCCCAGAGGCTCGGCTTCCTAAGGGCTAAGGGATCTCTCACAAAATAGGTCTGGCCCTTCGTCGGTGAAGCGGCGCAGTGGCTTCACCCGACGCTCTAGTTGTACACTATTTAGGGTGGTGGGTGATTCGCCTCAGAGTTCACAAAATTGGTCTCGCATACGATATAAAACGTGCCTATTGTGGTAACCGGCGCTCCCAGTGGCTCGGCTTTCTGAGGGATAAGGGGGTCTGGCACAAAATAGGTCTAGCCCTTCGTCAGTGATGCGGCGTAGTGACGTCACCCGACGCTCTAGTTGCAGACGTGACACGTAGTCTGCTACGACTCGCACAAACACGTACCTTGGAGAAAACTCCAACTAGTACCATAGGATCTAAAGTGGAGAAGGTGGGCGGCCTCAATAGGTATCACACACAGGATTTACTCCCTGGATCATCAGCTACCTGCCAGTGAAAGTCCCGTCAAAATCCGTCCAGCCGTTCCAGAAATGACCCAAAACAAAAATACAGACAGACAGACAAAAATTGTTTTACTACATTTTTGATATATGTACCGTGTATACATACATATGCATTTAGTTAAAAGCGGTTATTTTAATATTACAGACACTCCAATTTTATTTATTTGTATAGAAAATTCTTGAATGGTATTTATTCCCGAAAGAATAATCGCATTTAGTTCACACCACGGCGGCATATTGAAATGCCTCTACAACATTGGGCCTCTAGTTCCTAACTCGCCAATGAAATGGGACAGCACGAATGCTGTCATTTTAGGGTCTGTCTTCTGTGGGAAGGTAGTACCGCTCTGGTCGATCCGACTCGTTCGTTCTGAACTCAGAGTGGCTCTACTACCTTGTTTGACTAATAATAATAATAATAGCTAGCAACACTGAAAGCAGATGCGGAATTTTTCAAACAAATTTTCAATAATTTATTTTCTCGTTTTAAAACATTCTGAAGTAACAAAATCAACAAAAAATAGTTTCGAAACATATTAAAAATGCATTATTATCATCAAAGCAGAATTAAATTGAACAAAAAGGCGTTATAAAAGAAAACATCCGATAAGCAAGACATGACGTTTTGAACGTCAAGTCACAACAATGATTTTCTATGTGAATAAATTCCTAAAATGCTAACAAGGGCTAGATCGAGAGCACAATTACTAACTCCGGACTCGTCGCTACGCTCCGCCTTGCCGTCTTCGGATGCCAGAACAGAAGTACCAACTGTCGCAGAGGCGTCGAGCTCTTCATCAAGTGACGAGTTTTTCTCTCCGCCGACGTCGCCAACACCTGTACGTCGGCAGGAGAGATACCGGCCACCAGATAGCTTGGGACCACGAGGACCACTGACCTCGAATAGGGCCCCCGCTGCCGGTGGTAATGTGCGCCGCATGAAGTGGACACATTCAATTAATGAGAATGTCATGCGGGCATATTTTCGGGCTACAGAGTTGGGAACGAACCTTACTGCGTACCGTGTTCGACTAGTCTCTCTGTTTCAGGAGCTTGAGCCAGCTGTCAACGTGTCGGCACAACGACTGTCGGATCAAGTGCGAGCTATACAGCGTTGTCACCTGCTGGATGATGCTGTACTTGAGAGGATACGCTCTGACATACGGAATAGCTTGGCTGTCCCTTCTTCATCACATGTTGTGGATACGATAGTAAACACCACATCACAATTACCACGAAGTGAATACATTGATGAACGAGTGGACAGTGAAATTATCTCCGTAAGTACCCAGTGTAATGATACGATAAGGAGCACTTTGGAGGATGCGATTCGGGAATACCGATATGTAGATTCTAATAACAGACCCCGGTTGTCTCGTTTGCCCATACATAAACGAAATTTAGCGCTGGTGAGTGCCTTGGATTCGTTATTGCCAGATTATTTTAATAATAGCGAAGATCTCAGTGATACACATTCCATTCTATACTGTGCGGCTATCGCAGTTTGTCGAGTAGCTGGTGTTAATTTTGTAGAGTGTAAAACTGCTACTCGACCAAAAAATACTGTGCCAGCTTGGCAGTGTAGAATTGAACGTCGTATTGCTGGGACCAGGACACTCATTGGTAAGCTAATTAGCTTCAGATCAGGTAATACGCGACCAAAAGTGATGCGCTTTGTGAAACAGGCATTCTTGGGGACTACTGTCAGTCCTCAACAATACATGTCATGTGTCACAGAGCGCATAGACTTTCTGAAGCAAAAAGTTTATGCATGGGCAAATAGAATTAGGCGCTATAGAAAACGAACAGATCGGTATAATCAGAATCGCACTTACCAAAGAAATGAGAAGTGGGTGTACCAGAAGTGGGAGAAACTGAGTCCCTGTATGAGTGATGAGCATTTACCAGATAAAAATGCCACAAATTATTTTTGGCGTAACATCTGGTCAACGCCTGTCACTCATACAGAGGGTCATTGGTGTCGGGATGTCGAGCGCTCATGTGATTCAATAACACCTATGGAACCAGTTAGGATTGATAAGGAGGATGTAAGTTGTGCGGTCCGTTCATTAGCGAATTGGAAAGCACCTGGTCCAGACGGACTGCACAACTTTTGGCTTAAATGGTTCCGTAGCTCACATGCGTACTTGGCATCTCAATTCCAAACGGCATTGGATTCAGGTTCATTACCACAATTTTTAACCACTGGCATAACCCACTTACTCCATAAATCTGGCAGTACCACGGATCCCAAAAACTTTAGACCTATTACTTGTTTACCAACGTTATATAAACTTCTAACATCTATTCTGAGACTCAAAATCACTGCTCATATTAATAATAATTCGATAATTTCCGTTTCTCAGAATGGATGTAGAAGTGGGACCCGTGGCACTAAAGAGCTCCTTATAATAGACATGACCATTAGCCAGCAGGTACGTCGCAATCGTAAGAGCCTGGCGACATGCTGGATAGATTACAAGAAGGCTTATGACTCGGTGCCACATACATGGCTTTTGAGGGTGCTGGAGTTGTATAAAATTGATACAACTCTGTGCACGTTTTTGAAGTCATGTATGGGGCAATGGAGAACAGTACTTCGCTATCCAGGATGTCGGCAGTCTACGATGAACGACGTACTTATAAAAATCGAGCGGGGCATCTTTCAAGGTGACAGTCTGAGTCCCTTGTGGTTTTGTCTAGCTTTGAACCCTCTAAGCGCTCTGTTGGAGGATTCAGGGTTAGGCTATAGGTTGCAGAAAGATGATCAAGTTATATCTCACCTTTTTTATATGGATGATTTAAAACTACTTGCCCCCACTAAATTACAATTGACAGCGTTACTAAAAGTCACTGAAAACTTTAGTAATTCTATCAAGATGGAGTTTGGTGTAGACAAGTGTGCAGTCATGTATGTCAAGAAAGGTGTGATTGTGGAATCTGAAGGAACAGAGCTTTCGGATTCTACAAGACTTAGATCTCTGTCTGCAACCGAAACCTACAAGTATCTAGGTTTTTCACAGTCCTTAGGAATACCAGAACCTGACATGAAACAGTCGTTGCGGGAACGCTTCTTTGGCCGTCTGAAAAAAGTACTTAAAAGTCTTTTATCAGGCGGTAACAAGGTGCGAGCCTTCAATGGTTGGGTCATGCCGGTTCTGATGTATTCCTTTGGTATACTTAGATGGACTCAGACCGAATTAGATGCCATAGACAGGAGAGTCCGTACACTGCTGACTGCATTTCGAATGCATCACCCACGTTCATCGGTTATGAGATTGTATATCCCGCGAAAGCTTGGGGGTCGTGGTCTATTAAATGCCAAGACCCTACACAATCGCGAGATATACAATCTTAGAGAATATTTCCTTCATACTGATGTGGGAATGCATCGCAGTGTAGTTACAGTGGATATCGGACTCACTCCGCTCGCTTTGGCTAAAGAGAATTGGCGCAAACCTGTAGTACTTAGTACTAATGATCGCAGGGAGGTATGGAAGGGCAAAGAACTTCATGGTCGATTTTATCGGGCCCTTAATGGGCCTGATATAGATTTTAAAGCATCTACGTCCTGGCTACGGTATGGTGATCTCTTCGGAGAAACCGAAGGTTTTGTTTGTGCGATTATGGACGAAGTTATCATGACGAATAACTATCGGAAATATATCCTGAAGGATGGTACGGTCGACATCTGTCGGGCATGTCACCGTCCTGGAGAATCTATCAGGCATATTATTTCTGGTTGTTCTCGTCTTGCTAACGGCGAATATTTGCACAGACACAACCAAGTAGCCAGGATTGTACATCAACAACTTGCCCTTAAATACCATCTTGTGAGTTCAGAGGTGCCATACTATAGATATGTGCCCGACCCAGTTCTCGAGAATGGTCGTGCTACGTTATATTGGGATCGATCTATTATCACAGATAGGACTATTGTTGCCAATAAGCCTGATATTGTGGTGATAGATCGATTGGAGCGCCGCGCAATGATTGTCGATATCGCCGTTCCTCATGACGAGAATCTCGTGAAAGTCGAAAAAGAAAAACAAATAAAATATTTGGATTTATCTCACGAGATTGTCGATATGTGGAATGTGGATTCGGCGATCATTGTTCCGATAGTCGTTTCTGCTCACGGATTGATAGCCAAGAGCCTCGACCAACACCTTAAGAGGCTCACGTTAGAGGGCTGGATCAAGGGTCTGATGCAGAAGGCAGTCCTCCTTGACACGGCACGTATAGTGAGGAGGTTCCTGTCTTTGGAGCCCTAACCACCGGTTTCTTGGTCCCTGTACCCGAAGTCGGTGGTCTACTATTTTTTATATTTTTAAATGTATTTGTTTTTATATTTATATTTAAAAATGTAATTAATATGTATTTATAATGTTAATAAAGAGAATAATAATAATAATAATATCTTTATTTCGGAAATACATCCATAATGTGTTAGTATACAATATATCTTAAGAACTATGTTAGTACATGTAATTTACAATGATATTTAAATAGTGGACTGTCACTTCTGTCTGCAATGACACTCAGGAGACGGTTAGGGCTACCGCGTATCCTCTGCAGCAGTGAAGCCGCTCGCTTTCGCCTGATCGCTGCAAAATCATCTATGTGTGCATCGGCGAACATGCCAGAAGCACTGCAGCACCGTGGCAGCCCCAACAGCATCCTGAATGCATTGTTATATTGGACCCGAAAAGCACTAATGGTCTTCTGCGTACAATTTGCCCAAAGGCTACACGTGTAGAATGTCTGACAGTACGCTTTAAAAAGCGTCAATTTTACATCACACGAGCAACGTGCAAACCTTCGCACAAGCATGTTGCTTCTGACAGCAAGTGCTCTTCGTTCCCGTTCGACATCCAACTCATCCTTCATGTTTGCCGAAAAGTAAGAAAGGCGTGTGAGAGATGTGTATGGTTATTATTATGTTGCCAACCAAAATTTGTATCTTACTTACATAGTAGGGACAAGCATATTTGACTGCACGCTTGGCGTAGTGGTTTAAGCTGTCTGACGCAGGTTCTTTCCGGGCACGGATGCTTCGGAAAGTACCTGCACTCGGTCGCCAGGAGGGAATTGAGTCCCGCCTGCCACCACTGCGACTGCAGTGAGGACTCGGCCCAGCACACGCTGGCGATTTGCCCCGCATGGGCGTCGCAACGTCGGGCCCTCACTGCAGTCATTGGAGGAGATCCCTCGCTACCGGCCGTCGTACGCTCCATGGCCGGTAGCGACAGCAGTTTTACCGCGGTCGCAGCCTTCTGCGAAGACGTAATTTCGCAGAAGGAGGCGGCGGAGAAGGCCCGGGAGGATGATATCTGGTGGTTTAAGCTGTCTCCACGCCGCTCTCTACTTTACCTAGTGTTTTGGGTTCAAATCCGACATAGGAAAACACTTTATGTGATTCAGAAATTGTTGTTCTGAGACTGGGTGTTCTTTGTGACTGTTACATGTATGTTTGTAAAGTCCCCGCGACACAGGATGTATATTCCTAATGCAGGAGTTGTCTTTTAAATATATATCCTACTAAAAGTATTAATGCGAAAGTTTCTAAGGATGGATGGATGTTTGGATGGATGTTTGTTACTCTTTCACGCAAAAACTACTGAACGGATTTGGATGAAACTTTACAGTAATATAGCTTATACATCAGAATAACACATAGGCTACTATTTGCGGACATATACGCGGGCGGAGCCGCGGGTAACAACTAGTATATACATATATTGTCCAGGGATTTCCTTTCGAGGGTGTACCTGGTTCCCCGGCTCCTGGTACCCGTTTTATTCGGTTCGAGTCCGACATGCCAGCAGTTGGTGGTTTCCAGAGGGATTTACGCACAAATAAATGTTAAAAAAGTTTTCACATGTAGCCAAGCTCACAATACTGAAACAGAAAATTATCGTATTCATCACCTTTGTATTTATTTTGTTCGACAATGAAGCCCACCAGCTCTGGCTAGGGCTAATATTACCAAGAAAATCAAATTTCACCTTCTAAAAGACCTCTAGACAGACTAGGTACTGAGGGTACATGAGGGTATAAAGTTACAATCCTTTTCATGTTACAATGTAATTCATCAAAATCACTGGCAGTATTATATTGTGCTAAGGATAAAGCCCCGATAAAGATATATCTTAGAGAGATGAGGGTACAATTCTCCTGGGGTTCGACATGATGTGAATAATAACTATCAGTGTTATAACTTCTTTATTAACATGCTTTTATTAACTTTACTTGACTAACTTGATAACTAAAGTCGACGGACGAAATGACGGCGAAGAGACTAATTTAGTAACAACTAGCTGAACCACGCGGTGATAGCCGCGGTTATTGTCGTACCGCGGGTAACCTCGCGGTGCAAAGCTAGTCTAAAAACAGAAGCCTATATTACTCCTTGTATCATCAGTTATCTGTCAGTGAAATTAACGTAAAAATCGGTCCAGCCGTACCAGAGATTAATCGACACAAACAAACAGACAGACAAAAATTTGAAAAAATATATTTTGGTATATGTACCGTGTATACATAAGCATTAAGTAAAATGTGGTTGTTTTAATATTACAAACAGACACTCTAATTCAATTTATTTGTATACATGTGTAGATTTAAATTCAAGCTAAACAAAAAAAAAGTTCTCAAAACTCTCATAAACTTTGGGTTCAATTTAAATTGTTACGGAGTTCGTCTGTTCGCCTCTACTCCGTCCGTCAGCGCTGACCGTAACCAGGTATGTAAACACATCTTTTAAGATAGGTATATGCTACTTTTTTTATGGAAACGGGGGCAAACGAGCAGACATATCACCTGATGGTAAGTGATTCTCCCGCAACACCAGTGCCATCACAAGCGCGTTGCTGTCTTTGGGAGATGGGAATGGGGGAGGGGTTGGGGTATGGACCTCCGGTATCCTCACTCACTCGGTGGAACACAGCGTAAGCGCTGTTTCACACCGGTTTTCTGTGAGGCCGTGGTTCATTCCGGTCGAGCCGGCTTATTCATGCTCACGTTCAGTGTGGCTCTCCCACGCAAATCGAGACGTAATATGTATCAAATTATCGTACCGAAATTAAACTTTGTATGTTTGTATTTTTGAAGACAAAACTGTAGTTTAGCACCTCAATATTAATTTAATAATTAGTCCAAGTGCAGAATATAATCAGGAGTTTGTATAGTAATAGTTATAAGTGTTTTAATTCGTTAAAATGGTTTATTCATAACTTTTATCAACTTCTAAAGTTACTTTCAACGAATCTGAGGGTTGCGGGAACTGTAAAATCTGTGTTTTCTTGTTTGTACAAGGAAGGTTCTCATGGAGAGAAAGGGTATTAGAAACGATAATTTCCTTTTTCAATGCAAACCATAGAGAAAATATAAAGTCTGTCGATAATGTCTACAGAACGAAATCTGTCTAGGCAACTTAAGTTTTTTATTAAAATGTGTGTTTTGCTGGTGTGCCTAAGATAGGATAGTTAATATCATCATCAATTGGACAAATATAAGTCAAGCATGGTCGAAAAGAGCAGAAATTGCATGGATCAGCTAGTTTTGATATAATTATCATCAAAACTTAAGTTTACTTTGACGAATCTGATTATAATCAGACTGGATGATCGGATTGATAGACTTTTTTGGATAGAAAATTTGGTTCACTATTAAGCTACAATGTACCTAAAGTTGATTAAATTATCACTATAGGCTCATTAAAAGTAAAATACCACACCTATCCTACTGCTTCTAACATGCTCTTTAAACCTTCAAGTTAAATGTTTAGAGTGAAAGAAATTGCATCCACCTCCAGTACATCAAAACCATAAACGAACAATGTACTCTACAATTTCCAACTAACATTACCTTGGAGTACAGGGAGTAAACTGTGCTGAACAGCAGAACCTAGGTCAGCTTTCATCTGCACCACCATATGTTCCTACATTGTCGTAAAATGCACATTGAGATAATAAACCACAAAGGAACTTGAACTTTACAATAAATACATAAGGTCGTATTTTGACAGAGATTTAGTGAATAGTAACCATTGAGATTGTATTTGATGTAGTATTTGATTTGAAGGCAAGAGTCCTCTAAGGTCAGCAACAAGCATTTAGAGTTATGTATATACTCATTAACTATTTTCTGTTAATAAAAACTTTTAATTTGTATGTACTTGTACATGTATGTAACTATCGTTCATGTTTTTGTACTCCTAATTATCCCATTCTTATCCATCCTAAAGTGTCTCTTTGATTTTAATGAACGTAACTAGCTAAAAATTATTAGTGTCAAAATATAAGAGTTTACTACGCCTCTGTCTACCTCTTAGCGGCTATAGGCGTGAGTGTACCACTATACCACTCGTTAATTATCCTTTCTCAACACAACAATTGCCAACAAACTGTAAAAAGCAGTTTGGCAAAAGTAATATGTATTATAAGAAGCAATATTTTTTTAATAAATTATTTATTTCTTAAATACACTGTTACAGGTAATACAATATATATTTGAGAGAGATTCCCTCACAAATATATATCGCCTCTTGCGTAATATATATATTATCAGGCATACATGGAACCTTCTACTCCATATTTCGCTGCTAATCCCATTGGTAGGTATAATTGGATGGTTTTATCCCTATCCATAAGGATAAAAACGTTTCCGACGTTTATTTTTATGTTAATTGAATGCGCCTGAATTAGAGTTGTATTAACAAATGTCGGATATCACTATAAAATCAGTAAGAAGATTTTTATTATACATTATAATCTATGATTTTTATTATAACAGCACTGGAAGTCTCAAATTCTTGTTTTATTCATTGCTGTATCCATCCTTTAAAAACTTTTAAATGTTTTTATAGGGGAAAATAGGTAATTATGCTCCTTACTTTTTTTGAATTTCGTTCTGGAAAATTAACATCAATTAGTTGTGTCAGCGGTCGCTTATAAATTGCAGAGCTGTATGCAAATTTCTTAAAATCTACATAGAAAGTATCTCAACTAAGAGTGACATCGCAGATTACTGCTGCATTACCATAAACGCTGAATTTTAATCCTAAGATAAAAATATTCTACCCTCGTATTTTAAGACATGAACTATCCACTTCTGCGAGTTATTAAAACCAGTGGTTGATACGGATTGAGACGTCAGAATTGCAATCATTTCATCAAGGGTTTGTCATAAATTACTACTGGTCTTTTTTAACACTCGACGCAAAAAGAGAGGTGTTATAAGTTTGACGTCGATGTTTGTCTGTCTGTTTGTGTCTGTCTGTGTCATCGTAGTTCCCAAATAGATGAACCAATTTCGGTGCGGGTTCTTAGCTATGTTTGGTTAATATTGGTACAACAGTGAAAGAGTATCAGCTCTTTCTCGAAATGATTTAGGGCATTTAGTTAAATGACAATTAAAGGGGATTTCTTAAATTTTTAATTTATGCTTATTTAATATCGACTTAATAAGGTATTAACTTCGACTTCGACCTATAATAGGGTTTATAAAAATAGTTCTAAATAAAAAATAATGAATAAAGTATTCCAAAAAGTTTAGGCACTCAAATGTTTGTATATGTCATGGCTTAATTATACTTCTTGAAATACAAGTGATTCGGGAAAAAAACAATCACATTGTATTCTATTTAGTCAGATAAATAAAAACATCAGCTGTTGGTAATAAAGCATCTCATTTTACAATAGCTTTACACTTTAGGTGGTTCACAAATTGTTGTTCTGTGTCTAAGAGTTCTTTGTGTCTGTTTTATGTATGTTTCACGTTTCACGTTTCCACAAAGTTCCCTGCGACACAGGATATATTCACATTGTGTTCACATTAAGGAAATATAAAGAGAAAGAGAATAGTTGTAATAAATTAAACAAAAAAGGTTCATCACAAGTCTCTTAAAGAATATGAGGTATATTCTACTCTCTAAAAGTCCTTTAAGAGATAAGAGGTAGCTCCTTTTATGGTACTCCTACCCTCTTGAATCATGTACAAGTCGAAACAGTTGTTAAGTTGTGTCGCGGGGTTAACGCTGTAGTAAACTGGTTAAACGATGTACTCCACAATAACCTCATACATTGTCTTTTTATAGATGTATTACATTACACAGTAGATTACACACATACACTCACGTCTTCAAACTCGCCGAGGTATTAAACCTCGGGGTCGCGAATTCGACTTGTTTCATCATCATCAAGAGGCAGATTTTACCCTACTACATATACGACACTATATGTAGTAAGGTAAATGACGGTAAGTCATTACCCACTAAATTCAAATTATTCAACTAAAGCATTTATGAACGTTAAATTAAAGCTATAGTTAAAAGTCATAAATCGACACAAACAGACTTCATAGCATAAACTGGATTGTCGAGATAAATTTGGTGAAAAGACCAAATTCCACTGCCTGCTTAGGTCGATCTATAACTTCACAGTTTTCAAAATGCGTAGGACCTTATTAGAAGAAGAAAATGAAGAGACTAAAACTTGAAGTCGAACTTGAGACTCTTAAGAGTCACGAGTTCTACTTCTGAAGTTCTGAAATGATTCAAGTCATAAATGACTAACTGACCTTTAAGTCTTTTGACCTTTGACATCCATCCTCAGAGAGATGTAACCTTACAGTAACCTCACTTATTTACAATAACATATTTCCCAAACAAGACAGTCTTAAAACAAAGCTTTCCATCGATTCCTTCTCAACTGTTCCTTTTGTTCGAGGCGTCAATTACGAAACAGCTTAGACAAAAGATCAACAATAAATTCTACCTAAACCTACTAAACGCAAAGATATTAGTCTTGGTAACTTGTTTTATTGTTACCAAATTGTCAGAAGTTTGGAGAATATTCGGAAACTTTCGGTTAGGCCTCAGGGTCGTTGTTTACACCAAATGAGTGGACTTATTGTGGTCAATGTTTGTGTTTGTCGGTTTATTAAGGTCATACTGGGTTGGAGCCTGAAGATATTTAGAGCTGGACAATGTACTAAGAAAATTAAAACTGACAATATGTAGTAACTTTATTTATTTAATTATTTATACAACTTTATTGCACACCACTACAGTAAAAATTTGTACAGATAAACATACGGAGATCACATCAGGTATTACAATAGGCGGTCTTATCGCTCACGGCGATCTCTTCCAGACGTTCCTCTTTAATACGTATCTATAGCTAAAAACAACAACAACAACTCACTACCAGCACTCATGTTTCCCTCTCGGTATGATCTCGGGTACTTTAATTGGAGCGTGAAAATGCACCTCAATAAGCGATGATATATTGTGGTTCACCATGCTGCATTGTCCTTATTCGCATTGAGGATGTTGATAGTGATTTGCAAAGCAGAATCATTATGTTAGTTAAAATATTTAAAAAAAAGACTCAGCTATGTGAAATAAGCATTTCCTCATTATCACTGCTCAGTTTATTATGTCTTCTTGTATGGAGTCAGCACAATATGTCATCAACATCCCATAATGTCTCACTGCTGAGCTCGGGTTTCCTCTCAGCCGGAGAGGGTTAAAGCCGTACGTCCACAGTCTGGCCGAGTGCGGGTTGGGGACTGGCAAGACAACGTTGTAGCTACGTAATCTTATCGTTGGATGTTTTAAGCCGCCCAAAGGCCTCCAACTAAGCTTCACGACTATTATCTTAGGATAACAACCGAGACCGACTGCTCAACGTGACCTCCAAATCACCGAGTGCAACTGGGTTATCAGCACCTCAGCCAGCGCAAAATGTAACGTTAAAATATTCCGATTTTTAATATTATCTTCGGCCTTAACTACTCCTTAGAAAGGAGTTTTGACCTAGTTTGCTTCAATAATAATATACTAATCAATAATTCAATACTATCATCCAAAATATTATCTATACAAATAAATAAAATTGGAGTGTCTGTTTGTAATATTAAAATAACCGCTTTTTACTTAATGCATACGTATGTATACACGATACATATACCAAAAATGTAGTTAAAAAAATTTTTGTCTGTCTGTCTGTCTGTTTGTTTCGGGTAATCTCTGGAACGGCTGGACGGATTTTGACGGGACTTTCACTGGCAGGTAGCTGATGACCCGGGGAGTAACTTAGGCTACTTTTTTTAGACTAACTTTGTCCCGCGGCGTTACTCGCGATACAACAATAACTGCGGGTAACACCGCGGGGTTTAGCTAGTTATATAATAAATCAATAATAATACTTTGCTTTATATTTGTTTCAAGTTTTCTTTCTCCTTGCAGTGCTCACTAGCACTGCAATTTTGAATATAAAATAATAGAAATATTTCTATCAATATACAAAGTTTCCTCCAAAATTACTCAACGAAAGCAACGGGAGTTCAAAATGATTACCAAAGTGAAAATAAGACAATTAATCAGTCAAAAGGCTCAAGTCTTAAGACATATTGTTGAAAGCAGCTGGCGAAAGATGAATCATTTAGAGCAAGCTACGCTTTCATTAATATTCAGTAATAGCTTTTAATATATCTTGAACCGAAGGTCGAGAGTTGCCCGGGTAAATGACCGACCTTTCCTTTAATTCTTTTTGGAAGATTTTCATTCAAAAGCAATCCCAGTCACAGACCGTATCATTCGTAGAATATGAGAAAGATTCATTTAAATCAATTAATTTAATTAAACAGAATTTAGATCGAATTAATAAAGACAAAGAAGTTTTTTATTAGGGTTCCGTAGCCAAATGGCAAAAAACGGAACCCTTATGGATTATTCATGTTTGTCTGTTCGTCCGTATATCATGGCCACTTTTTTCCGAAACTATAATGTTGAAACTTGGTAAGTAGATGTATTCTGGTTCACAGAATACATCTACTTACCAAGTTTCAACATAAAGATTCATTCAACATTCAGCATTAAGATTTTAACACCAAAATGAAAAAAAAACCAATATATTGTGGGAATAAATTAAAAATTAGAACTGAAACTCAATTTTTTTTCTATCTTATCCACACGTGTGGCGAACGTGATCTGTGGCTACGTCTTTAAAAATGATATGGAGGTATCTAATATCATTTTTTTTCTAAACTGAATATTTTGCGCGAGTAACTTCTAAAATAAGAGAATGATAAAACTAAAAAAAAAATGATGTATATTACCATGCATACTTCCACCGAAAACTGGTTTGAACGGAATCTAGTTAGTAGTATTTTTTACTATGTCGTAGATCGTAAAACAGCAAATTGCTGCTACGGAACCCTTCATGGGCGAGTTCGACTCACACTTGGCCGCTTTTTTACAGGTAATTTAGCTTTTACCCCCGGCTCCGGCAGCGGATTTGAAGGTTATCTTGCTAAAGAGTAAACCATGTCAAATTTCATTGTCAAACCAAACCACTACCAACGGTTAAAGTTCATTCTTGTCTAAATTTTGTTTGCCAGATTTGTAATATTTTCACCGGATGAAATCTCGTAAAATCAACGACGCATTTCATAAATACATGCATAATTATACCATCAGAGTGCATGTACTCTAAAATTTACAAACGGAATATATTTTGTAACGGAGTACACATAAGTGCAATATTATTCAGAATCTATTTATTGAATTTTCAATTATTTGTTACTGGCGGTTTTCCGTGAATTAGCTCGCATGATTATTTCTTAATTCATGTTTTTTTTTACTTTCAAAATTTTAACAAAAATAAAACCGACTTTAAGGTTTGACTCGATTCCTCTTGGATGCCATCATCAGATCTTAGTGTCCTTATCATGGTTCCACCGTTGAGATGTTTCTTTTCCATTAAAAAAATAATCATCAAAATCAGTTCATAAACGACAAAGTTATCCACGAAAACACATAAAAAAATATATAATAATAATAATAATAATAATTGTTTTTATTTTCTCCCACAAAATATACGTTACAATGATATGGATATGCTTATAATATACATTTTTGTGGGAGTCAGGAAGCCAAACTAGGATAACCCTGTGCTATGGATTCCTGGCTCTCCCACCGGAACCTTTTTTCCTTTTTGTTTTTTTTTCCTTATAGGAATTCTATTTATGAAAGAAAGAAAAACAAATTACACTAAAGAGATTCAATGAAAGTATTGTGTGTGTATGAGTGTGTGTGTATGTGTGTGTGTGTGTATGTGTGTGTGTGTGTGTGTGTGCGTGTGTGTGTGTGTGTGTGTGTGTGTGTGTGTGTGTGTGTGCGTGTGTGCGTGTGTGTGTGTGTGTGTGTGCGTGCGTGCGTGCGTGCGTGCGTGTGAGTGTGTATGGGTGTGTGTATATGTGTTGATTGTATAGGGTATGATTATATTTGTTTTAAACATCATTAAAGGTGGAATGGAATGGAATGATTAAGAAACAATTTTAAGGAGAGCCTCTGTTTCGTCATAGTCAAGCGTAATAAGCCACTCTGTAATTTTTCTTTTACATTTCATCCTTGTTACATGAACTACTGAGAGTAGTTGATTCACTTTATTATACAATCGACTCGCTCTAAAACTAAAAAATTTTTGTGCAAATGAAGTTTTCACTCGAACAGATTCACAGACTGCAAAGTGTCTTCTGGAGTTAGTCTTTTCTTTTAATGCTGAGTAGTTGATGGAGTCATGTTTTTTGAGAATAATTGCTAAAATGTAAAGTTTTCTAATCGTTAAGACGTTTGCTTCTTTATAAAGATTGTTGGTGGGATAAAGACGTGGCTTAAATAGAGCAACTTTTAAAATTAGTCGTTGTACTCTTTCAACGTTCAGAATTTTTGTTTTATCTGCACCTCCCCAGGTGGAGATATTGTATGATAGAACAGATTGACAGAGAGACTCATAAACAGTTTTTATTAATTTCCAATCTGTTAGATACCTGAGATTTTTAAAAATGGGCACTAGTTTTCGAACTTTTTTTACTAAGTTTAAGAGGTGTGCATTAAATGATAATTTTTTGTCGATTTCTATGCCTAAATATTTAATTGAATCAGTTTTTTGAATAATTGGACAGGAGGTACAGTCTTTAGTGAGAGCCTGGTTACAGGTGTGAGCGAAGATGTTTAGATTTGTGTTGTCAGTTTTTCTATTGTAGATCGAAAACGTAATATATTTTGTTTTAGAAGCGTTTAGTGTCAGTTTATTTAAAGCAAGCCAATGATTTACCGTGTTGAATCCTTCTTGTGCTGCACAAAATGTTTCTTCCCACGTATCTCCATAAAAGGTTAAAGTTGTATCATCCGCATAAGAGAAAATATTACAGTTTTTTAAATTTAACTGGCAGAGATCGTTGATATAACAAAGAAACAATGTAGGACCTAAAATGCTGCCCTGTGGCACCCCAATATTAATAGAGCTATAACTACTTTGAACACTTCCAATTCGAACCGACTGAAATCGATTTTGCAGATAATCCTGAAATAGTTTAAGCTGTGAGTCTCGTACGCCCATTTGTTCCAATTTCAGCATTAGTCGCCTTGGACAGACAGTATCGAAAGCCTTCTGAAGGTCTATAAAGACCGCCAGACATTTTTTTCCACTGTCCATCTTGCTTACAAGAAGTTCAGTGAAGCAATGCAAACAGTCTGTAGTTGACCTTCCTTTCCTGAGGCCATATTGGTTGTCTGAAAGAATTCTTTTATCCTCCAGAAACTTAGTCAGTCTATTATTTATTATCCTTTCGAGCACTTTAGAGATTGCTGGAAGCAACGAAATCGGACGGTAGTTTGCAAGATTGTTTTTGCTACCATTTTTAAAAATAGGGACTATGATTGATTTTTTAAGCGGGTCTGGAAAAATGCCTTCCGTTAAGCACCTGTTAAAAATGTAAGTGAGTGGTGGGACAACAAAGTTTTTTACAGTTTTAAGTACCTTTGGAGTAATGCTATCCCACCCTGCCCCACAGTCGGATCGAAGGTTTGTGATCAGCGACTCAACTTCTTGTTCAGTTGTTTCCGAAAGAAAGAATGACTTGTGACTTGGTGGGACCTTTTTAAATTCCATTGGAAGTGGAGGAAGGTCTGTTGGTATTTTAACAGCAAGTTCCAAGCCAGCACTTGCCAGATATGCGTTAACTACGTTTACGGAATCCTGTGGTAGAGTTTTAAGATTTAATAATTCCGTAGAAGGGTCGTTTGGTTTATTTAAATTATTGATAGTTTTTATAGCAGTCCAGATCTTCTTGTTGTTATTTCCAGCTTCCTTAAGTATATTACTTTCGTATTGTCTTTTACATTTCTTTAGTATGTCATTACAAAAATTTCTATATCTTTTATAGGTTGTTTCCAGAGTGAGATTGTCAGGATCACGCTTCAATTTATAATGCATTTTGTCTCTTGTCCTTATACACTTTAAAAGGCCAATAGTGATCCATGGCTTCAGAGCGGTTTTATTTCTTGTGGTTTTAATGTTTTTTGTGTTAGTTGTTAATTTTAATTGTAAGTTTTCTAAAAGGGATAACATGCTTGTATTTATATCTGCATTATTGTTGTATATATAGTCAAGATTTATATTATTGCAATCATTTTGAAGATTTTGAAAGTTAATTTTATTAAAAGATTTTAATTTATTGTAGATCATTTGATTTTTTGATCGTAGGCAAAAAAGTGTTGGCTCGTGATCAGTCACAGTAGTTTGAAGAACAAAAGTATGTGAGAATTGGTTAGTTTTTATAAGAACGTGATCTAGACAGCTGTTTCCTCTAGTTGGCTCATAATGGGCAGGTATTAAGCCATAGTAGGAGAGAAGGTCAAGGTAACTAGATGTGGTTGAATTTAATTCCACTATATTAATATTAATGTCACCCATCAGTATAATATTTTTAAATCCTGTTAATTTCGTTAAAAGATTTTGTAAAGTACGCAAAAAGTTGTCCAAAGTGGGGAAACTGGGTGGTCTGTATATCGCGATTATGACTGTTTCAGTACCAATCTTGAGAAGCAAACAGTTTGCCTCCAATATTTCCGGCTCCTCTATCGCAAACCCCATCTCATTTCTTATGTAAACAACAACACCGTCGTTTTGGTTGTAATTACGTGTCGTTGAGAAACTTGAGTATATATACGGTAATATATACGGTCGAATTGAGAAAACCTCCTACTTTTTTTGAAGTCGGTTAAAAATGACCAATTCCGTTTTTCAAGGGATTATTTGTTATAGCGCCTTGTAAAAAGGAATAACTAAATTTCAAATACGGAAACTTTGCATAAGGAACCATACTACCATGCGGATATACCATTATATTAGTAAAACACGTGCCACCACTCAACATACCGGCAAAACGCATGTTATCGTAGTATTCCGTTATGGCACCAGCAACTGCTAATAAAAGGTTGACATCAAATAGAAAGTTCACTTCCCAAATAATAACAATATAATATTACGGTTTACCGAGTGATTGAGGATACCGGGAACCCATACGCCCAACCCCTCTCTACATTTACATGCCCTTTTCCCATCTCCCAAAGGCAGGCAACGCACCTGGTGTTGTGGGTGTTCATGGCGGCGGTAATCGCTTACCATCAGGTGATACGCCTGCTTGCTTACCCTCGGCGATTGTTTCTAATCACATCTGTTAATAAAACTCTGCTTAGTTTGTGAATATATATTCACAAAACTCATAGTATTAGGCAACTGATATAAATACATACATACTTTTAGTAAATACACACATAATATACATAGAAAACACCCAAACCCCGAAACGAATATTTGCAAATCAATTTGAACATTTGGTCCCACCCGGGAATTGAACCCAAGACCTTTAGCTCAGCAGTCACATACGCTACCACTAGGCCATCGAGGCAATTAATGGGTTGATATTATAATCATAAAACTGTACAACGTGAAATTTACTTCAAATTCTTGTTTTCGATAACCCTCTGATAAGGGACTTTCTACCTTAAGCTTTAAATCAACTAAATTTGTTTTATATTTTCATACAAATCATTATAGAAAATCAGATAATCAGAAATAAAATCAGATGCAATTTTAGACAGATCCTCACCCAAGTTGGCCGTGTAGAACAAAAAGTTTTCACTTGACTCCTGGAACCACCAATCACAACTTCATACGTACGTGAGCAGAGTTTAAAATTTACGAGTAACTGAAACTTCAGCGGTTCAATTTTTATGTTGATCTATTACCGAAACGTTTCGAGCTTAACAAACTCCAAAATCGATTTAGGATGTGATTTTGATTGGTTGAAAATCTGTTATATGTCTTAAGTAATAAGAATACCAGCAGAAGATTATAAAGAGACTGGCTGACCCACGCAACTTCGTTTGCGCCTTATATTGCCCGTAGCGTGAAACTTTCCCCCGTTTTTGAAACATTCTTCATTGTTGCTCCGCTCCTATTAGTAGTAGCGTGATGATATATACCCTATAGCCTTTCTCGATAAATGGACTATCCAACACCGAAAGAATTTTTCAAATCGGACCAGCGGTTCCTGAGATTAGCGTGTTCAAACAAAGAAACAAACAAACAAACAAACTCTTCAGCTTTATATATTAGTATAGATAATTATCAAATTATATTTAACCTAAACACATTTAGTTTCAAGTACTGTGGGCTCACAGTCCTGTAAATAATCCTTAAATTAATTTGTTTTTAATCCATTGTTCATTATCTGGAATAACGTCAAACTTTGAATTAACTTCGGCGAATTTGCTACCGATAAAATAGATACTGTCAATCAGTTGGCGAGCTTTATAGTCTAGTAATTTGATCTTCACTGCTAAGTCGAAGATCATAGGTTGAGCATTTGACTAACTGTGACCTTAATACTAATTTGTCCAAACAAAAGAGAGTGTGCCATGGTAAGCCAACAAAAGGCAGAGATAGTAAAATATTGTAAAAGCTTAAATTGGTGCCTGTTTTTATTTTACCTGCAGTGTACGTGAGAGCTACAGCACTAAACGCCACTAGCCTGCTATAAAATATTCGTTTCGTTTTAATTAATTTAAATAAGACACTTGCACGAGATATAAAATCTTTATGGTAGTTTTGAGTGCTACTGATTTAAAGGAACATTACAGAAAAAAAAATGAGGTAGAGGTTCTAAGAATAGCTCTGTTTTGTTTATCTATCCTGTCCTGATAATTCTATTGGTTAATGAACCCGCATGATGCCGCAATGAGGCAGAGTTTGTGGCTTAAGAGTTCCACCTAGAATAAATATAATATGATAAGGACAATAAACCTGTATACGTATGCATGTAATTAATTAAATCGACCCGAGCCTAACAGTGTTACCCGCGGTACCACAGTAAATGCCGGTAGCGCCGCGGAGTGAAGCGGTCTAAAAAAGTAGCCTAAAACACTTCTTAATACTTCTTAGAAGAGAGGAGACCCGAGTCCTCTCTTCTAAGAAGAGGTTGTTGATGATGCATTTAGTAAAGAGTTAATAATTTGAAATTACAAACAGACGCTTTAATTTTATTTATTGTTAGAGAATAACTGTACCGTAGCTCCCACTGTACAGCAACTTATTGAAGGTTCTAAGTTTAGCTTCAGCTCACACAGGAATGATGCACAATCATTAACCTTTCTAACTCTCTTTTTCCTCTATAAAGGTCTAAGCAGCTATTTCACATCAGAGTAAGTTAATATTTTAAATTGCAGATTCCCGAGATAGAAGAATTACCTATTCATTGTCGAAGTGGTACACAAACTAGCAATTTTTCCATCTTTAGTAACCTAACACTAGTCATGAACAGTTCAAAGTATTATCAGACATGTTATAGCACGCTGTTAACACAAGACATATCTATTGAATGTTATTCTATCAAAGACCCCTGTTGCTTACTAAATGTGGTATATCCATTTTGGAAATAAATTTCATTTCCACTCGTTTTAAATTCTACTCACAATGGATCCGAGTGAGATAATATTTCAGCGCCTGCCAATGGTAATGCGAGAAGGTATTTGATAAAACTTCGATAAAGTGTCGGACTTTTTTACATTGAGTTAGGACTTCTTCATATGTCTATTTATACGTGTGAATCAGATTCAACTATTTTACAATATTAGGTACTTGTGAGTTTTGCTTTAGCAAACGGCGGCAATAAAATCACAGAAGTTCATGTTAACACCTTGTTCAGTGTTTTTAAAAGTATTAGTCATTTCATTACTTAAAATATTTGTCAGAAGTAACAATACGGGCATCTAATTTCAAATTAGTTAAATCCTATTAACAATTATTTTTACGGGAATTAACGCGATCACTTATTAAAAGGTATTACATACCTCTGATTTGCCTGACGTTTCGACCAGGTTGCACTGGCCGTGGTCACAGGCTGACTGGCTCAGCGGCGCACGCCCTCCGTCGTCGAATCCGTGGAGTAGAAGTTTGTTCGTCCACCCGCACTTTCTAGATATTTTTAAGAAATTTGTTTCGCCATGTACCGTCACATACCACACTAACAGTGTCCCTATTCTGTAAGCAAACCGATGTGCTCCTATTCTGGTGTTTATCCGACTGCGCAGAAAAGCGAGTTGGTATGTTTTTTAACACTGGATTCCACGCTGTAGATAATTTAAAACCATCTTCTCGATTGAAAGTTTTATGTTTTTTAATTTCAATCGCTTCACGTACAACTCTTGAGTAAAAGTGACGTTCGGTGGAGAGGACTTGCGTGCGGTGAAATTCAATCCAGTGGTTGATGCCTGCATCGAGTGCATGTTCTGCAACCGCTGACTTGCTCGTCTGTCGGTTCTTCACAGCAGCTAAAAGTTAGTATAGTTAAATCCTGTACGATGATGAATTTGAACACATTTACGTGGGCTGTTCCAAAAATAGTTAATGAAATGAAAAATAGTTAGAATATAACTAAAGTCTATTTACAGCTTTTCAAAATATTCTCCTCCAATCCCAATGCACCTATGCGTTCGGGTTAACTAGCTTTCAAAACATTAAAAAAAGCTGTCTTGCGGGAGGTCGAAAAATAACCAAATTCTTTGACGGCCTCGTCTGCAGTTCTAAATTTTCATTCACGAAGTATTTTTATTTACAATGAGCAATTTAAAAAAATGCATGGAGCTAAATCTGGGCTTTACGGAGGATGGAGAGCTGCTGAGATGCTGCTTCGTGAGAGGATCTTAGCTATATAATAAATAATAAATATTTCGGACATCTAACACACAACGCCGTCTAGTCCCAAACTAAGCAGAGCTTGTATTATGGGTACTAGACAACTGATATGAATACTTATATACTTTTTTTTTGTAAATGCATACATATTATACATAGAAAACACCCAAACTCCGAAACAAATATTTGCAGATCATACAAACATTTGTTCCGACCCGGAAATCGAACCCGAGACCTCAAGAACAGCAGTCGCGTACGCTACCACTGCGCCACCGAGGCATATATCCCTTATACGCCAGTTGTAGGAATGTAGGATACATTTTACAAAGTTCCTCCTTTGAAATTTTCTAACTATAAATTTTCACCAATCAACACGATGGTATTTTTGCTCATCGGTGAGAGAATGAGGTATCCATCGCGAAGTAACCTTCCTAACTTTAAAGTGTTCGTGTAGGAAGGTGGAAACTACCTGTGATCCAATGTTTAGTCCAGCCTGTATGTAATATGTCTATTCTCTCGCAATAGCCACTCTCCCCTGATGACGGTTTCATGTGTTACTGCAGTTAAGTAATTGTAGCTAACGCAGGAGCAGACTCTCCATAAGAAGCCTGTAAATTATCTTGAGATTCCTTGAAGTTTAACCCTCGTTTATAATCATAAAAAATCATAGCACGAAGAGCTTCCCGCGAGATGTCCACTGTTGCAAACAAAAGAGTGACAGATAATCTTTAAAGTAACATATTTAAAAAACTACACATATGTGGCCAGTAATTTTCACAAAGGTTTATGTCGAAATTAGCCGTCCAAAGCATATCCAAATTAGTTTCATGAAAAAAGAAATTGTATTTAATTTTTGAGATCAGAAAAACACACACACACCCATTGTTTCATAGAAGTATAATTTAGAATCTTTATCTAATTGATTTTTCTGATTGTAGCTCTAACTCTTCCGTGTCAGAAGACTCAGTCCAGAAGACTTATAGAGTATATTAAATGAGTAGGACCTAATCATGGTGCACGAAATCTAGTTGATTAAAACATAATGTTATCTAAATTTTGCAATATTATTTAATGAAACATAAATATATTTATGTTTTGGTTCCTAAAGTGTTTACTTCTGATATCGCAAGGTGTGAGAAAATTAAAAACAATTACTCAAATTACGTCTTGTTTTTATCTACGTCGACTGCCTATAGGAAAGGAGCTTACTGACAATAGTGCTAAAATAATAATAAAACAAAATAAAATAAACATTTCAATCTGTCTAAATTTAATGTAAAGTCTTTGAAAGTGATATGAAATCTGTTTATCAAATTATTTTTCTTCTGTATATTACGTTAGTAATAATAGTTAATTTGGACCAAGGAATGAAGAGGTCCAATAAAAGATTACCTTAGGCCTATGATGATGGTATGAAGCGCATATTTGATGCTAAAATTTACTGTCACTGTAAAGCTCAGTCAAGCAAAGTTATCATTAAGTGTCTAAATGAGTTTTAGAGGAAGAATAATAATGTAAGTGGAGAGCCAGTAGTTTTAATTAATTTACCTTGTTCTGCTTTGATTATCCATCTGAAGAGCATTGGCGTCAGATGGCTAACCTTAAAAATCACCCAAATTAAACATCTGTTACTTACACTACCTCCTTGACTATTGAATCAAGATCAATTTATAATAACAACATTTGCTATAATATTTACAAATAATGACATTGCTTGCATGAGAAGTAACTGTTATTATCTGTTTGGTTGTCATATACTCATTGTAAGTTTGTTAGTCAAGCTAAGACAATTCAAATATCTTCATATCGAATAAATTAAACTCGCTTCTTTTAAAGAAAAAATGATTTCAAAAGTGCTGCAACTCATCAATAAAAGAGTAGTTCGAAAATTCAAGAACTGAGAAGAACTAAGAATTAAGTTTAAAAGTGCAAACTCTGTAACTTAATTTCAAGCATAGTTTGCAATAAATCAAATTTAGCTTGAAAAGCGCTATTTCGAGATTGAAATTTACCCAACGAATGAAAATTGACAGAAAGAATGAAGATTTTCTGCTTTATGGTCATAATAACTGCTATCGAAGCGAATTCTCCACGGAAATATTGCGACATAGTTTCCAACGATCCTACAAAGCACTGCTACGTGAAAGAAACTTTGACGAGTATTCCACACAGTCCCAACCAACTTTCTGTGGACAAAACTACTAACACGTTGTACTTCAGCTTCGATTTCGGCCAAGGAGAGTACGTGCCAGCCATCCTCAACATCGAGACCAAATCTCTGAGTGTTCTAAAAGGCGTTAAAGATGCTTTTGCCATAGCCAACGATAATGCTACCGGAGATATGTATTTTGGCGGCAGCCACGGCATCTATAAATACAACGCCAACAAAAAGCTTTTGCAAAGGTTAAATTTCAACAATTTGGATATTTGGTGGCTGTTTATAAAAAATCAGATATATTTTATTAAATTTCCAAGTCTGGTAGCTTTTTATTACGTTAATAAAAAAGTGAAGCCAGTGCCAGAGCTCAAAGACAACGTAGTTCATCAATTTGTAATGGATAAGGATGACAATATTTTCTTCATAAACGGTACTGGTTTATTTGGCATCAAAAATAATGATAACCAGCCAATTTTATTGAGGGATCATCCAAAATTTCTTGGAATAACGACGGATAACAATGGATTTGTGCATGTTTGCAGTGAAGATGGGATCTTTGTTGTAACAAGTGTGATCCAGAAAGTAAAGAAAGTGATTAACGCGCAAGGTGTATTGGGTATAACTTTTGATAGTTCTAACAATCTGATTTATTCAAACTCACACGATATATTTAGACTAATTCCTGTGTATGGTGGTTTATTTAGCGAAGGTAATGAGTAAATGTTAAAATATTCTTTTATTTTTATTGCGATCGCTCCTCAATCTAAGGAAAAGAGTTCTTTGTTTGCAGCCGTTTGTAATGAGAGACCTAGACTGTCAACGTTTAGTTCTTACTAGCCGACCCACGCAACCTCGTTTGCGTCTCCTATTGCCCGTAGCGTGATAATTTTCCACTGTGTTTGTAACATTCTTCATTGGTGCTCCGCTCCTGTAGGTCTTAGCGTGATGATATATAGCCTATAGCGTTCCTCGATAAATGGACTATCTAATACTGAAAATTATTCAAATCGGACCAGTAGTTCCTGAGATTAAGGCGTTCAAACAAACAAACTCTTCAGCTTTATAATAATTGTTTAGATACCTTTTGTATTTATTTTTTACAAACATCACATACGTTACGTACTTAAGGTTAGTAGAGATTACGCCAAATAGATAAAGTTCGACAAAAACGATAAAAGACAGTACTTTACTGTAATAAAAATGATATGAACAATATGTCATCATATAGCTGATGATATATAGCTAGCTAGCTGATATATATTCACCCCGCGATATAACCCGCGGTAGTTGTCGTAAAGGTATAAAAAAAAAAAAAAAATATGCAGCCCAGTCACCGAAAGTCATCATTTCTACCAATAGTTTTTTTTATTACTTACTTCTTATTCGTCGATGCGACCTAATTTCTATCAGAATACTATTATTCTAAACTATCGAGTTTCAAGTACTTTTATGGAAATTAAAATAATTGTTTAAACATAGTTTATAGCATATTACTGTTAAGTAAAGAAGATTATTAACATTCGACATTAAGTAAAATTATTTATTAGTAAAAAACCCGACTACGTCAATATCTGCCATCTTTATTATTATTTTCTTTAATAAAACATATCTATACTAATATATAAAGCTGAAGAGTTTGTTTATTTGAACACGCTAATCTCAGGAACCGCTGATCCGATTTGAAAAATTCTTTCAGTGTTAGATAGCCCATTTATCGAGGAAGGCTATAGGCTATATATCATCACGCTAAGACCTACAGGAGCGGAGCATCAATAACGAATGTTACAAAAACGGGGGAAAATTATCACGCGGGCAATAGGAGACGCAAACGAGGTTGCGTGGGTCGGCTAGTAAGTTATATGTGTATTCTTAATCACCGTTACAAATTCTTTATTATGATACCACACACTTATTGGCGCCATAAATTCTTAGTTATGTTTTTTCTTTTATTTTGATGTACCCATGTGACTCTCACGACTAAGACAAATCTATTGACATCATCACATAAAAATACGAGAATCCCTTTAGGCTCTAGAGCATGCCAAAGAAATATACATACATAAAACTCCTTCTTTCGCAGTCGGGTAAAAAGACAATGAATAACAGCAAATTTCAACCCCTGGCCAACCTATTCTTCAGAAAGGTGATAAATGAAATAATTACCTTTGCTTTAGAAACCAGTTTTGCATTTTTATAAGTCTCTACGTCTGCAAAATTAAAATCACGTCGAAAATTTCCTTAAAATTCTATATTGGCATTCCAACATTTATATTTTATGCCGACCACGAACCTGGCAGGAACTTTGTTAATTAAATACTTACCTTGAATATTTTATAAGCCAGTACTTTTATATTCTATCCGGGAACTGGTCTTTAGGTAGCTGGTATGGATGAAAGGATAGAAAAAATACAATTCACTAAAAAGAGAAAATAATAATTTAACGATCAATATCGACAGATTCGTTAGTATCTGTTTCATATTTTTGGATTCTGTAGCAAAAAGGGTAAAAACGATTAAAATTGAAAATTGATTCCCAAAAAGGAACCTTTTTGATTAAAAATCTTATTTTGAATTGTTTTTACTTTTTTTTTTATTGGCCTAACTAGGGCACGGCCTTGTTACCGTTGCCGATAAAAAATGGCTCTACTTTTGAAGTTTCTGCAAGTTCATTATACCCCCGACAAACAACTGAGTACAAAATAAGCAATGGTATCCTAATTGATTCTGTACCCAGATTCGAGACGAACGACATGTTTTGTATCCTTTGCTTGATTTTTCCTTTTTGTAAATTTTCTAAAAATGAATCCTAGCTAGATCCTTTAGATTTGTCGTCCACGAAGCCCACTGCAAACTAAATTACATGAACATCGTAAAAGCCGTTTCCGAGATTCAGATTAAACATATATACTAGAATATCTCGTTCAAAGGTATTAGATATAGATGATGACATTTTGTTAACATACTTTTAGAATTTTGTTAAAAGCCTAAAATTACCTTTAAAGTCGTAATTACGTCTTGTAAATACCATTTATTGTAGTATGTCAAAAAACTCACTGCCAGACCATCACCTTAGCGAAGATGCAAGTATTCCGTGTTGAATCGCTTTCTACAATTGCTAACACCTCTATTTTCTCGTATTACTGGCTAATATTTTGTTTTGGCTTCGTAGATGACGTCATTCCCAAGCATTTGTTAGTTTTCTAATAACGTTTAGATTTGTTGAATACCAACTTGGATAGGAAGGCTGGTGTCGTCTTTTATGCTTCCTTGTGCCGCGAAATAAAACTCTAAAACAACAAATCATAATTTGGGCCATCAAATACATACTGCGGCACATCGCTGTAAAGGCCTACCCTACGAACGACAGTTGTAATAAATTTTTATATTTACGAGAGGCTTTTAATTAAAACACAATGACGTTGCTCTTTAGAAGCCTTTTGTTCAGCAACCCTTCGCAAATCGCAATGTTCAAGGACATAGGATATTAAAATCTCTGTATATGTCTAACACTTTCTGGGTTTTAATGGACAATATTATTAACATCACCTATCTCATACATGGCAATCTGATACCAAACTAAACAGATTCTGTATTATTCTTACCATACAGCTGATAAATATACTTAAATATTTCTAAATACGCACATGTTACAGATAAATGATAAATAACGATAAGATTAATTTGACGGCATGGTTGGCTTACTGGTTTGTATATATTATTAGTCCTGGGCGGGAATCGAATACACGACTTCTGGCTTAGCAGTCAGGGTCACTAACCAATTGATTTAAGGATGCATAAGGATGATAAAACAAAACGAAAAGAAGCAAGACCAATCTAAATATCAATGTTATTTCCTACACATGTCACACAGCCTGGCCACGTCAAAAGCCCCGTTAACGCGGCAAATTGATCCTCAAATTGTATATAAATAAGTTTTAGAATGTTGATTATGAATTCCCGATGTAAAAATAAGTTCAGATACCCTTTCACAGTAACTATGTCTAAGTCACGTACCGTTTGACTGTGGATCGTAAAATTTTACGTAACTTCATACTACCTTTGCGTAATACTGTGTAATACGCGTAATTTCATCCGAACAACGGCAATGTGCCAAACGCAAATGGGTACGAAAAATAAAACGCGACTTAGGGTTGAACCACACGTATCCGCAGTTACTGGGTCGATGCGTTAAAGTGGGGTAATTTTGTCTGTGCAAATATCGTTGCAAAATTTAACTGTGTACCATTTGTTTCAAATGTAACAGAATCACTTATAAAATCTTGCATAAACTGATGATGTGACAGAATGCCAGACCATTCATGTATTTGCCAGACAGTGAATAATCATTCTTTGATAATATTAACAGCTAATAATTTTAGCAATTTGTTCTATAGGTACTCAAACATTAGCAGTAACATTTTTTTTTTTAATTATCCAGCTGGATAGAGTATTTTCATTTTTCTAGTTTTTGTCTTGGTTTAAAAGTAAATAATTGTTCTGTCATTAGATTGCTATACCGTTTATATCATCTAAACCATTAGGTTATGATTTAAATTATAGAAATGGTAAATTCCAAAATCTAGGTCCACGACATACACTAGCAACAGAGTGGTACAATGTGGTTTATTTCAGGACTATAAACGAAGCATTCAAGAAACCTTAGATCCATTACTGTGCAACTCGCATATATTCTCTCATTAAAATAGAGTCAGCAATTACTGTAACTTGCCTCATTAAGTAAAGTCAAGTTTTATGTTCTGAAACATTGTGTTTAAATTATGTTAGAGTTTTCTGTCTAAGTTATTGTGATTTACTTTAAAACAAATTTTACTAACACGCTCACCAATTTTACAGCTGTAATTTGCAAAGCTGAATATCCGTACAAGAACAATATTTTGTACACCATTAAATTGTTAAACATCATACTTTCCCTTCGAGAAGAATATACACAAAGATCCATAGAACCACACGCAATGCCTACATCGCTAATCAGTATGTTGTATCATCATTGTGAATCAGATCACAGATAGACAAATACGTTTATATCTTACTAGCTGACCCACGCAACCTCGTTTGCGTCTCGTATTGCCCGTAGCGCGATAATTTTCCCCCGTTTTGGAACATTCTGCATTGTGCTCCGCTCCTGTAGGTCTTAGCGTGATGACGCATAACCTATGACCTTTCACGATAAATGGGCTACTTTACACTGAAAGAATTTTTCAAATCGGACCAGTAGTTCCTGAGATTAGCGCGTTCAAACCAACAAAAAAACTGTTCAGCTTTATATATTTGTATAGATATACCTTCGTTAAGCCCACTGCGGCTAAATTTCCTAGTTTCACTTTTAATTCGTCTTATTTTAGTTCTTTAAATATTTCATCTGCCTAATTCGCTAATCCCATATCTATTATGTCTGCAATATTTAGCAGTATTCTGTAGTGTGTAATCAGAAGGATGAAATCGGTTTTTAACCGACTTCAAAAAAGGAGGAGGTTTCTCAATTCGACCGTATATATATATACATATTTTTTATGTGTATTCGTGGATAACTTCGTAGTTTATGAACCGATCTTGAAGATTCTTTTTTCTGATGATGAGATGATAAGGACATTAATATCTGAGTATGGCATCCACGAGAAATAGAGTCGAACCTTGAAGTCGGTTTTATTTTTGTTAATTTGTTAAAATTGTACTTGTATCATAAAGTAAGGGAACAGTGTCTATATCTAGGTCTAAGAACTAACTGTCAAATACGAAAAAGAACAATTGCATCTAGCTACAATGAACTCAGTAACATTCAATGCGTTAAGTGTGAAACATCTTTAAAGACAGTGACGCATCAGTACCTAATGGCTGCTCTGCGATGCATTACGTGCAAAGTGACGTCCAATGCTTATGAGATTTCTTCATTCGTAAGCTTATATTTCTTCATTCATAAGCTTTTTCGTAGGCCTGAATATTTTTTATGTAGTCTAAATTGTACTTCATAATGCCTACAATGTTAAATATTATTGGTAGGATCACAAGAGGAAATATTTATTTATAGAAAAATCTAAATAAATCTAATTTTGCCCTCATTTCAGATTTTAGTTTGATTGCGAAAGTTGATGATTAAGCTCAAAGGTAAAATGTAAATAGATTTTTTCTTTCGGTTTGCCATTAAAGCGGTGTTATGGTTTACAATCATTTTACAATATACGTATAATATTTGGACATCTAAACACACAACGCCATCTAGTCCCAAGATAAGCAGAGCTTGTGTTATGGGGTACTAGACAACTGATACAAATACATTTATACTTTTTTTTTTGTAAATACATACATATTATAGATAGAACACACCCAAACTCCGAAACAAATATTTGTAGATCATACAAACATTTGGTCCGACCCGGGAATCGAACCCGAGACCTCATGATCAGCAGTCGCTCACGCCAAGCGCTAGACCAACGAGGCAGTCATATATATATAGTATTATAACTAACGCATCCATTCGAAAATTCTCTCTATTTATTACAAATGTGTTTGTTCTATGTCCCTGTAACGTAAATATTGGACAATAGTAGTCTACTCTTTCTGAAATCGAGTCAAGCGCTACACTGCATTGGAAATGATGCACTGTGAGTCACAGAATGTTTCTTTGGCAAGTCGATAAATTTAATATCCGTTGAAGATGTCAACCACACAACAGACAGTGGGACTGGACTTCTTTAGATAGTAAGTTGTGTTACTTTGAATCTATTTTATTATTAAAGTAAGTGGAGCTATAAATGAAAGTTATTATGAATAGAGTTTTTATAGACGTTAAAACGTATTTTCAACCCCCGACGCGAAAAAAGGGGTGATATAAGTTTGACGTGTTTATCTGTCTGTTGTGGTCGGTTGTTTCTTTATTTTTTTCTTTAAATAGTGATTTTTAGCGGTAGTGAATGGTTAAGATATAAGAATAGCCAAGTCCTTTTAGACCATAAATGTAAAAAAGTCAAGTGTATATTGAAAGAACCACTCCCTTTGTTGAATCCCGTAGTTCATTACTTAAACAAGTAACAACTGTGCCTGGATAATTCTTTCTGAAACGAAATTTATCAAGAAGGTAAGTTTGTTGGTAATGTTATAAAATAAAATATCCAAATTTTAGTTTGAAAATTTCTGAAATAAAACACGTAGTAATGCAAGAATGAATTATTACAGAAAATATATCTTAGGTAAGTACATTTTATCTAAGACCACATCTTGTACATTTGGCGTCACTGAAACGTGGACACGGTCACGCGAAATATCTTGAGAAAAATACCAAAATGTTCCTCCAACGCATAACATCAACGAGTGTCACGTCGTCACGTTTGAACATTTTATTTTTCGCAATGGACATCACGAAATATATATTTATATATGTATTTAGGTGTTCTGCACAAAATACGGCGCGACCACGTAATGCATTATATCAGTAAAAATATTATTTACCACATGTTTGGTTACCAAACACACACACATAGGTATAGTACCTATTTTGGAACCCATAATGTGGTAACGTTCACTAGTAAATCTAGCCAAACTCCATGAATCCAGGTAATTTATTGAATACCATGGCATCTCTTCTTAAATTAATGCGGAATGTGACCATGCGTTTCGTTATTGGAAAATTTAACTATTTCTGTCAAGATTAACTACAATTTTTCTAGTTTAAAGTCATTGCCTTTGTTTAACTTTTGAGGTCGTCAAAAATGAGGGAGGTGATGAAAGTGTCATGCTTTACCGTGATGGGCTGGTTCCGTCGCTGTGACGCTAGGATACTCACAAGATACCTGTGTTAGACGATTCCTTTATAGTTTTTCATAGAATGAATAAGATTGCCGCAACCCAATTTATCCAAAATTATATTTCGTTATGTTTATAAGTAATAGCTGACATCCCCAATTACTTTTATTTTAATTTTTTTTTATTTGTTAACTTATCCCACTAAATTGTGCACACAGCAGTTAAAAAATTCATCAATTTTGTATGGTTAATGAGAACTTCGGCCGGCAAACAGTTTACAGTTGGCCAAATTTTAAGTGAATAAAATGTACATTAGATTTTTGCAAGAACTTAGAGACCTCCTGTCAGTATAAATAGGAATATCCAAGACTCAAAATCAACATGGCCGCCCCTACAGATAAAGTAATGTGTTTTTACGTGGGACGCACGCTGCATGCGACCTGTGTTTCTCATACACATGTATTCACACTCATACATCGATGTGTGCTTGTGAGTTTCATGTCTTTTTAATTCGTTATGTAGAGTTTACTGATGCAATCTGATACGTGGTGCAGTACTTTCAGTATAACTTACTTTTAGCTCTGTGATTTTAAAACAAGACTATAGGCGACTAAATTGATATTCATTTTTCATCTGAAAAACTGACGATGTCTAGAGTAGCTATGTTAGTTCTTTTATTTTCTTTTAGATAGATAGACAGATTAGATTATATCCCGGGTCCTTTAAGCATCTCACAAGGCCGCCATAGTGTGGGTCACTATCCTGCTCTGTCCACGTTCACATTGAGAATAGTGACCACCACTTTTGAATTCTACTTCTGGATGGATTCCATCAGGCAGAGTTGAGTCATTTTGGTAGCTTGATCATAAAAAAAAGATAGGTTAAAGCCCAGTCAATTAGTAGTAGAAGCAATTCAACACGATCTCACTGTGTGAAAGTCAAATTTCGATACAATTCGTCCGTTTTTGTACAGAAATTCGATTTCATCTAGTAACTGGATTGTAGAAGTCTGTTGGTAAAACAACGAAGTTGAGACGTCTAGTAGTAGACTTAAAGCCACCCCAACCTTATTTATTGGTAGCAGAGCCACGTTTATTTCAGCACGAACGGGCCGGCTCGACCGGGGCGGTATTACCCTCGCACATAAGACCAACGTAAAATGACAGCATTCGTGCTGTCGTGTTCCGTTGGTGAGTGCGAGACCGGAGGCCCAATGATACAGAAGCATCTCATAAGACCACCCCACATATGAGTATGGTAACCACTACTCTTGGATTCTGCTGTAACTTTCTATCAAGCAGAGAACAGTCCCTTTTGCAGTCCCATTAATATAAATAAAGAATAATTTGGGATGAAGACTTGAAAGAAAAATCATCTGAATCGGTGGTTATTTCCATCATGTGATTCCTTTGCGATTACCGTCCTATATCATAAAAAAAATTAAGCTCTGCAACCCACGTAATGAGAACACAAGTGTGTCTTACATCTGTTTGTTCATTTCAGCTTCATTAGAAATATTATGCTAATTGTTACTATTATACTCTGCTATGTTACTGGAGAAAATTTACTATTTAAAATGACTACCTTTACTATCCTACTAATATTATAAAGGCGAAAGTTTGTAAGGATGGATGGATGTTTGGATGTTTGTTACTCTTTCACGCAAATACTACTGAACGGATTTGGATGAAACTTTACAGTAATATAGCTTATACATCAGAATAACACATAGGCTACTATTTGCCGCAATAACCGACATATACGCGGGCGGAGCCGCGGGCAACAACTAGTTTACTATATCTCGTTTAATGTAAAAAGCTTATCGAAATAATACTCCACACTGTTACTGCTAGTTATAAATAAATAAATACAATACGGCCATCACTGGAAATACCAATTACATGCATTTAATCCTTTGTGTGTTGTATTCAGCGCATATTGAAATCGTTACAAGAATATCTTCATCGAAATGTGTTGTACGACTATAATCTGATGTAATATTTGCATAGATACAGTATTTTTGTGCAATCTTTTTAACATTTTTGCCGTATTTCCATGTGTTTATGGTGTATAACTTAGTATTAATTTCTGAAACGTATAATATAATGAAATAGGAGTCCTATGAAAAAGGTGGACTGCAACCGGTTTATGATATTATAAAACTTTTTTTTAAATAATTTCATTGGAATGATGATAAGGAAAGAAAAGTTGAGGGTCTCAACTTTTATGGTTCCGTAATATTCTGTGTAAGGGTCAGCGCCGACGGGCGGAGTAACGGTGAAGAGTCTAATTAAGTAACAATTTAAATTGAAACTAATATTCTTTAAAATACAACTGTATTTGATACAACAAAATCTATGACGGCGAGTTGCGGCGAGCGACGGTTGCTTTTACTGTGTCGTCTCTACGCTGCCACTTTGTCCGTTAACTCTTAATTTAAAACTTTCTTTTCAACAAGTTTTTATTAGCTTCACCTGCATGATTGCTTCAAACTAACTTTGTTAAGGGTGTTTTTTTAGTTTCATATTTCTTCTGTTTTTTTCTTTCAGAATATTTTTTATAAGTCTAGTAATCAAAGTAATAGTCTAGTTACAAATTAAGAAGTCATTTCTTGAGCAAGAGTAAACTATTTTATCAACAACCCATTACGTGTTGGGCTCGGGTCTCCTCTCAGGGGAGGGTTAAGGCCATACGTCTCCACGCTGGTCAAGTGCGGGTTGGGGACGGGCAAGACAACGTTGTGGTCACGTAATCTTGGCGTTGGATGTTTTTAAGCCGCCTTAAGGCCTCCAACTAAGCTTCTGACTGTTATCCACTGGGATCCACTGCTTAACGTGACCTCCGAATCACGAAGACGCTCATGGTATAGAGCCACTAGCGGTCACCCATTCAGGTTCTGACCGCGCCGCGTTGTTTACCTTCTGTGATTGTTTCTAATTACCAAGTGCAACTGAGCTATGAGCGGCGAGTGCCTTATGAGGGAGAAGCGAACTATTTTAATGAATGTTTGCTAAAATAATTAAAGTTTTCGTTCAGAATGAAATACCAATGTTAGGATGCTTACTCGTCATCAAAACTCGCTACCTATTTGTATTCAGTGTTCACTTAAATCTGTGAAAAATTCTTCTTCTTTTTCTTTTGATGAAATGGCCACCAGCCGGATCTCTCGGATCAGCTATTTCTGTCAATGTCAAGTGTTTATAGTCTTCAAATCATAAGTCTTTAAGTCTTTGTCGTGATGAAATTAATGTTAAAAAATATATAAAATATGGATGAGATGAAATGGGGACCGTCTTTCGAAACAACCCAAACAACTATCCCTCCTATCCTGTGAAAAATTACTTCATTTTTAACCGACTTCAAAATAAGGAGGAGGTTTCTCAATTCGACCGTATGTATATATTTTTTTTATCTGTGTTCGCGGATAACTTCGTCATTTATAAACCGATTTTGATGATTCTTTTTTTAATGGAAAGAAGATGTCTCAATGAAAGAAGATGGATGTGGTACCATGATGAGGACATCAATATCTGATGATGGCATCTAAGAGAAATCGAGTCGAACTTTGAAGTCGGTTTGATTTTTGTTAAAATTATACTTGTACATTTTGTAAAGGTGCTAAAGTTTGTGTCATGAGAATTTAAAATCTCGATGGTGTAACATTGCTATAATTTTTTTGCAGGCGTTAAAAATATTCCTTCTTGTACTCGTTTGAATTAGTCTTTTGCGCATAAAGATAGTCCAGAAGTGTATATTACTCATAAAATATAGAAGATATTACTGAAAAGTTGCCTCATATTTTAGGGATGTATAGAAAACTCCGTAAATAACGTAAAACGCTAACATTTTTAATCTTATCTTCAATGTTTATATTTCCCTCATCTTTTATGAAAATAGTTTCCTTTCTAATATAGTACAAAACTGCATTATAATTTGTTTTCTAAAAAGTCCTCCTCTTAAAAAGTATTTGTTGAAAAACAAAATAGGCAACATACCAAATACATTAAGTTGCAAGAGTAGGTACAAATAGGTAGTCTATACAATTAATTAAAATTGAAATGTCTGTTTTTAATTTCAAATTAATGACTTTATAGAAAGTACTAGCTGTTGCCCGCGGCTTCGCCTGCAGGTATGTCGGTTATCGCGACATATAGTAGCCTCTGTGTTATTCTGTTATGAGCCATATTACTGTTAAGTTTCAGTAGTTTTTGCGTGAAAGGGTAACAAACACACACACACATCTTTACAAACTTTCGCCTTTATAATATTAGTGTGATAGTAGGATAAGATAATATTAGTAGGATGGTATTTACATAAAAAACAATTTTTAAATTTTTTTCTGTCTGTTTGTTCCGTCTAATAACTAGAACGTCTTGACTGATTTTGACAGAAATTTCACTGATAGATAGCTGATGATATAAGGAGTAACTTAGACTACTTTTTAAGATTAGTTTCGTAACACTGCGGGGCTGAGTTAGTTCGGTACCAAATCGCAACCTAAAATAAACAAAAAACTCTTATTTTCAGAATCAACGTTATTTTCAGAACGTACGTAACTGTAAGCTTTCTATTAAGTTAAACAATATAAGCCAGTTAGACCGACACACCAGTATTTCTATGTACAGACTGTTGTTAGGTTTTAGATGTGAATAATTTAAAATAATCAGTAACTTTTGATAATGCCTTAGGCCAGAACTGGTCAAGTTACTTTTTAGAAGAGCGTAACGTCATGTACGAGGTCCGAAATAGCAACTTAAGGCGCCGGCTCATGCCGTGTGCTGTTCCGCAGGACACTCCTGTGGAACGTGGGATATGACTGGACCCGTCGAGGTCGAATCTCACCTAGGCTGGGCGTAATTTGTTACGCTGATGACACTGTGGTCACAACCTGGGGTTGAACTCCCATTAAATAGTGGAATAATAAGTACAAGTGAGTTTAATCTCAAGAATGAATTTTAACAAGTTCCACCAAATGCTGACAATCGAGAGTATAAATTATAAAAGTTACTATGAAGTTTACAAAAATCTACACCGCAGTTATGATTTCCCAGGAGATCGTCAACATAACGAGACATTTGGAAAAATAATGGCGGTAAATTTTAGGCAAATTACTTCTAAATTTAATAAAACGAGCATAGATAAATTAACTTAAATGGTTTATTAAATTTGACTCAACCACTAGCCTATAGAAACCCTAAGAGGGAATAAGTCTTATAATACTTTTTTATAAATGCTATAAAGGCGATAGTCTGTATGGATCTACGAGTGTTTGTAAGTTTTTCACACAAAAACGGCTGAACGGACCTGGATGTAATTCGGCACAAAGATAGATGTAGTCAAGAGTTCCATATAGGATATTTCTTATCTCTTAAAATCTAGTGTCACCCATAGTGAAACTTTCATTAAACTGTTTTCAAATACAAAAGAAAAACATAACTATTAAGTGTTTTATATTTTTTCCAATACATATTTTAACAATAAACTATGATTTTCAAAATAAATCTCAAATTACTGAAGCTAATGGCAAAGCATAATCTTCTTAAAAATGCTCCACTCTAGTAATTAAAACACCAATCTTCTCAATCTCACTTGCAATCACATCATCTGCTTGAAGAAACTCTGGAGGATCTCTGTACAGACCCACACCACCTGGAGTACCTGTTAATATGATATCACCTGGTAATAAGGTAAACAGGTTTGAAAGTCTCTCAATAATTTCTGGAATCTTATGAATAAACTGATTCGTGTTACTCTTCTGTTTCTGAACACCATTTACAATACAACTGATGTTCAAAGCCTGAGGGTCATCAATCTCATCACTTGTTGTGATACAAGGTCCTAATGGACAAAAAGTATCCATTGCTTTACCAAGTAATAGTTGACCCAATGCTTTGTTATTCTGCCAATCAGTAGCACCGATATCTTGGGCAATAGTATAACCTAAAATATAATTATATGCATCCGATGCCTTAACCTTGCTTGCTGTCTTTCCAATAACTATTGTTAGTTCAACTTCACATACAACCTTTTCAGAAACGTCAGCTTTTAGTTTCACCGGTTCATCTTGTCCAATAACAGTGCTTGGAAATTTGCTGAATACGAAAGGAATATCTGGTGCAGGAAAGTTCTGTTCAATACAATGATCTTTGTAATTTAATCCAACGCATAGTACTTTATCATTTCCATGTATTGGAGCTTTGATAGTTACTGTTGATATTGGTTCTGAATTTTGATTAGTATCTTGCAGTTTTTTCACTTTATCGATATCTCCATTCTTCAAGATTTCTATAAGTGTGCTTGGTATTGTTGGGTCAGCTTTATTGATGTCCACAACATTATCGTCCACTAAATATCCTGCGCGAATCTCTTTAGGATTGTTTTTATAAACGAACTGTATCAATTTCATATTTGAAACACAATTTCAAAACACTTCTATTGAGATGTGTTCTCCTTTGACAAAAACCAGACTGATTTATTAATGATATTGTGTCTTACGTTATCTGTTTTTATACCAAAAGGTGACATTTCCTAGATAACGCGCTTACATAATAGAGATATAGTGTTTTGACGAGATGTTGTTGTAATCTCAAAGATTGATAAATGGAATTGTTTTGGACTGAACGTAAGACTAAAGATTTATTATTATCTTGACTATATGAAAGATAGTCTGGTAAAAGTGGTTTCTAGCTGGAGTAGCTAGATCGTCAACATAACTCACTTGAGGGCAATATTCTTTCCTCTGGATAACGTAAAATACCTGGAAATTTCGTACTGAGAGTTGGATTCATTCAGCAGGCACAATCATTGATTAATTACTGGACCAACTCGCAAGGGCATTTAAAACTACTATTCAACTAATATTTAGCTTTTTACCGTACCAGCATTAGCTGAGATAAAATTATCTATAACCCATAATAATAATAATTAAATTTTTTGCTTGAAAAGAAAATACCATTGATTCAACTTAAAAGTGGTAAAAACTATGTGAAAACTTTTAATAAAACTTATATTGCCTATTTCACTCAGGCCATTAATACGTATCTATTGAAACCTCATTGATTAAAATGGGTTAACTAGTTTAAATGCTACGGTGAAACAAAGAAACATACATAGACTGCCAAAACTATAACCACTTCTTTGACTTTGCCGTAGTCGGATGAAAAAATAGAACATCAGTTGAGTTTTACCTACTTTTAAAGTTATAAGAATATAGCAAAAAAAAACATAGTAATATTATACATTACTTAGATATTATTTCTAAGAGGCAATATTTTATCTTGTCAAGGCCTAAGAGTAAGAAATATACCAGCAATAAATGTACGATAAAAACTTATCCTCGCCTTAAGTATTCTAAGCCTCTCGTAAGTCGTTTAAAATGAAACTGTTCAAGAGCTTTGGAGCCTTTAAGATATTTCCCAGAAAATTCAATTCAATTTGTTAAAAGGTACTCCAGAAATTCATAAATTATGTCGACAGCTAATAATAGTTGGAGGTACCTCACACACGGTCTTTTGAATCCATACTAATATTACAAATCCGAAAGTTACTCTGTCTGTTTGTGTGATATATACTTTCGCGGCTAACTGCTGCACTGATTTTAATGAAACTTGGCAAGGCTATACTTTGATTCTTAAGAAAGAACATAGGCTATTCTTAACTGCCATAACCGACATACATACAAGTGGAGCCACGCAGTAAAGCTACTAAATAATAAAAATACTTTGTTTTTCTTCCTAACCTTATCCAAAGATTATATGGGGTCGGCTACTAGTTCCACCTAATTTTACCTGAAGAACAGTTTTTACACGAAGCGACTGGCATCGGACCTCCACAACTCTGAGAGTAGAAACTGAATTCGTAGGTAGGTTTGAATCTAGTGTCAATATATTTCAGGGCACTAACTTTTTAATTACGATTACCATAGATGTTCATGGTAACCGGGGCCGACGGCTTAACTTGCTCTCCCAGGCACAGGCGTGTTTGATGTCACCGCCAAACTTCTATACTCCGGGCTGGCGAATTTCATATTCGAAAAACCCAATACATCGAACCCAAGACCTCTTGATTAGTAGTTGCATACGCGAACCGCCAGACCAACGATGCAGTCCATTAACAAAAATACTGATTAACATAATTATATATTACTGAAGCGGGTGGTGGAAGTCACTTACCACCAGGTGACGTATCTGCTCGTTTGTCCTCTACGTCTGTATTATCTTAATACTCTATTTCTGTTTGTGAGTAGCGCCTTTATAAGCCCGTAGTCTATCTTTGCGTATGACTTTACACACCCAAAACTACCTAGATTTGTATTATTCTTGGCAATAACAACATACATTTTGAACATTTTAAGAATTTATTATAGACTAATACTAGTGCTTCTCACTTCATTGACAATAAAAAATCTTACGCTTGGCTTGTAATTTCATACACACTTAAAGTTTACATTTATTTACACATAAATTTATAAGTCTTAGAAATTTACTCGTACTTAATTTTTTTTTATTTTTGAATTGCTTGAGGCTATACTTAATTAATTAGGGCTCTCTTTTGACCCTCATAGCTACCTAATGTATTATCATTATGTAAAAAATAATCTTCAATAGGGCAAAAAATTACTTTTTACAGGGACTAGATTAAGCAAGCAATAATTCAGTCTAAGTATAGAACCGTAGCGATGTAAGTAAATGAGATAATCTTATATTCATGAACAATCAATATATCCATAACTGCTTATAATATATTTGTAAAATACATTACTTTACCACTAGTCTTTATAATCATAATATAACCTCACTCCCTTGTTAAAGAAAACGCTAAGGTTAAAGAAAAATGCTAGGACGTTCATTATAAGTATCAAAAAAATTCTCGCAATAAAATAAGGTAAACACATTGCAATATTTATCTAATAAATGTTGACAATATTTCTTAGCAATCAGTATTTTGAAACTTATCTGGAAGTCTGGAATGCACTATCTTTTACTGTCTGCATCAATGCCCTTTTCCCTTCTTTTGGCATTACGAATGCGTAACTCTGCATTCGAAGTTTAAATATTTTTAAAAAAAGTGGACAGACGCGTCGTCATTAACCATAAAGTAAACATTAAGACCATTGCCAAAATCTTATTCCAAATATGAATAATTTCGAAGCTAGCAGAGTAACGGCCACAAGTGTAGTGTTACACGCTCCACAAAAACTACTCACTACACGTTACATATTTTATTCATAAAAGCAGGTTCGTAAAAAAGGCGGTCGGACACCGTCCAGCGTCCCTCACTTATCTCGAGTGGTATAAATTTCTGATAACGTTGGTAAATGTGATATTTAGATGATTTAACAGCTGATACGAGCTACTTTGTCGAAACGAAGTAGGTACTTCTGCTACTTTAGACAATGAGAGAAGATGGTAAATTTTGTACAATGTTGTAACGATAATTTTATGATATAAAAAGGGAGCAGCGAGGACGCCATTCGAGGAGCTGCGTTATATTTCCTCCTACTCCAATTTACATTTAATTGATTTCGTTGCGATTCCCAAGGCAACATGGCTTTTCCTTGGACTTAGGATTTTTTTTGTTTTTTTTTTTATGTAATAGGAGGGCAACCGAGCAGACGTATCACCTGATGGTAAGTGATTTCCGCCGCCCATAGAAACCTGCAACACCAGAGGCGTCACAAGTGCGTTGCCAACTTTTGGGGGATGGGGAAAGGGATGCGGGGAGGAGTTAAGGTATGGGCCTCCGGTATCCTCACTCACTCGGTGAAACACAGCGCAGACGCTATTTCACACCGGTTTTATGTGAGGCCGTTGTATCAATCCGGTAGCGTGGCTCTCCCACGGTTATGTACAGTGAACAGTGAAATCCTGATGTACAGGAGTAATGGGCTTGTGAAAGGGATTTTCGGAAAATAGTTTGTATTAATTATTTGGTCTATTTGGTCATTATTTTGATACCATCTAAAATAGGTTCAAAACCCACGTGGCACAAAACTTTGTGTGATCCGTAAGTTGTTGTTCGGAGTCTGGATATTCCTTATGGCCATTTGATGTATGCTTGTAAAGTCCCCCGCGATCCAGAAATTATTCCTAAAGTGGAAGTGTCTAAGAAAATAAAACTTAGTACGTGTATTTCTTCTTTTGTGTTCCCATTCTGATGTTTTTCTACACAACGCGGCTAGATAACAAACGTACACGGTATTGTTGCGATAAAGTACAAACCTGTTGCTGAGTTTTATTCAACTTTCTCAAGTTAATTTAACTGTTCAAGAAAGTGCACACTTATCCATCACCCGACCTGTCTGTTTATCACAATAATCTAACTTGCAGAAAGTTAAGCTCTTATACCACTTAGTACGCAACCACAACTCAGGTTATAATAATCGTAATACATTAGAACACTAAGTGGCTAGACAATACGCTATTGCCACAATTAGTAGCATTCTGTATAAATTTGGGACTTGCAGTTTGTAATGAGATTTGTTTAAATAACACACCTTGTAATGTCGCAGACCTGTATTTAATTGTGTAACTAGTCACAGCAAATCGTGGCTATACGGAAGTGCGCTAAAAATTTTAAGAAAATAAATTTATTTCAATGTACGTCAGATGAGATTCGTTAATTTGCCGCCAATTGTAAAAACCAATAAAAGAAATTGGGAATCCTTTAGCATCTATAAATTAGCAAAAAAAATCCAATTTAAATCAATTACACAAACATTGATGGGTAAAAAGTACTTATTACAGAAATATTCATAGATATTCTAGACATACCAACTTAAACGTACGAACATACTGATCAAATATACGACAAATTTTGGCTAACAGGCGACAAACTAATACCAAACTCATATGTATTATGCTTAAACATTATTCTAGCCTAAATCCCAACATAAATACATATATACACAGTAATATAGTTAAGCAATGTTCCTGCACACGCAATAGATTACAATATCGATATATCTAAACAAACAATAACATTAAGTGGGCCGGTCATTGTCGGCGCAAATCCAATACCCCCGAGTTATTGCTACATGATTGGGATGCCGAAGGGATGTAAGGTAATTCATGTTACGCCTTATAGATAGATGTTTTCGGTATATTGCGTTGGGTGGAGAAAATGCGACATAGTTTTAGTGATAGTCAATAGAGCTTTGGAGCTTCTTTTGTTATGAAACAAGCTTGAGACTTAGTGACATGAGTTGAAAACTCAGAGTTTTAGACATATGCTCCGAGTTATATGTATTTAGAATACACTTCCTAGTCGACTGACCAGGACTTTTACTTAGCATAATCTACTACTACTTACCTTACCATAACTTCTTATCTAGCTTTTCTTTCAATATTTGAAGCATTATGCTCCAAATTTCCCTATTAGATTTCCTAGAGTTTCCAGTTGATGTTCAATATCAAACAATATGGTTACACTTAAAATAGCAATCTGCGGGATTGCTACCATGTACCTTTTTGTTTGTGAGTATCCGATATTTCGGCGCTGTTGCAAGCGCCATGATCACGGAGTAACTCACAAACAAAAAGGTACATGGTAGCAATCCCGCAGATTCCTATTTTAGTGTTACTGACCATGAAAGTTTAAAACAATATGGTTTTAAACTTTTTATATATGGGCTTTAGCCCTTTAGATATGGGCAAATGCTTAAAGATAAAATAAGTTGATGAATTTGATTTTTTACATGTAATTATACATTATTTAAGTGCCTTAGATAGAGAACCTAGAGTGATAACTTGCAGAATAAGTATGTTTTCAAAGATCGAATCGTTTAGAGACGGAACCAATTCTGAAACATTTAAATGGCTGATTAGAGTTTCGGGTTTTTTGTAAATATCATCGAATAAACTTAACGACAAAGCAAAAGTGAGATGCTTTTTTTAAGTATTCTAAATGTTCTAATATTGTAGGCCAAGGTTGCTAGATAAGATTTTCAAGGTATTCTAAGTTTCTAGATACTCCAAGAAATCATTATAGGTTAAGGTTACTGTTAGTTGAACTATTACAGAAAACCTTTTAAAAGAGACGAAGGTTACATAAAAAACCGGCCTAGTGCGAGTTAGATTCGCACACCGAGGGTTCCGTACAAACCTGTAGATATATGTATAAGTAAAAGTTTTCTGATTTTTTCTGTAACTTGTGCTGTAAGCTATTGCTTCTTACCAAATTTCAATTTTCTATGTCAACTGGAAGTAGTAGATTTTAATTCCCTTGCGATTAATTGCGAGCTTCAAAATATGCAGTATAAATGTACAATCACTGTGTCTTGCGTTTTTACTCAAAATAGTTTTTTTTTTCACACCTTAAAGGCAATTGGATCTAAGTATTGGACATGAATTTCAACTTAATACCTCTACGCGTTCATGAGGAAAAGGGTAGTAAGTTTAAAATATTTTTATTATGTGATGTAACTAAAAATGTATGCTTTTCGTAATTTTTCCTTTATAACACGTTGCTTCGTACCAAATTCAAGATTTTCAAGTTCAAGAAGTTCACGGAAAGTACAATGTAGGTTTTGATTCCCTTGCGAGTGTCGAAAATTTGCATCATAAACGACTTATTATAAGAAGTAACTAAAAATATATACTTTTCGCAATTATTCCTTTATTTATGCTGTAAGATGTGGCTTTGTAGCAAATTTCAATATTCTGAACGGGAAGTACCCTGTAGGCTTTGATTCCCTTGCGAGTGTCGAAAATTTGCATCATAAACGACTTATTATAAGAAGTAACTAAAAATATATACTTTTCGCAATTATTCCTTTATTTATGCTGTAAGATGTGGCTTTGTAGCAAATTTCAATATTCTGAACGGGAAGTACCCTGTAGGCTTTGATTCCCTTGCGAGTGTCGAAAATTTGCATCATAAACGACTTATTATAAGAAGTAACTAAAAATATATACTTTTCGCAATTATTCCTTTATTTATGCTGTAAGATGTGGCTTTGTAGCAAATTTCAATATTCTGAACGGGAAGTACCCTGTAGGCTTTGATTCCCTTGCGAGTGTCGAAAATTTGCATCATAAACGACTTATTATAAGAAGTAACTAAAAATATATACTTTTCGCAATTATTCCTTTATTTATGCTGTAAGATGTGGCTTTGTAGCAAATTTCAATATTCTGAACGGGAAGTACCCTGTAGGCTTTGATTCCCTTGCGAGTGTCGAAAATTTGCATCATAAACGACTTATTATAAGAAGTAACTAAAAATATATACTTTTCGCAATTATTCCTTTATTTATGCTGTAAGATGTGGCTTTGTAGCAAATTTCAATATTCTGAACGGGAAGTACCCTGTAGGCTTTGATTCCCTTGCGAGTGTCGAAAATTTGCATCATAAACGACTTATTATAAGAAGTAACTAAAAATATATACTTTTCGCAATTATTCCTTTATTTATGCTGTAAGATGTGGCTTTGTAGCAAATTTCAATATTCTGAACGGGAAGTACCCTGTAGGCTTTGATTCCCTTGCGAGTGTCGAAAATTTGTAGCATAAAGGGCTGTATCTTTTGATTGCGTTTTTTCATAGCTCCAAGGGGCAGTATACCGGAGTATTTGATATGAATTTCAGCTTGATACCTCCAAGCTTACCTAAGAAAAAGGGTCTTAACAACAAAGTGATCCTATAAAGGTGCCGTTTTTTGATTTTGAGGTACAGGACCCTAAAAATGGATTAAGTTTGCCCTACGTCTGATATTTTACATCAAACTATGAAAAGTTAATAGAATCACTCAGATTTCAACACGAACGGGCCGGCTCAACCGGGGTGATGATAGTATCTTCTCACAGAAAACCAACTATAGTGACAGCAATCGTAATGTCCTATTTCGTTGGTGAGTGCAAGACCGGTCCGGTTCGGTTCGGCCCACACCATGGAGGCCTTTCTCAGTAGGCCTCCATGGTGTGGGTTAATATGCTGCATTGTTGTACTGTCTGGTATTCGCAAAGAGTTTGGTGACCACCACTGTTTGATTCTGCTCATGCTTTCCACCAGACAGAGTAGACTCACTTTGTCAGGCTCACATATTTGAAAATTAAATAAAAAGTACACGGGCCCAAAGAAATATCTAATCAGTTAATAAGTAGTAGTAGTAATAAAGGAAATTGGAATCTAGCTAGTTAGCTTTGAAAGAATGAAACATTTATGAATTCGCACGTACATTTATTGATATACTTACCGAAATAATACGCATAAATGTAAACTCAAACAGATATTTCATTTTCCGTGTGTACTATATTTTGTTTCGTTCCTATCGTCATACAACTGTACAAGAAAAAATCTAACCAAAATGGAGCGAGAAAATTCACTCACATTTATTATTTATATTTCGAAACATCTTTTCCCCTTCACTAAGTTAACCGCGGTATTTCTTGGCATTCTGCCTATAAAGTTATTGGGCATTTATTAAATAAGTAATAGGCCTTCAGTTATCATATCATTAAGGATTACTGAATTTGGTTGAGCTTTCGAGATGGAAATAAAGTTGGATATTTTGTGTTTTGTAACATAGGTACTATTTAGTGTTTAGATGGGATCGAATAAAAAACTGGCATTGCCATAGGTCATATTCATGTTAACACAATGCTTAAATCGTGAGCATTAGCGTCAGCGTCAGTATTATTATTCTTGTGTTTATGATACTTCTAACCTCTTCTTCCTAGCTATTTGTTGCTAATTGCTAGAAAATAATAGCAGGCGCCAAGGTTAAAAGAGCTAACACAGTACACCCTTCTTTAATTGATTGAATTATTTATACATACGCGAAACTCCGTCTATTTTTACATAGGTATCTAAATTGAAGTCATTTTACATTAGTTATGTTTTAAACGATTAGACCGACCCTATAAAATCTTTTGAATAATTACGTTTAGAAAATTGATTGATTGATGAGTTCAATGTATCCTTCTCTTCATTCGCTTAAGTCTTATTGTTTTAGCTTTCTTAATGTAAACTTCTTCTTTCTAGCCCTTATTATTCCCAAGCGTAATTGGGGTCGGCTACTAGTTCAACTCGTTTTACCTGAATATTAGTTTTTTCCACGGATATTATACTACAAAATTAACGACCTAATCCCCAAATTTTACTGAATTATAACACATCATTAAACCATGTTCTGCCCCGTCAGTTCGTCTAAAACTCCCCTCGTCAGCATAGGAATTAACGACGTCTTAAAATTGTCTGCGATTTGAGTATACGACTCCACGTATCTCATAAATGATATTAAACGACAACTTATCATTATGAGGCAAATTTACACACAGTATCACATACCATTTGTAATGTTATTTATGTTTAAGCAACGGTTTTGTGTAATTTTCAACTTTAAATGTATAGTCTGAATGTTGAAAATAACAAATAACCGTTCCATGAAGTTAAATAACGTTTATGAGTAAGGGGACAAGATTACGAAGTGTATCCCTATTCATGTCGTAAGACTAAAGAAGCATAATACGCAAGATAATTTTACTGCAAAGAGACACAAACACTATACTAATCCATTTGGCAAGTGTTCCGTGGGAGAGCCACGCTTTAGTATGATGCTCGACCTGGGTGATACCACGGCCTCACAGAAAACTGGTGTGAAATAGCGCTTATGCTGTGGTTCACCGAGTGAGTGCCTCCCCAGCCCCCAAAGGCCGGTAACGCACTTGTGACGCCTCTGGTGATGCGGGTGTCCATGGTCGGCGGTAATCGCTTACCAGCAGACGATACATCTGCTCGTTAACCCCGTATTCCATAAAAAAAGGTGAAAATCTCATTACTAACGAGAACCCATATCCAGCAGCGTACTTTAAAGGTTTTGCTGATAATCATTGGTTATTTTCATTAATAAAATTGATGTGTGTCTGTTTTTCACTAAATGCATAGGAAACAATACTAATACCAACACTACTTAGCAATTTTCTGTGTTAAACACAATTTTCTGTATGTCTGTTCGTTCATGCTATTTTCTGGAACTGCTGCTCCAAATTTCACGGTATTGACGATATAAGGAGTAACTTAGACTTTTTTAGGCTAGCTTCGCCCCGTAGTGTTACACGCAATTCTTGTTGTACCTGGGGTAGCACCGCTTAGCTCAGCTATTTCAGTGTAAGGTAATTTATGACAAGATCATTAACAGGTCCGTATAACAGTTACCAGTATCACAATCAAATCCATTCGTGTTGTCTGCTGAAGGAGCCAAAATGGCCGACCTAATATCTGATATGCTACTTACGATATGATATTCCAATATTCCCGTAACTGATAGATACTTGCACAGGTACGTGGAGACTTGTTTAAGAACGATTGTGGTATAAAATCGGAAATATAATCGACTGGAAGTACTACTTGTGGTAAGAATTTACCGGTTAAATGTATTCAAAAACACGTGAGAAACAAGTGATAAGTTCTTATGGGAGTGTAAACCGCTTCGTTACGTAACGCGTTACGGCGACAGTCTGTCTGGCTTTCCTTTCACTCACGCATGCGGCAGCGGTAGGCAGGCTCCTCCTCTCTCACTCTATCCCACAGCTCTAGCCGTATTTCGGACCGACGCAGAATTTCAATATTAAATAGTTCAACTTAGATTAAGTTTAAGTTTTCACTACTGTCGGGCGTCCTGAGACGCACACATTTGTTTGCCATTTTATGAATAGATCTCGAACATACTCAACGTCACTATATTACATTATCCTATCGCCTTTATAAACAAGCTTCTCTTTTTTTATCTGTGTAGAAATCTTTCGGATACTACTGGAGGTTACTCAACTAAACCTAAAACTGCACACCGTGTTGAGGTACTTGTAGCCGTGGAACCAGATAAACCTAATGAAGTAAATCACTAAAACCCCGACGAATCCCGGGCTATCTAATTCAATTTATTTAATAAAAATATAAGCATTACAGTTTTTACCAAATCGCTTATATCTGTACTAATTACAAAACAAAAATAAAACTACAAACATATTATTACAATTAGAAAAGTTAAAAAAATAAAAATATATAAAATTTGTAAAGAGAAAATAGGCTTCATTCTTCGTAGGAAATTAAATGGAAATAAATAAAATAATTAATGCTTGCACATGGTTCCCTCATGAGTGACGACACTCATGATCCTAGTTTTTCTCCCAATATTTACCAATAAAACACTAGAATAAAGGCATTACCGAAAGAGAATCGCCGCAAACTACTTGTATCTTGGTTGAGGAGGCTGGACAGTAAACTCTCTCTGTTGTGAAAGAAAATAAAAAAGTAAAATGATTTTTGTTTATTTCCATATTAGAAATTTATGTTACATATTATCCATTATGCCAATTTTTTTGACTCAAAAGAAAGAAAGAACTAACACAGAACAGTCCAGAAATTGTTTCACTAATAACATTTTATAACATAATGAGGCAGTTTTATTTATCATTTTCGTTATTGTTAAAGTTTATTTTAAACTCAAAAAAATTCAAGAAATATTATAAATTCGTCTTTCTAACAATAACGAAAAAATATAAAATATGTTATAAATAACAAACTTTTTATATAAATTTATTTGGCTACAATATTATCTATCTACAATGGCACAGCTACAAGCTAAAATATTAATAACAATTTACAATAAACTAGTTACGAAAATATAAAAAAATACTTTAAATAAATAACACAGTATAATTATTTGCACATGCACACCCGTTCCGTGCTCACGAGTTAAGCTTATCTGAACTTCAACTCATGACCACAAACAGGTTAAAGCAAAAGGCTGTAAATTTTAACAAGAACTTATTGAGACTATTTACCGACTTTAAAAAAAGAGGCTCTCCATTGAGTTATATCTTGTTGTTTACCGATGACAAGAATCTATATTAATATTATAAGGAGATAAAGTTTGTAAAGTTGTAGAGAGTAATCTTGGTATCTGCTGATCCGATTTCTTAAACAAGTTACCAAGAGAAAGCCACATTTTACCGTGGGAGTTCGTGAGAGCGCTTCGGCATGAGTTAGCCGGCTCGACGAAGTGATACCACGATCTTACAGAAAACCGGTGTGAAACAGCATTTGCACTGTGTTAACCAAGTGAGTGAGGATACCGGAGGCCCATAACCCTTCCCATCCCTCAAGGGCCGGCAACGCACTTGTGATGCCTCTGGTGTTGCGGGTATCCATGGGCGGCGGTAATCGCTTACCATCAGGTGCGTCTGCTCGTTTACCCCCTATTCCATGAAAAAAAACATTATGTGTGTGTAACTATCCTCCGGCTGTCTGCCCCAACCTTTACAATTTAACTAAATTTCTAATTCACTGAATTCTTTGAAAACCACGCGTTTTTTTTAACATACTATTCAAGATACTTAACTTCCATTTTTTTCATTATACATTTAGTCCACTAAAATATGATTCTTTTATATAATACAAATGCTATCACAGTATAACTCTTCTCACTTCATTTACAAGGTTGCTGAAAATACCTCAGACACATGCCGATGTTTTCTTCTGGACTCCTCTTGCGAGTTGGAGGGCCGAACCGCACGGAGACCGCGTAAGGAGTGATGGAGGTTTCAACCTTGCAATTCTTCTGTTGCTGGCCAGGACAGAAGGTGTTGCCGCAGTGGTTAGGGTCACAGACTCCAGCTCCTATGGAAGAGCTCTGGAAAAAAATACACAATCTTTACACATTATAAAATGAAGTCGCTTCTGCTGTCTGTTCGCTTAGATCTTTCAAACTAAACGAGACCGGAGGCCCAATGATGCAGAAGCATCACTAGCCCACTATGGTGTGGGTCGCATTGTTGCATTGTCTGCATTCGCAGTATAGTGACCACTACTCTTGGATTCCGCTAATGCTTTCCATCAGGCAGAGTAGAGTCATATAGGCTGGTCCAAACATAAAAAAAAACATTTAACGGATTTTAATGCAATTTTCAACAATAGGTGGAATGATTAAAGAGGAATCTGTATTTATGTGTAATACATGCGTATTATAGTAAAGAAATTCCGAGAATTTTAAAGACTGGTTACAAATAAACGTCAAATACTAACAGATATCAGGACAGATCGTAGTTTCTTACTCATAGTATGTGTCGCAGAACTAGAATAACTGCACATCATGTCGCGGCTTATAGAAACCGTTTTTGTTTTATAGGACGTTTTAGAAAATGCATGAGTTAATTAGATAGTTCTAGAACGTCCTAGACCATTCGGGTACGTTTCAACCACTTCAACTCTCTTTGGAATATTCGATCATTTCAATGTAATGTCTCAACATTGCCACCGTAGCAGTATTTAATGTGCTATATGATATTGCTGCTGGTTTTAATGTAATATGTACTAACGATTCTTTAAATGCAATTTAAGGTGCTAACTCCTCACAAAAGACTATGGTGACCAATACTCTTAGATTCTACTCAAGCTTTGAATCAGACAGAGTTTAGTTGGCTCTTATATAATAAAAGATTTAAAGAAACAGCTTTCCAAATGACCATAGAAGTAGAACGACACTTCACAAACAGCGTATTCTTAAAAAAACTTTAACAATATTACTTCCGTACTTATTGTGAACTCGAAAAGTACTTTCAAACTTCTGATTTATGCCAGTCTTTATGAAAAGTTTTGTGTTGCAATAGAATTGTGTTATAAATAGGCTCTTTAGAATAAAGTTCTTATCTTTTGGTATTTAAACAGAAATGGTTTTGTACATAAATTTAAGTTTATTTTAGTACTCCTTATAATTTGCAAGTCTGCTGATCTCCCCTGAAAGTTGCACATTATAATAAGAAGAGGTAAAAAAGATTAGAATATTAGCATCGCGTAAAACACACGTAGTGGTTTGTGTTAAGGCGCATCTCCACCGAAATTGTTGGCAATTCGAATATTTCCAAATTTTTGCAACTCTTCAGATAATCGACAGAAAACTTTTGTTTCGATTGTGTCTACACCAAGTCACCAACAATTTGAAAATCATTTTATTTGACAACAAGCTTATATAAAATGTCTTCGATTAATGATGACATTATGCAGGCAGTCGTAGTATTTATTATTTTATGCAAAAAGAAATTGAAGCATAAATGTTGGGTACAACTAAGCCTGAAAGGAAGTACGTGGAGGAATTGAACTATTAAATGCTTTAAGAGATGATTTTTAGCAGACCGCATTAATGATGGACAAATCAGAAACTTTCATCGTATTTGTATGCGATATAGATCATACTAACTTTTAAACTTTCGCGTTCCATGATATTATATTAACAATTATTTTTACGGGAATTAACGCGATCACTTATTCTAAATACGAGTCAGCCTGTGACCACGGCCCGTGCAACCTGGTCGAAACGTCAGGCAAATCAGAGGTATGTAATACCTTTTAATAAGTGATCGCTTTAATTCCCGTAAAAATAATTGTCGATATAGATCAATTAACAAATCGATTGATTCGTTCGTCCACGTGTCAGGCATGTTTCTTTTTGTTTCGAACTAAGCGTCTCCGCAGAGTCAATTTATATCTCCATCAAACTTTTGATGTTTACCGCCAAAAACAGAAACACGGTTCCCAACATGTGTTTACGATTTTTGCTAACATCACGTGTTGACAACACAAAAGTTGGCAACTTTTGGTCGGTGAGACTAGGCTTTAGGAATAAAAGGCTCAAGGCTGCTGAGTACTGACAATCACAGAGAAAACTTAATCTAACTTACATGTCTTTAATGTTCTTTTTTAAAGATAAATACCACGTTAGAAAGGTCTCGTAACAGAGTAGTAATTGAGACCCGCTGATTTCAGCACGAAAGGACTTGCTAGACCGGGGTACCACCGTCTCAGAGAAGACCAATCTAAAATGACAGCATTAGTGCTACTGTCTTTCGTTGGTGAGTGTGAGATCGGAGGCCCAATCATGCAGAAGTATCTCAATAGACCACCATATTGTGGGTCACCATGCTGCATTGTTACATTGTCTCCATTCGCAATGAGTATGGAGAACGCTACTCTTGAATTCATGAAGGAGAGTAGAGTCAGTTTGGCAGGCACAAATATAAATGAAAAAACTAAGACTTGCAAACTTTCAAACGACGTCCTTAAAGAACATACAATCAAGGCTATTTTCAGATTTAAAAAATTGACAGAAAATCGGTGTGAAATAGCGCTTACGCTATGTTTCACCGACTGAGTGAGGATACCGGAGGCCCATCCCCCAATGGTCGGCAACGCACTTGTGACGCCTCTGGTGTAGCTGGTATCCATGGGCAGCGGCAATCGCTTACATCAGGTGATACGTCTGCTCGTTTACATAAAAAAGAGGATCATCTAAATAACTCACCGAAACGAAATATTCGTTTTCACATGGAATCGTGATTCGATCTTGACATCTTTGCCGGCCGTAACCCATGAGCCCGATGCCGTAGTTCCCGTAGCCAAAGTACCGGAATCTGTCGTCATCAGTGGCAGCGTAGTGTTGTGTGTACGGCGACCACCTGTCCCAGCTGCTAGACCTGGCCTGACCCCACATCCAAGACGAGATATACGTCCAGATCTAGATGAGGTTAGTGACTGTTAAGCAAGCTACGGGGCAAGCGTGGGTAGCTATAAATATATTATTTTAAAGGGGTATGGAGAAGTGCGACAAAATGATATGTAATTTAAATTAAATGCAGAAATTAATAATAACGAAACTGATTTTAAATCAAACAGCGTTGCAATTGAAATAGTTTTTGCTTTTCCTGATGGGTATACTTCGAACAGCTCAGATTTATCTGCACATCTATTTGACTGTGGCTAATCCGGCTAGCCATTTAAAATTTAAATACCGTTTAATTCCTACATGTGAGAACTTGGTGTCTTAAATTAGGTAGCTCTTGTGGTAAAGATCACCAGTTCCCGAACCCAGTACAATAGACTGATCTATCACAATAAGTGCAACTAGATGCGATAGAAATGATTAGATTAGCAAGATTAGTTTCATCAATAAATTTGAGGATTCCGTTCATTTTATAAGTGCGTTTATTTTTAACCGACTTAAAAAAAAGGAGGAGGTTTCTCAATTCGTATATATAGAAAAAAAAATGTGTGTTCGCGGATAACTTCGTCATTTATGAACCGATTTTGATGACTCCTTTTTTAATGGAAAGGAGATGTCCCAACGGTGATACGGTGATATATAGAAGTCGGTTTTATTTTTTGTTAAAATTGTACTTGTTATTTTAAAACCTAAACAAGACAACAAAATAGCCATATTTCACTAACGGAACTGTTTTTTTAAATCACGATTTGTTACAATGAAAAACTTGTATCGAACTTCTCCATCAAGCTAATAAAGTAAATATAAATAAACTAATTATGCTGTGATTAAGGATATTTAGCCAAATTAATAAGGGGTTACTTACATATCAAAATTATAAGGAGTTATTTTGTCAGTTTGGTAAAAATATTTACATTTCTGATTATTGAACATTTTTACCAATTCGAAGGTTAGAAAGATTAATTATTACAGTTTTTTTTGGGTTTATATATAAGTTATTCCTGTTATTTTTAGGAAAATTATTCATCAGAATGAAATTCCAATCTGATAATTGCAAGGACTAAATTGAGTCAACTTAGGTGAGATAAATTCGCGAAAAACGTTTATGTAAGCGTCTTATGCCTAAAGTAGCATTGATGATGCTGATCACACAAAAACTATCCTATTGTACATACAGTAAGATAACTTATTTTCTATCTAACAAGCGTCATCAAGAATAAAAACTTTTTGTTTACCGTACGTAGGTTCAGAGTTTCGTAAGTTTTCAAGTTTTCATAATTGAGTGACATTATAGAAACCAGATATGAAATAATAATACATACAATAGAAATATACATATTTCTAAACCACATTAATGAACCTGTTTTCACATATATTTTCTAGTAATGCTAATCTCGAAGTGATAACCGATATTCCCGTTCAATGCTCTTGCACCGTTAAATAAATATAAAAATAAAACGACCATTCGACGCACACCAATGTTAAATCTGAAAATTGTTTTAAATGATTCTTATCACGATATTTCGTCCCTTAAATATAGCTTTCATATGGACAATAAAACGTTAAAAGAAAATGATCGTGTGGATATAATGGCAGTTATAGTGCGGTCTCCAACGACCAATAAATCGCTAGTAGCACGTCAGAATATGCAGCGCAGGTTAACTTCCTTAACGATATGCTGACGACGGATTTATGCATAAAGAGATTATTTGGAACAAGAAAGATTTTATAAGAGAAAATATTATGTTAATCACTTTAGGTACTTAAAACTATTTATGGATAATATTATAATATTGTTAAGCTATATTTGGAGCAACCAATTAAGTATAAAGAGCAGGAATAAGCCTAATTAGCCGAGATTAAGAAGCTTTTCATTTCAAGAACAGGAGACGTAAACGAACATAGTAGCTAAGCAATTTATTCAGTCTACATTTTTGAAACCAGTTTTATTTCATTTATGAAAAGTCTTGTCGAGAATTGCACTCAACGTTATTAATTTACATTTCATTTTATACAGATTGTTACAGAAAAGTGTTTATAAAGTTCAGCTTTTTTTTAGTTTTCAGATTTCTTGAATACAGAAATTTTAGTTTAAAATTGAAATGTTGAATTTAAAAATATAACAAACAAATATTTGTGGAGAAACACTGGAAAAACTGAAACTAAAGACATACGGCAATAAAAAATGCTAAAAAGATATATTTATACTGAAGACTATATCGTGATATAGAAAATTCTCAATATTAACGTTTGACTGTTTCTCCCTGAAACAACTTAGCCTGATTCTCCCCTTGTCTTGGAGGGACACGAAACCCGTTCCTCTACAAACACCAAGAAAGTTGATGGATTTTTCGATTTTATTTAAAAAATACTGCATACAAAAGTACAGAAGAACATCATCAATACTAGGCAAACAATTAAAATGTGTTTCTTAAGAACACTTCAAGTAAAATTTTTATTCCTAAGAAAAAAATCTAGGCAAAACACCTATTGCTAGGTTACATGCTTCTAAAATTAGGCTCTACCTTTCTGTAACACTCTGTATAATAACAGCGCAGTTGGATGGTTGCCGTGGGCCTTGCTTGTTTTAAGTAATATGTTCGGCGTGTAGCGCATTGCGATAAGCAGTACATTTGCGCAAGTGTCATTTCAAATTTATCTTTATTTTTCTACTTTTTTTCTCATACTTTTTTTTTAATATCTCTCTTACCTTACCATCTTATATAATTATGTATACGTACGGGAAAATCCTAAAATTTGGGGTAAACAAGTCGATTTAGCTAGCATTCGCTTTGAAAAAAATTAAATACCAAGAAAATGTGAATACCAAGCAAAGCTCTTTCATCCACTATCATATTATGTATCGACCAGGCATTCATCCGTGGTCACATGGTGCCTAGATCAGGGACAGCTTTCTCTCTAAACTGACGGGAGACAGATAGATTGCAGTTCAACTAGTCAAATATGAGAGGTAAAATATTATTCATCTACCCGCGCTTTTTCAATATTTTCTTCCCATCGTGCAACACCCTGTCACTCTTCTATTCCCATACGTATACATAATTAATATAATTATATACATCACAGATTCAGTACCTAAGTTTAAATTTAGTATTTACAAATATTGTTTCAATTCTTACCCTGGAGACCACACCAGGTTGCGCCTGTACTGGTTCTATCTGCGGCTCATTCCCTGAACCTTCTATCTCATCTTCCTGAGTCATCATTTCGTTCACTGGCATCATCTGATCTTCATCTTGAATATCTAAAATTATTTTATAAGTTCAAAAGAACAAAATGGTCTTGTAATATATTTGTTTAGGATCGACATATTTGTTTAGGATTGATTCTGGTTCAATTCTGCCAGATGTTGTTTCTTTTAATGTTGTTTCTATAATATTAAGTAAATATAATAAATAAATATACGATAACGACTACCCAGGACAGGAGCCTACAATCTATTCTCAGTTCGTTCAGCAAAATGGAACCTGGTTCATTACGCTTCTGTGTCTAGGCTCTGCAGGCAATACAATATCTTGTCTAGAACTAAAAACTTAGACTGTGTGACTAGTGCTTCAGTTTTAGCTATTTTGCTTATGTTTTAATAAAGATGTTAATCAATGGGTTAATTTTATTTTGATTTATACTAATAATTTATTTATTCACTAATTAATAAAACTTGTTACTAATATTTCCATGCTGCGGTGTCCTCATTGAGGGAGTACACCGAGAGATTGATGTACATTTTTATCTTAAGTTATATATATAGCATATGTAGTATATAGCCTTTGTTGGAGATCCTTAATCTGTATAAATAAATATATTGTTTTCCTTTACACTATAGTTTTCTGTTTTGTTTTTAACCAATTTGTCCTTTTCAACTACAATCTCTGCCTTCTTAGGAATAATGGAACAAAGGAAAAAATAAATTGGGGTACAAAGATTTTGTTGAGTAGCTAAGGGCTCAGAATAACTAATAGTAAGGGTAAGAATATAGCAAGTCTTGGATGGGGGAAATGGAACTGTGAGTGATGAAATGTATAACTCCTCCCTCCAGATGTTCTTTATTTAGACACTATTAGGATAAACTTATTATTAAAACATAGTGGGTTGTCTCTTCTTCCAGGTCTTTATTATTCCTAGGATAATTATGGGTCGGCTACCAGTTCAACCGATTTTACCTGTATTTCAATGTTTCAATTTACCTTAACATGCAACTAATTTTGGACCTTAAAGTGCTTTCCGAGCCACAGACGTGATATACCGTCTAACTTACATACGCTGTTTTTAAGAATTTCTTGTAAGAAAAACCGAACCACACTTATGGTCTCACCCGGGAATTGAACTCGAGACTTTTAATAGACAGTTGCATACGCTATCAGGTAGAAAATGAGGCAGTTTATTTTTTCTTAAACTTAAAACTATTAAGCACAAAAATCTACAATTTTTGTCTGTTCTTTTGTTCCGAGTAATCTCTGGAACGACTGGACCAATTTTGAGGGGACTTTCACTGGTAGATAGCTAATGATCTTAAAAGTAACTTATGATACTTTTTTTGACTAACTTTGTCTCGCGGCTTTACCCACGGTACGGCTAACACCGCGGGACTCAGCTAGTCTATACAAATAAATAAAATTGGAGTGTCTGTTTGTAATATTAAAATAACAGCTTTTTAATCAATGCATATGTATATATACACGATACATATACCAAAAATGTAGTTAAAAAAATTTTTGTCTGTCTGTCTGTCTGTCTGTCTGTCTGTTTGTTCCGGGTAATCTCTGGAACGGTTGGACGGATTTTGACGGGACTTTCACTGACAGGTAGCTGATGATCCGGGGAGTTACTTAGGCTACTTTTTTTAGACTAACTTTGTCCCGCGGCGTTACTCGCGGTACAACAATAACCGCGGGTAACACCGCGGGGTTCAGCTAGTTTAGAATATAACTCACCAGCTGGATCAATGACCGATGGTGTTCCACTAGCTGGCCCTATCCTGAAAGACCTTCGATCACAGGGGGTATACCTAATTGAACAGATACCCTTATTTCTTCTGATGCATGCTTTGTAGTCTTGCGATGCCAGATGCCGCCCATTCGTGGCAAAGTTGAAGGTTTTTATTGTACCTGATAAAAAAATAATGTACGTGTCAACACCACGTGTACAATAACAAATTTTATTGAATTTCTAATTACTTAGTGACTGTACTTGTAGTTAATTAATAATGTTTTGTAGGTCTATTTCAGAAATATATATACATAAACAACTAAAACAAGAATAATCACATTATCACACACATTTTAGTAATATCTCTAAATAGACATATTACTAAAATTTGTGTGAAAAATGTTTGCTAAGTAAGCTGCCTAAATAGCTAACCGAAACAAATAAGATTATTAAAAACAAAAAAACCCGACAGCGTCAATATTTTATTAATTGTCATCTTTATTAAATTCCGTTTTTTTAATAAAAGATATAACTTATATTTTTTTTTAAATTCTATATTATATATACCGTTAAAATAATCTTAATTTTGATATCACATTCGATGTATTTTTAAAACTTTTTTCTTTTGATATTACTTTTTGGCGCCACAAATCCTTAATTTTGGGTTTTTTTTAAATTCGCTGTATCCAGTGTCACTCTCACGACTAAAACGAATCTATTGACACCACTCACATAAAAATACGACAATCAGTTTAGGCTCTAGGGCGTGCCAAAGAAATATACATACATACATACACTCGAAAAACGTAACCCTGCTTCTTTCGCAGTCGGGTAAAAAGAGATAAAAACGTTTATTAAAATAGATTTAGTGTTTTTGTTTACTCATAAAAACGTAATAATTTAATATTTTATTCAGTCAAGGTTGACTCAAGATTTTTAAAGAGTCAGTCAGAAGGAGAGAGAAAAGAGCTTGAAATATATATAGTTACCTCACTCGGTTACTCATTCATGCACTCACTCACTCTTTCACTCATTTATGCAGACGAACAGTCTCGTACGCACCACTTTAGTAATGCGAGAGCCGTTGGTGAGTGTAGACGTATTGGTAAGTCTATGTAATGTACATCCACAAAGGGAGGATGTTACACTTACCATTATTAGCTGTGTAGTACTGCAGGCAGTTATGCGGAGCCGTATTGACGAGCGGCATCTGCGCAAGCCGCATGAGCCAAAGCCGCGGCATATCACCGCTGCGCATGCGCATCGACAGGTTTATGTTCTTTATGCTAGCCAATTCGTCAGACTCACGTTTCACGCTGGCTGTTGAGAGTGTGTAGTATACTGAAGAAAGGATTATTTTAATTCTTTCATTTGTTATTCTTAAAATTAAACAACTTTTCGTTCATTCTACCTGACCAACTTATCCCGTTTAGCACGGTATGTAAGATATCATTGAAAACTACAGAATTCCTTTATTAGTGACTTTATATAGTCATCGTGGTAATTATAAAATCATTATTTCACTGTACATGTTTATAGTATAAGATCCCAGTCAGTCCAGATTTACATAATTTTAAGACAGATGAAAGTTTTAGAATCGGTAGTCTAACATATACTCAGAAAGGAATAGATACTCACTAAGCTAAAAGTGGAGCCGTTTTACAGTTAGCAGGTATCAAAGGTGGAAAAAGACCATGCTAACTTGTCATTTTAGGAAGCCTCAATTTTATGTAATACTAGCTGACCCACGCAACCTCGTTTGCGCCCTAAATTGCCCGTAGCGTGAAAATTTCCCCCGTTTTTGAAACATTCTTCATTGTTGCTCCGCTCCTATTAGTAGTAGCGTGATAATATATACCCTATAGCCTTCCTCGATAAATGGACTATCCAATACCGAAAGAATTTTTCAAATCGGACCAGAAATTCCTGAGATTAGCGTGTTCAAACAAACAAACTCTTCAGCTTTATATATTAGTATAGATTATTCAGTGTAATATTTTAAAATATTTTCCCATCAGCCAGACACAGGATGAGGGGTCTTTAACCCTCCCATTATTAGCATTAGAGCATTATTTGCGCGCATAAGGATAGGTGAGATGCAATTTGATGCGTGAATTTCTATCTCTTACAATTCCTGGCTACTCCAAGTTAATGTGTTTTGTAAGTTTGTCTATATCGTTGAGAAGTATAAACGCCTACTCTAAGTTATATAGCAATCAATACACATGTCGCGTAAGTCTGCCGTAAATGTAACACAGGCGTTATGTTCTTATACACTTTAAACGAGTCTGGGGGGGTCCAAGGCCCCTCAGACTGTGGCTAATTGGAAAATATTTTAAAATATTATACTCAATAATATTATATGAAATTCAGGCTAAAATGACGTAATTTAGAATGGTTTTTTTTTCGCCTTTTATCATAGGTGGAAAAAACCTATTTAGTTAGCGGGTATCCCTGCTACCTATAAAATGGCCCCACTTTCAGCTTGGTGAGTATCCATTCCTTTCTGAGTATATGTTAGACACCGACCCTAAAAATTTCTTCTTTCCTAAAACGACGTAATTCTGGGCTGACTGGAATCTCAGTCTATTATCAAACTACACTTACAAATTAAATGTCAATATGATCTGTTCACTAACTGTCTTGTGTTAACATTTCAAAATACAACAATACCTAAGTTATTTCTATTTTTTTACTAAACGACTCTACACTGCCTGATGGAAAGCATGAGTAAAATCCAACAGAAGTGGAAATAACAATGAAGGTGTGAAAATTAAGTTATTTTTATTTAGAACGCCAGAAGGCAAATTAACAATTTATTTTAAAAGCATTTCGTTGAAGTAAAAAGAAAATTAAATTTAAACCTTACTATGTTGTCCGTGGTTCTGTCCACATAATGTGAACTTGCTGTCTCCATCGCCCAAAACCATGGCATCCTCATCACAGTCTCCTGTAGATCTGTTTGGTTGACCCTGGAAAGAGGCCAAATGTTTTCTTTTCTATAGGTGAAGTCTACGCTTAATTTTCTCTATTTTACAAATTTTCATTAACTTGCGATGTATGTCTGTATGTATGTTTGTATTTTCGGTTAGAATCTTGCAACTCAATTTTGAAGCAGATATCTACAACCGATTTTGCTGAAATTTTGCAAGCATAATAATGTCAGTGTGACAATACAATATATTATGACATGGAGATGGAAGGTTGCCATATGAACTCTGTTAAGAAACGTCGCAACATCATCGAGTTTGGACTCGCTTGATTAGTCTCGAGGCATTCCAGTAAAAGCTTGTTCTTAAGAGGCTTTTTAATTTTAATTTATATGCATTGCAAGATACTGTGGGAGACACGTATGGCCTGCAGAATTGCCGGATATTACTTAGTCACCTGGTTACCGTACCATGATTTCGGAGAGGAAAGCCTTGCTCTAGTTCTGGGATCAAAGTTTGACAATGCACTTGTGAGTCATGAGTCCCATATCCATGAGTGTATTCGGTAGTTACCAAGATTGTATTTAATCTATCTGCTCGTTATTTTCCCTCCCCTCCCTAGCTCTCCCCATAAAAACATTTTTTTTCTTGATTATATTAAGACATCACAGACACTCGCTCTGAACTGACTTTTGGAATCGAGGATACTGTATCTAGTTAGTCTCACTTGTTAGAAGTATGAATATATTCAGTAAGTTAGGGATATAATGTATAAGTGGTCATTTAACTTAAGACAAGTAGTTGAATAAAAACTCACAATGGTAAAGTGAACAAAGTCGATCCTCAGTTGCATGATGCCCGCGTAAGTCTTTTCTATAGTGATATTGCAATCTTGATCACCACCCCACAGCTCCGGGAATCCAGGAGACATAAAGTACGTCAGGTTATTCTGAACAACAGCGCCGCATGTAACTTCGACTGAAACATAAAGACAAACATAATTACTTGTATATTTTGAACAAGTGTAAATTATAAAAAAATAAAAAACCCCCTATGTAAGCACTTATTCGAGTAATCATACGCCAAAAGTGCCTTACATCATTTTTGGAGAAAGTTGATACTCTTACAATGCTGAACCGATATTAAACAAACATAGCTAAGAACCACTGCAAGGAAACTAGCTTTCAACTGACTGAAACCGCAAGGAAATCGGTCCATCCGGTTGAAAGCTACGATACCACAGACAGATATACACACACAGACAGACATCGACGTCAAACTTATAACACCCCTCTTTTTGCATCAGAAGTTAAAAACGAGCTGAACTGTTTTGGTTTTCCACAGAAACTGTCATTAAACGAAAAATAAACAATGTATAGTCCATTCGCTTAGATACGGTCACATTTACCGCGCCACAGTTGTTGACATTTCCAATGAATATTTGGACTAATTCTACCTTGACCTACAAATCATCACTTTCACCAAGAATCCCACAAGTGCTTATCTACAACAATATAATTATGTATGTATGTGTTGAATAATAAAAAATATATTAGCATTTATTAGGTATACATGATCGTTGAAAGTAGCCTTGGAGACACACTTAATCTAGAAACATATATACAAAGATACAAGTTGCTAAATAACAACATAATATAGTGGAATGTATAAGCGACAGTGTTTATTACAATGTCAAGGACATTTAATGCGTAGGTGTGGTGAGGCTGACCTGGTTGGTGAAGTTGAAGCTATGTAAGATGACAGGTATGAAATTAAATTAGATATTAATAGCCAAATTGTTGCGTTGTAAGGCAAACTGCTCAAGGAATATCATTGCAAAGACAAACTTGAAACAAGCCTCATGCGGAGGAGTGCAGAAAGGTAAAAAAATAAATGATGGTAGTGTGGAGGAACGGGTGCCATGTCCCACCAACACAAAGGGAGGATCCTCCGACCAGGCGAGGTGATCATGCCTGGCGGGCCACTGCCCAACGGTTGATGTTGGGATGTTGTGTATATGTTAATCGGCGCGAGAACTTCTATTGCGCGATGCAGGATTGGTAATTTCTTCGTATTGTATGTTACTCCGTAGTTCAGTGTATCATCGGTAGATGGCGCTGTCGTATGTTTTTCTTGAAGCGCTGTATGTGGAAGTCGCCACATCACTCCCCTCCAAGACTGAAGGTCGATGTATGATGAGTCAGCTGTCTGTGCTCTGTTGCGGAGCTTGCCAGTGCCAGGAGTGAGTAGTTCCAGTGAGTCGGAACTGAATGCCGCTAGTCCCAGTGAGTCGGGACTGTAGTCCGCTGATCCCAGTGAGTCGGGATGGCGTGCGGTGCGCGGTGCTGCGGTGAGGTCCCCAGTGAGTCGGGGCGGTTGCTGCGTAGTGGCTGGCTGCTGCATAGACGGGAGAGAAATGCTCTGCTTACAAGAACCGTAGCTGCAGTGTGCTGTGCCTAGACGCTGATGAGGCCGTAGGGGTAACCAGGCTGGAGCGGTCGCTTCCTGCGTATGGCGAATCCCTATTGAGGCCGAGGTTGCTGGCTGGCTAAGACTTGCTGTGGGAGTGAACATGATGGTGGCGTCGTAATGCTGCTGCTGAATCTGCTCCTTCGAAGGCTGCTTCCAATCACGTCGGGGTCACCACTGTGGAGGAACGGGTGCCATGTCCCACCAACACAAAGGGAGGATCCTCCGACCAGGCGAGGTGATCATGCCTGGCGGGCCACTGCCCAACGGTTGATGTTGGGATGTTGTGTATATGTTAATCGGCGCGAGAACTTCTATTGCGCGATGCAGGATTGGTAATTTCTTCGTATTGTATGTTACTCCGTAGTTCAGTGTATCATCGGTAGATGGCGCTGTCGTATGTTTTTCTTGATGCGCTGTATGTGGAAGTCGCCACAGTAGAATTTCGACCAATAAGCAACCACTAGTATATATAAATACGGGAATATAGTATTCATAAAAGAAAGATTTTAGAGTATACGTAATGTACCTTTATACATACGTACACTCTAAAACCTTTCTTCTTGATCAGGCAGATTACAGTATCGTAATGCTGTCTCAATAAATATATAAATTGAAAACTAAACTTTATTAATATTAATAAATTACATTACGGGACTTTCACTGGCAGATAGCTGATGATTAGAGGAGTAACTAAGGCTTTTTTAGACTAGCTTCGCCCCGCGGCGTTACCAGCGATACCACAATGACCGCTGTTAACACCGCGGGACTCAGCTAGTCTTATATACAAAAATCAATTGCTGTTTGTTTGTCTCCTAAAACTCGAGAACGGCTGGGCCGATTGAGCTGATTTTGGTTTTTCAAAATTCCAAATGCAGGAGTTATCATTGTAATTGAAAAAAAAATGTGGCAGAAACAATTGAACGCCTTGGCCTCGACCCTGACATACACTTCATCATCATCAACAGACTTTTATAGTTTACTGCTGAACCTAGACTTCTCAGTAGAATTGGAGTTAAGCTCTACTATTCCACGCCAATTGCGTTGTTTGCTCAATACATACAATTTAACTAATATTATGAAAGAGGCTGGATAGAGTTGAAATAATTTATAGAGCTAAAACGATGTACAAATGTCGCAACAGTGCTACAGCTTTATTGTGTTACTAGGGTAAGGCCCCGAAAGTTAAATTATTTCAAGAACCTAACATCTAATTAGGCCTTCTGTCGACTGTCACATATTCCAGTCACGTTAGACCTTTACCCACACGACAAGACACTCTCACGTAGTCCCTTGATGTTTTCACCCAACCCGTCATGTCATTACGTCCGCGCCCCGCCACTATTAGATCAGGCAAGCATTTCGTTTAGCTTTATTTAAAGCGCATGGTAAAAGGAATATTAAATTATATTTGACGTACAGTGAAATTGCATTTTGCGGTATATAATGTTCGTCGTTCGTAGAAATGTACGCTAGGAAAGAATTTGAATGCTTTCTGTGAGAACGTTTCTATTTGCTTTATAAATCTCCTATTTTAAAAATGCTTAGATTTGGTTGCCTCTGTAGAGTTTGTATTTATAAAAAAACAAATATTTCTATTAGTATTTATATCAGTTGTCTAATACCCATAACACAAGTTCTGCTTAGCTTGGGACTATATGGCGTTGTGTGTTAGATGTCGGAAATATTTATTTATTTATAAGCTGCGAGCTACTTCAGTTTCAAGTTCGATAATATTTCTATTAATTTAAATAAAATTGAATATTTTTACTAAACTATCATAAACTTAATATTTAATTAGTTATGTGGCAAGTTGTGTGATTCATTATTTTCTTTATCTTGTCCTTTCTCCAACACCATTCAAAATAGGCGCAATTAAAAAAAATGGCTTTATAAAAATCCGGTATTTAATCCTTATTTCGTTGCTTTTCGCCGATTATGTGAGATCACTGGAGACCAAAACTTCCCGAGGCTCAAAGAGTGGCAGCGCACATATGAATCTTGAATTGCAGGTCCATTGGTGATGATAACCCATTCCATCTGTCCGTTTGCAAGATCAAGCTTCGAAATTCAAGACAGCTAAATAACAACTTACCACTTAGAAACAATATATTTTGAATCGCTTACTCGAAATGCCGTCTGTATGCTCATAAATAATGATATATAAGACAGAGTTTCAACGATGAAAACTTCCGTATTAAGTAACAGTAATTAGGAGTTCATTAGGAATTTAGCTTTGAGCGTACGACTTGGTAACAAGTCATTAGTGAGTTTTTGTTTCACTCTGTTATTTACAAGGTCGCCAATTCATCGTTAGACATCGAAAGACGAATGTAGCAATATCGTATAATATAATTTGTAACCAATCTAAAGCATTCACTTGATCCCAAGAAGTAAACTCAACAATCAACATTACAGTCTTGATGAGTTTTGTATTTCTCATAAACAGCGTCCTGCCCTGGGAGGAACTCTGATCAGTCCGGGATGTAACTCAGTCGTGGGATAAGGCAGGGGGGACTCCAGGTTCGCCGGGAGGGGTCCGGAGGTCGTAATACAGCAGTTCCCGGATCTCTCCCTCTCTCAGGCGCAGAGTAGCACACCGTGTGGTTTTAGTCGGTTCGATTCCGACACACCGCCCCGCCGCCGCAAACCCCGGCGGGGTGAAGGCCCGAGGGGGTTTCCACACGTAAAAAAAAAAAAAAAGGGGGGGACTCCAGGTTCACCCTCACTGCCGAGATAGGCCGCCGCTTTACTGAGTGGGTAGACGGGTTCTCCGAGAGTCCCACACACTCGTTTCATTGCCCCTACGCAAGGTGTGAAGCGAAATTCTCGTGTTTTTAATGTATGGTTACATATATTTTAATAGTCGATTTTTAATTAACTTCTAATTGTTAACAGCAATTCCAACATTACTTGTCAATTGGCTAACGGATACAATTTAAATTTTGGTTGTTATTAAGTCAATAAACTTAATACGGAAAATGATACACAAAAATATTACTCTTTGATATGTGTATCATTCAAATGAGCAAGTCTGAACCCGTTAACTAGAAAGTTTTATTATTCATACCAAAAACAGGATTGCTTTATAAAAAAGTAGATCTGACACAATAATACAACTAGTTTTGTCAACTGTATAACGCTGAGTACGTCATTTTAAGAGCAACAAAATATGTTTTGGGCACAGAAGAAAGTGATTACGAACATAATATTAATTTTAATTCATAAACTTATAGCTTTTATAAACGGTTAAAGTATAAACTATTTTGTAAAAAGATAATTCATCTTAAAGAAAAATGATAAATAAACAATTGATAGCAAACTTATTTGCGTAATTATAAACGGTTAAAGTATAAACTATTTTGTAAAAAGATAATTCATCTTAAAGAAAAATGATAAATAAACAATTGATAGCAAACTTATTTGCGTAATTATAAACGGTTAAAGTATAAACTATTTTGTAAAAAGATAATTCATCTTAAAGAAAAATGATAAATAAACAATTGATAGCAAACTTATTTGCGTGACTGATCAAGTGTGGCATTGAAATCTTATGTATTAAAATCAATTGCTGTGCGTTTAGCTAGCTAAAACTCGAGAATGACTAATAGGCCGATTAATTTTGAAATGTTTGTCGTATTTATGGGAAAGTTTAAACGGTGAAAAATAAAATTAACTTGAAAATCCAAATGTCACGAGCTCTAAGTAGCGGGCATAGCTAGTCTTCTATATCTATACTTATAATAAAACTGTAGAGAGGTCAATTCTGTACATTGAATATATATTAAAAATTATTATTGGGGGATGAATGGTTATCGATACTGATGCCAAAAATGTAATCATTAAGTTTTTTGTTAAATTTAAGATAAAGTTCAAGCTTGACAACCAAAAACGATATTTCTGTAATGGCGCTGGTCACATGAGATGCGTGACGTCACACTCTAGCCACAACAAAACAAAACAGCGCGGTTTAAGTTAATTTTATCAGTTTTCTCCAATTTTATATTAATTAAAATGTCGAATAAATGGTTTTTAGTGCCACAGTGAACAAATCTATACATCTATAGGTACAAATAAATAAAATTGGAGTGTCTCTTTGTAATATCAAAATAACCGCTTTTTACTAAATGCATATGTATGTATACACGGTACATATACCAAAAATGTAGTTAAAAAATTTTGTGTCAGTCTGTCTGTTTGTCTGTTTGTTCCGGGTATTCTCTGGAATGGCTGGACCGATTTTGATGGGACTTTCACTGGCAGGTAGCTGATGATCCAGGGAGTAACTTAGGCCACTTTATTTAGACTAACTTTGTCCCGCGGCGTTACGCCGAAATGTATGTATGCGCGTAACTTTCGATCGGCTACACCAAATTATTTCTTTTTTATGTGTTAGTTATTCTTAGGACAAGGTTTGTGTACAAGAAAAAATAAAAAATAAAGGAAAAAGTTTTTTTGTCCGTGACTACACCTTACTCATGGGTAGCTGGTAACGAAAGAAAAATATGGTGGTACGAAGTTCGTCGGGTCAGATAACATCTTTAAATACCACGCTTTGTACTATTTCAAAATGTAACCTAAAAGCATTGAGATATACCTACCTACATAAAGTAAATTAGATTTTACAAGAATAATGAATGAATTTTTTCCAGAGGTTATTACAGAAACAATTTTTATGTTGTACTTATGCAAGTGCAACATAGCTGCTTTAATATTTTTCAGTTCTGCAGCATAGTTATCAATGTTAGTATTATGTACTAGCTGAACCCCACGGTGTTACCCGCAGTTATTGTTGTACCACGAGTAACGCCGCGGGATAAAGTTAGTTTAAAAAAAGTAGCCTCAGTTACTTCCTGGATCATCAGCTACCTGCCAGTGAAAGTTCCGTCAAAATCCGTCCAGCCGTTCCAGAGATTACCCGGAAGAAGCAAACAGACAGACAAAATCATTTTTAACTACATTTTTGGTATATGTACTGTGTATATATATACATAGGCATTTAGTAAAAAGCGGTTATTTTAATATTCAAACACACTCCAATTTTATTTATTTGTATAGATAGAAAAGTGCAACCATAAAAGCGTCTATCTTATGTATGTTATCGGCACGCACAAAATTTGGTTCCTTTTTGTTTCGAACCACTTATTAAATAGTTTATTAAAAAAAGTCCTGCAGAAATAGCTCACAGATCGATTATTACCACTCCGAAAACATAAAACGCAAACAATATTCTATAGAGGAATCTTTCGTTTATTAGCATGTGACGTCACCAGAGTTGCAACCAATCCCAAGACGTTTATGTCGAAGACCAAATTTCAAAAAAAATGTTACTTTTATTTCGTGCAATCTGCGAGAAACTTAAATTATTTTGTTTGATTTATAGTGAAATATGTCTTTTTAGACTATTATCTTAAAGGATGACCCCAATCCATAGTTTATTTCCCTTTCCTCTTTAAACGCGTGCAGTTTTTGGTGAGTCTGTGAGTCTATGCTTTGCGATGACGATAAACAAGACATAAGGTCAGACGTTGCGCACCGCAGGCATAGACGAACTGTTTCAGCAACGGAAAGCTCTATGTGGCTCTGTCGAGGGTGAGCGACAATGCTAATATGTTCGTATATTGTTCCAATGGCATTACACATAACATAGTATACAGCGAAGCTCTTTAAATAAAGGTAACACTGTCACAATATGTGGACATATCAGTGAAATTGCACGCAAAAACTACTGAACGGATTTGAATGACACTACAGGAATTTAACTTATACATCAGAATAACACATAGACTACTATTTGCCACGATAACCGACATACATGCGGGCGGAGCCGCGGGCAGCAGCTAGTATATAAATAAAAATGAATCACCACATATGTTGCTAATGCACAAAACTGGAGGACCGCTAAACCAATTAGTTTTTTAAATATTTTCGTTGTTGTGGCGAGTTCTACATACGACAACAAAAACATACTATAGCGCCATCTAAAGAAGATGCACCGAACCACGGAGTAACTAATCCTGTATCTCGATATAGAAATTCTCGCACCGATTTGTATGAATACAACATCCCAACATCAACTGTTAGGCAGTGGCCTGCCAGCTATTTATGAAAACCTCGCCTGGTCGGAGGATCCTCAATTTGTGTTGGAGGGATATAACACACGTTCCTTCACAATGATTAGTACACCTCACTTTTAATGAACGACAGGTACGATAAGGTAGAGTTTTGCAATCCGAATTTGAGTACTTCATTCTCATACTATAGTGCCAAATTAAACAGATATTTATTATAATAAGTGCCAGAAAGAAGTACATAACAGATGTCCCTATTAATTGGGTCCTTGTAACTTAGACCCTGTTCACTCTGAAGCTAATTGGCATTAACCCTTATTTATGACTTGAATAATTATGTGTAATGATGTCCCTTCCCTTTATAATGATATGATATCCATTTGCGATATAACACTATTTAACATATATATATACATAAATATATTATAATTATCTTACATATATGACTATCAAACACTAGTGAGACCAAAATCTGTTTTTATTTACTAGTTAAGTTCAATGTTGTCTATCAGGGCCTTTATCAACGAGTGGTGAAACAGGCGCTTATTTTTTTCTTTTTTAGGGTTCCATGCCAAAGGCAAAAAACGGAACCCCTATAGATTCGTCATGTTTGTCTGTCTGTCCGTCTGTCCGTCCGTATGACACAGCCACTCTTTTCCGAAACTAAGTAAGTAAGTAGATACTCTGTGAACCGCATTAAGATTTTCACACAAAATAGAAAAAAAATGTTGAGGGTCCCCATACTTAGAACTGAAACTCAAAAATTCAAACCTATACGTGTGGAATGTGACTGCTGTCAGCCTGTGAGCCACAGCCAGTGCAACCTGGTCGAAACGTCAGGCAAATCAGAGGTATATAATACCTTTTAATAAGTGATCGCGTTAATTCCCGTAAAAATAATTGTTAAATAGAAATGTGTTTAGTTTCCCAATACTAGTTAGGAAAAGAGTGACATTATGGTACATTATTATTGCCCTATTTTTACCACGTAGGAACCATTTCATAAGGTAATAAAGATTTATAAACATGACTTAGTAATTTATTGGCGTGAAACAGGCCAATGGCCGGTGGAATATATAGTCCTTGTTTATTGCTTTTCTGCTAGAAACAGATACGCATTTTCTTACTTAAAGCAGATAATACGTAATACCTCTATTATTTGAATTGTTTAGTGTTGGAGCAACTCTTTTAGATCTTGGTAATTATTAATGTTTTAGTATTTTTCCCTACCATTATCCCAAATTCATTTAGGGTCGGTGCAATGAGTTTTCCACCTTCATTCTCCTCTATCACTCGTCAGTTCACTGCTTACTGCCTTCCTGACCATATCCTCTTTTATGCAGTCCATCCATTTTTTCTTTGGTCGTCCTCTACTCTTATATCCATCGACTTCCATACTTAACACTTTCTTAACTACATTTTGCTCATCTCTATCTTTAAGCTATTTAGAACATTATGATAAATGATTATGGTCACCCATAGATACCTGCAACTCAAGAATATCACGTTACCCTTTTAGTCAAACCTCGGTGTATATGAGGAATATTTAAGGAAAGTGGGATCGTACAAACATCAGGAACCTCAGTCGCTCCATTAAAGGCGAAGGGGCCAAGCAAAATTATGAAAATTATGATGAATTGTCCAGCGCCGTATAACACGCCAAAACTAAAGAGACACTTATGTCCAGCATTGGATTGGAAGGATATTAGACATTTAGACGGTTCATATTAATAGTTTGAAAAATATTTTCGACTCTTTCAGTACACTTTGTCCGACCACCAGACCACATCTATTGTATTGAATAAGAACTACACTAGTATTCTTCTTCTATATCTGTTCTTCTATATTCTATATTAGTCTATATTAGTCTTCTATATCTATTCAAGTAACTATTATAACAAATGGAATACTTTGTCAAACACATTCGTTAAATGACGCAGCTGGAACAAAGTTGTTGCTATGTTTACCATTGTTTGTCATGTAAGGCTTTGTCAGATCCCAGAATTGTGTGGGTTTTATTTATATTTGATAGCAGCTGTTGGTGTCTGATTTTTGAATGTTCTATTTATTCACACACTTCAAGAAAGAGAAAATTTTCACTCCGGTTGTGTGTTACTTGACTTGGAATCCTGTAATTTACGAAGCGATTTAAAAAAATCAATATTTTTTATTTTGGACCACTTAAGAATGAATAATAATACATACCGTTTCCTACCGTACCTTCCATTTACCCTAAACATGCTAAAAGAAAAAAGTATTCTGGATATAAAAAAATATATTTTTGTGAATGCAGGCAATGCAACCATGCAGCATCGTGACCCATATTATGGCGGCCTATTGAGATGCTTCTGTATCATTGGATTCAGTCTCGTACTCACAAACGAAAGAACTAACTTATATGTCTCTAGATCAACAACGCGTACCTAACTTCGGGATATTCTCTCGCACAACAAAACCCGAGTCCGATCTGAATACATTTGTTTTTATTTATTAAGGCAGTTACTACAGGTAACAAACAAGGCATGATTTTTTTTAGGATAAATATAGGTTCAGAACTGATTGTACCCTAGCGTAATCACACGACATGATATTGAAAGTAAGATTAACAGGAAAATATTTTTTAGACACTTAAACCCAAACGGATACAATCAGATATAATGATAAATGGGGTTACTACATTTTAAAGCGATAGAGATTTTTTTTTTTTGGACTTCTAAATACACAACACCATCTAGTCCCAAGATAAGCAGAGCTTGTGTTATGGGGTACTAGACAACTGATACAAATACATATATACTTTTTTTTGTAAATACATACATATTATAGATAGAACACACCCAAACTCCGAAACAAATATTTGTAGATCATACAAACATTTGGTCCGACCCGGGAATCGAACCCGAGACCTCATGATCAGCAGTCGCTCACGCCAACCGCTAGACCAACGAGGCAGTCAAAAGAGAGAGATAATGACTATTTCTTTTAAAAACCATGAGGTGATAATGTCAAGTTTACCATAATTCATGTCCATAATTTCATTATAAAGACGACGCATTCTGACGATATATAGTAAAAGGTGTTGTTTTTGTAAATGTTTAGTAAGAAAGTTCTCGGTGATCTGATATTATGTCGAGTGTTAATATTGATGAGGAAAAGCATTTTAATCAAACAGTTTAATCACTCTCTACACTCAACGTCTTATGTAATAGTTTTACGTCCTTAGTTACATAGTTCAAGTTTATAGGAAGTTCTCTAACTGAGACTGTCATTAGGACCGCTACAGATACCAGTACTTCCTCGTATCAAATTTGAAAGTTCAAATGCCCGGAGAATAAAGTCTACAATAAGTTTTACCGTTTACTTTTTAAGATAGCTTGGATTTGTTTATATTGTTACTACTACGACGTCAAAACTAGATAACTATATAATAATGGATTATTAGATTCAGGGTAGTTTTTATGATATGGATCCAAAATTTAATACAGCTCAGTAATACATCACGCAATTTACCCTATACTCTTTTTCTACACAGCTTATCAGCCTATCATGAAACTGTGTGTAAAAACATTTGGAAAGTAATACTAACAATTCATCAGGTTTATCCCAAATACTTACAGACACAGCAGACACCGAGGCCGTTGGCGCAGTCACCGGAAGCTTTGCCGTCTCTCTGCCGACAGTCGTACTGATTCAGGCAAATACCCGCTTTCGCGATGTTGTAACCCTCGGGCTGACACTCGCGCTCACCGCCAACAGGAAAAAAGTTGAGAACTTTTCCAAGAGCAAGCAACCCTCCTGTAAAAAGTAAAAGTAACATTTTGAACCAGCGAAAGCATATCTGAAGTAGGTGTAAGATTTGAAGGATAGAAGGATTGAAATGGTTTATTTTGTAACTATGGTGTAATTTTGACCGTGGCATTTTTAAGTGCTCGAAATTGTATCATATTGTTGCTACTTCTGTATGTGTATATAAAGTAAATAAATATATTAAAATATAGGTATATAAGTGCATATAATAATATGGCCCAAGAGCTGATAACGGATTTTGAAAAGAAGAAGTCATCTGGCTTTACTTAATAACCGACAAAAACGTCTTGAATATGTTCTTTGAATTCTAGAAATAATTAATTAAAACATAAAAAACCTTGCCTAAAACATGACAACTGTGTAGCAGCATATAACATTTGCAAATGTTATATGCTGCACAGTAGCGCTATAACCGCTAACTTGCTAAAAGACTCCCAGGACTGGATTCGTCAATACACGAAATTGAAATTTTTTGGCAATTTCAGCTTACCTAAAGAACCTTCTTAAAATTCATCATCAGCTCTCCGTCTAAAAGTAAGTTGTAATGGTCATGGTCAATAAAAAAGGGCATGACATCCAAACGGCCGTAATTCGATCCCCGATCTCCTATAAATATGTCTATACTACTATGAAACATCGTCTGCAAAAGTTTGAAAGTTCAAAATTAGGGCTTCAATTAATTCTAGAAACTGCGTAGGTTGGGTCTAACCATCTGCAAGTATTTATGATCCCTTCAACAATGTTAAAGATACTCTTAGCAGTCGAACCATAAACTTCAAGGAGCATTTAAGGATTATTTAGTAGGAATTATCTTTAAATTCAGTTGAAAGTACTACGGAAAACCCAATACAAAACTAATGTGTTGTAAGTTTGCAAAACAACTAATGTGTTAATATTTCGGACATCTGAAACACAACGCCATCTAGTCTCAAACTAAGTAGAGCTCGTACTATGGGTACCAGATAACTGATAAAAATACATATATCTACACTTTTTTAAATACATACATATTACGTCATCTTCAGTATTTTCTTTACAATACAAAAAATAAGCTATCTTTCTGAGTATCTTATAAACTAAAGAACTAAATTTTTTAATAAATGACCGAAACAGTATAAAACCTTTAAATATTGATACAGAAAGCCTACTATTGAGGAGTTTGTGTATGTGTTAAAATTTTGTGACTGTTTTGTTTACTTTTATTTTTAATTATTGTTTTTATTTAATATTTCACATTGATGTATTATGACGACACTTTATTATTATAAAAAATAACTAGTTGACCCGGCGAACTTCGTACCGGCATATTTACATATATGTCTCTGCTTCGCACAGGCAGTGTACAGTCACGGAATAATAATCCTGTTATGTTTGATTTTTTTCTCATACACAAACCTTATCCTAACAATAACGAACACATAAAAAAGAATTATTTAATTTGGTGCAGTCGGCGATTCATTTTTATACCTACTGTGTTTTATACTATAGGCTCGTATTCACTTTGATTAATGCGAGTGCAGGGTGACGATTGGTAAAAAATATGTGTGGACAGCGAATTCGCGATCCACACATCACACTCACATATATGGTTTTGCTGACCAACCATTTTTTGAGTTTCAATTCTAAGAAAGGGAATCCCCAATTTTTTTTGTTTTTTTTTCTATTTTTTGTGTAAAGTTTCAACATTATAGTTCTAATAGTTTCGGAAAAAAGTGGCTGTGACATGACGAATCTATAAGGGTTCCGTTTTTTGCCATTTGGCTTCAGAACTATAAAAGGTTAGGGATAAAGATTTATCTGTACTTTTTACATATATTTAAAACAGTATACGCGATTAATTACCGACTTCAACACGAAGTTACATTATCTTCTATATAAATAAAAGTACCATCTTGAAAGAACTATTTAATTCTCGCCTCAAAGCAATTTGCATAAGAAAAACAGCTCCTTACAGGCAAAGAGAGACCTTGTATCAAATAAAAAACAACATTTAAGACCCTTGAAAGGCGCTGGGGCGTTAAGCTAGGGAGTATTCACGAAAAATATGGGTGTTTACAGGGCCGGATTATAGAACGTAAGATGGAAATGAGCAGATGCCATTTCTCGAGAAATATATTTTTGTTGGCACCTGTAGCTTTATTTGTGAAATAAAAGAACTGTATTGACTACCAATTTAACATGCATAATCGTGTGTGTAATGGATATTTATTGACAACATGTCACGAAATTTATTGACTTTTATTTTAGATGTTTAGCATTTAAATTCAAAAGTTCCGTTTTGTTAACCGTCGAAATCGATTCCAGAATACAATTCATTTGAAGAAACTTATTTTACTCATAATATTATGTATTCAGGCACTTTTAAACCTCGATAAACTTTAAGAGTTGGAATATTTGGTTACAATAAAATCAACCTCGACACAGTAATCCGCATAGAAGCAAATTTCATCTACTCCTTCTCTAATCCTCATAGAAGTAAGACAATTAGTAAGACAGCATTTGTATATAAGAATGCTGTATTTTACTAATATTAGTTCATATGGAGACATACTTAAGCAGACATTTAAAAATGCAAAATTTTACAGATAAAATAAAATGAAATCTTACATAAACACATTTAATAATAGCAAGTAATAGTTTTTGAGCGGATGAAATCGTGATATATATGGCGCATATGTACACCGATTCATTGTAGATTATTATTACTTTGATACAGTTTATATCTTATACACAATTCATATAAAACGCCTTAGACTGATAGCAAGAGTTAATATTATTCTAGTTTCTCAAGTGAATGCGGCCCTGGTAAAATGCAAGTTATGTCTTGAGATACTCTTTGGCAATGCATGTAGAGTGGTCAGGAAATTTTCATATAGAAGAACATGCAGATTTTTCCTCTTAACTGCGGCATTGGCGTATAGAAGACCTAAAATGTAGTTTTGTATAAAACTAAGTCGCTTACAAAAGTAGGTAAGTTACATATACAAATATAAAACAGCACGCGTATTCCATCTTATCCATTTCCTCCTCGTGTAATACACGTGCCTAATATATGTAATATTCTTTTAAAAAGATTTATTTAGAAATGTCTTCATTTATTTATTTTTTTGTTTCTTTTTCTTATTTCACAATAATATCCATAACTGGTAATAAAAATGTATTTCAATGTACTGGTGTTTTATGTAGGTATATACTAACAACAACCTATATTACGAGTCACCGCCAACTCCCTCCCACCCCGCAAGTGCTTTGATTCACTAGGCCAAGTCGTTAGGATTCAATTAATGCAAACAAAGAAATGTATGGAATTCTTATATAAACAAATTAAACTAACTAAAGTATAAGAGAAATTAGAAGCTTCGAGATTCAATGCGAATAAGACGTGGTGTGGTATGGTAGTAAATGGAACGTCTAGAAAAGGAGCTGAACCCATTTTTCTGTGAAGAAGGATCTCGTACGTGATAGACCTATGTTTGTTTAGTCTGATAGCACATATGGGCCGGCTAGATCGAAGTGCAAACCAGTGCTAAATAAATGCACTCGTAGCATTTCACTGAATGAATAAAGTTACTACGGAACGAAGTCAAAATCTAGTAACACGTTTCTCCCCTGCACCGTAGAAAACAGTCCCATTATTCTTTTACCCCTCACTTACTTCTAAACCGTATGATTTTAAGCTTGTAGTAGTATTACATGCGGCTTCGCCCACGTGTATGTCGGTTATCACCGCAAAGAGTAACTTACCTCCTTACTCAAATATAATAATATCTCCATGCTTCATTTCATTGAAATCGGTGCAGTGGCTTAGCCGTGAAAGCTTGAACAGACAGACAGAGTTACTTTTGGTATCATTATGGATGTTGTGAAATGTACTACGAAATTATGTTAAAGCGTAAATGTTCAGCATCGGAAGTGGAAGTCTCAGGGCTGTTTCCCTTCGTTAGGGGATCCCGTCAATTACAACAAACTTTGTAAATACAACAATCCTTTTTGCGCAAGTTGTTATCTTCTTTGAGATAGAAATAATTGCATGTTTTTAAAAGATATACGTTGACAGACAACAACTTTTAAGGCTAGGATAGGATTAGGTTATTATAGGATTAGATTTTAATTAACAAAGAAAAATAAGATTATGTGATGTTACTGCATTCGAGGAGAACTAGAAACCACATAACTCAACAATGTTTTTATTGTTGATTTAAGTAGATCGATACAAAATTCCATTTTAAGTTTTTAACGGAATGCAGAAATTTTAATGTTTTCGTTAGTAATGTGAGTTGTATGTCAGAAACTTCTACAGTACTTAAATAAATTACATTAAATTTCGTCAAAAGCCAACGTGCATTTTATCCCACTACAGCAAAGCCAAAAGGGAAGTCAAAGCTTTGGCAACATATGTTTATTCGTATGTGCCACCGTATTACCATTTCAATGAATAACGATTTCAATGAATAAGGTGTCAATAGATTAGTGAAAATGGCCCGGATGACATATTCTACAAAAATTTCATCAAAAGTTTTTACGTGTTCAGGTTATAGTTGAGTAAACTTGTATTGTTTTCTTCTTTTATTTAAAGTAGTAAAGTTATAAAAAACTAAAAGTCGTAAGCCCCTATGACGATTCCATTTTCGCAACACTTTTCACACCGGTCGTGGCACCGGTGGCAATATACACAAACCCAGCTACAAATTTGCCAACTGCATTTCAGCTATATGTTTGGCAACCTTTTGTTGTTTGTTGCCAAATACGCCAGTGTGTGCACATATTAAGTCCCCTGGTAAAGCTGCTATCTACAAAACGTTTGAACACGTTTCGTTGAAATAGTTTTATAGCAAAAAAAAACGAGTTCATTTATAAAACTGCCATCTGAAACACATATTACTGTCATACAGTCTATGTATCTGTAAAATACCTCTTTTATCAAGGACTAGCTGACACACGCAACTTCGTTTGCGTCTTCTATTGCCCGTAGCGTGAAAATTTTCCCCCGTTTTATAAACATTGTTCATTGGTGCTCCGCTCCTATTGGCTTTAGCGTGATGATATATAGCCTGTGGCCTTCCTTGATAAATGGGCTATCTAACACTGAAAGAATTTTTCAAATCGGACCACCGGTTCTTGAGATTAGCGCCTTCAAACAAACAAACAAACTTTTCAGCTTTATAAATTAGTTTAGATTGGGTATTGTACTTTGTTTAAATTGTTTTAAAAATAAAATATACACATTTATAACGATTTATCTGTACCACTCAAATTTCTAATAACGACCTTTTTTAGACACTTTTGTTTTCTTGACGAACAACTCCATAGTGATTCAAAACATTAATTATTAAGATAGAATATTGTTTACTGTACACTATTACCAACTGAAAGTTTAATTAAATCTTATCTTATCATCTACAGTAGACAGAGTTGACTAGTCAACAGTTACTGAGAAACTAAATACTAAGTTATTGTGATAATCTTAACAAAAACCTGTATTGTTTGGTGATACTCTTTATATATATCTCTTTTTTATCTCCTTTCTCCATAGCCATAGCATAATGCACCGGCAAGATAATGAGATCCACAAAATGCTGTTCCGAATCTGGGTGTTCTTTGTGTCCATATCAGATACGTAAGTAAAGTCCCTTGCGATACAGAATATATTCCTAAGGCGGATGTAGTCCAAAAAAAAAATGTCTGTATAAAATCACAAAATTCACAAACTTGGCTAAATTGGGCAAACGAGCAGACGTATCCCCTAATGGTAAGCGATTAATGCCGCCCATGGACATCCGCAACACCAGAGGCGTCACAAGTGCGTTGCCGACCTTTGGGGGGTGGATAAAGGGATGTGGGGAGGGGTTGGGGTATGGGCCTCCGGTATCCTCAATCACTTGGTGAAACACAGCGGAAGCGCTATTTCTATCACTCCGGTCGAGTCGGCCCATTCATGCCGAAGCATGGCTCTGTCACGGTAAAAGTCTTTAAAGGTCTGTATTTTGGAAAAGAAAGAAAAATGCAAGCATTCAAGCTATCTTTATCTATATAGCTATATAAACTATCTTTATCTACCGATACTGAATCGTCTAGTCACACATCATCATTCCCTTCCCCCAAGGTTCACCGCAATAACCAATCGTACCGGCCCACGTCTAACAGCTTCCCGTGGAGCACCGAAGACGCCCTCTATGACCTAATGGGGCGCATAAGGGCTAAACTTGATAACAAGAGAATAGTCACTTTAGTGTCCCTGGACATAGAGGGCGCCTTCGACAGCGCCTGGTGGCCGGCGATTAAGGTACGACTGGTTGAGGAAAGGTGTCCGGCCAATTTGAGGCGAGCAATAGGCAGCTACCTCAGTGATAGGTCAGTCACTGTCCGATACGCGGGTCAGGAGAGCAGCCGATGTACCCAGAAAGGGTGTGTCCAGGGATCTATAGGAGGACCCTTGCTCTGGAACCTCCTGCTAGACCCCTTACTGCATCAGCTGGAGGACGGAGGAGTTTACGTGCAGGCGTTTGCGGACGACGTGGTGTTGGTGTTCGATGGGGATACGGCACTGGAGATTGAGAGACAAGCCAATGCCTCTCTCGAGCATGTGCGGGAGTGGGGGATCGGAATGAAGCTGAAATTCGCACCGCACAAAACCTGTGCGATGGTAATCACGCGGAGGCTGAAGTACGATCTCCCGCGCCTCAGCATGGGCGGGATAGACATTGGTTTGTCCAAAGAAATTAAAATCCTAGGGCTCACCATCGATCACAAACTTACATTTAACACACACATAACAAACGTATGCAGAAAGGCGATTGGTATTTACAACAAGCTGGCGAGGATGGCCCGGATCAGCTGGGGGTTGCACCCCGAGGTGATCCGGACCATCTACGTTTCGACTGTAGAACCCATCATTTTATACGGTGCCAGCAGTTGGTGCGCGGCGGCGAGGGGGCTAGGTGTCCGAAAACAACTGAACGTGGTACAGCGCGGATTCGCCCAAAAGCTGTGTAAGAGCTATCGGACGGTCTCTCTACACTCGGCGTTGATCTTGGCTGGTATGCTCCCTCTGGACCTCAGGATACGTGAGGTGGCCTCGCTATACGAGGCCAAGAGAGGGGTGTGCCAGTCATGGTTGGGAGACATAGAGATCGAACGAATGGCTCCAGCTATAGAGGCACCTCACCCCGCGGAGTGTGGGACCCTTGAGTTCAAATGTCTGGTAGACGAGGAACAATTACAACGCACAAACAACATCCAGGTGCGTATCTTTACGGACGGGAGCAAGATTGAGGGCCGTGTCGGCGCAGCGTTATCCATATGGCATAACGAAACCGAAACCAGGGCCCTCAAACTTGCACTATCGCCCCACTGCACCGTCTACCAGGCTGAGCTATTGGCCCTGCGCAAAGCGACTGGGGAGATCCTCAGGCGAGGCGAAACCACGTTCGGTATCTTTAGCGATAGCAAAGCCGCACTCCAAACGGTCACCAATCGCCATGCCCTTCATCCCCTTGCTGTGGAGGCCAGAGTTGCTATTCGAAAAAGCATGATCCAAGGTAAGGAGATATCCTTATACTGGGTCAAGGCCCACGCAGGGTTGAGTGGCAACGAGCGAGCAGACCATCTTGCCAAGGAGGCGGCGCTACGCTTAAAGAAAGCACCGGACTACGGTCTGTGCCCTGTTTCGTTCGTCAAGCGGGGCCTTCGACAGGCCTCGCTTGCCGAGTGGAACGGAAGGTACAGAGAGGGCGAGACCGCCTCCGTTACCAAGCTCTTTTTCCCCTGTGCACTCGCAGCATACGGCGTAGTCCGTAAAATGGAGATCGCCGGCATTACCACCCAATTGTTTACGGGGCACGGTGGGTTCTCCGAATACCTGACGCGATTCAAGTGTAAGGAGAACCCATCGTGCATCTGTGACCCAAACGTCCCGGAAACAGTCCCCCATCTCATAGTTGATTGCCCTGTGTATAGCATACAACGAAATAATGTAGAGTTTAAATTAGATACTAAAATTACAATGTTAAACCTAAGCAAATTAATAAATAGTAAGAACAGAGAAATATTTGTAGATTATTGTGTAAGTATAGTAAAGTTAGTAAATATAAGAAACAAAGCAAATTAAGCTTTATGATATTATAATAATGTAAATATTATAGTTAATCATAAAACAGATAGTTAAGTAAATATAAAATCTTAAATATGCAATAGTCAAAATATTTAGAATTTATAAAATAGCTGTAATTTTGAAAGAAACTATATATGTGTAAAATAGGAAATAAGTTACAATTATAAATTGGTCTGAAGTGGTTTAAAAAATGGTATATACATGTATAAAATTAGATAATAGTTACGAACCGGAAATAAATAAATATCGTGTACAATTAATTACCCTAGGATAAATAAATAAATAGTAATAAGCATGAATACTATGACATACTAACTGGTATGAATGGAAATAGATAGAAATAGGCTCCAAAGAATATTGGAGGTGCTAGTACAAAAAAAAAAAAAAAAAAAAAAAAAAAAAAAAAAAAAAAAAAAAAAAAAAAAAAAAAAAAAAAAACAGCTTCCCGTGACCTTCACTAGATCTTCAGACTACCTGTGAGGGACTCTACCCACACACCTTATTCCATCTCCGTCACTAAATAAATTTAAATTCATCTAAACCTCAATCAGTTCAAACTCATCGGTAATTCTAATGACGTAATATAATTCAGATAAACATCAAATGTCAGGAGAGATAATTAGACGCTCGATCGGGTTCAGATAATGCCAAAACATTGTTCGCTCAACCAGAATGATCAGATATCACCTGACAATTGGTGTCAGGTAAAGTGTGTTCGGAATTATTTCACATTAGTTGACTATATTTACATGCCGAGGGTATAATCTGCCGACGGCTTGTACTGATAATTTTCAGTTCGTTTTTTAGGCTTTGTTTTGTTGCTTGTATTATCATTGAAAAGGTTCTTAAAACATATTAAATTCTAACACTCTGACGGCTTATATATCAAATTAAAGACAGTCTTCGTATTGGTGAATTTATTTACATCTCTTAATGAAGATGTCATGACAGCACAAACCTCTTCTAACTTGCATTCTAATCTTTCTTACAAATATATTTAATTGAATTTTTGGTAATACATATAAGGAAGGAACAGGTGATAGTGCGACTACCAAATAAATTATAAGCGGAAGACAAAAAAAAATTTACTATATAAATGTTAACGAGTAACATAGCACAAAATAAGAGCGCTAAAATCACACCCAATGTTCTTAATGCGAAGGCACATTAAAGTGGCAGAACACCCGAAAACCCATTACGGAACCTTCGGAACACATTATCGCAGTATTTATTTTTATTTTCCTGTAACAATAGATGTTTCGAGGCCTGACAGTTTATCTGCTTTGTTTTACTTTCACTAAGAGACTTTACATCTAGCGGCTGCAGTCGATTTAATAACAAATCACAACAGAACTTCAAGAATCCGTCAAACCATAAGCATCGTTCCGGTACACTGCACACAGACGGGAATATAAATAAATTTGAATTTTAACTGACTTATAGCTCCGACTTCAAAAGATAAAGTATTCCATTTCTGAGCTCATCATAAATGTATTGAATATCGGACCCTTGATATAGAGCCACAAGAAATCACTTTGACAGGAATGTAAAGACGCTTTTCGATTTACAAAAATTTATGAATATGAAAAGTAAGTTATGGTTTGTGTTTATTTTAAATATACTCGTACATACATTTATTGATAACAGTTTTCTCCTCGTCTTTTACTACTTTTACTTGTTTACTAGGAATATTACTTACATAATATCATTTTTGAGAAGGAAATTCCAATAAAGAGATTCAAATAGCATTTTTGTCGAATACTTTAGATATGGGTGACTTGAGAATACAATCGTTTTCAGATCTGACAAAGGAGAGGGATGAAAGAATGCACAACCAGGTCGGCTTTGCTGTAGTAGAGATCTCGAATGCTGGGCTATTAGAGTATAGGGGACATAACCTGATAATTACAATTGGTGAATTTAATCATGGAAAGTATGTATTTAAGAAATTAAAATCTGTCGATGTTTTAAATCTTGTTTACTTGTGTGGCAATATTTCGGTAATCGTAAATTTAAAGCACCAAGGGATTTTAAATGCAGCCATCGATTGTATTGAACGAATGATTTAATTTGTTTTGCATGACTGAACGTATTGTGCCAAGCGGAAAAGCCAATGAACCAACACTACTGTGGTGGTCGGGCCGCTTAGTAACGGTTTTGACTTCTATATGGAGTGCATCGAATTGTATGAACTTATGAATCACAGAAGAAGAAAATTTGCCAAATTTTGGTTGTGAAGTTACAATATTTTTAAGAGCTAACTTGGAGCTAGCTTACGTGAGGTTTTGTGGTCTTATGTATTTGCACTTTATTGTACATTTTGTTTTCTTCGCAGAGGTAGACTGCTACTATATTCAATTGTCACGATTATATTAAGGCTGGGTTGGTCTCATGGAAAGTTCTAGAAGGTGCGTAAAGTTACTGAAACACCTCGTAACAATAAGTGGAGAATTTTTCAACATTTAATTATTAACAGTATGAAGAATAACATTTTAAAAACATTCTAGTCCAAAAAACTTTCTCTAAAGACATTTTACCTTTTTTCTTATACCAATTCTACAGTCAGATATGCAAACAAAGACCTGTATAGCAACCAAAAGAGACAGATGGCTCCCACTAGAATAGAAGTAGTTTGCATCCAACTTTCAGTTGCACAAAAAATCGTTGTTTTATCTGTCTCGCACTGACTGTGACGTATTTTCCAAAAAGAGCAGGTGAATGATACAGTCATGACAGCTTCTATCACAGTCGCCAGTTATTTAATTTTAACTCTGAACTATGAATAGCAATAGTTCAGTAAAATATTGTCATTCTTATTACGTGCATTCGTATTTGAATTACTCTTTTAATGTAAATGGGATGTTCTTCAAAGTAAACCACGGCCATTAGTGAAACCTGGTCAAATAGGTAAACTTCAAATGTACTTATTACTGTAATTGATTCCCGTATTACTTGTCATTAAGTGCGAAAGAGAAAGAAAAGTGTGTAATAAATGTTTTTAAACTTACGAGACTAAACGTACGTAAATTAAGACTAAACGTAAACTACTTTTTTTGTTTTTTTTACTAAAGTTTTACACTTCATGGACTACGGCTTTTGAAACTTAGTAATGTACCATAGTCCATAACACTTTAACAACGCATGACTACGGCTTTTAAAACTCGTTTCATGCTTTTTCAGCGTAGTTTCTTGCCGTAGTTGGGTTTTAGTTTTTACTTTTTTTTATACTCTTGATTATTGGCACTTGATGGAACTTATTGCAATACATAATAGTGGAACAAATACAAGTGAGCCTGATTCTAGAATGTATTACAAACCTTATTCGACTGTATATCGAGACTTAATCGCGATAATATCTACATGTTAAAATACCTTTTTGGTTGCCCGACGTTTCGAACGAATTGCACCGATCGTGGTCACGGGTAGACTGGTGTGGTGATGATATGGTACATTACTAAGTTTCAAAAGCCGTACGTAGTCCATAAAGTGTAATGTTCCATACTCCATAACACTTTAACAACGCGTGACTACGGCTTTTGAAACTCGTTTCATGCTTTTTCAGCGTAGTTTCTTGCCGTAGTTGGGTTTTAGTTTTTACTTTTTTTTTAACTTAAATGTTTTGGTGCCTCATTAATTTGCAAAGTATATTTTAAATAGGTATGATAGAAATATCACAATTATCGAATAAATACGGACAAAGCCACGTGAAAATGGTAAATATATATATGTATATATATTTGAAATGTACAAGTAACGCCCTTTCGTATGATACCAAACACGGCATATTTATCTCAAATTTATTTTTAATACAGGACTTTATGTCGGCTAGAGGTCGCCACATTAGATTCAGTGACAAGTCATATAGCCTAAAACCAGCAGACGATCATGACGCTTCTACCGACACCTCATTTGTCCAGTTCTAATCAGTAGTTAAGGAGCTATCAGGGAACAAATGAACATACATACATCCATACATAGCCTGTCAAAATCATAACCCTCCTTAGGCTTTGCCGTAGTCGGGTAATTAGAAAGGTAAGGAATCCAGTTGATTCCAGAATTATATGTCATAACAGATATTTTATCAACCAAATGTATTCTTGATGAGTAATCTCTTTCTTTAAACGATATACAAATAAGTGGACTACTATCTAGTTGACGGCTAGATGACTTTACTCTCTATATCGTTACTCTACTGCTCTCAATTCTTGAACTTCTTGCTCGGTCACTCGCACAAGGCCGTTACGGAATGGTCAAAATAAGTAGTCTATATTAATGAGGCTTGTACTACCATATTTTATCATTTAAATGCACACACTCTAATCAATCCAAAAAAAGAACTGCCTCGTTGGTCTAGCGGTTGGCGTGTGCGACTGCTGATCATGAGGTCTCGGGTTCGATTCCCGGGTCGAACCGGATGTTTGTATGATCTATAAATATTTGTTTCGGAGTTTGGGTGTTTTCTATGTATAATATGTACGTATTTACAAAAAAAAGTATATATGTATTTATATCAGTTGTCTAGTACCCATAACACAAGCTCCGCTTAGCTTGGAACTAGATGGCGTTGCGTGTTAGATGTCCGAAATATTAAAAAAAAAATATATACGGAGAATATCTCAGTGCTAATAAATGAGTTAAGGCTAAGTCAGTTTTTAATTTAAGGTTTTTGATCGAGATTAAACGCATCAGTTTAGTGAAAGTAGTAATATAATTTTGTTATGTAACGAACAAACCGACGAAGAATATAGGTACACATAAGATTTATCCCTCCTCGAGGTACATTTTCCTAACCCTAAAAGTCAGTAAAGAAAACAGTATTATATCTTTAAAATATACTATCTTTAAAAAATACTATCATTAAAAAAAAAGTAAAAGAGTTACCAAAGTTACTCTACCCTACTAGGTAAAAACCAGTAGCATCTAAAATTAGTAGTCACCGTCTTTATTGCGAACGTGGAAAATGCAGCGTGTTGACCCACACAATAGCGGCCTTGTGAGATGCTTTTTCCCGCCAACTAAAAGTAGGGAAACACGTCAAATTTCTGCTAATTTATCGTTTTTCCCCATTCCATTACCCATCGTACATTTTAATCGAGATAATTGACGCGTAATTAATTTTTGCTCCCGGTTTTCTGCAATCTATGGTAGTGATTTTGTAATAAGGGAATGAAAGTGATTTTGACAAAGGGTACATGAGTATAACGGGAAGCCGGGGATCCTACAACATGGATGCCTCGCGCTCTCATTTGCCGAATATGCCGAAATACAGTTGGCCTTTATTCACGATTTACGAGTATGTGTTATTTGAAACATATTACTCGACTACTGTAAGGCTCACAAGTTTTTATTTTAAATCAGCTATGCCCTGCAGTTTTTGTCGGGGTTTTTGCTGTAAAACTGCTCCGTGGAAGAAATAGTTTCTGAAATAAAACACATAGAAGATCAACGTAAAATGACAGCGTTCGTGCTGTCGTGTTTCGTTGGTGACTGCGAGACCGGAGGGCCAACGATGCGAAAGCATCACAAGGCCGTTATGGTGTAGGTCACCATGCTGCATTGTTGCATTGTATGCATTCGCAATGAGTATGGTGACTACCACTCTTGGATTCTGCTTTTGCTTTCATTCATTTTATTGCAGACCCATACATAAAAAGAAGATAGCCTATCAGCTATGTGCCGGAGAAAGTCTCTTAAAAATCGGCTCAGCCGTTACAAAGATTAGCCGGAACAAATAGACAGGCCAACATTAAAGAAAATTGTTTTCTGACATAAGTTCCTTATATAAAAACTGTTCATTTTTAATTACAAACAGACACTTACATTTTATTTATTTGTATAGAAGACTAGATGAATAACCATAGTTAAAGTTATGAAATATTACATTTTAACAACTAACAAGCCTACAATAGGGAAATTATAGATCCTACATAGAAAACTCCGACACAAATATTTACAGATCATACAAACATTTGAACCGACCCAGGAATCGAACCCGAGACTTCTAGTAGAGCAGTTTCATACGATGTATAATAGTCTATTGCTAAATATATATATACTAGCTGTTGCCCGCGGCTTTGCTCGCGTGGAAGTAGATAATACGTATTTACTTAAAACTGTGTAAAAGTATGTATCAGTACTTTATTCATGTTTTTGAAAGTATTTTTTTATTTTTGATCAATAGCCCATTTAAAAGAACTTTCATACAAACATTTGACTCATATTTCATCCCCTTTAGGAACAGAATTCGCATAAATGCTGATATAAGTATTCATCTATTTCGAAAAATGACGGAATGCCAGGCTAACCTATGTACGAAATGTCAACCCCTATTTCACCCCTTAGGGATAGAATATTCAGAAACGCTGCAATACGTATTTACTCATTTTTAATTAGCAACCCAAAAGTAAAGTTTCACCTTTCTTATTTCTATGTATTCTTAAATATGACGGATTTCCATAAAAAAATTCAACCCCAATTTCACCCCCTTAGGGGTAAAATATGCAGAAACTCTAAATAGATATCTAGTCATTTTTAATCAATAGCCCAAAATTAAAGTTTTTTGGTACTAATTAAAAAAATAACGGACTTCCATCCAAACTTTCAACCCCTATTTCACCCCTTTAGGGATAGAGTATCCAGAAACGCTTACATATGTATCTACTCATATTTAATTTGTAGGCCAAAAACAAAGTTTCATGTTTGTAACTTCAAACATGGCGAACTTACGTACAAACTTTCAACCCCTTTTTCATCCCCTTAGGGGTAGAATATCCAGAAACGCTTAAATACGTATCTACTCTTTTTAATCAGTAGTACATGAATAAAGTTTCATGGTTCTAACTTAAAAAATGACAAACTTCCATAGAAACTTTCAACCCCTATTTCACCCCTTAGGGGTAGAATATCCAGAAACGCTTACATATGTATCTACTCATATTTAATTTGTAGGCCAAAAACAAAGTTTCATGTTTGTAACTTCAAAAATGGCGAACTTACGTACAAACTTTCAACCCCTTTTTCATCCTCTTAGGGGTAGAATATCCAGAAACGCTTAAATACGTATCCACTCACTTTTAATCAGTAGCCCAAAAATAAAATTTCATGTTTGCTACTTCAAAAATAAACGAACTTACGTACAAAGTTTCAACCTCTAGTTCACCCCCTTAGGGGTAGAATATCCAGAAACGCTTAAATACGTGTTTTTTCATTTGAAATCAGTAGCCCAAAAATAAAGTTTTATGCTTCTTACTTAAAAAAAGACGAACTTCCATACAAACTTTCAACCCCTATTTCACCCCCTTAGGGGTAGAATACCCAGAAACGCTCAAATACGTCTCTACTCTTTTTAAATCAGTAACACATAAATAAAGTTTCATGTTTCAGACTTCAAAAATGACGGACTTCCAGACTAACCTATGTACGAAATGTCAACCCTATTTCACCCCTTAGGGGTTGAATATTCAAAAACGCTGAAATATGTGTTTACTCATTTTTAATCAGCAGCCCAAAAGTAAAGTTTCAGGTTTCTAACTTTAAAAATGACGGACTTCCATACAAACTTTCAACCCCTATTTCACCCCCTTTGGGGTAGAAATTCCAAAATTCCTTTCTTAGTGCGTGTCTACTCAATAAAAGGATCGTACTCACCAAATTTCATAGCCCTAACTATCATAGTTTACGCTCGGCGATGATGAATCAGTCAGTCAGTCAGTCAGTCAGTCAGTCAGTCAGGACTTACTATTTTATAAGTATAGATATACGAAAATTAAACAGTTTAAATTGTCTGTCTCGACAAACATAGCAGATTGTGCTTTGCATTGACTAAATAAACATTCAATTTTAGTTGGTATTCAAAACGCCTCTGCTTACCCTTCAGAGATATAGAAGTGAGTTTATACATGAATGTATATGTATGTAAAAGAAAGCTGTTTACGGGACTATCCAATTAATATGGACCAGATAGGAAACCACAACTTTGTTTTACGATGCACTATGCGGTCTTAACTCTCAACTGCGTCTATGATGAGTCATTTAACTTTCAACAAAAGTGACGGTAGCGCGATTGCATCTCTACCAGAGTTCGTTGGTTTGAACTCAAACTAGGACAACGGTTATCAACTAGAACAAATACACCTATTTCTATTTTATTTTAATAAGCGGCGATTAAATGACTGCCTCGGTGGCGCTGTGGTAGCGTACGGCAACTGCAATGCTTGAGGGTTCGATTCCCGGGACGGACCAAATGTTTGTATGATCTGCAAATATTTGTTTCGGAGTTTGGATGTTTTCTATGTATAATAAGTATGCATTTACAAAATGAAATTGTAAATGTATTTAGTATTTATATCCGTTGTCTAGTACCCATGACACTAGCTCTGCTTAGCTTGGGAATAGATGTCCGATTTTGATATCCATAAGCATTTATTAAAAAGCGGTTATTTTAATGTTATAAACAGACACTCCAATTTTATTTATTTGTATAGATTGGCCAAAAGAAATAATAAAATGACCATCCATTTCGTCAAAGTTTGTTTGAAATGATAATGATAGCTCAGTAAAAGCATATCTCAATTGAGGATTTTTTTTTAGTCGAATACCAAATGTTAATGTCAAACATATGTGTAAACTCATCTGATGCTTTTATTTAATAATTAATTTATAATATGTATGTATTTAGAAATATATATGTATGTTTATTACCTGTCTGTTTACCATGGCTTTGACAATTCGAGTATCAGACGGTCTTGTGTGAAATGTGTAAAGATTTTAATATTATTTAAATGCAACACCTGTGAATACCCGCGAATGTACTATGTATAATACTCGTACTTTAAGTAAGTATTCCTAAATAAAACATACAGAAAAATTAAAATAAAATTTAAAGAATTTACATGTTTCTGATTCATAGATAAAGAATGGACCTATTATTCTAATATTATGTGATCCATAGACTTGTTACGATTCTTACACACGTTTTTATTTAATTGTTGCAGAACCTTAAGATGACTGTGATGTGTGATGAAGATGACCAGTGATTGGCTTTCCCTGGAGTCCTCAAAACATACCATAAGGGCTTGAAATTTAGATTGATCGAATACATAAACTAAGTATACATATATTTCTTTTTTTTCAACAACAACAAACAAACAACAAGAGATTGTGTTCAAACAAGTTTTTCACAAAACCTGACACATTTTCTTTCAAACATACCACAAAAACGATGTATTCCTCCACACCCCATACGAATATTAGGCGAAAACATTCACAAAGCATTAATCACCCAGTCCAAACCACTTTGCTGGCTTTTTTTATATAATTACACGTCCCCGGGGCAATTAAGACTCGGTAATAACGTTGAGTAGCAACCGCAAAGTTAGTTTGAAAGACTGAGTAATCGGATTATAAACACTCTTAGCAGAATTAACGAGGATCATCGTAGCCCTACAAGGTTTCGGTCCAAATCACTTTGAATTAAATTAATAGATGTTTGTGGTAGGTTGAGATACGATTAACAAATTTTGTTTGATGATGTCAGAAGTGTAATTGAATGAGGTACTCAAATGAAGTTATCTATGAATACTAATTGAGTTCATCATAGTGAAAGGTCTAGAGTTCATGAATGTTCAGAAAGTTTTCATTAATTTTAGATCCTTAATACTATTCTATAAGATTACAGCTCCCGGGATAAGTCCTTTGAATCTTGGACGTGTTTTAAATATCGTTTAACTAAGCTGATACTGAACCTTTAATTTGATTGTCGTGAAAGTCTAATTTTGAAACTTCATACTTATAGAAGAACACAGTAGGGAGTTGCCAGATACGCAGGCGTTCCTCTGTTTAAGTATAAGCTCAAATGAGCCTACATATTGTTACGACACGGCATGAAATTCTGAATGTTTTGTTTTAATTGTTATGAGATTGTTATGTGGACATGGAAGTAAACGATCTCACAACTGAGGATGCCGAAGATCGGGCAAAGTGGAGAAGGTTAAGTAGGAAAGCGGACAGCAGAGAAAGCGCTAGGCCGAAGAAGAAGAAGTTATGACTGAGTTCGTAGTGATAGGTGATTGTTTTTGTATGTAAGTCTAAAATATGAATGTGTGAAAATTTTCTCCTACAAAAACGTGTATTGTGGTAATTTCTTACTTTTTAGATTTATATAAAGGAGCGACATATCTAAAACATTATAAGTACTAATGTTAAATCAACAAATCTAGCAACTTCAGACACTGTAGTCTAATTTTTTATCAATCTATTAACAGAAGTCATAAGAACCCAAAAAGGCAATTAGAACATTCAATATGGAAAATCTAAAATCTGCACTCTACTACATTTCACTAAAGGAAAACTAAACAGATATTTTAAATAGTGATTCATGTTTGAACTTGTTCTGTGCCTCACGACTCTTGTCTTTTCTATTACATCATAAAGACGAGACCGAAAAAAACGACTGATATAGTTTGTTGAGCTATATAGCGAACTTTCTTCTTACTTACTTACTTACTACAGAGTATGACGTAGGAATAAGCTACATGTATATAATCCATTATTACCAGCAGTAATATTTCTTATATCTCTAATGAAGATTAATATGTCGTTTGTGGTAACATTCTCGATGCCCAGCTTTATATCAATTAGTAGCTCTATTTGCCACTGGTCAATAATGTATTTCTAATTATGGCCTTCCGAATATTTATTCTGCTATATAATCTTTTCCTATCTATACTAATATTATAAACGTTTGTAAGTATGGATGGATGGATGTTTGTTACCTCCGCGTGCAACAACTAATCTATATATAAATATTTTTTTAACTACATTTCTTTTATATGTACCGTGTATACATACATATGCATTTAGTAAAAAGCTGTTATTTTAATATTACAAATAGACACTCCAATTTCATTTATTTGTATAGATAAATGAATACCGAGTCGGTAAGTCTAAAACATTAATATTACTTTTAACCTTATACCTGAAGGCAACGCTATATTAAAATTAGAGCAAGTTGTTTTAATAATCAACAACTGCTTAAAGTGTATCAATACTAATGTATTCGTCTGTTTATTTATTGACTTTCTTTTTTGGATTGCGAAAACTGAAACTGTGTGGTGATGAATCAAGAATAGAGAGTGTCACCCCCACGAGTGACGTAAGAGACGACTAACAGCAGGACATTATATCTGTATAAGCCCGTCCGACCAGCGTGCCGTCGTAGGCCAAAACGTCCTTTCGGCTTAGTTCGAACAGTGGCCTATTAAAACCTATTGCTGCAAATATTTTTTCTCGTCTATGTATTAGGTGTACCACCTATAATTTTGGAAACAGTTTTTTTTTTAATACAGTAAGCCATGATTATGAACAAATAAATGCTTAAGTATTACTTTGTAGAGTCCGATATTAAATCTATAATAAACAATAAAAAAAAATTGCAGTGCCTTTGTCTTGCGTAATCTGCTCTAAGACACCTGCGGGTAAGATAGGCAGAAAGCTGAATATTTTATTCAAAAAACATTTTTTTTTATACAAACAAAGCTTAAAAAACAAGCTTTCTTTCTTCTTTGTCAGCTACAGTGCCTTTATCCATACGAATGGTAACATGGCAAAAGTTCTCTCATAGTTTATAGAAATGATAAATTGGTTTGGATGCGCTTTAAAATCTAAAAATACTGAACTGGTCGAGCTTAAATTTTATACGACATAGTAAGCGCTCCAAAGATTGATTGATATCGATATTTTGCGTCAGTTTTTTCAACAAAGCAAACACAATGTACCACTGCGAAACGTGTCAGAACATATTTAATATACTGTGTCCCTTTCTATCACTCTAGATAGTACTAGATTTATTGCTTGCCCTTCCGTAATCCCTTTCACAGTCTTGATTCAAATACTTTAGCCAATCGAAGCACAAAGTAGGTCATTAGAACTAGCCGCCTTATATGTACCTAGTACTTGGTCATAGCGGCCTACTTGCCTAGACTAGTTAAGAAGTTAATAAATAAAATATAATAAATAAATAATAAATATTTTGGACAACTAAGCACACAACGCCATCTAGTCCCAAGATAAGCAGAGCTTGTGTTATGGGGTACTAGACAGCTGATACAAATACATATATACTTTTTTTTTGTAAATATATACATATTATAGATAGAACACACCCAAACTCCGAAACAAATATTTGTAGATCATACAAACATTTGGTCCGATCCTTGAATCGAACCCGAGACCTCATGATCAGCAGTCGCTCACGCCAACCGCTAGACCAACGAGGCAGTCTTAATCTGAAAATGTCTGTTATATTCATTATGTTATTAGTATAGTTCATTTACTATCATAATTGTATTCGTACGGGTATATAAGAACTGCCTGACATTTCGACGATTCGGCAAGATGGCACTGGCGGTATTCACAGGGTGACGCAATAGAAGAAACGCCTTTTCTTTCTACAGAGAACAAACAGACAGAAATACAAGAAGAAAAATATACAATACTAGTTGAGTCCCGCGGTGTTACCCTCGGCTATTGAATAACCGCGGGTAACGCCGTGGGACGAAGCTAGTCTAAAATAGTAGCCTTAGTAACTCCTTATATCGTCAGCTACCTATCAGTGAAAGTAGCCATCGTTCGAAAATCGGTCCTGCCATTCCAGAGATTAGCAGGTACAAACAGACAGACCTACAGATCGACAAAAAATGTTAAAATGTTATTTTGGGACATGTACCGTGTATACATACATATGCATTTATTAAAAAGCAGTTACTTTAATAATGCAAATAGACACTCCAATTTATTTATTTGTATACATGTATAGATTAAGTTGCATATTGTTTTATTGTAGTTTGCCGCTTACACTTACTCTACTTACGATTTGGGCCCAATGGAGCTCAGAGGGTTTGGTTAAAATTCATGGCACATGTCTGCAATACTCTTTTGAGGATAGCATAGTAGGTATATTTATATAGAGTGTATTTTAGATATCCGGTGTACCAATATAGTGTAAGTATTACATGTTTATATATATATATTGTGTCTAGTATTTGTACTTACATTTATATTGTAACCTCTGTGCATCACCTACCTTACAATTTCTACACCACTCTAAGGTTAACTGTAAGAGAATGCTTGGGCATTAAGTTTGCCAAAGTACATAACTGCATAAAGTTTTAAATAAATAAATGATTTTTCTTGGGTACTTTTAATCTTAAGTTCGATAGATGCGTATAAACTCAATATTAATCCAATTTTTGGCACTACTTGGAACATTACGTCAGAGACAGTATGTCTCTGCGCTCTACTGAACGTTAAATCTCACAAAAAGTAGAATAACTCGTCACAGTTTTTGGTAAACTTTATAGTCTAGTTGTCACGGCCGTGTACCATTGTCGTATACATTATATTTATAATTATACCATTATAATTCATGATACAACGATAGTGTATGTACATTTAGTATAAGGGACTTTCTCCTTATTCATAGACTGTTTAGCACACCAACATACCAAATAGATAAATTAAAATCTTAAAATCTTAGTACCAAGAGAAATCTAGTTCAGGTTAATTACATTTTAATATTCTTCATGACTCGACATTTCATGACATACGGAGCCGAAACTTGAACACTTAGGTACGGCACGGATCGTCCACAAGTTCTAAGTCGCTTAGCGTATTATGGAGAGGTCTGTGCTGCTATTCCGGGCGTTTTTCTAATGGATCGCATCAGGAATGAGGTGATCCGGTAGAGAACAAAAAGGTCATCGACATAGCCCACAGGATTAGTAAGTTGATGCAGTGCCGAAATTGGTCCTGTCGTTTGCGCGTGAAGAAGTAACAAACATACACACTCACAAATTTTCGCCTTTATATATTAGTGTGATTAAAAAACTCCGTAGGTACGATGCTGTATATAGGTACCTACCTATACCTAACCTAAGACAATACCTAAATCTACAGACCGTTACAGACAAACATACAGACCATTCTCTCGCGACTCGGTGAAAACGAAACCTGTGTACTCAACGTACAGTTGCAAATTAGTGGCACTGAGATGTCCCAAACTTGATGTGTCAGCTGAGCGTGTCAATGGCCGGCACTGAACCGGGTCTGGAAAAGGACCGGTTCGCAATACCGCGATATCACTCAACATTTATAAGGAAAAGTTGTAATGCACTTGATATAGAAGCTTCTTGATGATATCGTGGCCTAGAAAGCTTAGGTCATTTTGTTGAAATATGTAGATTATAGAAATATGGGCTAAGGTCTGTAATCATATTTTATATGAATAAGAAACAGTATGTACTTCTTTCTGAATAAAAGTCATTTGTTTTTACTCTGCCACTAACTAAGGGTTATGCCTAAGTTTACCGTGATCAGTTCAATTGTTAAATTCTAAAATTTCGTTTGTTGAAAAGATAACTCTCGCGTCAGGAATATACTTCATGTCGCGCGGGACTTTACAAACATACATGCAACATACACAAAGAACACCAAGACTCAGAACAACAATTTGTGGATCACACAATGTGTTGTCCCATGTGGGATTTGAAGCCACAACACCGGGTGCAGTAAATAACGGCGTGGCGGCCGCTTAAACCTATAATAATATACAAATACTTAGGATTCATAATATCACTCGTAGTTCTCTTAAAACATCTGTTTTATTTTCACTTGATGGAAAATGACTATCAACTGCATATAAACGCCTTCAATTCAGCTCCGCAAGCCAAGTCAACATTCCACAAATGTAAACGTTAGTAGAAAACTAGAAAAAGGAAATGGAATGACGTCATCTCAATGCTAAGTCACGTGGTCAAAACAAAATATTAGCCAATAATACAAGAGAATAGGTATTAGCGATAGTAGAAAGAGATGCGACGCGAAATTGTTGCATCTAAGCGGTTATTAAGCTGGAAGTACGGTTTTTTTGAGGCTATCGTTGGAAGCCGATTTCTACCATGGCGGCCAGTCTGAACGGAGACCAGCCAACTACGCAGGAAATATTATAATGCACAAGTGTGTGGCAAACACAGGTTTGAAATGTATTTGGTTAATAAATAATAATAAATATTTCAGACATCTAAACACACAACGCCATCTAGCCCCAAGATAAGCAGAGCTTGTGTTATGGGGTACTAGACAACTGATACAAATACATATATACTTTTTTTTTTTGTAAGTACGTACGTATTATAGATAGAACACACCCAAACTCCGAAACAAATATTTGTAAATCATACAAACATTTGGTCCGACCCTGGAATCGAACCCGAGACCTCATGATCAGCAGTCGCTCACGCTAACCGCGAGACCAACGAGGCAGTCAAAGTTAATGAATCTATAGTGACTGTTTGTAATATTAAAATAACCGCTTTTTACTAAATGCATATGTATGTATCTCCGCGTACATATACCAAAAATGTATTATAATTTTTTTTGTCTGTCTGTCTGTTTGTTTGTTCCGGGTAATCTCTGGAACGGCTGGACCGATTTTGACTGGACTTTCATTGGCAAGTAGCTGATGATCCAGGAAGTAACTTAGGCTACTATTTTAGACTAACTTTGTCCCATGGCGTTACTCGCGGTACGACGATAATCGCGGGTAACACCGCGGGGTTCAGCTAGTACATAATAATAATTAATAACATACATCGATAGTAGAATTAGTCATACATGCTGGACATCATAATAACCGTGAGTAACAAAATGTATTCTTATTTAGATAAATTACTTGGTAATAAAACCTTGGTTTTTCGTGTTTATAATTAAATTAAGTTGTTAACCTACAAATTTCTGTAGTATTTAGCTTTCTAATATCTTTACGTGAATGTATCTTCTAGGAATATATATTTACTAGCTGTCCCGGCAAACGTCGTTTTGCCATAACTACTAATAAACTAAAAATTAATTAAAAAAACATTGTCCAGCGGACAAAATTATGAATCTAAACCATTCCCAGATCCTCTTGAACACACACGAAAAATTTCATCAAAATCGGTCCAGTCGTTTGAGAGTAGTTCAGTGACATACACACTCACAGAAGAATTATATATATAAAGATAAATATGAAGTTTAAAAGAGAGCTTCACCCTGATATGTTATATTGTTTCCGTGATTTGATATTTAAGATTAAGTGTATTGGTTTAATATGTATTTGAAATGTGATCGTATAGTCCCGACTTCAATACCTCACCCTACAATACCTCGAAAGGGTTGATCTATTTCTAGGCAGCTGATAAAATATGGATGCGACCTTTGACCTACCTTTACAAATTTACTTATATTTTCATGAACACTTAATTTTTTTATGTATGGTCCTGCCAAAATGACTCTACTCTGCCTAACGGAAAGCATAAGAAGAATCCAAAAGTGATGGTCACCATACTCATTTCATACAATGCAACAATGCAGCATGGTGACCAATACCATGGCGGTCTAGTGATGCTTCTGCATCATTGCGCCTCCGGTCTCGCACTCAGCAACGAAACACGACAGCACGAACGCTGTCATTTTACGTTGGTACGGGGGTAGTACCGTCCCGGTCGAGCCGGTCCATTCGTGCTGAAGTCAGCGTGGCTCTACTACCTATTCTATTATTATACTAGTGCATTCTACTATTATACGTCTTTTTTTTTTTTTTAGCGTTCTCCACTATTTTCACTGTAAACTTTAACTGTGCCAAATTTCACACTCCTCAGTTCGCATAATGTTCATAAAAAGGGTACAAAGTTTTTGCTTCGCGTCTTAGATATACAGTATTAGATATCTTTGAATTTTCTGTATTTTTAACCGACTTCAAAATAATGAGGTTTCTCAATTCGACCGTATACATTTTATTTTAAATGTGTTCGCGGTAACTTCGTCGTTTATGAACCGATTTTGATGATTCTTTTTTTAATGGATATCCCAACGCTGCCGTTGACACAGTTAAAGTCAGATCTTAGTGTCCTTATCATAGTACTGCTACTATGATAAGGACACTAAGATCTGATGATGGCATCTAAGAGAAATCGAGTCAAACCTTGAAATCGGTTTTATTTTTGTTAAAATTTTTACTGTTACTACTGACTATGACTGCCACAAAACTTAATGTGACAAGGGTATGTAGAAAATTTAATGCATATCTATATCTATACTAATATATAAAGCTGAAGAGTCTGTTTGTTTGAACGCTAATCTCGGGGACCGATGGTCCGATTTGAAAAAATATTTCAGTATTGGATATTACGTTTATCGAAGAAGGCTATAGGCTATATATCATCACGCTAAGACCAATAGGAGCGGAGCACCAATGAAAAATTATTCAAAAACAGGGGAAAATTGTCACGCTACGAGCAATAGGAGGCGCAAACGAGGTTGCGGGGGTCTGCTAGTTATTTTATATTATGTACCTACATTTAAATTCAAAATTAAAAACAATCAAATCCGTGTTTTTTTTATAGAACAGGGGGCAAACGAGCAGTCGTATTGACTGATGTTAAGCGATTACCGGCGCCCTGTCTGCAACACAACAGGTGTCACAAGTGCGTTGTGACTTTTGGGGGATGAGGAGGGGAATGATTGGTTGGGGTATGTTCCCCCGTGATGTTTTCTTTGAGGCCGTGGTATCACTTCGGTGGAGCCGGCCCATTAATGCCGAATCGTGACTCTCCCACGAATAAATGTATCCGTAATGTAATTGTACTGTCATCAGCTTCGAACCTTATTATTATATTAACCTAGAACCAAACAAGATTAAAATCTAGGATGCAAACTCCAACAGGTGATTTGAAACCTATACCCGGTTCACATTATTTCCGTGAGTAAACCAGCCCAGTGACCGGATAATCGGTCTATTGTTTCAAAGCAGTTCGACCATTCAAGCGACATTGAGACTGTGTAGGATATGAATGACCACAGGAATTTTGAACACTTGAACACATTTTTTTTAAATATTAGTATTCCACATAAACAAAACTTATCTATCCAAAGACATTTCTTTTTTAAATACATTTTTGGTAAATGTACCATGTATGTTTGTAATCATACATACATATGAATTTAGTAAAAAGCTGTTAATTTAATATTACAAACAGACACTCCAATTTTATTTATTTGTATAGACATAGATATAGACAGATGTGAATATTTTTTTTCGGTTTTACAGTAGATAGAGAACGTTAACAATAAAACAAAAAACATCTCATTACCATTACCATTTGATGGTCAAATCCCAAAGGTTAGAAAAACTGACACACGTTTCCATCCCCTTTCATAAAATCGTCAAAAAACAAATGTTTGTTGGCGCAATGGAAGCGTATGCAACTGCTATGCTGAGGTTTTGGATTCGATTCCGGGATCGGACCAAAAGTTAGTATGATCAATATTTTTTTTCGGAGTTTGGGTATTATCTATGTGTAATATGTACTTACAAACAAGTACAGAACTATTCTATTTGTCAATTTAGCTGTCGTAATAGAACACTGCTTAGTTTGAAGCTAGATGGCGTTGCGTGTCAGATGTTTGAACAACGTTTCAAATTATTGACCTGTAAATATCTGTTGAATTCTAGTCTAAAAGGTTTAACTCGCAAGATTACTAGTCTGGAATAATGTGAACGGGGCATGAGACGCTGTTTCTGTACGCTGTAGGAATGCAATATCTCAACCTCCGCCAAAGTTCCATGTTCACACGTAGCGAAAACGAACTTTCTTGTTTGTTAGCAATGAATAACGTGCTTTACTCAGTGGCGTAGCGAGGGGGGGGCGGAGGGGCGGACCGCCCCGGGCGCCATCATAGTAAGGGCGGCAAAATTGGAAAAAAAAAAATATATATTTTGTGCGGTCAGTGGCGGTCAGTCAGCCAATGAATTTATCAAGAAGTTAACTTTTGTTAAAAAAATGTAGGACCAAGCTATGTGCTAACAGGCTCCATTCACTTGTTTAACCAATATTTTACGCACTAGAGTTCTGATAAATGATCCACAAAAATAATTGATACCATTATATAATAGGTCTTTACCTATGAAATTATCACGCGACGGGCAATAGGAGACGCAAACGAGGTTGCGTGGGTCTGCTAGTCGTTAATATAATAGGTCTGTACCTATGAGATTGCGTTTTGTATGCAACTAGCCGACCCACGCAACCTCGTTTGCGTCCTATTGCCCGTAGGGAGTATTTTTCCCCCGTTTTCGAAACAGTTTTCATTGGTGCTCCGCTCCTATTGGTCTTAGCGTGATGATGTATAGCCTATAGCCTTCCTCGATAAATGGGCCATCTAACACTGAAAGAATTTTTCAAATCGGACCTGCGGTTCCTGAGATTAGCGTGTTCAAACAAACAAACCAACAAACAAACAAACAAACCAGCTTTATATATTAGTACTAGCTCACCCACGCAACTTCGTTTACCTCTCTTATTGCCCGTAGCGTGATAATTTCCCCCGTTTTTGAACATTTTTCATTGGTGCTCCGCTCCTATTGGTCTTAGCGTAATGATATATAGCCTATAGCCTTCCTCGATAAATGGGCTATCTAATAGTGAAAGATTGTTTTAAATCGGACCAGCGGTTCCTGAGATTAGCGTGTTCAAACAAACTCTTCAGCTTTATATATTAGTACTAGCTGACCCACGCAACCTCGTTTGCGCCTTATATTGCCCGTAGCGTGAAAATTTTCCCCGTTTTTGAAACATTCTTCATTGTTGCTCCGCTCCTATTAGTAGTAGCGTGATGACATATACCCTATAGCCTTCCTCGATAAATGGACTATCCAACACCGAAAGAATTTTTTAAATCGGACCAGCAGTTCCTGTGATTAGCGTGTTCAAACAAACAAACAAACTCTTCAGCTTTATATATTAGTATAGATAGATAGATAGATAAGTGAAAGTTCTTATTTTTTCAAACTTTCTTATTTCTGTTATTCGAAGTAATTACCCGTGCAATCGACGCATCTTTTCCAACGCATTGGCAGTTTATTGATGCCCTTCTTGTAAAAATCAGCTAGACAGGAGCCAACAAACTCTTCAAAGGCATTTTGTACTGCCTCTCGGGAATTAAATTTTTTACCCTCTAAAAAGTTGTCTAAATTATGGAAAGTTGGTAGGTGCAAGGTCTGGTGAGTATGGTGGATGAGGGTGAGCTTCCAATCCCAGCTCTTTAACAAAAATAGGGGAAAATTATCACGCTATGGAAAATAGGAGACGCAAACGAGGTTACGTGGGTCCGCTAGTTATTAATATAAACTACTAGCAGACCCACGCAACCTCGTTTGCGCCTTATATTGCCCGTAGCGTGAAAATTTCCCCCTTTTTTGAAACATTTTTCATTGTTGCTCCTCTCCTATTAGTAGTAGCGTGATGATATATAGCCTATAGCCTTCCTCGATAAATGGGCTATCTAACATTGAAAGAATTGTTCAAATCGGACCAGTAGTTCCTGAGATTAGCGTGTTCAAATAAACAAACAAACAATCAAACAAACAAACAAACTCTTCAGCTTTATATATTAGTATAGATAACTATATTTTTATTAAAAAATAATATAAGCACTTTTGAGAATAAAAGTCAAACTTCCGCCTTTAATTAAATATTTATAGGTCTACTTTGTTTAATAGAAAAGTATTTTATTACACTATCAATGTCTATAGCATCACACATTTTTTTTTCACTTGCTCAATAGACAAGATAGCGAAATTAACTACTATTTCAAATCATACAAGTTAGCATCTCTAGTTCTGTTATCAAAAATATGCCTTCTTTTTATGTGCCGCTAAGTTTCTATGGGAATTCTGAGTTTTTCACACATATTTTTTTCATAACTCACAACGCCATCTGCCTATTTCTCTCGTTTCTCAGTCACTATCATTTGCAAAGCATTTACTTTCTGAGCGCAGAATCTTACGTCAAGTCCCTTTATTTGTAAATGTTTTTCCCCGGTTCTGTTCGATCGCTTGTTCGATTGAAGGAGTATTGGAGTATCGGAGGTCGTGTCGTACGAGTATGCTGATCTCTTGGTTTAGTCCGCTTTGCCGACGATGTTAAAAGTGAGTTTTCACGTCATTCTTTCATTAGCCTTCAGAAAGCTTCGTTTTCTTGTCCTTACGTTGCATTTAACAAAATCAAATACCTTCTTCCCTGAAAACTCGAACCACATTTTCCAGGTTCTGGTTTACGTGTGCTGTGGTTTCCATGGCAGCAAATCGGTTTTCCAGATTTGACTGGAACTTGTCAGTTCCCACCGCGGCTTGGAGCAAAGTTGGCCGGAGCCTGGATTTCATCAAACGGGCACGTTCAGCCTTAAAGTCGATATTCAGAGAGCCTTAGACGATTTGGTTATCCTATTGATGATATGGGTTAAACCTATTGATAAAACTGAGACGTCTCTGAATATGTGCTTTTGGTTCGTCAAGGTGAAATCGATCTCATTTTGGTCATAGCGTTGGGGCTTTGTCAAGTCCACTTCCTTTGGACGGAGGAGCTGCAAGAGCTGGGGTTGGAAGCTCTCCCTCATTCACCATACTCACCAGACCTTGCACCTACCGACTATTACTTTTTCCAAAATTTAGACAACTTTTTAGTGGGTAAAAAATTCAATTCCCGAGAGGCAGTACAAAATGCCTTTGAAGAGTTTGTTGTTGTTCTCCATTGGTGCTCCGCTTCTATTGGACTTAGCGTGATGATATATAGCCTATGGCCTATTAGTAAACATTGATGTGGGTTTTTGAATTCGCTAATAAATTCATTATGTCTATCGTCAAGTTGTAACAACGTTTCAAAGTAGTTGGAATAATAAAAAGTGTACTAATAAACAATAAGTGATTATAAAACTTAGATTAACTTATTTATTTTAAATCTAACCTGTATTATGCCAAAATAATGTGGACTGTTCTCGCCGAAAAGTTCTCTAGAATTAATCTACCTATGTAATGTTTAGTAGGTATACATTACCTTTAAATATTTTAAATATCTAAATAAGAGGGCGGCAAAATTGTCTGCCGCCCCGGGCGGCCGACACTCACGCTACGCCACTGGCTTTACTAAGCATATGATGTTAGGCTTAATGCTCTAGATCTTAGTAAGCGGGTAGCGAACTAAAACATTAGATTTTCTTACTATATTACATTTACTATTATAATTAAATACGTTAGAATTGCCCACAAGTTTTATCAACCAGCATTTAATATATTTTCAAAGAAAGGGTCTTATTAGATATCTCATTAACGTTGGACAACTCCTGAGGTAGTGGTTGAATTAATGGGAGATAGCGATTAGATATTTCTGTCTCATAGTAGAATAATTAACCGAAAATTTAAAAACACTCTCTGCTGAATTATTGACGCTAGCAATTGCAAACGAACCTACTATATAGTAATTCCACAGTCGTCTGTGACTACGGCTGTTCAAACTTATTTCATACTTTTTCAGCGTCGTTTTTTGTCTTAGTACAAAGGTAGTAGAGCCACGCTGGTTTCAGCACGAATGGGCCGGCTCGATCGGGGCGGTATTACTCTCGCATAGAAAATCAACGTAAAATGACAGCTTTCGTGCTTTCGTGTTTCGTTGGTGAGTGCGAGACCGGAGGCCCAAAGATGTAGAAGCATCACTAGCCCGCCATGGTGTGGATCATCATGCTGCATTGTTTGCATTCGCCATGAGTATGGCGACCACCACTCTTGGATTCTGCTTATGCTTTCTATCGGGCAGAGTAGAGTCATTTTGACAGGCCATAATTAATAATTTAGTATTAATTTATTTGCAAAGTATATTTTGAATACCATAGATTTTTTTTTAATAAATACGAACAAAGTCACCAGCAAATGCTAATTATAATTTTTTTTTTAAATGTACAAGTAACGCCCTTTTTTATGATACTAAACAAGGCATATTTATCCCATATTTATTTTGTAACACAGTACTTTATGACCGCTAGAGGGGGTTACGTTAGATCCAGTGACATGTCATACAGCCTAAAACCAGCGGAGAATCAAGACGCTCCAAACGATGCCTCATTTGTCCAGTTCTAAAAAGTAGTTGAGGAGCTATGAGGGAACAGATGAACATACATACATAGCCCGTCAAAATCATAACCCTCCTTTGGCCTTGCCGTAGTCAGGTAAAAATTAATACAATTTTTAGAACAAAAAAATTAAACTAAAATCATAATGCTTTGGCTTTGCCGTAGTCGGGTAATAAAAGCCTCTTTAATTAAATGTGGTAACTGTGTTCATTCATCTGTGGTTGAGTGTGTTTTCGTGTGTAAATGTGTTTGTGTTTGGATGCGAGTGTGCGTGTGTGTTCGTGACTGTGTTATGTTTTACCGCTATTGCCCGTAATTTGGATGGATTAGTCCAATATCATCATATGAAAAATTCAGCATAACATTGACCTTCTTAAATTTAGTAAGTATGACTTGGTTGAGTTCAAAGCAATGAAGCTCCAGCATACATGATGTAATACATAAAAAACTATTGACGTTGAACTAAAAACTATAAATCTTACAAATATAAAAAAATATGAATCACACAACCTCTCTCTGTACAAGTATGTATTTGAATAAAATTTGATTTGATTTGATTTGATATCCCCGCTACCTCCTGACAATGCACCCGCCTCCTGTATTCTACCTTATTCCGAGAACGTACTGCGGTTACGATCATGACAGCATTCCTACATTATTATTTCCCAACAGGTTCTCTTCACCCGGTGGTACACTTCGAAGATGTTCCGTGTACCATATAAGGTCCGGTTCTGTGTTTTGATCATTTTTTATGAGCAATCAGATGCTCTTTTACGCTTTCCCTTGCAGATTTAATAAATGTTGGGTTTCAAGAACATAAATATCATTGTCATTTGGCAAGTAGCTCGTGTACCTACCTACATAATACCTTACTAATTATATTGGATAGATACTAATTATACATTATGTAGTTGAGTGAAAACAAAAAGAAGAAAACATTAAAAAAATTTACCCGACTAAGTAAACTTTTAATAAAATATTTGTAGTCTATGTCCCCTGGCCCACAATTTAAATCTATTAACACCTAATTCATTAAAATTTGTTCAATACTTAAAAGGTGCCACAGGTGCAGTGGCTATCAGTAAGCAATGGCTCGAGGCGACAGGTTGGAAGGTCCAAGCTTTCTAGCTCTATGGAGCCTCCTCCCATCACTTCGCTTCTCATCATACTCTATTATCTTCTTCTATTCTTTCTCTGTTTCGCGTGTTAACTTTGCTTTCGCACATACCTTAGTATTTCAAATACAATAAAAAGAAATAAAATAATTGATTGTGTCTGTACAACTTATTTTTTACTCCCGACGCAAAAAGAGGTATGTTATAAGTTTGACGTCGATGATATCTGGCTGCCTGTATGAGTGTGTGTGTGTGTGTGTAGTAAACGATGAACCGATTTAGATGCGGTTTTTTTATTTGAAAGTTAGTTTTCTGGCAGTAGTAACTTTAATTATAACATTATAACTTACGTAGATAGAATATAATACCAAGTAATTGTAGATTTTTTTTTTTTTTTTAACGTGTGGAAACCCCCTCGGGCCGTCACCCCGCCGGGGTTTGCGGCGGGGCGGTGTGTCGGAATCGAACCGACTAAAACCACACGGTGTGCCACTCTGCGCCTGAGACGGGAGGGATCCGGGAACTGCTGTTATTAACACATCCGGACCCCTCCCAGCGCCAGCCCGCACTGAAGCGGGCACCGTCTGCTAGTTAAATTCTCAATTTAGGCAACGTACGGCACACGCGTAACGTTGCCCCCTCGCGGGTGACCACTCAAGTAATTGTAGATACAGTAACCAAATGATAAACCAAAACAGTAGGTTACAGAAATTCAATACATTTTTATTCTAAACTTCTTTATAACCTGAATACAATAAATAGTCCTTTGTAATCTAATTCTAGATAAAAAACCTAACTGTATTGACCTTTCACTAGCGCTTTCTCTACAAAGAACTACGCTATCTAAGAGCTGACGGTGCAAAAAAAATTGGTGTTTCTTAGAACGTCAAATATAAACAAAATTTTGTCTAGTAGGTATCCATAATACAGACGTACTTGAGTACATGTCTAATGCCGATGCAATAATGCAGAAATTTTGGACTTTCACTTAAATTTAACCATTACTCGTATATTATGACTAGCCGACCCACGCAACGTCGTTTGCGCCTTATATTGCCCGTAGCTTGAAAATTTCCCCCGTTTTTGAAACATTCTTCATTGGTGCTCCGCTCCTATTGGTCTTAGCGTGATGATATATAGCCTATAGCCTTCCTCGATAAATGGGCTTTCTAACAGTGAATGAATTTTTCAAATCGGACCAGCGGTTCCTGAGATTAGCGTGTTCAAACATACAAACAAACAAACTCTTCAGCTTTATATATTAGTATAGATAAGCAAAAAAACTGTCAAGATACACATATGTAATATCCCACTATAGTATGAACTCAGTCCTTAAAATGGGCGTGAAAAGCATCTCACTGGGCCGCCATAGTGAGGACCACCATCAGTGTTGCCAGATTTTAGCGTCCTGATTTTTTAATCAATATTGTAATGTCCCGCGCGCGGAAACATTTGTTCGGCTTTTCGAGATAACTGATAGGACGCCGAAAATTAATTAGCCGTAGTGCTAAATCTTGAATTAAACTGGCAGGCAATCTATACTCTATACTAATATATAAAGCTGAAGAGTTTGTTTGTTTGTTTGTTCCACCACACAACCTCGTTTGCGTCTTCTATTGCCCGTCGCGTGATAATTTTCCCCCGTTTTTGAAACATTTTTCATTAGTGCTCCTCTCCTATTGGGCTCAGCGTGATGATATATAGCCTATAGCCTTCCTCGATAAATGGGCTATCTAACACTGAAAGAATTTTTCCAATTGGACCAGTAGTTCCTGAGATTAGCGCGTTCAAACAAACAAACAAACAATTAAACAAACCAACAAACTCTTCAGCTTTATATATTAGTACAGATAGATGTAGCGAAAAAACAAAATATTGCGAACAACCTTTTTTTTCACTTTGTGCCCCTTTCGACGAAAGAATCCCGCTATTTTTTCATTAAACAGTTTCAAAATCCCGATTTACTGAAAAAAACTGGCAACGCTAATCACCACACTGCATTGCCCTCATTCGCATTGCGGATGGTGGCCACTATTCCTGGTTTCCATGATGGATGGATGATAAACCCAATAATACTTTTTTAGTCCGACCCAGGAATGGAACTAGAGATCTTTTCATCGACAGTCATCTTAGTTTCATCATACAAGGTTATTAAAAGTGATCAGTTTCGCTGCTATATTTTTACGATAGTGAAAACTGTTGTTACTTGGTGCATGACTTGTTAAGATTAAATGATAAAATCCTTTGATATGGCTGTCAGATGACAATGCCACTGATTTGATAAAAATAGCAAAGTGAAGGCATAATTACACTCGTTCGTGTTTGTAGGGAAACTTTCTAATATACTATGCGCTATATAAACAAAAATGTAACACTGGTTTGCAATGCACAACACGGAAAATAGCTGGAAGGAAGTGTGACATTTTACACTTTTTACCCGACTGCGGCAAAACCAAAGGAGGGTTATGATTTTGACAGGCTATGTATGTATGTATGTTCATTCGTTCCCTCCTAGCTCCTTGACTACTCGTTAGATTTGGACAAATGAGGTGTCTCTAGAAGCGTCATAATCGTCTTCTGGTTATAGGCTATATGACATGTCACTGAATCTAATGTGGCGGCCTCCAGCCGACATGAAGTACTGTATTAATTCATTGAACATTGAAGAATTTTCAGGAACGAATCAGTACTTTCAAAGATTACAAACAAAGTTAGAAACTTTACCTCTTTATAATCTTTACAGATAAATAAAATTGGAGTGTTTGTTTGTAATATTAAAATAACCGCTTTTTACTAAATGCATATGTATTTATACACGGTACATATACCAAAAATGTAGTTAAAAATTGTTTTGTCTGTCTGTCTGTTTGTTCTTTGGAAAGGCTGGACGGATTTTGACAGGACTTTCCCTGACAGGTAGCTGATGATCCGGGGAGTAATTTATGCTACTTTTTTTAGTAACTTTGTCCCGCGGTGTTACTCGCGGTACAACAATAACCGCGGGGTTCAGCTAGTATTCGTATATATTGGTTTGAAAAGAAAGTAATACTTGTAGTATCGATGACAATGGTAATATTCTTAAACTTGATACATCTAATACACGGACGTCTGAGGCTATGGTAACAAGACTATTTATAAACATACTCGTATATCCTAAATACATAAATATGTATAAATTACACCCAGACAGAGAATAAATATTTATGTATATTAATGTGCTCAAAACCTTCTTATTTTAATCAGCAGCATATCTGTTACAAGGTCAACGATTATCACAAATATTCGTAAAAAAACAAAACAAAATATAAACTAAAAATCTAGTTTCAATTAATTCTATGAGTTCGCGAAAATATGAAATAACTTTCTAATTTTTTTATAGGTATTCTATTTATTTATGTTTTACTAATGAAATAGTGATTTATCACATATTTCTAATTTCAAATCTGTTTAACGGCAAATTTCCTTATAGTTTATTTATTATTAGATAACAAAGGTATCGAAACTGCTCAACAATAAAATAATTGACTAACGAGCACTTTACTTAGCTGGAAAATGTAAACTAAACTATAAATTAAACAAACTCCTAAAATTAATTAGTGGCTCTTAAATTAGTACAATATTTATTCAGAGTTAACTGTTTTCAAACAAACACAGAGTAGTCTAGACATCAATTTAGAATTGAGTGCTGACTTATAACTAGAGATAGCGTTCCTTAAATTGTTAAAACTGATTTTTGTAAGCGTGTTTCTTTGACTATATTTATTTAAAATTAATTTAAATGTTTTGGCGCTCATAGCCCAGTTGCGCTTAGTGATTAGAAACGGTCGCCGAGGGTAAGTAACGACGGTGCGGTCAGCACCTGGATGGGTGGCCGCTAGTGGCACGATACCATGAGCATCTCCATGATTCGGAGGTCACGTTAGCAGTCGGTCACGGAAGCTTAGTTGGAGGCCTTTGGGCGGCTTAAAAACATCCAACGGCTAGATTACGTAGCCACGACGTTGTCTTGCCAGTCCCCAATCCGCACTCCTCCAGCGTGGGGACGCATGGACTTAACCCTCTCTTGAGAGGAGACCCGTGCCCAGCAGTGGGATATTATGGGTTGTTGATGTTGATGAATTTAAAAATAACGTAACAAGAAAAAATAGTTGACCAAAATCTTTAGGGATACAAATTATGAAATGATCATTTTATAATCATTTGTCTTGAGTGAGAGTTAACTTCCCGGCCTAACACACACACACGTAGAACATTATAATATACTAGCTGAACCCCGCGGTGTTACCCGCGGCTATTGTTGTATCGCGAGTAACGCCGCGGGACAAAGTTAGCCTAAAAAAAGTAGCCTAAGTTACTCCCCGGATCATCAGCTACCTGCCAATGAAAGTCCCATCAAAATCCGTCCAGTCGTTCCAGAGATTACCCGGAATAAACAGACAGACAGACAGACAGACAAATTTTTTTTAAACTACATTTTTGTTATATGTATCGTGTATACATACATATGCATTGATTAAAAAGCTGTTATTTTGATGTTACAAACAGACACTCCAATTTTATTTATTTGTATAGATAGAACCAATCCAGACCTTTGAACCATATTCAATAATTGTTTTATAACTTGTTATATTTTTAGTAATACATATTTATCTGCCATTTGTTTACCCATATCTGTTTACATAGTACGAACTGTCACTAGATTAAGGATCAGAACGTTTATCATGGAGAGTGTTCTGAAGAGCTCTTCCAACTGGTCCCACCTTTTCCCTTCCTCGAGACAACAACATGTGCGGGCCTTGGAAATCACCAGCTTAGAGTGATAGGCACACACTCGAACTAAACAGTTCGGCTCTTCGTTCCTGTAATGAGCAGTCCTAAACGTGGACTACACTACTAGCGCAACTGTTTCCATCCCATTATGATCAACGGTTCCTTTAATCGGGGCGTCAAAATCATCTCACTAGGCCGCTATATGTGGGTCACAATGTTGCATTGTCCTCATTCACAATGAGGATGTTGACCACCTGACTCCTAGATTCTACTCATCCTTTTATGAAGCAGAGTATTATAATTTTGACAGCTAATACCATAGATTATAATGTATATATACTTTTAAAACTATTGCTAACTAACTAACTGCCTTGGTGGCGCAGTGGTAGCGTACGCGACTGCTGTTCTTGAGGTCTCGGGTTCGATTCCCGGGTCGGACCAAATGTTTGTGTGATCTGCAAATATTTGTTTCGGAGTTTGGGTGTTTTCTATGTATAATATGAATGCATTTACAAAAAAAAAAGAAAAAGTATTTAAGTATTTATATCAGTTGTCTAGTACCCATAATACAAGCTCTGCTTAGTTTGGGACTAGATGGCGTTGTGTGTTAGGTGTCCGAAATATTTACTATTATTATTATATTTACTATTACTATTATTGTGACGGGTAAAGTGAAGTTATTAACCATGCGCCCAAAAATTAAACGACGCTGAACATATTATAATGAAAACAGAAGGATTAATAATTACCACAAAAAAAATACACATGTGCATTGATACGTAAGTCTTTAAATATTAAAAGCTTAATATCGAGAGCTTGTACACATAATTTCCGTAGCCGTTTAAATATCCACCTTAATTTTGGTCAGTTTGCCGAAATATTGAATGTGCAACGATAAAACATGGATGTAAAATGTTAATTTGCTCCTTGCTTACATTACTTTTCATAAACATTATTTATCTATACTAATATATAAAGCTGAAGAGTTTGTTTGTTTGTTTGTTTGTTTGTTTGTTTGTTTGAACACGCTAATCTCAGGAAGTATTGGTCCGATTTGAAAAATTATTTTGGTGTTGGATAGTCCATTTATCGAGGAAGGCTATAGGGTATATATCATCACGCTACTACCAATAGGAGCGGAGCAACAATGAAGAATGTTTCAAAAACGGTGGAAATTTTCACGCTACGGGCAATATAAGGCGCAAACGACGTTGCGTGGGTCAGCTAGTTAAGTTATATAATATAAATTTTAAACTTAAAAAATATGTTGAATGAACTCAAAACACGGTACCCTTTTTATGAAAATTATGCGACCAGAGTATTGTGAAATTTGGCACAGTCTCAGTTTAGATGGAGGAGAAGTTCAGAAACCTAAAAAAGTAAATGAACTACAGTAAAATTTTGACCCCTGGGCGATGACATAGTTAAATACCTAAAAAAATCGCAAAAAAAATACAGTGCATATGTAAGATATTATTTCTCAGGTACACTCAGGAGAGCTATACGAACAATGGCAAAGCCATTCTCAACCGTGAGAGAGACATGTTTGGGAATAGCTTGGCTAACTTTATCAGAATAATCCTACGGTTTCGCAGAAAATCGCTGTGAAATAATATAGAGTGAACCGAGGCAAAACCTTCCAACAATCCCGGAGGGAAGAGGATCTCAATGGGTACTAACGCACTTGTGACTCTTGAATATCTGGATGTGTCCATGAGCGACGGCAGTCACAATAGAGTGGATGTTAATTTGATATATTCAAAATCTTATTATTTTCTGCTAAATGTGCTGGCTGATTTCAGCGTGACTATACTACCTAGAGAGTCACGCTGATTTCAACGCGAACGGGCCGGCTCGACCGGGGCGGTACTACCCTCGCACAGAAAATCTACGTAAAATGACAGCAGCAGTGCTGTCCTGTTTCGTTGTTGAGTGTGAGACTGGAGGCCCAATGATGCAGAAGTATCACTAGCCCGCCACGGTGTGGGTCACTATTCTGCATTGTATGCATTTGCAATGAGTAGGTGACCACCACTCTTGGATTCCGCTTATGCTTTCCATCAGGCAAAGTGGAGTCATTTCATATATATAAAAATAACAGATTCTGAGGTGAATAAAAGTCAATAAACTCCTAAGACATATTACTTTTTTTTAACATATTGTTGTCTTTTGTAATTTTTGAAAATTACTTCTTGTATATGAGCCTGCCAATGTTACGTAATGCTCAAAAATAAATAAATTTGTGTAAGGAACCACTGCTTTAGTTTAAGAAACACCACCAATCAACTTCGTCCTTACCTCCATTCATAAGAGACAAAAATAAACACGATTTTCGGTTTCATCTCAAACTTACGATTACTTTCCAACATCTTCCTTTAACAATGTACATAACAGGATTGTTTATACGTTATTTGAATAAAAAACTTGTATATTTATTGATGTCCTTGTTGTACAACCCCGAAACCTCGATATACGTGGTGTTCGGCTTTTTATTTCTCTTGTTGTGACTGTACGGGATGAACGGAGAATATTAACAAGCAAGGCGGATCTGAAACTTCTTAGTGAGTTACTTTGATAGAGTTTACTGTTTATTGATTTACTGTGCGCTAGAAACCATTTACGGAAGAGTGAATAATAGGCCTCTAACTAAGCAATAATCCAACAACTCAAGAACACACAAGTTCTTGAGTTTTTGGACCAGCAGTTAGCTATTGATGAAGATATATATCGTGAAAATTCCCTTTTCGTCATCACCGAGGATTCCGGACAAACCTGTAGTATACCCACAGGTTTCACAACCTATAGGTTTATATGATGTAACAAAAAAATTATGCTTTTTATAATTTTTCCTTTATCTGGACTTTATGAAATTGCTTCGTACCAAATTTCAAGATTCTGAATTCACGGGAAGTACCCTGTAGGTTTTATTTCCCTTGCGAGTTTCGAAAATTTACAGCATAAGCGACTGCATCTTTTGATTGCGTTGGCTTAGGTTCGATTTTTTCACAGGTCCAAGGGACAGTAGTATATAATAAATACTCAGGGTATTTGATATGAATTTCAGTTTGATACCTCCACGCATCCCTGAGAAAAAGGGTCTTGACAGACAGAAAGACGGACAACAAAGTCATCCTATAAGGGCTCCGTTTTTTCCTTTTGAGATACGGAACTCTAAAAAAGACGAGAAATTATTTTTTTATGGAACAGACAGTAAACGAGCAGACGTAACACACGAATAAACACCTGCAACACCAGAGGCATCACAAGTGCGTTACCACGACCTCACAGAAAAACAAGTGTGAAAAGCGCTTGCACTGTTTCACCGAGTGAGTGAGGACATTGGAGAAACACCCCAATCCCTCCCCCCTTGCCCTAAATGCCGGCAATGCGCTTGTGACATCTCTAGTGTTGCGGGTGTCCATGGGCAGTGGTAATCGCTGACCAGCAGGTGATACGTAAGCTCGTTTGCCCCTTATTCAATGTAAAAAAAGGACAAGTATGTGGACAAGACTAATTTCCCGAAAAAAAAACAGTTAAATTCACAGTAACTACGACGACGTAACATTTTAAAGTTTGCTTATACTCTTTTTATTGCCTTTCCTTCTTTTTAACCTGTTGCCCTTTTAATATACTCCAAACTTTTATTCCCATATAACTGAGTGGGACCAAATTTACATTTAGTTCCAGATTAGTTAAATTACTATCGAAATGAACTACGACGAAATTACTATGAAAAACAAATGATGGTCTTCGAATATATTACTTCAAGGTTTATAACCACACAAATAAACCATAATGATTCACAATTGGATTGAAATAATTTTTATAAAAAGAACATCATAAGTTTTAATACTCTACCTACCTACGTAGTCTCTTAGAATCTAGGGTTTATGTGTAATTTTAGATCAAACTTTTTTACGAGTTTAGCTTCGCACTTTGAAACCGTCCATCGAAAGGTCAAGTATACTATTACTTCGAAGGAATCGTATCTAAGATCTTATCAGAATATGTAAGGATTATCCTCTAGGGATTCTCTGTAGATATATCGCTTCTCCACCCACGCATATCGTAGTTTTCATAAAACTTTTACACTAGTTTTCTACAGTACAAATCACAAACACTTTAGAAATCACACTGATATTATAAAGGTGAATTTAAGTTTGTTTGTTACGCTTTTACTCGAAAAGTACTTAACCGATCATCATGAAACTTTGTACAGTTTGTCTTGGAGGTATTAGAAGTAACATAGGATACTTTTTTACCCGACTACGGCAAAGCCAAAGGAGGGTTATGATTTTGACAGGCTATGTATGGATGTATGTATGTATGTATGTATGTATGTTCATTTGTTCCCTCCTAGCTCCTTAACTACTCATTAGATTTGGAAAAATGAGGTGTCTCTAGAAGCGTCGTGATCGTCTTCTGGTTATAGGCTATATGACGTTTCACTGAATCTAATGTGGCGCCCTCTAGCCGACATAAAGTACTGTATTAAAAAATTAATTTGAGATAAATATACCGTGTTTGGTATCATTGGAAAGGGCGTTACTTGTACATTTCAAAAATATATATATTATTAGCATTTGTTAGTGACTTTGTCCGTATTTATTCGATAAGTGTGATATTTCTATGGTATGCTTATTTGTTCCCTCATTCTTTCTAAACTAGTCAGAATAAGACAAATGAGGTATCGTTAGAAGCGTCTTGATTGCCCGCTGATAATAGGCTATATGACGTGTCACTGAATCTAATGTGGCGCCCTCTAGCCGACGTAAAGTAGTGTATTAAAAAATAAATATGAGAGAAATATGCCGTGTTTGGTATCATACGAAAGTGTGTTCACTTGTAGATTTCAAAAATATATATATTATTAGCATTTTCTCGTGACTTTGTCCGTATTTATTCGATAATTGTGATATTTCTGTGGTATCTATTTAAAATATACTTTGCAAAGAAATTAGTATTATAGAGGCACCAAAACATTTTAAATAAAAAAAGTAAAAACTAAAACCCAACTACGACAAAAAACGACGCTGAAAAAGTATGAAACAAGTTTCAAAAGCCGTAGTCACGCGTTGTTAAAGTGATATGGACTATGGTACATTAATAAGTTTCAAAAGCCGTAGTCCATGTAGTGTAATGTACCATATGGTACATATCACTTTAACAACGCGTGACTACGGCTTTTGAAACTTGTTTCATACTTTTTCAGAGTCGTTTTTTGTCGTAGTTGGGTTTTAGTTTTTACTTTTTTTTTATAAAATGCGGGCCAAGCCGCGGATGCACGCCAGTCTTGATATATGTTTATAAATTATAAATCAAGACAGAAAAGTCAAAGAGATATTTGATGAGAATATAATCAAAATTAGCGTAACGAAGTTTTTAAGTAACTTTTGTGAAGAAAGTACTCACTCGAATGAATAACAAGAATTAAAACAATTTCCATAAATTCTATCTTTATAAAACCTAATTCTTTTAATGTATTAATAACCACTTTTCCATTTAAGTAACTCTTCCAAGAGACTGTCCACATAAAAATCAATTCATTGAATTTCATTAGGAAAGTTTGGAGAGTGGCAATAAAATTACTTTAGACTCTTTTGTACTTTTTGAGTGGAATATTTTGTTAAACAAATGTCGCCAGACACTGTGAAAATTATTCACATTCAAAGTAAATGTTTTGAGTTTAGTATCACATTTAATGTGTAAAAATCAATACATGTTTTTTAATGTATTATGCATCTGCAGTACCATTCATTTCAGGTTTCCTCATCAGGTTTCTATTTGAAGGGACATCGGTATAACTATGTATATGAATATAAACAAGCAGAACATATTATGTAGCAACAATATCGCTCATCGTACGAGTATAATAAGTACCGTAAAGTATCATAACACTTTATACAATAGAAGAAGAAATAGGCATAACATTCTTCAGGATGGAGCGACCCGCGGCCGTCAGGCAATCTATTTCTAGCAATGTCATCTCTAATTTATACCCTTTCGTGCACCGAAGGTCACCTTCATAGTTAAAGAAAGACAACCTAGAACAGTCCACTTGGGAATCAAGGTCAAGATACATAATAAAGAGAGTGAGAGGTAGGAGAAGTAGGAGGTATTATCATCATCATTATCATCTTAACCGAAGGGCGCCCATTGCTAGAAATGGGCCTCCCCCAAGGCATCCCACAACAATCGATCCTGTACTGCCTTCATTCAACCGGTCCCGTAACCTTCACCAGGTCGTCGGACCACCTAATGTTCTAATTGACATTAATTCGTATTACAGTTGATATATTATGTGGGTATTACAGTGCTAGTATCTGTTTGAATACATCATATATCAAAATGGCTTCTGACATGTATTTGCAGTCTAAATGCAAGTTTAATTGGAAAAAAGGCTAGTGAACTTATACTTCCGTGTTCAACTTGTTTGCGCTGAATACATGTCGGTATATATGACTCCTCGCAACAGTTGGAAATAGGCCGTCTATTCACTCTATGCAGAAACTATAAAGCTTTTGCTTCTTTCTTTTCTCAGAATTCTAAAACCCTTACTGCAAAATCTTTGAAACAGCCAATTACCAGTTTTGTGTTAATACAGTTTAGGGTTTTCCTTTCAATAACTTTTTTATTATTTGGAAGTCGTCTTATTAAATTTATAGTCAATAAATTAACTCGATAATACTTAATTATAATGAATACAAACACCTCACAGCGGGCGTCTGAATGTCTGATCTCAAAATAAACAGAACTTATTTTGTTTATTAAATGTAACGGTAGCTTAAATGCTTTGGAATTAAGACTCATGACAAACTAGTTATAGATTAGAGAGCTGAGTCAAATAACTAAGCTACATTCTTCATTTAAATTCACATGTATCTTTACAAAACTACTAGCTCTATCACGCGGTTACACGCGGTTTTTGTTCTGCCTTTACAACAAGAACTTTTAATCATTTAATGTTTTTGATTGAGTATAATGAGCAGTACTCTTGCATTCTGCTCATACTTTCCGTCAGGCAGAGTAGAGTCACTTTGGCACTTTGGTAGGAGGATATAAAAAACAACGAAAGAATTAATTAATGCTGGCTGGTTAACGTGAGACTTTAGTGTCATTCCCGACGAATCGATCTACTTGTGCCAAAGCATGGCTCTCCCACGTTCTGGGTCACGTGGACTCCGATTACTGTAATCATCATCATCAACTTATTGCAGTCCACTCCTGGACATAGGTATTTTGCAATTTCAAAACCGAGGAAAGATACAAGTCGCGTGCAGTTAAAAAGGCATTTATTACTGTAATAGGAAAAGCAAAAACGCAAAAAAAACAATTTGATTCATGGAGCTTTACATGAAGTCCGGTCTAAACATTATTTTTTACCCACTCATTTCTCTATAGTCCAAACATTCCCTGAGGCTGAGATTTGTATAATACAACCATATTTTCTTGTAACATTTTATACCCGGGTATAAACGATTCTAAACTCTTGTGCAATCAGCCGATAGAAAAACAGGATAATTATTTCCAAACCTTACGCAACAGTTTTTGCCATAACCACGCCGAGATTTTTTATATGTAAAATAAAGTGTAATGTAAATTAAGATATGTTGTTTTATTTAATATTAATCATTTTTCTTTAAGAGAACAATAATAAATCACAGCTTTCTTAAGGAAAAAGTTAATTCAGAAATATTGTGGGAAGTACCCACTGACCCTACAACCATGACATTGGCATCCATAATTTATAGCCCTTTATAGCTTTACGCTTGCTCGTGTCGATGCCAAGTATTCAGGACGAGGTAAAAAAATAAAGTGCTTGTAATCGAAAGTTATAGCTCCTTATTAAACGAATGGGTGTCTTCACAGAAATCGGTAAGTCTTATAAAACGGGATTTTATTTCTGAATATGACCCCTCTGTACAGCTTACAAATTACAAGAGAGTGACGCGAGAATTATTTTAAGTGTGACTGTCACTGATAACAGTTTATGTCGAGACTTGAACTTGTTTATATTATATCAATTTTTAACAGTTCATATGGACATTGGACATGGATCTCTCCATAAAAGGGGCTGATGTCTACTTTACCACGCTGTTGGCCAGAAAGGTTGGTATATGGTTTGCTTCAAGTTTTCCGTCCTTTTGCTAACGGTAATAATCTGTATCCTAATCCGTGACCATAGAAAGAGGAGTGTATTACATATCAGTTAGGAACTACCGCAACACACGTCTTGTACTTTACATCTGAAAGATTCATAATAACTTTATTGATCTTGTTGAGTCTCCTACCCCCAGGATTAAGGGTTTCGCTTCTTGTAACTTCACGCATTTGCTGGAATAACGTGAGGGCTTGGCTTTTGTTTGGCTGATGTAAATTACCAATTATTATTAAACAATTTAAATCACAGTCTCCTCTTTTTAACTGACTTTAAAAAATATATCATAACTTTCGACTAGGTGAACCGATTTCGATGATTCTTTTTTTATTGGGAACAACAACTTGGTCTAGTTCTGACAATGTCATCCATTAGAAAACTATACAAGTCTTCGATTTGCATTAAGTATGTGCGCGACAAATTGACGAATAACTCAATATGACGCCAACCGATTTCGATGATTCTTTTTTTATTGGGAACAACAACTTGGTCTAGTTCTGACAATGTCATCCATTAGAAAACTATACAAGTCTTCGATTTGCATTAAGTATGTTCGCGACAAATTGACGAATAACTCAATATGACGCCAACCGATTTCGATGATTCTTTTTTTATTGGGAACAACAACTTGGTCTAGTTCTGACAATGTCATCCATTAGAAAACTATACAAGTCTTCGATTTGCATTAAGTATGTTCGCGACAAATTGACGAATAACTCAATATGACGCCAACCGATTTCGATGATTCTTTTTTTATTGGGAACAACAACTTGGTCTAGTTCTGACAATGTCATCCATTAGAAAACTATACAAGTCTTCGATTTGCATTAAGTATGTTCGCGACAAATTGACGAATAACTCAATATGACGCCAACCGATTTCGATGATTCTTTTTTTATTGGGAACAACAACTTGGTCTAGTTCTGACAATGTCATCCATTAGAAAACTATACAAGTCTTCGATTTGCATTAAGTATGTGCGCGACAAATTGACGAATAACTCAATATGACGCCAACCGATTTCGATGATTCTTTTTTTATTGGGAACAACAACTTGGTCTAGTTCTGACAATGTCATCCATTAGAAAACTATACAAGTCTTCGATTTGCATTAAGTATGTTCGCGACAAATTGACGAATAACTCAATATGACGCCAACCGATTTCGATGATTCTTTTTTTAATTGAAAGCTTGTGTTTTCCGAGTGGACCCATTTCAATTTGGTGCATTTCTAGAAGTCGGTTTTGTTTAGTTAAAATATGTGATTATTTTTCACAACTTTTTACGTTACGTTTACGTACGTTATTAATACTGTCTAATCTACAAGCGGCTAAGTCATTTTTATAATAGATTGACTCAAATTACAGACATTTCAAGTAACGATTATATATCTTCTAAAGTACAAAATTAATATGTGAAAAATATAGGTGACCATTCTATAGCTTTCGCTAGTGTAAAATGTTCACATTTATGGAATACTCATATCAAAAAAAAATTGTATGACTATTTCCTCTCCGTATTATTACACTTCTTTACTTTAAAACTTTATAACACAGAGATTGCAGCTCATTTCTGAATTTATCGCCGAACCTAATTTGATAAGAAGAAAAGTGAAAACAACTCGTAACGCATGCTTTGAAGCCATTTAAATTAATTATGTTCATGACTTCGAGACAAAAAAAACGTTCCTCGATGCAACACAGTAATAAATACTTATAAATGTTCAAAATTAATAATATAAGATCAATAACGTTGAACTAACCCCGGAAATAGTTAATGTATAATCCTAGTTGAGAGCAAAAGAGCATAAAATATAACTGCGCATAAAACTGAGAAGATAACTGAATACATTATATGAACAGCTTTTCTGCTTCGCAATATACTGTAACTAGCCGACCCTCGCAACCTCGTTTGCGTCTCCTATTGCCCGTCGCGTGATAATTTTCCCCCGTTTTTTAAACATTTTTCATTGGTGCTCCTCTCTTATTGGTCTTAGCGTGATGATATATACCCCATAGCCTTCCTCGATAAATGGACTAAGATATAAAGCTGAAGAGTTTGTTTGTTTGTTTGTTTGTTTGAACACGCTAATCTCAGGATCCGCTGGTCCGATTTGAAAAATTCTTTCGGTGTTGGATAGTCCATTTATCGAGGAAGGCTATAGGCTATATATCATCACGCTTGGACCAATAGGAATGAAGCAGCAATGAAAAACGTTTCGAAAACGGTATATCATCACGCTACTACTAATAGGAGCGGAGCAACAATGAAGAATGTTTAAAAAACGGGGGAAATTTTCACGCTACGGGCAATATAAGGCGCAAACGAGGTTGCGTGGGTCAGCTAGTATTAGTATAGAATAGAAGAAGAAATATTGTACCTAACAAGGAAAATATGCGGGTTAGTTTACTCATAAATAAAGTTCATCTAATATATCTTCAGACGATGAAAATAATTGACAAGTTAATGGCTATTCTCGTAATGAGAACATCAGTATATCCTATTTTATTCAATCAGTCAATGAATTAGCTCGTTGCTGTATCATTTTCCCGACGTATTTTTTTTATGAAAAAGAGGGCAAACGAGCAGACGTATCACCTGATGGTAAGCAACATCAGAGGACTCACAAGTGCGTTGCCGGCCTTTGGGGGATGGCGAGGGTTTGAGGTATGGGCCTCCGGTATCCTCACTCACTCGGTGAAACACAGCGCAGGCGCTGTTTCACACCGATTTTCCCTTGATATTTTGCCTTTCTTAGTAAGTCCGTTTCAATTGAAGCGTCGGACTTTTCGTTTTCCGACTCGCAGTTTTCACTCTAGGACTGTTTTACTTCAACGAATACATCCGTCCGTATTGTTATTTTATGAAATACCGATAAAATTCATTCTAGAATTTAACTTACTTGTACTAATTTAGACAATTTAAAAAAAAACATAGTATTTGACTCTCTAACCATAAACTCACGACTTATGTTAATAAATTTAATAGAAAAATTATCGACTTACCGCAATTTTATTTTTTTATTACTTTCCGTTTAATTTATGTTTTTATTCTTTTGCTTTTAAATATCAATTAAATGACAGTTGAAACAGGCAACAGTCTACGTTTTTTGCCTGAACATAGTAGAAATTTAACTGAATTATCGTATAACAAAAATAATTAAATTTTATATTACAAAAGTATCTAGAAAGTTGAATTAAAAATATTAAAGTTGTAGAACACTCTGGGGATGGCATACTAAAATTTGATAAAAGAACTTAAAATGATATGAAAAGTCCACTTTATATTATTATTTGTCTAGCTTACCGGTAAAGAAAAGTCCTCTGCCCTCTTCTTTGACAGTTTTATTTTTAGTGAAACCAGGCCACTGGTCCCACACACTGTTCCTATGAGATTTAGTTTTCGCACTCCGACAATAGGCACTCTGTACCACCAAACCCAATATCACCAAAACTAACACATGGTAACAATTCGTCTTCGAGCACATTTTAACCGTTTCATAATTGGAAACACTCAATTTATATTAATAGAACTAAAAAAATATTTTAACATAATATCAATTTGAAATGTAAACATTCGCCGTGATATTTTGTCGTTTCGCGCGCAAAATTGCATGGATTCATAATGGAGCGTGCGGCGCATGCGCTGTGTCGACGCGACGGTCACACTGCCAATTGGACACGCGCACCTACTAAAAACTGGCCCCCAGAAATGAAAAGCCGCAGTGATAGTGAAATAGAAAATAGTTCTTTTTTCTTTTTAACGCCGAGAAACTTCAATGGAACTTGCCATACTGTTTTACTTTTTATTAGTTTGCACATTCTCTAGCTTCCGTTACGTAGTTATGTCGGTACTTGGATATTTTATGACGTAGGTATTTCGTTTATAAAAGCGGCCAAATGCGAGTCGGACTCGCCCATAAAGGGTTCCGTAGCAGCAATTAACATAATTTAATATTTATTTATTTTTATATTTACTGCCTCTGTGGTCTCGCGGTTGGCGTGTGCGACTGCTGATCATGAGGTCTCGGGTTCGATTCCCGGGTCGTAACAAATGTTTGTATGATCTACAAATATTTGTTTCGGAGTTTGGGTGTTTTCTATGTATAATATGTACGTATTTACAAAAAAAGTATATATTTATTTGTATCAGTTGTCTAGTACCCATAACACAAGCTCTGCTTAACTTGGTGACTAGATGGCTTTGTGTGTTAGATGTCCGAAATATTGATTTATTTATTGACTTAAAGGTAAATGGCTATCTACGATTTATGATTTATTAAAAAAACTGTTTACTAGATCTCGTTCAAAATAATTTTCGGTGGAAGTTTACATGGTAATATACATCATATATTTTTTTAGTTTTATCATTCTCTTATTTTAAAAGTTACAAGGGAGGGACCACGAAGCAAATACAAAGTTGTTTCGATTGAGAGACACACACATTTTACTACTTTGGAAGTGTCTCACGTGCAAACAATTCAGTTTAGATAAAAATGATATTCGAAACCTCAATATAATTTTTGAAGACCTATCCATAGTATGGGTATCGAATTTATGAAAAAAAATTTTTTTCATTAAATCCGTACCCATCTAAGTATGGGGACCAAAATTTATTTTCGATTTTTACGTGAAAATCTTAATGCGGTTCACAGAATATATCTTTTTACCAAATTTCAACATCATAGTTCTTACAGTTTCGGAAAAAAGTTGTCTGTGACCTACGGACGGACGGCACGGAACCCTAAAAAACGTCTCGAATACCTGTTCATAACAAACGGAAACGTTTACAAACAATTTTAACTATCATTTCTGAACAAAGGTGCTATTAATAATAACAGACGAGAAATAAAAAACAAGAGGCTATCTTAAATAATCATATCTATTTATAACCTCTGACAAAAAACACGTGAAATCAACTCTTAATCACATAGTTATCTATACAAATAAATAAAATTGGAGTGTCTGTTTGTAACATTAAAATAACAGCTTTTTAATCAATGCATATGTATTTATACACTATACATATAACAAAAATGTAGTTTAAAAATGTTTTGTCTGTCTGTCTGTCTGTCTGTCTGTCTGTCTGTCTGTCTGTCTGTTTGTTCCGGGTAATCTCTGGAACGGCTGGACGGATTTTGACGGGACTTTCACTGGCAGGTAGCTGATGATCCGGGGAGTAACTTAGGCTACTTTTTTTAGACTAACTTTGTCCCGCGGCGTTACTCGCGGTACAACAATAACCGCGGGTAACACCGCGGGGTTCAGCTATTATCTATACAAATAAATAAAATTGGAGTGTCTGTTTGTAATATTAAAATAACCGCTCAAATGCATATGTATGTATACACGGTACAGATACGAAAAATGTAGTTAACAATTTTTTTGTCTGTCTGTCTGTCTGTCTGTTTGTTCCGGGTAATCTCTGGAACGGCTGGACGGATTTTGACGGGACTTTCACGGGCAGGTAGCTGATGATCCGGGGAGTAACTTAGGCTACTTTTTTTAGACTAACTTTGTCGTGCGGCGTTACTCGCGGAACAACAATAACCGCGGGTAACACCGCGGGGTTCGGCTAGTGTCAAATAAATAAGGTAACAATTGTCCGGGACAGGTTAATGGCCACATATTTTGAATTGGGTTTATTTTTGTGGCGTAAATTTAAATATATTATTTTGTTTTAAATTGATAATTTCGGCTAGAAATATTATCTAAAACACTTGCAAAGTTTATGCGTGCAATAGATCCCAAATAATCTTGGGAATGGAAAGATAATCACTAGGAAAATGATGAAAACATGGATGTAATGTATTGTTAAAAAGCTTCATGTGTATGAAAGGCTTCATGAATGTGAAAAAAGTGAGCCATCACGGAACGCCCGATAGATGTGAAACATCGAAATTGTTTTGTATAAGTTATTTGTTCTATAAATTAAAATTACTGTTTATAACATTATTATTCATTTTTATTAAATGCAAGAATTCAAAATATATTTAAAATCGCGAAAATTTAATTCGATTCGATCTGTTACGATTACTCCGGATCGTGGTACCTAAATAGTTTTCAATCATTTCTACCTTCCTCGTTGACGCTACAGGACCTAGTTGACACTATGTGTGTATGTCGTAATGTCAATCTTTATATAGACACGAGTCAAGCTATGCATATACAAATATTGCGTTAAACGTTACAAGTAAAAATAAAAATAAAGATTTCTAATGAAATGCTTTATGAAAAATGTATTATTGGCATTTGAATACATTATTGAGATTGCAAATATCTCTGAGTGGAGTTATGAAGCGCACATACTCAAAAGCTTCTAATACAATGCAAATAATGCTCGCATTATTCAAAGATGGAATAACGCAACGGAGAAGAGTTTATTCCAGTCTATAAATTTGAACGCTTTTCTTAAAAATATTTCACCGAAAACACAAAGAGTGTCAATGTATCAGTAATCCTGAGGTGTCATGGGTGACCGTACTTTCCATGTCGTGGCGGATATCGAATGTCACCATCCCCATTCATTCCATGGGTGTCGTAAGAGCTGACTAAAGGAGCAACTTATTGAGGCTAATATATTACTGCAAAGAGATAGAAAACTTAATACAAACCCTATACCATCCAGCGTCAACCAGGTCAGGTCAAGGTAGTAGAGCCACGCTGATTTCAGCACGGTTGGGCCGGCTCGACCGGGGCGGTACTACCCTCGCACAGAAAATCAACGTAAAATGACAGCGATCATGTCGTGTTTCGTTGGTGAGTGCGAGACCGGAGGCCCAACGATGCAGGAGCATCACTAGCTCGCCATGGTGATGGTCACCATGCTGCACTGTAGCATTGTATTGTCTGCATTCGCAGTATGGTGACCACCACCCTTGGATTCTGCTTATGCTTTCCATCAGGCAGAGTAGAGTTATTTCGGCAGATCAAAATATATATAAAAAAAAAAAAACCAGGTCAGCGTGTTAAAGTAGCCCAGAACTTCCTTTCGAAGGAGAGACTTATGTCCAGCAGTTAAGGTCTGTTGATGATAATTATGATGAACTAGCTGCCTGGACAGACTTCGTTCTGTAAATTCTCCCGTGGACCTTAAGTATCATACAAAAAACTAAATTAGACGAATTTCGAAGGTTTCTCTCAATGTCTCTTGAATGCCATCATCGGATCTTTCTCCGCGTGACAAAGTTAGTCTAAAAAATAGCCTAAGTTACTCCCTGGATCATCAGCTACCTGTCAGTGAAAGTCCCGTCAAAATCCGTCCAGCTGTTCCAAAGATTACCCGGAACAAACAGACAGTCAGACAAACAGACAAAAAAAAATTAACTACATTTTTGGTATATGTACCGTGTATATGCATTTAGTAAAAAGAGGTTATTTTAAAATTACAAACACTTCAATTTTATTTATTTGTATACGGTTTATTTGTACACGGTACATACCAAAAATATGTTTTAAAAAATTTTTGTCTGTCTGTCTGTCTGGGTAATTTCTGGAACGGCCAGACCGATTTTGACGAGACTTTAACTGGCAGGTAGCTGATGATCCAGGGAGTAACTTAGGCTACTTTTTTTAAACTAGCTTAGTCCTGCGGCGTTACCCGCGGTACAACGATAACCGCGGGTAACACCGCGGGGTTCAGCTAGTGTTTTATATATTTTTTATGTTTTAGCATAATGCTGAACTGCAGTAATAAAATTGAAACCACCAGAGCTTAGCACCGTAACAAGCTGATCGTTAGCCTCGGATGCTGGGCTATTAGTATAGACATAACTTAGATAAAACTCTTCACAATTCCGGAATAGCTCTTTTGCTTAACAAATTATAACTATTACATGAAAAGGTGAAGTGTCTTTATCAAGGAAATGAATCGTATTAAATATCCCTTATCATTATCAGATAGGCTTTTCTATTTCTACTCTTCGATCCGTGTCTAAAAAATAAACTGTCCCCAATACAGCAAACATAATACCGCATAATAAATTTCAATATAAATGTCATCAAATGTTAAAATTTATGTTAAATTTATGGCAATATATTTATAAATAACTAACTGTTCTATCATAAATGTGACTGCAAAATTCATTACACTTAAAAAAATATACGAATAAATTATAATACAAACTGCCATTAATATTCAAATTAAGAGCTGTTTGTAAGCCTCTTCAAATTGAGCAAACACGTTTATATCAAAAGTGGCAGATACCGTAATCCAGGCCTAATCTTAACAACCGTGGAACCTACTCCCTCGGCTAAGTGCCACATTAATGCAAATGCTCAGATTATAAACGTACATATTCAAACATGATGACGGATACATCTAATAGTTCTGCTCTACAAATGTAAGCATTGACATCCTGTGTGCGCGTTGCCAAAGTAATTAGAGAAAGCGCGGCCTGCGGTCACTACTCGCACGCAAAAGGAAAAATGAAACAAACTGGCTGTCTATGGTTCGATACAAAATGGATACTGGTTTTTTTTTTATTTGAGATGTTAAAGATTCAGCGTTTGTTTTTATAATGGACAATAATAACTTATTATTGACTTGAATTGGTTTTCAAAGTTAACAGTACCGTCTTTCAAGAAGTTCTATATCTTTAAAACAATGAAAAACAGGAAGTTCAAAATACATAGATACTTGTATTTTAATCGTATTTATATCGTGAGAACCGCGAAAGAAGATCAGTATTCTGATAAGGGTTCTTTTTAAACAAAGGGTGGAAGTTGAACTTTATAATATCTATAAACAGAGCAATAATATTTTCTTGCAGTTTTCATAAACGACATGAGACTTTAAGACTCCTTTTTTTCGTAGTGCTTCTAAACGACTGAAAGAATTCCTGTCTCTTCTCTGTAGAACCAGAAGGCAAAATTGGAATACTCCTCTGTGCTTTTTTAAGCCATTGATTACTAGAAAGTAGGTATCGACAATTTATCAATGCACTCTTTTAATTATTTTTATATACCTAATCTTTTTAGTACAATTAGTTACACTCGAAATATACATTTCGTAGTAAAGTCAATCAAACGCCGTATCTTTCAACATTTTTCTCTCTGCCCAGCGTATGTGGACTACACGAAAGCCTTCGACACTATCGAGACCTGGCCTGTCCTGGAATCCTGGAGAGGTGTCTAGTCGACTGCCGATATATCTAAGTACTGAGGTGTCTGTTTAAAGCCGCTACGATGATCGTCCAAGTACAAGAACAGAGCAAAAGACCAATTCAATTGCTTCGTGGGGTTAGACAAGGAGATATTCATTCTCCGAAACTGTTGACCAATGCATGGGAAGATATCTTCAAAACACTTGATTGGTACGGACGGGGATTCAATATTAACGGTCAATACATCTTACACTTGCGATTTGTAGACGACATTGTGATTCTAGCGGAGTCTCTGCATGATATGAAGAAATGCTGAACAGTTTGGACCATTCTTCGAGACGAGTAGGATTCCGGATGAACAATGCAAGACTAAAAAAAACGCATAATATGCATGTATCTTCGAGTTCCGTAGCTGTTAATGGCATTATTATCGAGATGAAATAGCGCCTGCGCTGTGTTCCACCGAGTGAGTGAGATTACCGGAGGCCCATAACCCAACTCCCCCCTCATTCCTCTCCTCATTCCCCAAATTCCGGCAACGCACTTTTCACGTCTCTAGTGGTGCCCATAGGCGGCGGTAATCGCTTACCATCAGGCGATACGTCTGCTCGTTTGCCCGTATTACATAAAAAAATGAATTTCACTGCGTCCATTCTTCAACATTCATTGTACCGTCAACTATTACTCTCTGAAACATTTAGATCCATTCTAAGGTTGTCTGAAAGAAATTGCTTTTGGCACTGTAATTATAATAATGTTTTCTATTTATCAATCGGCTGAGAGTTTGTTACTACCGTTCGTTTGCGTTCATAAATATGTATTCAGGTTGTTACTAGGCTAGACGCTTCTCGCCAAAAATGTGAGTTTGAAATAGTGTCTAATATAAGACAAAAATAAATATATTCTTGATAATTAGGAATGTCATCCCATCCTTGCCATAGGGTCTAGATGTTTGGAACATTATTTTTGTTTTACCAGTCACAAGTTGGCAGTGCCTATTTAAAAATAAAATATATACATGTAAGGTAGACAATGGAATATCAGGGATCCTGTTTTAAGGAATTAATTGTGCAATATAAATTCACTCTAGCAAGTCAGGGTAATATTATAGTAACTGACCGTAGTCGGGAAACGCGAGCTTTCTTATCTCATCATCTCATTAAAATAAAAATCTTTCTGTCTTATTTTTTCCGTCGTTGTTTCACAGAGGTATAGCTTTTGGACAAGGCTTTTTCTTCTTACACATAATATCACTGATATTTACGCAAAAAATAAAATATATATCCTGTGTAAACGTATTACGTGTTTTCTTGCTACACCGTTATCCCGTATTAGGTACACTTTCTCAACATCCTTATTTTGCTACATGTACACGTATTTTTCGTTATATTTTTGCAGTTTTTTTTTGTAAAGGCGTTGGTCGCGATAATGTTTTAAGTTAGATATACTGACAGGTCTTCATTACTGAATCCATGGTATAAAAATGTATTGTTAAACCATGACTGAACCGATCAGCATTCATTTTGACTTCTAGAAAAAAGTGACACGTGTATTACTACTGTGATACCTGCAATTTGAGAGTACCTAACAAGTGCGCTACCAGCTTTTGAATCCTACTAAAAACCTCCCAAAATTATGTTTGGGTTCGAAAATCCCATTCACACGGGGACAAACCACGCAAAATCGTGGTATCACACACGTCTACAAAATGATAATGAAAATATGCAAGAAAATACGCTGGCAAAAAGCAGATCAGAGTACCCAAAACTGATGTACAAGAGAGGAAAACGTAGTTATTGACTGACTTCGAGAAGACGGAGGAGTAGATTAATAAATAAATTAAGATTTCGGACATTTAACACACAACGCCATCTAGTTCCAAGCTGAGCAGAACTTGTGGTCACTAGACAACTGATATGAATACATTCGTTTAATTTTTTTTTTAAATACACTAATACCCACGCAACCTCGTTTGCGTCTCCTATTGCCCGTAGTGTGATAATTTTCCCCCGTTTTCGAAACGTTTTTATTTCGTGCTCCGCTTCTATTGGTCCGAGCGTGATGATATAATATAGCCTATAGCCTTCCTCGATAAATGGGCTATCCAACACTGAAAGAATTTTTCAAATCGGACCAGCGGTTTCAGAGATTAGCGGTTCAAACAAACAAACAAACAAACTCTTCAGCTTTATATATTAGTATAGATAGTTTTAAACTTTCATGGTCAGTAACATTAAAATGGGAATCTGCGGGATTGCTACCATGTACCTTTTTGTTTGTGAGTATCCGATATTTCGGCGCTGTTGCAAGCGCCATGATCACGGAGTAACTGAAGATCTTGCGGGTGATACTCACAAACAAAAAGGTACATGGTAGCAATCCCGCAGATTCCCATTTTAATAGTATAGATAGGTACATATTGAACATAAAAAATACCCAAACTACAAAACAAATATTTGCAGATCATACAAGCATTTGGTACGACAATGGAATCGAATCCGAGATTTCAAGCACAATATTTGTAGGCACCTAATAGAACGAACCATCTACATCTTGAGAACAGTACACAAAACAACTTACCTCTGTCTACTTAAACTTATTACTCTAATATCTGTTAATTAGTATGAGTTGGATGACATTACACTCTTGAAATCCAACCAATATTGTATTTATAAAGTCATTAGAACGCATAGCGTGTGGAAAAGCGAGAGGAGCTTTACTTTCTTAATTGTACGTGATTGAGATGACAGTGGAGAATCAGATACTGGATTTTTTTACATTATTATAACTTAATTATTATCTGTTTTTTTAGGATTCCGTAGGTCAGGTCTTGGAACCCTAATGGTTTCGTCATATCCGTCCTCGGCTTATCTTCCAAACGGTTAGTGTTAGAAAGATGAAATTTGGCATGGATATGTGTATTTACCACTTCGACAGAATTACCTACGTAATAAAATCATCAAAAAATGATATCTATGGGTGGCCTGACACGTACTTGGTCGGTTTTTTTAGGTTATGTTAAGTATTGAAAATAGAAACCGTCATCAATGTGATCTGGGGCCCGGTGCCCTTTATGTAGATCCTAGTCGATTTCGTACACGGTGGAAAATCTCAAAGGAGACCAGTCAACTACGCTAGAGACATTATAGTACAAGTGTGTGAATAGACGGCACTTTTTATTCCCTCACTCTTACAATCCGATCAGCCGGCTATCCGACACGACCGGGAAGAGATCAGGCGCAGGGTCGTGCTCTCGGAGGCACGGTACCGGTACCCTTACTTACTCGATGAATAGCAACGAAATAATTACCTTTTCCAATAAGCAAAGGATTTACTTTACTTGATTTTTATGTGTAGAAAGCGGAACTGTAGTCAACTCTACACCTATACTCATAAATTATCTACGTGTGTACATTATTGGTATTGAAATACGATATTGAAAATCGTGTAAATATTGATTACGCTCTACTCAAAAGAATGTACCATTATCTTAGGTACAGCAACAAATTGAGGATAGTTTATTTGGTGAAAAAACTGACGACAGAAAGGAAACAGGAACAGGAAAAGTTCAGAATACTCTGCAGTACCGAAGAAAAGGAATTGGGCGTCGGTGCACTTATAAGACCTGGTGGGACCTTACATTAATTAGTGAGACTGCTCTGTAACCCCTGGTCTGAAACGCGTTTCCCCTCTCTTCACCTGAACAAGACCTTCTGTAACTCCTGTATCCTATATATGACTAGCAGACCCACGCAACCTCGTTTGCGTCTCCTATTGCCCGTCGCATGATAATTTTCCCCCGTTTTTGATACATTCTTCAATGCTGCTCCGCTCCTATTAGTAGTAGCGTGATGATATATAGCCTATAGCCTTCCTCGATAAATGGACTATCCAACACCGAAAGAATTTTTCAAATCGGACTAGCGGTTCCTGAGATTAGCGTGTTCAAACAAACAAACAAACAAACAAACTCTTCAGCTTTATATATTAGTACAGATTGGCTGCGCAATGTTTCTAATGGGGCTTAAGCTGGGTACCTAAACTGTGGTCCGGAGGTGGTAATACAGCAGTTCCCGGACCTCTCCCTCTCTCAGGCGCAGAGTGGCACACCGTGTGGTTTTAGTCGGTTCGATTCCGACACACCGCCCCGCCGCCGCAAACCCCGGCGGGGTGACGGCCCGAGGGGGTTTCCACACGTATAAAAAAAAAAAAAAAAGGGTACCTAAACTGTCAGGGACTACCTTCCTATTTAAAACCAGACTCTATTGCTAAATACTCACTTGTGCCGCAACCTGTGTGGTTTTCATTTGAGACCGTTGGTTCTTTAGACCCTTAACGACCAGCCGGCCACTTAAATACCTGTCTCTAATACAATAAAAGGAAGGTCTAAATTGTTTTACTTACGATAAAGATATCGCGTGATATACATTGCACTCATTTAAAAAAACAAATCACGATATTTAACAATCTTATTTTCAAAGTCGTTTAAAAACATTACCTATTATACTAATAGCGTGTAAAACCTTTTAGCAAGTAATTACCACGTTTTACAGCTAACTCGTAAACTGTAAGTGGTTGAGAACTATTCAGCTAGAAAGCGTTCGTACATTTATGTGCCGTTTCAATAAAACACCGGTCGCTAATTTCATTTATTTATTGCTTTGTTTTATATTGTAAACAATTCGTTGAATTATCTCTTAGTCACCTACTTGGCCGTACAAATATACATGGGCTTAAAAACAAAAAAAATAATACCAATGAAAATACAGAATAGTCAAACATTAACAAATAATATAAATATATCTCCAAAACAAATAATATCGAAACACTTGAGACATTCTCAATCATTGTGTTACGTAAAAAGTTATAATTACATATATACCAGCAGTAAACACAAATATTGAGAAACCCTCCACTAAAAAATTTACATTAAAAGTTCAATAATTTAAATACTGCTTTCATTTTATTGTCAATTTTATTAAATACGTCATTTAACATGTCTACTATATATTTAAATTTACAAATATTATCATAATATGTAGTTTTTAAAGTAATATGTTAGTGATATAGCAACCAACTAATATTTAAATTAATCAGATCAAAAATTATAGTAAACTATTTTAAAAGAACTTAATAAGTTGAACTGATACTTTTGTGCAATGTGTTTTGTAAACAAATTATAATATGGTAACTATTACTCTGAATCCGTCAAGTCCGATTGTGTTCAGAAATGATCACACCGAGGAGTTTGTCTATGGTCACATATCAGCACCGAATTTCTACCAAAGCTTCCACAGAAAAAATACTAAAAAAGAAAATTGCCAGATACAAAAATCATCAAGAGATACAGCTGACAATGTAATCAGTATCATCTGTAATGATTTCTTCTTATAAAATATACATTTACTAGAAATAGAATGATATGCATTTAAAATTGTATTGGTGATCGAATTATCCAGAAACTCCTGAACGTTGATCCTTGCTAAACATTAAAAGGTAGACTAATAATAAGAAAAATCAACAACTGTATTATTCAGTGTTAAAATAGAAAACTTATTATTGCGATATATAAGCTTGAAGCTGATAAAAGAAACCGCGAAAGCTCAACTAGAATGCAGTATGAGTGATAATCTAACCTTTTGAATACAGTCCAGATAGATAGAAGCATTGAATGTAAAAATTAATATACAAAACATAATATTAAGGACGGAAATATTTCACAGGAGGACGAGGAAATATACAATTACAGTTAGGTTCGCTCGATTCTCTTATAAAATCTAATATCGTGTCGCTACGACCGTTAGGAGTGGAGCAGTTATTATAAAATCAGAACATAGATTATATATTTAAAAATGAACTGGATTTCATAAAATTATCACTCGCAATGCATTCATCTTACAGTACTGAAACAATAATATCATATAATGTTTGTACAAAATGACCTAAATCTATTATATGTTCTGAAAATTATTAAAAGTATAACTGTGTCTGTAAGGGATAGTTCAGATTAGACGGAAAATGTTGCCACCTATTAAAATAATAAACAAGTCTTATATGAACTGTCCCTAACCCTCATCACACGTAAAAAACAATGAGATCGCTTAACATTGCGTGCTACGAACACTGAAGTTCAACAAGTTAATGATAAAGGAAAAACGTAACTCGAAACAAATAAACAGTTTCGTGTAAATGTATGCTCCATTGTGCAGTCGTATAACGACAGTAATTCATTCTAAAATATCGTTTCAAGAGTTATAAATGAATATTACAATGTGTCATTTGACTTGCCTTAAAACACTTGTAAATGAAAAAAAAAACTTTTTTGCGGGTAGTCGTAGAAGTTAAAGATCTGCGGCTTATATCGCGTGTATATTTCGGATATGTCCAACTAGTTTTGGAACCTTACCGGTTGCATGCGATGTTGGCAACCTTTTTACCAATATGCACGCGACTAAAACCTTATTTACTTGTTATTGTTTCAATTCAAAGTTGCAACAAGTTAACTCAACAAAGAAGCAGCTTGATTGAGGCTACACGCCTTACACCAATCCTGACATAAGGCTAACACGTACCTTAGCGTGTGTTAGCCTTGTGTCAGATTTATGAAGACCATCAGAATTGTCAAAAGTTTGGAAGCCCTTAAAACTATTCACAAGAAAAAATCTATTTTACACTTGCACGATGTATATAAATGACAAACGATATCACCATAGGCCAGCAACTTTTAAATTTTAATTATTGCTTTAAACTCCTGTTTTAACCGAATAGTTTATTTTTTAAACAACTAGCAATAAACCATTAAAATTAATAATCTCTTACAGCATTAAAATTACATGCCCTTTTGAAGTCAAATCGATATCACTTTTTAAATTGTATCAATAACATACAATCATAAAAGTCGATCAGCTCTTTTGTAAAAATCATTCTAAATTCAAATATAGCCAAAGTGCATAACCTTGAATTATGCCGTGTTGCCAGTTTTAAAGTTAATTATTTTCATAAATAGCAGCTCCTCAACGTATTCTTATGTTAAAATCACTAACGCAGAGGCTAATTCACGCGTACAGAGTGACTAATAAAGTCTATTCATATATTTAGTTAAAATTCTAATGTATAAACATTTAGAAACAACAAAATATAACTATGTCATCACTAAGTGATCCCTAAGGTACAACTACATTGTTTTGAATGATAACACTGATTGTGAAGTCAATACTTTGTCATATTGTTTACAACACTCATACATAGTCTCTGCCCAATCAGATTCAAGAAATTATAATTTACCGCGAAAGCTTGAACCTGATTGGTCAAACTGCAGAGGCTTAATCGAAGCGCCACTATTTCCTAACGTGAAAAGACTATGTCAAATGTAATGTAATATTATTACATTACAATGCAATTCATATTACATTACATTAGGCATTTGGATGGCTTCAGTTAGCAACCTGAATAGACATTAACAATTCTGACTGTATGTTATATTGTTGTATTTCAATTCAGAATAAATAGAATGCTATCTAGAAATTGGACCTTAACAGCATAACGGCAATATTTTTATTTTTTTCGCTGTGTAAATATTGATTTGTTTTCCAGATATTGAAACAATATGACACAAAACTGACAACGTTACTATAAGACGCATGCACTCACTAATGGCCCACTAATCAATACTTCATCTATCAAGATTTTGCTACATATCTACCTACCTAAGTGTAATCTGGACCAATTCGGGCACTAAACTTTAACAGTACCTACTAATTCAAATTGCCCCTACTTTTAAAAGATTTTATTTTATGTCATTTGAAACTTTGGTGCGCAGAAAATAGGCCAAGTATTATTTAATGTGCAAATCAGTAATTATACAAGTGATGATATTTATATGTCTTATATTTATTCGTATAAGAGAAAATGTCATAAACTTTGATTGATTCACGTCACATCAGTTAGGTTTTCGTTCAAATTGCTAGAGATACGAAAATATAGTATTGGAAGGGAATAGTTTAATTTGTCATCTTGATTACAACTTTCATTTGTTGTCTGTCTATTGTATGTATGTCTATTGTAATGTTACATTTGGAATTGAAGTGTAACGTAATATATGTTTGCCATAAACATTATTTTTAGTATTTTCTACCTTACTTCTCTATCAGCGTTTAAAACTTACTTATTTTTGTACCAGTGACTAACTTTTATATTAAAGATCGATCAACGTCCCTATTCAATTAAGTCTTTTAGGTTCTATTAATACCAAGTGCCAATGAAGTAAACTTCTCATAAAACTCTCAATAAGTTAGTTTAGCCGATGTGACGTGTCTCAATCTACAACATATATATTTATTGCACACATATGTATAATTGCCTATGTATATATTTATCGGAGTATATGTGAAGTATAATATATGTAAAGTTGTAAAACGCTTTCAGCTCTAGCACCGAAACCTTGGATTTCAGTATCCTTTAGACCAATTATGAACACTTACGTTTTTATATGAAAAAAAAAAAACAAATTATACAAATGCCTCATTTTCAGACAAGTGACGTGGTTAGGCATTAATACTTAAATCATTGAAATCATAACATGGAATAGAATCTTAGTGTACAAACGAATTAAGTAACAAAAGTTTCATATAAGAAAGGGGTTCGTCCACGTTACTGTTCTGAAAACTGGCGTCAAAACAAAAGAGCACCAAGAGAAAATAAATAAATAACTTTATACAAAAAATACAATAACACTCGAAATAGAAGCGTCTTCAACGACAATACTTTTGTAACTGTTCGTCAGAAGTATGTAAAGATCATTCAAAAAGTTGGCACGTTTTCATATTATCATTGGCGCATCGATACGTAAAACTAAGACAGTTCAGTAAGACTTCCAAAGACCTTTGATAGCTTTTAGTTTCGGAGACTTTTTGGTAGCCTCGAGCTCTTGCTTGAAACTAGTGAAAAACTTGTCTCGCAAACTGAGGCGGGGAGTCGAAGGTTTCAAAAGAAACTTCTTCAGATCATTGGTGAAACTCTTGGCCGTGTAGTTCGGCTCGTCCTTGGTCGAGTCCTCGTTGCTCGACTCGAGGAACGACACCGATTTGTTCGATTGAATGGAGTTCTTTCGTTCGCGGGAATTCCGCGGAGTCGACTTGGAGCGAGGAGCCACGCCGGGACGGCTGTAGCTCTTGGAGACGAGAGAGTACTGATCGTCGTCCAGGGAGTCGAGGGTCTCGGTGGACTTGTTGCACACTTTGCAGCACAGCCGGCAGTGCTCCTTCTCGCTGTGGTAGCGCCCGTTGCAGTACACGTACGTGTCTCGGCGGGAGCACTTCGACGCCCTGGTCTTGGCCGCCTTGTCCCTCGCCTCGCCCCGCTCGCCCCGCTCGCCGCGCCGGGACCGTTTGCGGCGACACTTCGGGCAGTTGTTGTGAGCGATACGCCGCAGCTCCTTCAAGAACTCGTAATCTATTTCGAAATATCTGGCGTCGGGCTCGGAGTAGTACTTGATGTCGGAGTCCGTGGAGTCGCTGCGGGGCTGTTCCTTTTTGAGCGCGGGCTTCTGTTCCCGGCCCGGGTCGGAGTAGTAGGAGGCGTCTCTGGGCGAGGGCGGTGAGGCGGGTGAGGCGGGTGAGGCGGGTGAGGGGGGCGAGGCGGGTGCCGGCGGCGCGGCGGGACGGTGCGCGCAGAAGGTGACGGCCTTGAGGCGGCGCGGGCGGGCGCGCGGGGGGCGGGGCGGAGGGGCGCGCGGCAGGGGTCAGGCCTGCACGGAGGGCACCCACAGGGTCCTGTTCTGCTCCTCCTCCACGGCCGCCTTGATTTGCGTGCACGTGTATGCGATGTTCACGCCCGCGGGTATCTCGGCTGTACAAAATTCAAATTTTATTCGTCACTAAGCATGCGGATCTAATATGCTATTTCTGTAGAGCCTTTATATGCTTTCGAATTTGAGTAAATCGTTAAACAAAAATAAAAAAAATACATCGAATTGAAAATTTGTAGGGTACAATTCTGTTCCAATGTATTTGAGATTGGCGCTATGTACAACACTGCCAGTAGATTTTATCAATGATGACTATCATGAAGTCGAAGCAAGTTCTTCCCATCATCGTTGATCATACAAACTGACTGAATTCCAATAAGGTGAACTTTAATGTTTCCCAATTTTTATAATATATATATTACGTAAAAATATCCTTTCATGATTTATCAACGGTAAATTGTTAACTGATACTTACCGGAAATGTAACTTCTATATTCATTCTCCACCTTCAGTCCATGTTCATACATTTCCTTAGCGGCTTTGGCGGACACTTTGTCAGCGTGCCGCGTGTCTTTGAGATCCTTGATTTGTTTAAACGATTTGAACTTTATGAATAAGACGATAGGGTATATTTGCTGCTTGTGCAATTTTTCTATCGTGGCTACGCTTATATCTAATATGCAGTGGATGCCCTGTGGAAGAAAATAATTGTTCAGCATTTTATACTGTACGTTTTTGGGGCTTTTTAGTCAGAAGTCTTATGCAATTAATTTGTATACGATGTTCAATGTGTAGTTTTAATCGCTTGCAATTCAATGCCTTGCAGCTGATTGTTATTTAAACAGGATTAAATAAAGTAGATTTTGCAACCATACAATTTAATAAGTTTATTTGTGGGATGGTAATGTTTGGGTAAGAATAATCCAGTTGGATCTGTGTATTTGTTTGTTGTGTGTAGTGGCTTTGCATGAAATCATATTAGGTAAATGTTTTTTATTGAGTTAGGCAAATTATCGGAGTCTAAACTACCTTTTGTTTCGGTCCCTCGAGTCATTCATTTAAATTCAAAATCATTTATTCAATAAAGGCACTAAGTGATATTTATGCACGTTAAATTAAAGAATAGAAGCTACAGTTAAAAATCATAACAGCCGGCAACGCACTTGTGACTCTGGTGTCGCGGGTGTCGCTGGGCGGCGGTAATCGCTTACCATCAGGCGATACGTCTGCGCGTTTGCCTCCGGTATTCAATAAACAAAAATCATAGACCGACACGAACAGACGCCACGGCATGTGCTGCATTGTCAAGGTGAATTAGGTGAAAACACCAAAATGTCTGCCTGTACTGTCTGCCTGTGTCGATCCATAACTTCCAGTTTCCAAAATGCGTAGAGCCTCATGAGAAGAATACTGGCAAAGAAACTCATCCTACATTTGATATTGTATTAGTGCGTGCGTGCGTGCGTGCGTGTGCGCGTACCTTGTCGGCGAGGTCGGTGATGGCGCGCAGCGGGATGGTGTCGATGTGCGTGCAGTCGGCGCGCAGGCGCGGCTCCAGGTGCGTGCCGCGCTGCAGCGCTGGCGCCGCGCCCGCCACCGGCAGCGCTGCAGCGCGCGGCGCGCCGAACGCGTGCGGCCAGTCCGACGACAGCCGCGCGCTCACCGCGCCCGCCCACGGACCCAGCACCACCACGGGCCGCTGGCGACCGTCTGGACAACCACAACGAGTGCTCAACTCTACACTCCACTACAGTCGCTTTCTCTGTAGCGTTTGGCCGCACTATATTCTATTCGTAAAATGTTCAACTATCCGATGTGAAATTGGCCCGAATCGGAATAGGGAATATGCATAAAAAAAAATTCATCTCTAAATTTTTTTCTATATTCTTTAATGTGTTTACAATATACTTTTTTATTTGGTGATTATTTAAATACAGAAAATTTTAAACAAAAAATGAAAATTAAGGGAGAGAAATTCAAAGTAACAAAACGCGTTACCATTGGTCGAAACGAAATGTGACTTCATCGAAATTATAGGCGTCCAAATTCATCCTGTGTTAATAGTGTTGGTGAGAAAAACTAACTTCTTCCATGATTTTCATAGCAATTAAAACTGTTAATAAGTATAAAGTAACTGAAACACTGAATAGTAAGCAAACACGAAATGAGAATGACGTCATTGTCCGTGTCAAAAGCGCGCGCAAAATAACAGCGTTTGAATGGCTCACATTTAGTCAGTAATTTAAATTTCACTTTGATAATTAGTTTAACTATATCCAAGCCTATTCGTATTTATTTCTATGTTATAGAGACGTAACAGATCAAATTAAGTAATAAAAAATATGCATATTCCCTATTAAGAGACGTCCTAAATTACATGAAATGTTATCGGAAAATTAGATCAAATGTTACAATATAAACAATTCGGTTTTGGCACTCACTGGATAAATATATGACATCTGTAACTAAATATTGCGAACTGGACACTCTGTTACTGAATTGACTTATGGACTGACTGAAATATTTTAGTCATTTTACACTTTTCGTAAGATTTACTCGCATAAATATACAACTAAAACACAAAATTCTAACATTTTGAAATTTGACAGGAATGCAACCTTTTTCACCGATTGATATAATATTATAACTGCATTTAAAAAAATACTATACAAACATAGATACCTCTTATTCGAGCAAATTTTCCTTCAAGTAAAATTAATTCAATAATCTGAAAAAAAGCATTTCCCCCTTCCCTTTTTACTATTATTAATTATATTTTTGACGAAGGCTTTTCAAAGTCGTTAAAAACTGCTTAAACGTCTCTGGAAAGCCTTCGTCATACTAGATATACTCCATGTGCCTATTATACCAAGATTTTATAATGAGGCACAATGATTTTAATCGATTCAGCAATAATATCTTCATTTTTCATCATACATATAAACTTTCAACCGATTACCAATCCTGAATTAGTATCAAAACAGTACATAATTTAATATATACTTAAGACAATTGCTATTCACTACTAAACGAAGGTATCCCTCAAAGAGCACCTGTTTACGTCCGTTAATTCATCAATCAATAATTGTAATAGTGTGTAAAGTACGTACAGTGCAACCTCTCGACCCTCTGGTAGGAGAGTACGGTGACGTCATCGGCCAGGGTGCCGGAGTCGCTCCAGCAGCCCAGTTCGGTGTTGGAGAAGGAAGCCAGCTCCTTGCTGTCGCGGTGCTTCTTCCGCCGGAAGAACGAGCGCCTTGCAGTCGTGGAGGCTCGTCGCTGGGCCTCGCTCTCCAGGGTGCCCATCGACCGGCGGAGGATCTCTTCCACTCTACAGCGCAATATACCTCATTTAGCTAATTTATTTTAAACATCAACGTATTAACAGAAAAAGTAAAAAGAAAGGGTGGTGCTATATTTAAGTGGAAATCAAAACGATCAGATACTCCATAAAAACTTTTCACCTTCGGGAAATCTTTAGTATCCTCACTCTCTTCTCTTTTCAATGACCTGTCTCTAGTTAAAACTGGAGATAGTATTTTTTTTTTTCTCAATATGATTGATACAATAGTTTCATTGACATGTATGATCTTTTTTTTTAGAAAAAAATACAAATAGTCTTTCAAGGAAAATTCAGTCCGTTTCCAATAACCTGGATAACAATAATAAATTGGAAGGTAATATTAATGAACTCACTTGGATTTGCTAGGAATGGTTCCCCAGTGTCGTTTAGCGCCCTTACAATCTAACTGCCAAGCTCTCCACAGTCCTGGAGAGCCGTTAAACAGCGTGTTGTCGACAAACAGCACCTCATCCTTTCTGAACCAGAGCGAGTACTCATCAATGGTGTCCATCCCGATGGAGGTGATCTTGGCGCAGCGGTCGAACCCTGCGCGGATGTAGAACGCGTCGCCAGGCTTGTCTTTTATCTCGTGGTACTGTTGTAGATCGTGACGAACTAACACAGACACCTAAAAAAAGTAATATCTATGATGACGTCAAAGGGCCAGTCGGCATAACAACTTTTATGTACTTTTTAAGGTAATTTTAACTTGTCTAATAATTAATTAATACTTACTTTATCAGCAGGCTTCGCTAACTCCAACGCGGCTTGCTCCGCAGTTGCCCGTCTTATATCCACGTTGTTATACTCCAATATCTGATCACCAGTTCTCAATCCAGCGTTGTATGCCGGACTCTCGATCTGAACACTGTGCACAAATATACCCACAGCATTACCACCGACCAAACTTATTCCCAAGTCCGAACAATTTCTCATCTCTATCAACAAAAATCTTGGCAGATCTTTGCTAGCTTGCGACTGTCTGGATGTCGCCACTTCCGTCGAAGGCGCCTCCATTCTTATAGACTGTTGAGGACCCGGAGAATTCCTTGGCGTCGGAGACCCTGATAATGAAACCTCCTCGTCTTGTGAGCTTTCACCTGACGAGGAGCTTCCAGGAACCTCGACTTCATCCTTATATTTCTCAGGGCTGTATTGCACTAACATTGTTATCGAGTTACCGATCTGACGCAGCACTCGAGCGGCTAGTGTGTACGTAGCCGATCTCATGTTTATCCCGCACACTTCCAGTAACTGGTCGCCAACTTGTAGTCCAACTTGGCTGGCAAGAGAATTGTCATTGACTGTAGACACGAAAACTCCTCCGCTACTGGGAGGACAATAAATTTGTATTCCCAGTGGCTGTTGACTTTTGTCTATATGTACACGTCTTAGCTCCCCGGGCAAAGGTTTGTTCCAGCTCAAGCCGCAGTATTCGGGCATTGAATTTCTTGTTTTATGCGTTAGTTGCTTAGCACCTCTTCCTGGACTCAAAACCTCCACATGAAATGTCGGCATTGGCGAGTTCCTCTCCGAACTTCTCTCTATTGATCCCGTGCTAAGTTTCCCTGCTGAGTTTTTTGACGTCACACTTGGGTTTGAAGGGATCCGAAATCTCTGGTTTTCTTTCTTACGAGGAAACGTTCCACCTTCATAGGTGTGATGATAATCGCCTCCCCTGTTCGTTCTCGGAACTGGTTGGAGATCTGACATGTTATGCGTGTGTGATGTGAAAGAGTGCATGTCATAACTTGTCCCTATCGATTCACCGGATTGACTCTGAGGTATATTGGTGGGACTTGCAAGATGAGGGTACCTACTTGATGTATGAGGGTTTGAGTTGATAAAAGGTCCCCTGTAGTACTGAGATTGGAGTTTTGATTGAGAAGGGAGTGTACCGGTGATGGGAAAGTTAGCATTACTGTTTAAACTATCCGGTCCAAAGCTGTCGCTGTCCGAAGGGTATTTGTTCACTGTTTGTATGTTTTTTGGAGACGACGACTTCTTATTTGAGTAATATTGGTCTAGTAAGTCTTTTCCTGGGTGATTCTTCATAGAATGTTCCAGAGAACTGGGTGATTTTCTCGTCACAAAATCTAAAGAGCTTGGGCCTTTGTTCACCATGAAATCAAGAGAGTGTGGGCTCTTGGTCCGATTTCTGGTCACGGGCTGGTAATCTAAGGAGTCATCCGACGGGTTTAATAGTAGGCTCAGCCTGTTTTGTGTGACGTCATGCTCAGAATAATCGCTCATAGACATTTTGTCTTTTTCCAATGTTCTAATTTTTTCGAAGTTTATACTGTTAGGAGAGGCGAAAGGATTGTGAATTGTTAAGGGCGCTGGTTTTGGAAAGTGTTCGATAGCTGGTGATGATTCTATAGACTTGTAGACAGAATGTCTCGCTGGCGCAGTGACTTGTGTTAACGGAGCGTGTCCTAGTGGTATGGGATTCGAGTTCCGATTAGTGTTAGATCTTTGTGGCTCTGGTGGAAGTTTTGTCGGTGGACTAAGTAAGATGGACAGTGGTGGTCTTTCTTTCCTGGACCGGGACTGTACAATAGTACCAGTGGAGTTTTCTTCTAGAATGAAATTGGCTCTTGCTTTTGGCCAAGTGCCGCCATTTTTTGTATCGCTCTGTGACTCTTTGTTCTTCCGTCGCGAACGTTTTAGAACGCTGCTTGTTTCTTTGACTGAAAATGATATAAACATTTTTTTAGTTATTCCCATTGTTTTTTTTTCTTAATATTTGTTCAAATAAACAATTCTGGTATTTAAAAAACTCCTATACTAATAAGAGTGGTAAAAGCTTAAGAGAACTTACTTGTTTTACCATGATAGCTGTCAATAACAGAGTCGAGCTCCGCGATCGCATCAGACTCCGGCACCTACAAGTAAAACAAAATTGTGTAATTTAAAGTAATTTATATGTGTGCGGTAATGCACCTTATTTCAATTACAATAAGGTCTATTTCTCAATTTCTGACATCTATCTCAGATTGTGGGTTACTGTAAGCCAATCACCAGCTTTCTATAGTCTAGAGCTGGACCTATTTACAGCAGTGAGAGGTGAGAGGCCTGTCTTTAGAATGGAGGCACATACATCACACTTGAAAACCTAACAATACTTCTGACGCAGTCAAGTTAAAAATAAATGCAATATCGTCTAATTTCAACCACTTGTCAATTTCTAGTATCAATATTGAAAGTTATAAATGTTTAGCTGCGTCCAAATGAATGAACGGTCTAATCTAATATCCTATAGATTTTAGATATAGTGTTCTATTATTCAATATATTGGATCGATCATTATAAATTATAAAAGGGGAGACCCCTTGCATAACGGTTATTTTACAACAACCGTTGGTAACACAGCAGGGCGAAGCTAGTGTAAAATAAAAGGAGCCGAAGTTACTCCTTATGTCATCTATCTAGCTATCTAGCTATCGAAATCGGTCCAGCCGTTCCAGAGAACAGACAGAAAGAAAATGATTTTTTGATGAAGTACCGTATTAACTTTCATATGCATTGAGTGAAAAGCTGTACATTTGAAATCACAAACAGATACTTCAACTCAATTACATATTTATTTGTATAGATTTCCAATAATGTTTATTCGGTAAAATTTCTACCACCGGCCGAAATCTAGATTTTAAAACTGAACTTCAGTAAGCAACAGTTTAGAGTTAGATTTGAATGTTGAGAAATGTTAAACAAAATGATTGTTTATTACCTTATTCTGTTTATCCTTCGACTTGCTGCGTCCGGTGACCGCCTCAATCTTGCCGCGGATCATGTCCCATGTGCCTGCAACGACAACAACTTTATCTACTATCGCTGTATCGCCGTATCGGTGTATCGCTATCTTATCTCGCCCTTTCGTCAAGTGTTAGTTTGTTTTGATGTTGTGACTGTTCAATTCAATATATATGTATCATTCATTGTTGTAATCTTTGTTTCTTTTGTAATTAATACATTTATGTCTGAATCTATAATAACATTATAAAGAAGTTTTTTTGAATGAACGCGCTAATCCTGGCAACTAAAGGTTCGATTTGAAAAAATCTTTTAGTTTTAGGCACACCAATCACCGAGATAGGCTGTATAACTTCACGCCACGATAGTTTATTAAACAAATATGCTACGCCGAGAAAAAAACCAAAGAATTCCATAAAAAACCCATTCCCTTCACAAACATCACAAGGACGAACACAATGAACACACAAAAACTCAGGACAATTATTTGTAGATAACTTTTTTTATTAAATTTGTAACTGGGATGTTTGCTATGAGAAAAGTTAAATTTTACAACAAAATAACAAGGCTCAGCTTCACCATGCTGACAAAGTCCCTGATATTCTATTCTGAACTTATCTGCCAAATAACTACAGGGATATATCATACCATAATGAATAAACATTTAAATGCAAACAACTTTTATCCGTTAAACAGTGATATATGGCAGATAACTATTTGAAACTTTATCAAGATGTGGTAAAACTTGCTTTTAGATACCTCTTTAACAACCAGCCCCTTATAGATGTACTTATAGCATATAATGACAAGGATTACATCTTCAACGCCTCTCTCAAACAGACGTGCATATCTTACAAATAACCCATCTTAAAAGCAACATATTAGTGGCCAGTTTCAGTACAGGTGGTGACTTACCATCAGATACATCGTTTTCTTGTTCGATACCTATTCAGTGAATAAAAAATAAGGTGGAGTGAATAAAAGAATAATATATAGTAAACAAAGAATAAAATGGAGTAAATAAAAGAACGAGGTGAAGTAAATACACGTACATAAAGAACAAATTAGAGTAAACAAAGGAACAAGGTATAGTAAATAACAAAACCAGGTAGATTAAACAAAAGAACAAATTAGAGTAAACAAAGGAACAAGGTATAGTAAATAAAAGAACCAGGTAGAATAAACAAAAGAACAAATTAGAGTAAACAAAGGAACAAGGTATAGTAAATAAAAGAACCAGGTAGAATAAACAAAAGAACAAATTAGAGCAAACAAAGGAACAAGGTATAGTAAATAAAAGAACCAGGTAGAATAAACAAAAGAACAAATTAGAGTAAACAAAGGAACAAGGTATAGTAAATAAAAGAATCAGGTGGAATAAACAAAAGAACAAATTAGAGTAAACAAAGGAACAAGGTGTAGTATATAAAAGAACTAGGTGGAATAAACAAAAGAACAAATTAGAGTAAACAAAGGAACAAGGTGTAGTAAATAAAAAACCAAATGGAGTAAATAATATCTTAAGGTGTAAAACTCACCTCTTTCCTGCGGTATTTTCCCCTGACTCCCAGCAGCCACATGGTACACGTACCTTCTATCAAAATCTGGTATGCCGTGGTCAATATGGACCTGTGGTTAAATAATTTACAGTTAACAAAATGAAAGGATAAGAAAATATTAGGACTTCGGGTAAACTATCCTAATATTCAAGGTAGTAGAGCCACGCTGATTTCAGCACGGTTGGGCCGGCTCGACCGGGGCGGTACTACCCTCGCACAGAAACTCAACGTAAAATGACAGCGATCATGCTGTCGTGTTTCGTTGGTGAGTGCGAGACCGGAGGCCCAATGATTAGAAATCATCACTAGCCCGCCATGATGTGGGTCGCCATGCTGCATTGTTGCATTGTCTGCGTTCGCAGTATGGTGACCATCAGTCTTGGATTCTGCTTATGCTTTCCATCAGGCAGAGTAGAGTCATTACGGTAGGGTCAAACATAAAAAAAAAAAAAAAAAAAAATGTCCAGAGATTTTATAGCACAAAACAGTCTCGTCATTAACATCAGCACCCGTTGCTTCAATCAAAATAGACAGCGATATGGTTAAAACGCATGATCTCCGTCGAAAGTACCACATTACTGTCACATTTTTTTTTATTTGGCCATCTAACCAGAACAGGCCTTAAAAGCTAAGATGCAGAATAACAACAGTATCCAAGTATTGGTCCTTAATTAGAAGTCGCCACGGAAAGCAAAAACATTTGATTACAGATATGTAGCTGAGAACATAAGGCTTCCCTTATCTATAAAAATAAATTAAAAGCGAGTTCAACAAGTAGTTACAAACACAATAGTTCCCAAAAGTCTACAATACTTAAGAAAATCTAAATTTGCATGTCCTAGCTTAACAATAACAGTTTTTTTTTAAAGAAGGTAAACTTAAATTAAATATATCAATGTCCATACTTTTACACATAACAAAGAACAAAATAACTTTCTTTTATATTCCCTGGTACAAGGATAGAACCTGCCAATGGTACCATGTCTTTTGCACTCACCTTGTTATCTGGAGGCGGTGGCACGAACTGGCAGTACGACTCGTCCGTCTGAGAGCAGATGTTCACCATTTTATGGTCCGAGTACGAGTGATCGTACAGTGACAACCTGACAACAAATAATTTTACATGTTACTTTATAAACTAGCTTTCGCACGCTGCTCCGCCCGGGTGTATGCCGGTTATTGCGGTAAGTAATAGACTATGTCTTCCTCAAAAATCAAAGTATCTCCACGCCAAATTTTATTGAAATTAACAGACAGATAGGCAGACAGAGTTACTCTCTAACTTATAACAATAGTATGGATTAGGTAACAGTCAGAACCCAGGGCCCAAAACTGCCGTTGAGAACATCGTGTCAGTAGAGCGCTCAATCTCGCATGCTCTGTATCGTATCTACAAGAAAGCATTCTCTCATGTTGGATGTCTTTGATTTTGTTTAAGGTAATTAGCTATGGGATACGTACATTAACTTTCCATGGCAATATTTCTAACGTCAGACACTTCGTTTGATAGACACTTAATCGTGTAAACGTTACAGAACAGAAAACATTTTAGAGAGTAAGCTACGGAAGTGCTATCTAAAACAATTCAATCAAAGTCGAACGAAAACCTGGGCCTCAGTGACGCACTTGCCAAGAACTCAGCTAAATATTTCTTTACACAGATTTATCTTACAATATTTATCTTAAGTTTTGTCGCTCCTAATCAAACTATGCGAGCGGATGGAGCATTGATTTTTAAGTTTATCTGGAATTTTTGTACAGATGAAATTCTTACTCATTTCCTGTGTCGAAGGACATCAATGATTAAAATGTTGTTGACAACATTCCAAATATTGAATAACATTTATTTCATTGTATTGTTCTTAAGTCTTATTGTTATGAAAGTTTATTGATTTTCAGCGCATCGGAAATTAGTATATCAGTTGTTATAAGAAGCTAAAGTTACATTTTAAGGTTCTACAATCGCAATGAGATGCCGATAAGTTTTGATATTATTTTGATATGCAAATAATTTTTAATAGTCGTTAAAACTACACTGAGAAATAAAATCTTAAAATTGAGCGATAGAGAAATATTTTGAATGAGCAGATGTTGCTATCAATGAAACATACATCACATACAAGAACGTAAAGGATGTTGACGAGGATCAATTTTTATTGAAAGGAATCTCATTAAATAAACGCCATCATCGAAATAGAAACACAAATGTTAATATTAAGATATCACATTCACCACTAGCTGCGCCTAGTGATGTTACCCGTATAGAGATAATATAGATAAAGTAGGGAAGTCATACGGCTGCCTGTAAGCGGAAACGTCTAACGGTTAAAAAGAGAGATAAGATCGCGGTACCCCATTTGTCTTTCTCTACTGACTCAAGCGAAGTAAAGGATTAATAATGGTAATCCAATCACCAACAATTTACGGTCGAATCGTTCTGCTATGCTGCTTTTCCTGGCTAACTGCGCATACGCGAGTAGAGAGACCGATAGGTACCGCGATCGTCTTTCTTTGTAAACGAAAGACGGCTGGAGGCCTGGCCCCCCTGCTATATCCATAACACCTCTATGGTTAGTGTTGTCAAGGTAAAACAACCGAATGTACCATCGCGAGAAGCAGATAGTTATAAACATAAACCTTCCTCTTGAATCACTTTGAAATCTGTAAAGTAATTATATTTCTTTGATAAATAAATATTTTCCGGACATCCGGACACGGTACTAAACAACTGATATAAATACATTTATACGTTTTTTTGTAAGTACATACATATTATACATAAAAAATGATCAAACTCCGAAACAAAAATTTGCAGATCATAAAAATATAGTTCGACCTTGGAATTGAACCCGAGACCTCAAACACAGCAGTCGCTTACGCTTCCACATGCGCTACTGAGGCCAATTAAGATCTAAGCGAACAGACAGCGAAAGTGATTTCATTTTAGACTGCGTGAATGAACCTGTTCAAAAAAGAGTGTAGATATTAGTATTTAAATGGCGTACCGTTCCCTAGCATTGTTGCAGCAGCTGTACAGGGGCCTAAGCAGAGTCAGCGCCACAGATTCGTACTGACACTCGTTGAGCAGCGCCATCGCTTCCGACACGCTCTTCATACCTTCGAGTGAGACGTTGTTTATCTGCAACAATTCAATCATTTATAAACATTATTGGAACAATCTCAAAGCAAGAAAATTGTATCGTTGGTGAATAACGATATGAGCAAAAGTAAAAAGTAAGCGATAACCTCAAAATTTCTCATTAAATTCATATTAAATGAAAAATTCGAAAAAACATAGTAGTAAATAAAAGTAATAGTTCTATTGAAATTAAGGTATGTTTGAGACTGCAATAATAACAAATGTGAATCAAAAGGAGGCCAACAGATACCAAAGTTAAATATTGTGGCGACTTTCACATACAGCGCAACAGAAATATACTACAGCGCCATCTACCGAAGTTGCACTGAACTACAGAGTAACGAATACCAAGAAACTGCCAATCTTGAATGGCGCAATAGAAATTCTCGGACCGATTAACATATACACAACATTCAATCATCAACCGTTGGGCAGTGGCCCTGGTCCTCGCCTGATGGTCGGAAAATACTCCCTTTGTGTTAGTGGGACATGACACACCTGTCTCCACAATATATATTATATGGTATTGTAATTTGAAAATACTATAAATATGTAAAGTGTGTGGAAGTTTTACGTAGATTAACGAAATACTTACACTAACAACTCTGTCGCCAACATATAGACTCTCCTTAGCAGCGGCACTGCCGGATGCTATTTTGCTTATTAAGATGCCTGTGAACGGATACATTTTTAGTAAGAATGATTTTCTAGATATAAAACGTTTGTCGAATTATTTCTGAAAATATTTTGTTGATTGTAATACCAGTGTGATAACGGAATAGGATAGAGTTAAAGAAAGTAAGCGTATCAAACTGCAAAGTAGATTTTATAATATGGATTATAGAGGTTACTTTAGCAAGATTTTAAATGTAATAAATAATTATTATAAAGATATTTGATGAGATTTTATTGAAAAGGTTTTAATTATTTTTTTTACTATATATAAAAATTACATGTCCAATTCCATATTCAGCTGCAAGCATTTGTGTTTGGTTCATTTCATATCTATTTGTTTGTCACGGTGGGCACATATGATGTTGAATTCTTCACCAATGGACGATCGAATAGAAGTGAAATAAAACTGTTGTAAAGTTGACAGCTTTCTATTGCGCTAAGTGTCGTGGGTATAAAGCCCACGTGGGACAACACTTTGTGTGATGTGATCCGTAAATTGTTGTTCTGAGTCTGGGTGTTGTTTGTGCGCCAGCGCCTGGCGCAGCGCCGCGCCGGCCGAGTGAGTGAGGTGTGAGGTGTGGTGTGGGGGTGGGGGTGGGGGGTGGTGTATATACCGTGTGCGAGCGCCAGGCCCCTGGCGTCGGGCAGCAGCAGGCGGTGGCGGGCGGCGCGAGGCCTCTGCACGCGCAGCGCGGCGCCGCCCCGCGCCAGCGCCTGGCGCAGCGCCGCGCCGGCCGAGTGAGTGAGGTGTGAGGTGTGGGGGTGGGGGTGGGGGTGGTGTATATACCGTGTGCGAGCGCCAGGCCCCTGGCGTCGGGCAGCAGCAGGCGGTGGCGGGCGGCGCGAGGCCTCTGCACGCGCAGCGCGGCGCCGCCCCGCGCCAGCGCCTGGCGCAGCGCCGCGCCGGCCGAGTGAGTGAGGTGTGAGGTGTGGTGTGGGGGTGGGGGTGGTGTATATACCGTGTGCGAGCGCCAGGCCCCTGGCGTCGGGCAGCAGCAGGCGGTGGCGGGCGGCGCGAGGCCTCTGCACGCGCAGCGCGGCGCCGCCCCGCGCCAGCGCCTGGCGCAGCGCCGCGCCGGCCGAGTGAGTGAGGTGTGAGGTGTGGGGGGGGGGGTGGGGGTGGTGTATATACCGTGTGCGAGCGCCAGGCCCCTGGCGTCGGGCAGCAGCAGGCGGTGGCGGGCGGCGCGAGGCCTCTGCACGCGCAGCGCGGCGCCGCCCCGCGCCAGCGCCTGGCGCAGCGCCGCGCCGGCCGAGTGAGTGAGGTGTGAGGTGTGGTGTGGGGGTGGGGGTGGTGTATATACCGTGTGCGAGCGCCAGGCCCCTGGCGTCGGGCAGCAGCAGGCGGTGGCGGGCGGCGCGAGGCCTCTGCACGCGCAGCGCGGCGCCGCCCCGCGCCAGCGCCTGGCGCAGCGCCGCGCCGGCCGAGTGGCCGCTCGCCCACACGCACACGCCGCACGCCTCCACCACGCGGTCCAGCACCCTGCGACACAAGCCACATCATGCCACTCGTTAATCAATCGTGTTCCCATAAACATTTTAAACGAAAAAACCGACTTTAACAACTGAACCGAATTGAAATGGGACCACACGGAAAACACCAGCTTTCGAATAAAAAAAGAATCATCAAAATCGGTTCACCCGGTCGAAAGCCTCCTCCTTTTTTTAAGTCGGTAAAGAAAGCTCACATCATAAAGGACAATGGCAGGTTTGTATGGGACTTTTGTACCGCTTACGACTTCTCATGGTTGAGATTTTTATTATATTTATTAGATTAGTTATATCATCAACAACTTCAGTTTAAATTAACAGATTTTTAGCTGTTGACATTCAAAAGATATTTCAGTTTTAAATTCACTTAACCACTCGTCAGTGGCGCCATATTGGTCAGAATTGACACAACTGTGGGGCGATTTTGACAGCACTCCCGTTACATTTTCGCCTCTGATTAAAACGTCGATTTCCAATAAAAATGTATTGGGGCTATATAAGATAATGTTATGTTTAGAATGGTCATTAAATATACTATCAGATGATGTATAATTGATGATGATTTTTTTTTTTAATTCACACCCGAATTAATATATAAATTCAATTTCAAAGTTCACTCGACCAGCAACCGTACGTCACAAAAATTCCCGCCGAATGAGAACGATTTACATTGTCAACTGACGTAGTGGGGTTATGAAAGGGCGCCTCTGGGCATCTCTGTTTTATTCTCTTTAATATAATTAAGTGCGAAAAACAATATAAAGCAGCTAAATTCATGGTTAAAATAGACCAGGAAAAAACACCACGACGTGGCATTCAACAGACTGGAAGAAATTGACAGCGACCATTACGTGGCGTTCAACATCGGAGAGGTTAAATCATTCATTTAACCACTCGTCAGTGGCGCCATATTGGTCCGAATTGACACAACTGTGGGGCGATTTTGACAGTACTCCCGGTACATTTTCGCCTCTGATTAAAACGTCGATTTCCAGTAAAAAATGTATTGGGGCTATATAAGATATTGGTATGTTTAGAATGGTCATTAAATATACTATCAGATGATGTATAATTGATGATGATTTTTTTTTTGAATTTACATCCGAATTAATATATAAATTAAAGTTCAAAGTTCACTCGACCAGCAACCGTACGTCACAAAAATTCCCGCCGAATGAGAACGATTTACATTGTCAACTGACGTAATGAAATGGCGCCTCTGGGCATCTCTGTTTTATTCTCTTTAATATAATTAAGTGCGACAAAGCTGCAAACAATATAAAGCAGCTAAATTCATGGTTAAAATAGACCGGGAAAAAAACACCACGACGTGGCATTCAACAGACTGGAAGAAATTGACAGCGACCATTACGTGGCGTTCAACATCGGAGAGGATAATCTGTAATGAGGTCGCAATCTCTGACAGCTAGCTGTCACAAATGAGTTGTCAAAAAAGATAACCCACTCTTTACCATTGTCAACAATGATATCGTTTTGAAAGGGAAGGAATGTTGTTACATTGGCAGAAATAGCTGCCATTTCATCAAAGAAAGATTGAGAAGGAATATTATGGTGTCCTAACATTACTAGATAATACGTAAAAGATACATATGTATCTAGCATTGCTCTGAACAAAACCTTATCTAGCATGACCTCTAACACTTGTGTTGTGTTCTGACCATCATAAACACGAACAGCTACTGCTATGATGAAGATATAACATAATAGGTTAAAATCTTCATCATAGCAGTAGCTGTTCGTGAATCGCCATGAATTTAGCTGCTTTATATTGTTTTTCGCACTTAATTATATTAAAGAGAATAAAACAGAGATGCCCAGAGGCGCCCTTTCATAACCCCACTACGTCAGTTGACAATGTAAATCGTTTTCATTCGGCGGGAATTTTTGTGACGTACGGTTGCTGGTCGAGTGAACTTTGAAATTGAATTTATATATTAATTCGGGTGTGAATTAAAAAAAAAATCACCATCAATTATACATCATCTGATAATGTCATACATCTGATTTGACCGGGCAACATTTTTTTGACGAAATGCGAAAATCGTTAACAAACGTCAATAGCTTGTTTACTATTTTTGTTGTTTTGGTTTCAAAGAGCGAAAGCTTATTACGCGTTTTTGACAAAATCCGGTGTACATTAATTTGGTTCGTCTCAGACAACACAATCTTGTAGACGAGAGTGAAAACCTAACCTCTAAAGTGTATATTCAATATACAATTGACTGTGGATTTATCATGGACATGTAGGTAAGTAGTTTTACAGACATATAAAGAATTATTCTTATTTATTTGTAAAATAACAAAAATGTTAAATAAGTATAATGTGTAATATTGTGTTTTATATTTAAATATTTTATTTTAGATTTCATCGGGGACGAAACTTGTATTCCTATTCCGTTCATTGTTGGTGAAGAGAAAAACCTATTACCACAACTTGAAATCCAATCTGTATCACCAGAGATTCAATGTATAAACTATGGTGACCACAAACCTAACATTATTAGTGGTGTTTGTGGGTGGGGTGGGTCATCTAAAATACCTTTTGCTAAACAACATAAACCTGAACATACTGCTTGATTACTTTGTTGGAACATGAGCAGGTATAATATTTAAAAGCTTTTATGTAAATAAAAAGTAAATAGTAACACTAACAGTCAGAGTTTAAATATTTAAATTAAAAATAAATCAATCTCTATAAAAATTATAAAAGTGGTAAACCCTTTTATCCATAATAGCAAAAAGAACCTTAATCTGATCATTAATGTAATTGTGAAGCATGAAAGGTTCCTACTTTTACAAAGAAATATTTTCAAAAGTAACTGCACATTTTCACTTGTTTTATTTGCCGTAACATCTTATTATTATGTTTTCAGTTTTTATCAATGAATGAAGTATGTGGTGCATGCTGACAAAAAGTGACTAAAAGAAAAGTGTCACAAGTGGTGGTCCTTATCGCTCAGAGGCAAACATGAAGAGTAGACATAACAAGGAAACTAAAATATTTTAAGTGTTACAAAAAGCTATCGTATAAATAAATAAAATTAAAGTATATGTTTGTAATATTAAAATAACTGCTTTTTACTAAATGCATTTTTATAATTTTTGTCTGTCTGTCTGTTTGTTCCGACTAATCTCTGGAATGGCTAAACCGATTTGACGGAACTTTCACTGCTAGATAGTTGATGATATAAGGAGTAACTTAGACTACCTTTTTTAAACTAGCTTCGCCCCACAGCTTTACCCGCGGTACGACAATACCCGAGGGTAATACTGTGGGGTTAGCTAGTGAAATAAGTAAATATTATTTACTTAAATGAAATAATGTACCTAATTGACTAAAAGAAAAGTTGCTCAAGGGACATTGATGTCTCCTAGATAATGCTCCCTTACTTATTTCTTGAAGGCATCATTGCCAGTATGCCAATGCCAAACACATGAGTGTTTGTGCACTTCTGCATATTTTTTTTCATAGCGACTATAACTTACATGAATCGTCGGGATGCAATATTAAGCTACTGCTGTAATTCTATAGTTGGTTTAACAACCATACGACGATGTACGATGAAGGTTTAACTAGACCAGCTCTTTTCTTAAAATACATTATTTTCACTAATTTGTGGTGTGTAGCATGGATGTTTATACAATTGTCTACAATAAATGAATACAATTAAAAAGATTCACCTTTTGCATGAATACTGCAATATTATTTGCCATTTATATCATAAGTATAACAGCAGCACAAAAACAACTTAACAAGAGGGGATTATGTCCCACTAGACAACTACCTACTGGAGGTTTATGATAATCATAAGAGTACAACATAAGTTTACCTAACATGGTTTATTATAATGCATGTATGTACATTTGTGTACAATAAATGAGCACTGAAATTAAAATATGGTTTTATTTGCCTTATACCAATAATATTTTGAAATATAATTTATACCTTTAAAATAATAGCATCTCAAAGAGAACGACTTCATGAAACAGAATTCTGTACGAGCTTATGTGGAGTGTGGCACACTGTGTGCCACACTCCACATAAGCTCATGCTACACACCACAAATTAGTGAAAATAATGTATTTTAAGAAAAGAGCTGGTCTAGTTAAACCTTCATCGTACATCGTCGTATGGTTGTTAAACCAACTATAGAATTACAGCAGTAGCTTAATATTGCATCCCGACGATTCATGTAAGTTATAGTCGCTATGAAAAAAAATATGCAGAAGTGCACAAACACTCATGTGTTTGGCATTGGCATACTGGCAATGATGCCTTCAAGAAATAAGTAAGGGAGCATTATCTAGGAGACATCAATGTCCCTTGAGCAACTTTTCTTTTAGTCAATTAGGTACATTATTTCATTTAAGTAAATAATATTTACTTATTTCACTAGCTAACCCCACAGTATTACCCTCGGGTATTGTCGTACCGCGGGTAAAGCTGTGGGGCGAAGCTAGTTTAAAAAAGGTAGTCTAAGTTACTCCTTATATCATCAACTATCTAGCAGTGAAAGTTCCGTCAAATCGGTTTAGCCATTCCAGAGATTAGTCGGAACAAACAGACAGACAGACAAAAATTATAAAAATGCATTTAGTAAAAAGCAGTTATTTTAATATTACAAACATATACTTTAATTTTATTTATTTATACGATAGCTTTTTGTAACACTTAAAATATTTTAGTTTCCTTGTTATGTCTACTCTTCATGTTTGCCTCTGAGCGATAAGGACCACCACTTGTGACACTTTTCTTTTAGTCACTTTTTGTCAGCATGCACCACATACTTCATTCATTGATAAAAACTGAAAACATAATAATAAGATGTTACGGCAAATAAAACAAGTGAAAATGTGCAGTTACTTTTGAAAATATTTCTTTGTAAAAGTAGGAACCTTTCATGCTTCACAATTACATTAATGATCAGATTAAGGTTCTTTTTGCTATTATGGATAAAAGGGTTTACCACTTTTATAATTTTTATAGAGATTGATTTATTTTTAATTTAAATATTTAAACTCTGACTGTTAGTGTTACTATTTACTTTTTATTTACATAAAAGCTTTTAAATATTATACCTGCTCATGTTCCAACAAAGTAATCAAGCAGTATGTTCAGGTTTATGTTGTTTAGCAAAAGGTATTTTAGATGACCCACCCCACCCACAAACACCACTAATAATGTTAGGTTTGTGGTCACCATAGTTTATACATTGAATCTCTGGTGATACAGATTGGATTTCAAGTTGTGGTAATGGGTTTTTCTCTTCACCAACAATGAACGGAATAGGAATACAAGTTTCGTCCCCGATGAAATCTAAAATAAAATATTTAAATATAAAACACAATACACATTATACTTATTTAACATTTTTGTTATTTTACAAATAAATAAGAATAATTCTTTATATGTCTGTAAAACTACTTACCTACATGTCCATGATAAATCCACAGTCAATTGTATATTGAATATACACTTTAGAGGTTAGGTTTTCACTCTCGTCTACAAGATTGTGTTGTCTGAGACGAACCAAATTAATGTACACCGGATTTTGTCAAAAACGCGTAATAAGCTTTCGCTCTTTGAAACCAAAACAACAAAAATAGTAAACAAGCTATTGACGTTTGTTAACGATTTTCGCATTTCGTCAATAAAATGTTGCCCGGTCAAATCAGATGTATGACATTTGCCCTTATTGGAATCGATTATTCTAGTCGTTACGTTACTTAGAAAACAAAATGAACCTCAAACTAAAATACATTGATTGAAAATATTTTTCTTTTACTTCATCTTTTAATTAGTACATTCAATATTTTTATTAAAAAAATATTGTATTAAAATGTTAATAATAGAAGTGAACTCATTAATGACTATCGATTTAATTATGATTATCGATTTAATGTTTTATACATTTTATGCATGGCAAGTTTAGAAAATAACGAATACGTTTTGTTGACGTTGACTCAAACGTTTAGTTTAGCATTCATAACATTTTTTAAGAAGAACTTATTTACTCTTTGCAAACTATTAAAAATATGAGAGTTGCATAAGAATATTCATGATGATTCACTTTATAAACAGCGCAAATCTCAAGACCAGCCATCACATGTCGCTAGCGGTACAGGATCTGCCATTCTCCTTTACAAAATTCCTTTCTTATAACTCAAAAACATCAGCAGCCTACATTTGAGAATTACAACTCCCAGATACATTTAAATCAACTAAATGAACCGTCACTGTCACCGCTGACTAGTCGGACAATTTTAAATTAACCACATAAAACGATAACCCATTTTTCAATTACACATAACAGATTATAAAAGATGATATTAAATTTTCTTTAAATTACACGCATCTCTTTTTACTAATCACACCCACATATTTCAAACAATAAAAATTTAAAAAACTATATACCGACTATGTAAAACTTTTGATAAAATTTATACCAATCTATTAACACTTAATTTATCAAAATTGATTTAATCATTTCGGCGCTACAGTGGAACATAGAAATACATAGACTGCCAAAACTATCACTCTTTCTTTTGATCAAACTGTAGTCAATTAAAAAAGATCAAATAATTAAGTAACAAAAACAAGCATAAATAACAACTTACTTAATCTTGCCATCAGCAACAGACCCTTTCTTCACAGAAGTGACATACAAACTACAATCGTTCGGGTAGTGAGGTTCCTCACGTCCTCCCGACAGCTCAAACCCTAGATCTCCATCCTTGGTCAGTCCTGAGAGTTCCACGTCTATGATCTCCCATTCGAAATCCTGGAAGAAAGAATTATATTTATACTAGCTATTGCCCGTGGCTCCGCCCGCGTGTTTGTCGATTACTGTGGCAAATAGTAACCTTTATGTTATTCTGATGTATAAACTATATTACTGTAAAGTTTCATCCAAATCCATTCAGTAGTTTTTGCGTGAAGAAGTAACAAACAAACACATTTACAAACTTTCGCCTTTATATATTACTGTAACGTTAACAACCTTAATGACGACAAACACAGTCATGTTAACTGTTTTTAGACTTTCGCGACTTTTACACATAGTTTCTGTTGTAAAGAGATTTATTTGCAATAAAATTAATTATTGAAAGGTTACGATACTTCTATATCCCGACATTTGGAACGGGTTATACCACTCGTGGTCACTAGTAGACTCCGAATCTCTAGTTTAAATCATTTTATTACGAATAAGTTCTGCTATAGGAAAAAAACTAAAGTCGTGTTAAATTAAAAATATTTGTAACTCAAGAACAGCTGGACAATTTTTATGATTTTCATGTTTATGCCGTTGTCTTCGTCCAGAATAGGATAATTAAGTATTAAAATATGATATTCATAAATAAAAAAACATGAAAAAACAATCTGCTTATGGATTGACTGTTAGAACAAAGTTCGCCAAATCAGGTAGTAAATCATAATAAAGACTCCATGAGTACATCTCTCACTTTGTGGTGGTTATATAATCACAGAATACAGTATTTAACTAACAGACACTAACTCAATAACATATAGTTTTCTCTTTCTAAAACCTTTTCTACTTTATATATTTCTTCTCTTTAATATAAGAAAGTGACAAATTACTTTAATTTATTGTCTTTTCTTCAAAATAGTTGATCCTACCTGCATGTCAGTATCTACAGCGGAATCCCGGGAGTGCATGTGCCTCCGGCAGTCTTTCCTCTCGTCTTCCTCAGCCATCGCACGCTTCAGCTCTTTGCCGTCAGAAGATTTCTTGTTCCCATGACGACGTGCGTCTGCGAGCTCACCTACCATTTGATCTCGTTCCTATAAAAGAAATACGAAGAAGGAAATAAGCATATTTTTATGAAAAAGCTCTTCATGTTTTTCTGTTAGTTCAACCTACAAATTCTAAATAAGTTCTAATTTATAATGCATTGTGGGACAGAATAATGAACCTTACCCAAATGAATGTAGTTGAATATGGATTGATTTACAATCACGATAAATATTTCATCACTTTTGAGTACTGTGATATAGATTTTGAAAATTGATTATCAAACTTACTTTTCTCAGTCGATTACAAAGAGCTTTAACGCTCTCTCGCTCTTGCAGCAGCTTATCTCTCTCTGAGAAAGCCCAATCTCTTCGACGTTTCGATACCTGAAACAGTTTTTTTGATAAGTACCATTAAATTATTGAAAGAAGCAATAAAAACATTTTCTAATGTTTAAAAACTAGAACTTGACTACATTTTTTTTTAATAAAACTTTTATAGTCCATGTCACCCGGGTCATAATTACACCACCTAGAATCTGTTGACACCTCATTTATAAAAATCAGTTCAGTAGTGTAGCCGCTTTAGTGGAACATACAAAATCATTATCTTTTCTTTTGGTTTCGCAGTAGTCAGGGTAAACCAGCAGATGAGTCCCCTCTATTTGACTCCGAGGACCTCAGTTAGTAAGAAAAGATGTTCTGTAAGAAGAATGGAGAAATATGGCTGTTATACGATAAATGTCTGTATTGAGTGAAGATTTAGTGTAAGGTACCTCAGCTTCCCGCTGCGCGTCGGCGAGTTCGGCCTGCAGGCGGTCGATCTGTTTCCTGAGGCGCTCCAGCTCCTGGTTGGCTTGCTCCAGGTTGTCCACGCGCTCCTTGTCCACGCCGTCTACCACCAGCCCCACCAGACCTGCACACGTGCTTGCGGTTATTTACTTTACTTACATTTATTTCAATCGCAAGAATTATTTGAATTTACATTCTTCTAAACTCTGTAACTTTAAACTAAGCAGAGCTGGTACTATGACAGCTAGATTGATTTATAAAATACTTTTTTTCAATTAAATACACATTATCAATTAAATACACATTATACGTAGAAACACCCAAACTCCGAAACCAAAATTTGCAGATCATGCCAACATTGTCGACTTCGCATTTTTTAACCATACAATTCAATAAAGGAGCATAATATAAGTCTTTTGATTGCCAGTAATGAACACCTGAGTGTGCCCTCCCAGACAGAATTACTTTTCAATAAAAAACAACAAAAAATTTAGATTAACCGTCTAATCTGCATCTGCTTGCACTTTTTGATGGTGTGATGGTAAGCACGAGCAGGATTCAAGACGAGTAGTCGCCATACTCATTGCGAATTTAGCATGGTGACCCACTAAACTTAACTACTTTCAGTACTTTCGGGGATACAAGGAAGCTGTTCCACTGTTTTTTTATAAATGTTTGTCTACAATACGTTCAAATTTGTATTCTGAATCAGACTTAGATTAAGATATAAAATGTCACCTTGCAACTTATCCAATGATGGATCATTGGAGTGTTGGCCGTTGAGGAATCCGTCATTGCCCACGCCACTTGCTAACCCCAAGTGGTGGTACGCAGAGTTGTCCTGTCTGTAAAACATTTAAACTATTATTTAATTCACTATAACTGCATTTGAATTAATCACAATTAACATCATTTATTTAAAACTATGCTTAGTGCCATCTTACGAAAATACTTAAAACTACTTACAATTACGTATTAGCATCGCACATTTGAAAATTGTATCGCTTAATTTATTTACAACTTTATTAGAAACAACTAGTCGACACACGCCACCTCGTTTGCGCCTGCTATGGCCCGTAGCGTGATAATTTTCCCCCGTTTTAGTAACATTTTTCATTGGTGCTACGCTCCTATAGATCTTAGCGTGATGATATATAGCCTATAGCCTTCCTCGATAAATGGGCTATTTAACACTGAAAGAATTTTTCAAATCGGACCAGCGGTTCCTGAGATTAGCGTGTTCAAACAAACAAACAAACAAACTCTTTAGCTTTATATATTAGTATAGATAGAAGTATAGATATGTAACTAAAAATCTTACCTGGATTTTCCTAAAGTGGAAGTGTTTTGTGGTGTTTTGAGATCAGTACATTCTTTGATGGCGCGGTCTCGGTCCACTAGAGCCGACTCTATTTCACGACGAAGACTCTCCGCCTGGTACAATGTATACACATATGTAAATAATATAAACAAGATTACATGCAATACTATCTGTGTGTCACCAGCCCTATTCATGCCATGAGTGTTGCAACCAGCTACTAAGGAAGCAAACACTACGCAGCACAATACTACTCCAAGTAGAAAGAAAACTTAAACAATCTCTATGCCAACCTGTATGGCGAGGACTTTTCCGTAGGAGAGCCAAGCTTTGGCATGAATGGCCCGTTCCACCGGAGTGATAACGGCCTCACAAAAAACCGGTGTGAAATAGTGTTTGCGTGTTAGTGAGTAAGGATACCGTCAAAATCGATGCAGCCGTTCCAGAGATTATCCGGAACAAACAGACAGACAGACAAAAATTGTAAAAAATGTTATTTTGGTACATGTACCGTGTATACATAGATATGCATTTTTTTAAAAGCTATGTTAATTACAATTTACAAACAGACATTCTAATTATACAAGTATACAAGTAAATACTTGTATTCCTAAACATATTTAGGTAATAATAATAATAATAATCGCTTTATTGTACACCAAATTACTTATAAAGGTAACTAACAGCTAAGAGGTACAATTGGCGGCCTTATCGCCCGAAGGCAATCTCTTCCAGGCAACCATGGGATGGAGAGAAAGACGTGGAAAGTATAGGGTAGTGCTGTTGTATAAAAATAATAGTAGAAGAAATAATAGATATATATTAAATAAAGTATTAATAGCACCTAGTGTGGTTGATTAAATGAGTACATAGAAATATTAACTAATATAAGTTCCATATAAACTCCAGTGGAATTCGAGACCCAATTTAGAATAACGTCGGTACTACCACGGAGTCGTTTCAAATACAAACCTGTAGAGCGGTGGCCCTCTGTTCCTCCCTGGAAGCTTGCAGCGCTGACTCTAACGCGGCGACGCGCTTCAGAGCCGCCTGTAGATCATCCGACAGCTTCTCCATTTCTTTGTGTACTGTGTCTCTGCAGGATTACACGTTACTTGCTCAGTATTTTGTGTTGCCATTTTAATATCTCTGTTTTAATATCAGCTTTATTTTTGACTAGCTGAACCCCGCGATGTTACCCGCGGTTATTGTTGTACCGCGAGTAACGCCGCGGGGCAAAGTTAGTCTAAAAAAAGTAGCCTAAGTTACTCCCTGGATCATCAGCTACCTGTCAGTGAAAGTCCCGTCAAAATCCGTCCAGTCGTTCCAGAGATTACCCGGAACAAACAGACAGACAAACATTTTTTTAACTACATTTTTGGTATTTGTATCGTGTACTAGCTGAACCCCGCGGTGTTACCCGCGGTTATTGTTGTACTGCGAGTAACGCCGCGGGACAAAGTTAGTCTAAAAAAGTAGCCTCAGTTACTCCCTGGATCATCAGCTACCTGTCAGTGAAAGAAACAAACAGACAGAGAGACAAAAAAATTTTTAACTACATTTTTGGTATTTGTATCTTGTATACATACATATGCATTGATTAAAAAGCTGTTATTTTAATTTTACAAACAGACACTCCAATTTTATTTATTTGTATAGATAGATAAATTGTTAATTGAGACGGCAATAAATTCAAACTCTAGGCAGTGTTCTTTAGTTTCTAGACTTTGGAATATGACATAGCATCAGTTAACATTTTATAAGAAAACTAGCTGAATCCTGCGTTGTTGCTCGTGGTTATTGTTGTACCGCGAGTAACGCGGCGGGACAAAGTTAGTCTAAAAAAAAATTGTAGCCTAAGGTTACTCCCTGGATCATCAGCTACCTGCCAGTGAAAGTCCCGTCAAAATCGGTCAAGCCGTTCCAGAGATTACCCGTAACCAACAGATAGTCAGACTGACAGACAAACAGATTTTTTTAATACATATGCATTAAGTAAAAAGCGGTTATTTTAATATTATGAACAGGCACTCCAATTGTATTTATTTGTGTAGATAATAAATGAAACTGACAAAGTTTTAACTTTTCGTTGATTGCTTTGAATAGTTAAAAGTCTTTTAAGTTAATTCTGAAGGTATGTCGATATTATTTTCAGCATTTTCCCATTTTTTGGTAAACAACTTAGATTAAACAAATATATAGTAACGAATTTCGCTTTAGAAGAAATTGTCGAAATAGAACGTATATCAAATATGAACGGTGTGTCGTGTGTCGTGTGTCGTGTGGCGTGAGGCGTGTGGCGTGTGGCGTGTGGTGTGTGGTGTGTCGTGTGTTATGTGGTGTTACCTCTCGCTCATGATGAGCGTGTACTCGGCCATGGCGGCGTTCCGCTCGTCCGTGAGGCGCTTGATGTCGGCGCGGTCCCGGGCGCCGCCCTCCCACTGCCGCACCACGCCCGCCACCTGCTGCTTCAGCGCGTTGCGCTCGCGCGTCTGCACACAACACATGCCACACGGGGACTCAGCTTACACCACCGTAGCCAACGGCCAGGGACTACTTGAGCCATGTAGCGAAGATATTACCCACACATGCCGTGGGAGAACTACGCTTCGGAATGAATGTGCCGGCTCGATCGGAGTGAAATAGCGCCTGCGCTGTGTTTCACCGAGTGAATGAGGATACCGGAGACCCATACCTCAACCCCTCTCCGCATCCCTTTCCACATCCCCCAAAGATCGGCAACACACTTGTGATGCCTCTGGTGTTGCAGGTGTCTATGGGCGACGGTAATCAGTTACCATCAGGTGATACGTCTGCTCGTTTGCCCTACCAAACCAGAAAAAAAAACATTGGCACACTTAAGTGTGTCAAAAACGCTTACAGGTTTACATAACACTTATAAAACTTATAGAGTTGCATTAATGTAATGCAATTTTCATTATTGGAAATTTTAGGTAAGGTGTTCCAATACTGACTATTATGTTTTAAATAGTTCACACTGGCATTACGATCGTCAGATTTAATTAAATCACTCACACTAGATCAAATAATATGACACACTACAATAGGAATAAATCCTGACCAAAAGAACACGTAGATTCAAAACAATCATTACTGGATATTTAGATCTCTGCACCCCCCAAAAATTGGCTAGTAGAGAATGCTTAAGGCATCAAGTCCGCCATACATTCTAAAGTGTATGAAGTGATAAATAAATGAAATATGCACTTTATAAAAAAAATTGAATAATAAACGTTAATATGCAAACAGAACTTACCACAGCATTTCTCTCTTGAGTTAGGTCATGACATTGAGTTTTTAGTCTACTGTTCTCTTCTTGCATGTTTCTTAGCTTTTCTAGTGTTGTATTGTGGTTCTCTATCAGATCATCGTATCTGCAATTGATAAACACGTTTTAAAAATAACTACTACACGATAGTGGGCTGCCATAAGAAACTGTTACGTGTTAGGGTTCGATGAGTTTGAGAAAGAAACCTTCTAACCAATCGATATTGGACGCTATGCATATCGTTATAAGGTTCGTTATTCCGTGTCTCAAAAATCATCTTTCTCGTTCGTTGTTCGCAAGTAATCAAGAACATTCTCGATCGATATTTGCGAATAATCTTTCTTCGTAATAATACAAGGGGTTTTCTTTGCTTAGGAAATTGCTAACAACGCTAACAGAATGTTACAGATTATATTATAGTTAGCAGCGATACAGTGGTGGTCAAAATCACCAATTCTTTTAATATAATACTAGCAGACCCACGCAACCTCGTTTGGGTCTCCTATTGCCCGTCGCGTGATAATTTTAACCCCGTTTTTGAAACATTTTTCATTGGTGCTCCTCTCCTGTTGGTCTTAGCGTGATGATATATAGCCTATAGCCTTCCTCGATAAATGGGCTATTTAACACCAAAAGAATTTTTCAAATCGGACCATTAGTTCCTGATATTAGCATGTTCAAACAAACACACAAACTCTTCAGCTTTATATATTAGTACTAGCCGACCGACGCAACCTCGTTTGAGTCTTCTATTGCCCGTAGCTTAATAATTATCCCCCGTTTTCGAAACATTTTTCATTGGTACTCCGCTCCTATTAGTCCTAGCGTGATGATATATAGCCTATAGCCTTCCTCGATAAATGGGCTATCTAACACCAAAATACTTTTTCAAATCGGACGAGTAGTTACTGAGATTAGCGTGTTCAAACAAACAAACTCTTCAGCTTTATATATTAGTATAGATAGTTAAAAAAGGTGTAGAGCCACGCTGATTTCAGCACGAACGGACCGACTCGACAAGGGTTGTACTACCCTCTTACAAACGACCAACCTTAAATGACAGCATTCGTGCTATCATGTTTCGTTAGTGAGTGTGAGATTAAAGGCCCGATGATGCAGAAGTATATCACTAGGCCGACATAGTGTGGGTCACCATGCTGCATTGTTGCATTGTCTGCATTCACAACGAGTATGTTGTCATTTGACTGCCTCGTTGGTCTCGCGGTTGGCGTGTGCGACTGCTGTTAATGAGGTCTCGGGTTCGATTCCCGGGTCGGACCAAATGTTTGTATGATCTACAAATATTTGTTTCGGAGTTTGGGTGTTTTCTATGTATAATATGTATGTATTTACAAAAAAAAAAGTATATATGTATTTGTATCAGTTGTCTAGTACCCATAACACAAGCTCTGCTTAGCTTGGGACTTGATGGCGTTGTGTGATAGATGTCCGAAATATTTATTTATTTATTTATTATTTATTATTTCGGCAGGCTCAAAAAAAATGTTACATTACCTTTTCTGAAAACATTCTAGCTCCTCCTTGAGAGCTTCGTATTTCCTAAGTGTGTGTTGTACGAGAGCATCCGAGCTGGTCTCAGGGTTGCTACTCTGTTGTAAGTGCTGTACTTCGCGTTCCAAACTGCAAATATTAGTTTGTTAATTATTATTGCAAGAACAAAAAAATATTAACTGACAAAATATTTTATGAGGTCTCAGAAATTTTATTTACTAAATCTGACTAGTAATTATTCGTCATTACATATGTCACATACAAAATAAATATCATTGTCTATAGCAAATAATCACTAGTTGGTTTTTGGACCATTTCAACTCAGTGATAACGAAAGTGTACATTCTCTTGCACCTTCAATTAGTGCAGAATTCATAGATGTAAAAATGTATGGAAAATATTATTGGTTAATTTCAATATTTAATTATGTTATTAAGAGTTATTCGCTCACCGCTGATTGTCGTTAAGCAGATCGCCGTACTTGCCGCGGAGGCTGCTGGCCTCCTGTGCTGAGACCTCGAGCTGGTTCATAGCTGCTCTGTGCTGACCTCGAAAGTATTCCAACTCCTGCCGCGATTGAAACTTTACAGATCAGTCGCCAGTGTTAGGCATTTTGAACAAAGAGATGTTAAATAATTGAAATGTTTATAGTTTAACACAAAGTATTGACTGCATATACGGATATTCATAAGAAACAAGTGTATATATATTCAGGATATCTTATATGCATCGGATTCGAGTTCTAATTGGATTTTATAATGCACCAGCTAAAAGGAATTTCTCACGACTTATCAGCTAGCTGTTTTGAAGATTATTGTGTCGCTAAATTGGTAAATTAAGATGTCTAAAACCTAATGTAACTCAGTGAACTCTGTAAGTCTGTTTCAGTGTTCGTAAGAAACTCCTAGTGCACTAACTGTATAAACTATCCCGAAAATGTTGATAATACAATTGAACAACAAACCTTCATAACATGTTCACACCTCCGCGACTTCTCAGTGTGCTGTCGCCTCAATTGGTTCAGTTCGTGCAAGGTCTTTTCGCATTGCTGCTTCAAGCTCTCATTGGTCTGTTTGTTGATGACGTCATACTGTAGCGGCGGCTCATAGGGCCCGCTCATTACGTGCGCGCCGTGCGATTTCACCGTGTAGTTCTGCTTCTCGTAGTTCGAAGATAGAACTTCATACTCTATGGGGATGGGGATGGTCGGCAGCTGGGTGGTGGTGTGGCGCTCTTGGCTCACGTAATTGTGGGATATTGATTCTGAAATTTAATTCGAAAGTAAAACCTTCTTTAAGCGGTAAGTTTGAATGGGGAGTAAAGTCATGTAAATCGTCATATACATGGTCACGTGACGTGTAGACGCGCTTGTGCTAGCTCTATAACCTGTATAGATATACTAGCTGACCCACGCAACCTCGTTTGCGCCTTATATTGCCCGTAGCGTGAAAATTTCCCCCGTTTTTGAAACATTCTTCATTGTTGCTCCGCTCCTATTAGTAGTAGCGGGATGATATATACCCTATAGCCTTCCTCGATAAATGGACTATCCAACACCGAAAGAATTTTTCAAATCGGACCAGCGGTTCCTGAGATTAGCGTGTACAAACAAACAAACAAACAAACAAACTCTTCAGCTTTATATATTAGTATAGATATTATTTTAAATTTATAGTATAGCCACTGGCGACGGCAGCCAATACAGCCAGTAACACTGGTCAATAAAATTTAAATATCCAAAAATGACAACTGTTTGTTTGTAGTTTTGAATTTTCACTTCTATTAATAGTCCATATGAATGCTGTTTTTTTTTTAGAGTATTGTGGAATCGAGTTCATAAGCCCATGAACACCTACAACTCAACAGCCACTAATATGTTACAATCCTTTGAGTTACTCGTCCTCGAAGTAGAGGCTTTAAAGCAGTCAAAAGTATGTCTTACTGTTCCATTTGTGCCAAAGCATCGCTCACCCACTGTTATACTATTTTTTTTACACATAAAAGTCAATTTCATGCTACTTCCACACTATTGTTTTAACACAATTATATAATATTGATATAATATTGATGAAATCAGAGAATAAATAAAAGTAAATATTATTTACTTTTATGATTACTCTTCACTAGATTACACATTTCTAGGTATGATTGTATTATACATGTTTGTTATTAATATTTTACATAAATTACATTCCTATTACATTATTCAGATCATTATTATGTCAATATCAACATACATGCTTGTCTGCAAAATTGAACACTTATGTTGTGTAGAGCCTATTCTAAACTACGAAATTGAAAATTGGATTATTAATACAGAATATATTTAAACATTCAATTTCCTTCAATTTTTAATATTCAAATTTAACAACACCCCTATCTTTCTATAGGCTGTAAGAAACGCCTAGGAGTGTTTACTATACAGACAGATAACAGCATTAATGAAAAAAAACTTAAAACAAACCATACACCAACCTGTCTTGACGAGGTTTAGTAGGCATAAACCATACTAACTTAAACTTTCGCATTCCATGATATATTAACAATTATTTTTACGGGAATTAACGCGATCACTTATTAAAAGGTATTACATACCTCTGATTTGCTTGAATTTTCGACCAGGTTGCACTGGCCGTGGTCACAGGCTGACTCATGTGATCGCGTTAATTCCCGTAAAAATAATTGTTGGCATAAACCATTTTTCTGATTAGAGACTCTTAGCTATGGCTGATTTATTAATCTAATTAGAAAAAATGCAATAAGAAACATACCATTACTGCCATTACTCTCTAAAGATGAGGTCCCAGATGCCATAATATACCTGAAAATAAAATAAATAGCACATGAAACTCTGTGAAAAGTGATATTAGTATTATACACTATACACAAAGAGGATATGTTCTAAGGAAACCTCTATGCTAAAACAATGTAGTACGGAAACAGCTAACACATTCCAATAATAACATAATCCATACAGTATTTTTTGCAAAATGTAATGTTGAATATTATGATTGATTGATTTATTGTCTGTGTGATGAATAGCAAAGTCATGCAGCTGAAAGGATGACCCGGTTGTATAGGTTCCCTCAGTCCAGTACCATAAGATTTTAACACAGAATTCTGAATCTTTTAACTCGAGTATCTGAGAATACAGAGTAACTTCATTTATCTGATGTCTTTTATAAAATGGAATGCAGCACACATATAGTATTATGACTGACACCCACACACATATTCCATAAATACACCTCTACATGTTAAGTATATTCATTGCAAACTGAAAAAATACTTTTATGTATAGTGTTTGAGTTCAAAATAACTTACACAAGATAATTATAGGATCATCATTGCAATTTTGTATGGTAGTTATTATTTCAAGTTTATTATACACTAACTAAATTTTAAAAATGATTTTTCTTTAAATGTAATTACCATATATACTTTAATTTGCATTGAATTAAAATTGTTAATTTGAAATTATATACAGACCCTTCAATTTTATGCAATTGTATTGATTGGGTAGAAAACAGGATGGCAAACAATCAAAACAATAACAAACCTGTTACAGCAAATGGTACACTTTAGGCTATGATCTGCTAATATTTGTTTTGAAGTTTGTTCTATATGTATTATATGTAAGTAATTTCAAAAAAATACGGTATATATGCCTTTATATCAGTTGTCTAGTACCCATAACACAAGCTCTGCTTAGCTTGGGTACATTAAAATAAAAAAAATTAAAAACTGAATTTAATAGTGATGGAAGATATTGATGCTGTCAGATTTTTATCTTTTAAATAATTTTGACTTGTTCTTATCCACAATTTATAGACTAATATATATGGATGGATATCTTCTGTACTGGTGACAACTTTTATGATAGAGAGAAATCTACAAACATTGACTCACATCTCTTAAAGAACAACAGAACTCTCTGGTCTGGTCTCTAGTCTGGGTAGACTAGAGCAAACTATTTGTGGTTCATTTCAATTGGCAGTATGGTATAGTGGTAAGGAGTATTCATACATTCATTAATGTAGAATAAAGTAAAGCAAACCGCTTAAAGCTCCAATTAGTATTTAGATAAATATCTAATTCCAAATTTAACAAAGAGAAAGTATTTAATATTTACATTTTATATTTTGTTATTACTAGTTTTATTTTATAACTATGTCAGTACACTACTTGAGTTGTTTTATTGTACTCAAACACTTACCAGTACAAAATGTAATGGTAAAACAACTAAACTCAACAGCATTATAAACAAAGTGTTATTACCTTATTGATTAGAATTTAACATCCATTGTTCCACTTCACTGTACAACTTTGGGACCTGTTGAAAATAGGGAAAATATTTAGCACTCAAACCAGCACCACTATTAAATAAGATACCATCTAGAAAACCAGATTACTGTTAAATTGGAATATTCAGAGGGGTCAATCCACCTGACATATTTTCAACGCTCTAGCGACTATTACAAAATTTGCACCGCACTAACAGGGCTGTTGCGATTGCAAACGATACATGCAACAACTTTGTACGCCACAATTATCGCCTAACAGTACACAGACACGGTCCATTAAGCGTCGCCGCACACCAAAATCACTTATCAAACACAGTAAAAGCAATATAAAAAAACCTCCTTTCGCTAAGAATATGGTTTTCACGGCGACACATCTGTCTACGAACTTATTTCACAATGTAAACATATTAAGTATTACCAAAGCGGCTCATTTTAAACGATGCTATGTCAAATTCATAGATATTTGTTATCATTAATAGCAATAATGACAGGAAAGGAAAGGTAACACGTATTATCGTTAATAATTTGCCAACATTTCTCGTTTCTTTACCTTTTTTAGCAAGGCAAATGAATGAATGAATGACGGACGTCCGACATATTGAATTGACTAATGTCATCAGAAACGATCGGATACATAAAAAAAAACGTGATCTTCAAAAATTATTTAAGAAAAATAAATCAACAAATCTAAGAGTACAAAATTAACATCTTCGTCATTATTTAAACTAAATTATGTTTTTGGTGAATAGCAAACGAATGTCTCGTAAAGACTTAAATTGAAGTTATCTTATTAATCTTCTTCGATCATTGTAATAGGCTATTTGACAATATTGAAAATAAACTATGGATTTTGGTCATCCTATCTAAATGCCTAAAAAGACATATCTATACATCTGTACAAATAAATTAAATTGGAGTGTCTGTTTGTAATATTCAAACAACCACTTTTTACTAAATACATATGTATGTATATACGGTACAATACACCAAATATATAGTTAAAAAAATTTGTCTGCCTGTCTGTTTGTTCCGGGTAATCTCTGGAACGGCTGGACCGATTTTGACCAGACTTTCACTGGCTGGTAGCTGATGGTCCAAGGAGTAACTTAGGCTACTTTTCTTAGACTAACTTTATCCTGCAGCGTTACTCGCGGTACGACGATAACTGCTGGTAAAACCGCGGTCTTCAGCTAGTTTCACTATAAATCAAACAAAATAATGTAAGTTTCTCGCAGATTGCACGAAATAAAATTAACAATTTTTTTAAATTTTGTTTGCGACATGAACGCCTTGTGATTGGTTGCAACTCTAGTGACGTCACGTGCTAGTGAACGAAAAATTCCTCAATTGAGTGTTGTTTGTCTGCGTTTTATGTTTTCGGAGTGGCAATAATCGATTGAATTCGTTTCGAAACAAAACAGAACCAAATTTTGTGCGTGCCGATAACAGCAACCTATATAAAATAGACGTTTTTATGGTTGCACTTTTCTATACACAATAATAACGCTGATTACTATGCTGCGGAACTGAAAAATGATAAAGCAGCTATAATGTACTTACCTAAGTACAACTTAAAAATTGTTTCTGTAAAAATCTCTGGCAAAAATCATTCATTATTTTGTAAAATCTAATTTTAACTTTTAGGTAGGTAGGTATATTGGTGGATAATCTCAACCTCTTTAGGTAGGTAGGTATAAGGTTACATTTTGAAATGGTACAAAGCACGGTTTTTAAAGATGTTGTCTGACCCGACGAACTTACTTTGCACCGCCATATTTTTCTTTCGTAAATATTTTCAAAATTTCTGAAAAACTTAATCGTTTCGATAGCATAACTAATATAGTGCTTCTAACAATTTTAGAAATCTCGATAGCCCATAACAAAAATAAAACAGTATTTTCAAGCTGAACATAGTGGTTGAGAGTTACCTTAGAGCATAAATAACTAGAGGGGCAGTCGAACGGGCGGAAAGCGTGATCGGAGAGAGAGACTGAGTTTGGGTAGTGTCTGTCACTCTTACGCTAACTTCTGATTGGTGGACGCACATACCAATTCGCATGACTGATTTAGCGGGAAATACACCAACCAGTCAAAAGCTTGCGTGAGAGAGACAGACACTACACAAACTTAGTCTCTCTCTCTCTCTCTCTACTCCGATCAAGCTTTTCACTTGCTCGGTGGCCCTCTAGGTATATATACTCTAAGGCAGTTACCGATCAAAAGCGGCAAAATATCAGTGATGGATTTACAAATTTGATGCCAGGGGAGTCATGACCCCGCCCACCTGTATCCTTGTTTCCATAACCTAAATTAAATAGTTAAACACAATATTGTTTACAATGTTCTTTACATTTTTTTCTACACAATATTGATTTTAATCGTATACAATATAGAATTTAATCGTGGCTAAGAGCTTCAATCGTCTAGTCAAGAGTCTAACCGGACTGGCACTTCTCAACGTCCATATAAATATCGAAGTAGCTATACAAGTGATAACGCGTTTTGGGAGAAGAAGTGAAAGAAAAACATATTTTCTTATTTAAATATAGGTATATTTAAGCACATTACTTCTAAAACCATGTACAATGACCCCATCAAGAGGCTAACTTTTTTTATGTGATAAACGTCTGCTCAGACGAGATGGTAAGCGATTACCGCCACCCATGGACAGCCACAACACCAGAGACGCCAAAACTAGTCACAAAAAGGCTTTTTAAAAAGAAGTACTTACGTTCTTTTCTTGAAAGTTTGAAGGCCGTCTTGGTTCGGGAATACTGCAGGTGACAGTTCATTCCAAAGGAAAGAGGCCGCAGGAATCAGTTTAAACAATTCTTAGGAGCACTCCCTACAGATGCTACAGAAGATGCATAGCGAGACCACATCTCTACGCAGCACCAGAAAGTCCAGCCATATTTAACTTATGACCAATGGCAGTTTTTTAGCCTTTAGACCTTTTCCTATGGAAAAGGTCTCAGACTTAAGTCTCAATTTCAAACCTAGGTTTATTTCAACTCTCAATGACGTTTCCCGAGAAATATATTAGGGCGGTCTGTATAGAGAGCATCGCCCGTGCTGTCATCCGCAATGAATGCCTTACTGACTATATGCTTCTATCTGCTAAAATCCTAGTGACCATTCGCATGATTTCACAGAAAGCCCATAGTAAGGAAGCTTCGAAAGAAGCACTTTCTGCCAGACCCGTTCGAAGGCCTGCGCATTGTCCAACGAGACAGTTCCAGAAGAGTAGGAGAGCTGAAAAAGATGCGTTAAAACTGGTGCCAACTCTGGAGCGCACATCTTTTTTTTGTGTGGAAATACCCTTAAATACTCCCCACCAGAACATCACTGATCTAATTAAATAAACTCGGACCGAAAACTATACATTGTCTTGAGTACCAGCAGGTAGTGAACTAGGTGCAATCTATAAAGGCAATTCTAGCTACTCCGATGGATCTCGAGTTATCTACGATTTTAAGATGGATTTTGTTTAACTGTGTTTTTTGGTGTTCAAGTGGGTCGTGCAACGAGGATCCGTCGTGAGTTCGTGATGAATCTACCGGCAACAAAGTTTCCGAACTTTTAAATGTTGATGGAAAATTTTCTGTAAAAATCATCACCCCAAAATATTTTCGTGTTAATTCCATTTTTCTACGGACAACGAACTGCAAATTGAGATAAAAATAATCGACACGCGACTTCCCGCCAAAAATTATTTTCATCAACTAATGAGTTTTCATGTTGATCCTGGTGTACAGGAGTTAAGGTGGGCGGCGTGTGGGCAGGATTAGTGCCATTACAAAAAATGGTACCAGAGTAGGTGAGAGGCGCGTGGCACCTTACTGTGGAACATAGGATACTATTTGACCCTTTCAGGTGACTGCCCGTCCGGTCTTAATTACCGGCCGAGGGACAAACTTTAAAAGAGCTACACGCCTGGCCATCAGATAAATGTTTATTAATCGTTGGGTGCATTGCGAAACCAGCGTCTCGAAAAGGTACACGGTATTGTCAGGCAGTGGCGTGCGTATTGGCAAGAACATCCCCGTGGCATTCAGAAGCAGAGGTGCTCGATCAAATAAATCTGGGGACGGCTAAGCTCTTGGCGGTTAGCAGCCTTCGGTTTTCCACTTTAAAAGGTACGGGTGTGGCTTGAGACCCGGAAGACCCAGAGAGGAAGATTTAAACTCACGACCCAAATTGCCGCCGGCAAATCGGGCAGCGGACGCACGCATTTCAGCGCCTCATGCCGCCCCAGTCAAGTTTACTAATTTAAGTTGTCATATTAAACTGATATAAAGAATATATTTCAACAAGTGTTTAGTTAATAAATTTGTTAGTAATTTGTTTTCTAATAGTATTAATGTTGAGGAGAGTTGCTGGTACACTTATTATTATGAAAACATCATTAGTTTTGTTAAATTGTCGAGACCTCTTTTCTCCGTTTATATTATGAGGATTCTTTTTTTATTTCAGTAAGGCAAAAGAAATTGTCCAAATTTGCCGCTCTCTGATATTCGCCGCCCTAGGCTTCAGCCTACTTAGCCTAGTAGTAAATCCACCACTGCAAAATATTATCGTGTAATGGGATAGTAGGAATGTGTAATTGATATTTATTGCAGATACACATTATGACAATATTAAGTTTTAAAATTTCATTTCGGTTAGGCAGTTTTCAACACTGTTGATGAGAGAATTAATTGAGTTCGTAGTGGCAATATTTAGGTACCAGACTCTAGAAGATAATTTAACTTATGCTTCATTCAACCGATCTAAATATTTGTTTTTAAAATTTAGAATTTAAAGATCTTTGAAATATATGACAGAAATTATATTAGTAGAACGTAGAATCTGATTCATAAAGTCCTGGAGAAGTTTTATTCAGAACATTCATTAACGTACTCGTACTTTATTTTTCGCAGTCAACTCTCAATACATACAATCGATTCAAGAATCGCAGTCTTTCATTGGCTAACAATAAAATAGCACGAAAAATCTATTAGACGATAGACAACATATTTTTATTCCGCAGCTGAATACTGCACTGTGATTGGTCAATCGTTACGCGACAAGCACAATATATAAAGATAACACGCTGTACCTATGCATAGTTAGATGGAGTACTATTTCGTCGTACAAATAAATGACACGCAATAGTGAAGAGCCAATAAAAAACCAGGCGCATATACGTGTTTTTTATAAATTAAATGATTAAACACAAAAACAATTGGTGGTATATCATATAAAACGGTTTTCATAACATTAGATTATCATAACAGTGTGTGTCAGTGTAAAATCTGAATGTTTTGATGTTGCAAGGCATGACCACGGCATGACTTCCATGCCCTGCGTACCTACGGAAGGGCGTGCGGTGCGAATTACGTTTACTATGAATGATTTTATCTCTTTCTAAACTTGAGTGTCTGTGAATGACCGAGTGTAACAGCGAGCGTACCAAATTATGGATTTAAATACCTAGTGTTTGTTGTTGATGTATTATGATTATTTCGTAAAGATAAGATTTTAACATTAGTGTTATCGTGTTTGTAAGAAATCGGTGCGGCTCTACATACGAAATAAATTCATAAGGTACTACGTAGGATTCGTTACGCCGTACGATTAATCAACGAGGTTTCTATTTACGCACTTTATGGTGATTATTGTAAGTATTTTTAGTTGTGGCGCGTGTCCGCCGACGGTGTTTTACTATTCGTCGCATATTAGGGTGACTTTCATCATCGGTGTAAACAACTTCAAGGTTATCGGTTGGCATGTGCCAGTGTCGTTAGCCGCGGGACTGGGATGCAGGAGTGATGTCGGGGGGAGCTGGCGGGGGCGCAGGTGCCGTGGTGCGCCAAGGGCACCTGCGGAAGCTGAAGACGATGAAGAAGAAATTCTTCGTGCTTCGCGCAGAGACATCAGACTGTTCAGCAAGGTTGGAGTACTATGAATCGGAGAAGAAATTCCGCGCAGGTGCTGCGCCGCGTCGTGTTTTGCCGCTCAAGAGCTGCTACAACATCATGCGTCGTTTAGACCTGAAGCAGAAGCATGTGATCGCCCTTTTCACGCGCGAGGAACAGTTCTGCATTGTAGCAGAGAATGAGCAGGACCTGCACGCTTGGTTGACCGCCATACTGAAGCAGCACCGATCTGACGACGCGAGTGACGAGCTTCTCCATCCGATACGTGAGTACACCCTAAATATTAGTCTGAAATAAATACAGGTACATGCTGGAAAGTTTAAGGTTATGTAAAAACAATGTCAGATTCAGATGTCACATCACAAACATTGGTAGTTAGTTTTTATTCTTACAAGAATCTTTTAACTTCTAGTCTGCCCAGTTTTCTAATTAGTAGCCTCAAAAACTCGGTACTTATTTTACTATTCTTGTTTAACAACAACATTTGCAAAAGAAAATCAATTAGATACTAAGTAATCATTGCATTACTCTTGTTAGTTTCTTGTTCTCATATTGAACAAGCATATTTACAAAACAATTAAGAAATCTTTTTGATTTCTTTATTATATGTAAGTTGATTTAAATTGTACACTAATTTGTGTTAAGTTTTACACAAAAAGTTGTAATTAAAATATAATTGTTTACTTGAACCACTTGTTTCAGGTTTTGTTTAGTTTTATAAATATAAATGCAGGCGAAATGTTTTTTGCCATCAAAAAGAAATCATTGCCAAATCATCCTCAATATAAATCATTTATTATTTTGCTTTAGTTATATAATATAATATAAATATAAATATTTCGGACATCTAACTCACAAAGCCATCTAGTCCCAAACTAAGCAGAGCTTGTTATGTTATGGGTACTAGACAACTGTACTAAATACATATATACTGTTTTTTTGTAAATACATACATATTATACATAGAAAACACCCAAACTCCGAAACTAATATGTGTAGATCATACAAACATTTGATCCTACCCGGGAATTGAATTAAAGACCTCATGATTAGCAGTCTCATATGCCTACCACGAGACCAACTAGGCAGTCAAAGTTATGTATCAGTTTCTCATACAACCTGTAAATTCTACACTAGAACATGCTATGAATGAGTAGAGTGTGCTGGTTTTGTGTGTATTGTGAATGCGGTGTTTTGATTTTGTTTAGTCTCCGCCTTGTTTTTTTTATTTTCTCTATATTTATCTTCATTGCAAACACAGTACAAAAAAAAATGAGTAACAAAATACATAAATATAACAGTTGGCAGTCTTATCGCTCACGGCAATCTCTTCCAGGCAACCATACTTGTTTTACTAATTATTGAGTATGTCGCTGACTGTGCACTGCTTGGATTTTTTTTATAATTTTTCTAAAAAGGAATTCTAACTAGACTGTTTTAATGCCTCCGAAACCCCTACATACTAAATTTCATGAATTGCTTGCTTAAACTTGTTAGATAAGCTATAGATTGGTCTGTGGTAAAAGTTTGTCACAGTTCTGACTGGAGAATCTATTGCAATCAATTCTGTCACATACAGACTGATGGAATAATACACTTAACTTGTACTTTTATTAATGTTATTACATGGGTACTTGCAAACTTACTTTTTACTTGTTTCTATTTATATTAAAGTTAGCTTAACATATCATAGCAATATAGCTATCAGCATGTTCTCATATTCCAATTTATATCTAAGAATTTTATTATTTTTTACATTATCAAAAAGTACCTGGATCACGGAGTTTTGCTTAGTAGGTTTTTTTTGATAGATTTTTTGAAATACAATTCTAGCTAGATTAATTCATTGCTCCCCCTAATACTTTGTATACTAAATTTTATAAAAATCCTTTTTGGATTTGGCCCAATTGGAGCTGTTTCTGAGATGAGGTTTTACATAAATCCACTGAACTTTTTTACTGCACTGCAGGTGAAAAATACCTAACTATACACTTAAGAGATTTAAACATCAAAAATAATATTATGATCACAAATATGAGTTTGTTTGTCATATTTTCAGACCGAAACATCTTAAACTATAATCATGTACTTAACAAAGAGAAACAACATTGAAACTAGTATTATAAATGTGATAGTATGTTATACTGAAAGCATACACTTTGTACACAATAAATTTTCATGGATGCAAAGCCATAGACAAGAGTAAAGAATTTTTTAATTCTCAAATTAAAGGCATTGGTAACACATTTGTAACATAATTTAAATGTATTAATTTTGCAAATAGATGTCCCATACACTAGGGTTATACAATTAAATTGATACAATTCTACTATTTATAAAAAAAAAACTATTAGTATAAATACTATGTCCTAAAATCCTTAAACTTTTACCTGTTTATTTCATTGTTTAGTCAAAATATTATATAGGATATTGTTGTATCGCGGGTAATGCTACGGGGCGAAGCTAGTCTAGGAAAAGTAGCCTAAGTTACTTCTTATATCATCAGCTACCTGTCAGAGAATCCCGTCAAAAGCAAAATAGCTGTTTCAGAAATTAGCCAGAACAAACAGACAGACGAAAATTGTAAAATAAAATATTTATACCATTCATACAAACATATGAATTTATTAAAAAGTGGTTATTTTAATATTACAAACAGTCACTCCAAGTTTATTTATTTGTATAGATTATGTTATCACTTTACCTACCTCCTTGTGTTGCCACTATCTTGGGTTAATATTTAGCAGGTAAAAACTGAAATGAACATCCATGAGATAACTAGAACATTTTATTACTTGATTTGCCAGATTTCTTGTCATTAATTTCAGTGTAACCTATTCCCAGAAACAGATAATGAAGTTCTTATTCAACTGGACTCAATATAAAGGGTTCTTAACAAACAGATCTAGTAGTTATGAAAACATTGGCTCAACTAGCAATGTTAACCAAACAACATCGTAATAACTTCCCATGAACACAAATACGTCAAGTACTGTCTATTAACATTCCATAAAATGTCTAATATGTACATATATGTACCTATACTATGGAAATTTATGTGCGTACGTAAGAAGCGGTCATTGACCCACGAATAGTGTGATGCTGTGGGTAAACATACCGAATCTACTATCATTAATCTTAATACTAGTGAATCGTTACGCGCCACGGCCCTTTGATGCGATAACAAAGGTAACTGTTTTGTTTCCACTCGCGAAGGATGCGATTAAAATATACAATGAGTAAATAAAGCGTCATCGTCATTCATTATTGTAGAGAGATGATGTCTAGGGCTGAACGTACTAGAATATGAAGCTATTTGCGTAAATTGACGTCACATATTCCATGGGAATTCCCACTGTGACGTATCTCAAGAGCCGTGTCGTCAATCTAGTAATTATTACGCCTAAATTCACGTTATTGCGTTTTTACTTTCTTATCTTCGGACGCTAATAAATGGCAAATAGCCGAAAACTCTTGTCTGAAATATTCCAATAGTTAAATAAGGGAATTACTAAAAACACCATACTATGTTTAATTAGTTTGTGAATCATTGACGACCATATTTGATGAAAATTTTAAAATCAGACCACGGTTCCGCCCGCGTTTACATCGGTTTTCGCAGCAAATAGAAGCCTATGTGTTATTCTCATGTAAAAGCTATATTACTGTAAAGTTTATTCCAAATCCGTTAAGTAGTTCTTGCGTGAAAAAGTTACAAACATTTCTTCTTCTTTTATTCTATGCAGAAATCCCCCCGGTTACCACCCGCTGTTGGTTATGTCGGACTCAAACCTGCCGAAAACGCACGCCTTCTCGGGTACTAGTAGCTGGGGAACCAAATGCACCCTAAAAAGAAAATTGCCGAAACCGACTTGTACGTTGTACATGGCCTCCTCGTTTAGGTTACTCCCCCTTTTCGTCGATCGGTCAAAATTCGATCAGACGATCTCTAGTAATGATTAATGAGTGTAACGTATGTTCTCAAGCTCCTAAATATAATGAATGAATATAAAAATAGGTCAAGTGTGAGTCGGACCAAACGTGTTTGTTATAAGAAGATTTCTAGAGGTCGTTCACGTAGACACGTACCTACATGCTGTTTTTTTCATTTGTATATATTAATTATTTTTAGCTGTTCACACTTAGATAAAAAAATGCCATAAATTGTACTGTTCTTCTATGCCGTCAAATTTAAAATCAACTCGGCAGACACATCAATTAGCCAAGCTTATTAAACACAGAGTCACAGACTACTCAAATTAATTAAATCGTCAGGTTATTTACTTATAAAGTTATTTTGGTCCGGGTCGTCCTCCAAAGTATTGCGCCATTCTTTCAGCCTAGAATAAACCACCCTGTGTTTGTAAACGCGTGTATGACGCGGGATTCATTAACGCGCTTATTTAAAACACCCTTAATGGCAACTTAAGAACTTTTTTTTTATGAAAGTTATCTTTTTTTTATTTGGTGGTGGTTAGACTTATGTTTGAATTTTTTTTTCTCACCGTCGTGCCTTTTTTTTTGTAATTGTTTAGATCGATTGCATCAGCTTATGTTTTGGTTTTAATTTAATCATAGAGGAGGGAGGTACCTGCTTAGGTTTTGGTTTTCGTTAGAAGTACTAGCAAGTAAGACAAGGCCAGTTGATGACCCGTGGGGTTTTCCACACACAAGTTCCGAGAGCTAATTTTAAACGATCTCTGGTCAATAGACTAAATTTTTTTGAAGCGAATACTTCTTTAGCCGCGTTGAGCACATTTTGTTAGGGGTAAATCGAGTTCGCATCACCGCGACCACACCGATGATGATTTAATCTATACTAATATATAAAGCTGAAGAGTTTGTTTGTTTGTTTGTTTGAACTCGCTAATCTCAGGAACCGCTGGTCCGATTTGAAAAATTCTTTCAGTGTTAGAAAGCCCATTTATCGAGGAAGGCTATAGGCTATATATCATCACGCTAGGACCAATAGGAGCGGAGCACCAATGAAAAATGTTTCGAAAACGGGGGAAAATTATCACGCTACGGGCAATAGAAGACGCAAACGAGGTTACGTGGGTCGGCTAGTTAAAATCTATACATCTATAGTAGAAATAAATAAAATTGGAGTGTCAGTTTGTAATATTAAAATAACCGCTTTTTACTAAATGCATATGTATGTATACACGGTACATATGTCAAAAAGTATTTAAAAAAAATTTTGGCTGTCTGTCTGTTTGTTCCGGGTAATCACTGGAACGGCTGGACCGATTTTGACGGGACTTTCACTGGCAGGTAGCTGATGATCATACATGATACATTTTAATATTACAAACACACACTCCAATTTTATTTATTTGTATAGATGTATAGATAAATTTTATAAAATTGTTTTTATAAAACATCGCACGGCCAATTGATGTCCGTGTAGTTGACCATAACCCGTCGAACTAAATGTAATAGAGGGATATCTATATAATTGAGGATAAATGCGTGCTCATTTGAATCCACCAGGTCACCATATCCACTATCCATTTGATATGGGGATGGGTGTCGACAAAAAACTATATTAAATCCTGCAGATAATTTAATCAGGGGCAGGAATTTCATTTAAGCAGCAGCAGTTACTTCCTGGAGCCACTAGTCAAAACATTGAACATGATATTTTTTGTCTGAATCTCGATAGAGGGCGTTGTTCCTTCTAATTGAATCGCGTCATCGATTCGCTCAAGACGGTGGTATAAGATAAATATGTATAATTTTAAAATTAGACGTGCATGGGAAATCACACAAAATATAATTGCTAATTTCCCATGCATGTCTCATTTTTAAAATAAATAAGATATTTTAATGGTTTGTTTGTATAACGAACTGTCGCGGTTTCGATATAAGCTCGATTGAAACATTTGTCAAACATTTAAATGTTTCTTTTCTTTTTAAATATGAAAACACCCGCATTAGGAATCCTGTGCCTGAGACTTTACAAACATACATGAAATGGACTCAAAGAACACCCAGACTGAGAACAACAATTTGTGGTTCACACAAAATGTTGTCACGTGTGGGATTTGAACCCACGACACTTGGCGCAGTAAAAAGCGGCGTGGCGACCGCCTACACCCCTTTTTTTTTTAACTTGTGGCAACCCCCTTGGGCCGTCACTCCGCCGGGGTTTGCGGCGGGGCGGTGTGTCGGAATCGAACCGATTAAAACCACACGGTGTACCACTCGGCGCCTGAGACGGGAGGGATCCGGGAACTGCTGTAATTAACACGTCTGGATCACCGCTTACACCACAAGGCCAACCGTGCAGTCAACTTTACAACAGGTTTATTACACATCTATTCGATTGTCGATTGGTGAAGAGTTCAATGTCGTCTATTAACAACAGGTAACAACGCCATCTAGTGCCAAACTAAGCAGAGCTTGTATTATGGGCACTTGACAACCGTTATAAATACATGTATACTTTTTTTTGTTTATACATATTATACACAGAAAGCAACGAAACTCCGAATCAAATATTTGCAGATCATACAAACATTTGGTCCGACCCAGGTTAATTTAGTCGACTGACTGCATGAAACTACGACTTGTCACTTGTTCTAATAAGGAAACATGCTTGGGAAATTGTAACGTATAGGTTTGTACTATTTCCCAAAATGTCTAATTTTAAAATAATGCGTTTTTATCTTATAACCCTGTTTTGAACGAATCGGTAACGCGGTTCAGAAAAAGCGAACAGCGCCATCTGTCGAGAGTATCGTGATGTGAGATGATGAAAGTATTGTGATGACTGATACCTAAGACCTGCTGAATTATTATATAACTTTTAATACATTAACTACATTATTACTACCTCAATTTCAATTAAAACATTTAATTATTTTTTTTAATTTTAGAACATCACTCCATATAAAGAAGTCAGTGTACATAATTAGGTATAAACAATTCATTAATAACTTTACTAAAGGCTTTTTGTGTAAAAACCTAATATTGTTAATCTTTCAGGGGCATACCAATACATGCCATGGTTTGACGTATGCCAAATTTGGGTTGAAAACCGCGTTTTTTATGTTTCCGAGTTCTTTAAATATCTGTTTTGGTATAATTTGTACTTATTATTACTTCAGGTCATTATTGTTACTCATTTTATTCTGTTCTCTTGCAAAATTGTATAATTACCAAAGAGAATATAACTTTAAAGGATTTTGCTTAAGATGCTAAATTGGTCATTTTAATAAATATTTTTACTGCCTCAGTGGCGCAGTGGTAGCGTACGCGACTGCTGTTATGAGGTCTCGGGTTCGATTCCCGGGTCGGACGAAATGTTTGTATGATCTGCAACTATTTGTTTCGGAGTTTGGATGTTTTCTATGTATACTATGTATGTATTTACAAAAAAAAAACAGTATATAAGTATTCATATCAGTTGTCTAGTACCCATAACACAAGCTCTGCTTAGTTTGGGACTAGACGGCGTTGTATGTTAGACGTCCGAAATATTTATTTATTTATATGCCAACGTAAAATTCTAGCCAGCTATCTATTGCCCATGGGTCATGGTAAGGTAAGTAATTAAAGTAAGTAAGTAAGTAAAAGATACTAGATCACTGGAATGCATTTAAGTATAATAGTAAGTAAAAGTACAATTATCTAACATCAATCAAATCATAATCTTCAAGGGGCCTCATTGAAGTTGTAATAAAAATTAATGTTCAAATTCAACGCAACCAAAATTTGTTACAGCTATTTGAGTAATATTTTTTTATGGTAAATTGGGACAGACGAGCAGAAGGGTTACCTGATGGTAAACGACAAGCTGAAACTTCATAAGTGTATTATAACTACCTCCAAAATCGAGGAGGAGGTCCGGAGGGACGAAAATGCTAAGCACCTCAAATGGATTCCTTTAGGGTATCCCCCTTCTTTATTACTTCAGCCTATTGCCGTCTACTGCCAAACGAAGGCCTCCTCCAAAAATCGCCAACCATCCTGGTCTCGGACATCCGCATCCATTCGATACTTCCTATTGACCTAGAATCATGGAATTTGTCGAGAAGAAAGCATTTCGGATGTTGTCAATTACGCGTGTGGACAAGTAATTGAAAACATCCGAATGTCGTTAATATGTTGTTATATCACATAAAAAAGGTTTTTGCGGTTACAAACTTATGTTTTTTGTCGGGCAAAATGACTTTTGTGTACATAAATGTATGTGAATGTATTTATAGAACTGTAACGTTAAGTTTGCAATAGGAAACAAGATAAAAAAACTAGGAAAACAAAAATGTGTGAAAATGTAGGGTCTTAAAATGTTCGAATCGGAGATTTTGAACTGAATCGAACATTTACTGAATTGTTGATGTTAAAGCACCTCAGCATGCGTGCAGCAATTATTGAACGTGGACGAAGCAAAAGAGGTGTGTGACCATAGTAAGTGGAGATCAATCCTACCCATCTAGGAAATACGAATGACTCTGTGATTTCTAAAGTACCCTATTGGCGACTATTAGGTAGACCTCTATTCACGTAAGTGTGATTAAAATTATAGTCAACTAGCTGACCCACGCAACGCCGTTTGCGCCTTATATTGCCCGTGGCGTGAAAATTTCCCCCGTTTTTGAAACATTCTTCATTGTTGCTCCGCTCCTATTGGTAGTAGCGTGATGATATATACCCTATATCCTTACTCGGTAAATGGACTATCCTACACCGAAAGAATTTTTCAAATCGGACCAGCAGTTCCTGAGATTAGCGTGTTCAAACAAACAAACAAACAAACTCTTCAGCTTTATATATTAGTATAGATAATTATTTGGCAAACGAGCAGGAAAGTCACCTGGTGGAAAGTGACCACCGACGCCTACGGACGCGTCATCAGCCTTTGAGGTAGAAGTTCGCACTTTTCTGGAATATATCACCTTCACGGTTGTGTGTGTGACAGGTTGATTGCGTCGGTGTGTTGAAGCATCTCCGCTTAACCCTTCAGAATATATAGGTGTCATTCTAATACATGTGTGAAAGTGAAGAATCAATAGCAAATTTAACTCGCGAATGATTTATGTTGGCAGCTTCAGACACTAAAGTAAATATTTAACTTTAAAAAGTATTAACGACTTTCAGGAATCGTCATACACTGTAGCTATTTAAAAAGTTTAATTCTTTAATTTTCACTCTTGCCGGTGGATTTCTTTTTTAAATAGTTTTCCGAATAATTTTACTCGGGCCTCGGAGACATAATTGACGGAAAAACTAAACAGCAAAATTGAGAACTTCCTCCTTTTTAACCGACTTCAAAAAAAGGAGGAGGTTTCTCAATTCGACCGTATATATATTTTTTTTTTTTTTTTTTTTTTTGTGCGTTCGGGCATATCTTCGTCGTTTATGAACCGATTTTGATGATTTTTCTTTTGTTGGCAAGCAGATGTCCCGACGGTGGTACCATGATAAGGAAACTAGGATCTGATGATGGCATCCCAGAGAAATCGAGGGGAACCTTCGAAATTTGTAGGGGCGACTAGTGCATTTGTAATTTTTTTAATAAAGTATTTGAAAGCACTACAATTTAATGGAGGTCTGGAGTCGATCTGATGATGGAGCCGAAAGATAGTCGAGGGAACTCCTCTACGATTTATAGCAGTTGCCTTGTGTTTGGGCTTGTTTAATTTGTATTGATGAGAACTTCACACTTAGAATAGTTGTAACTATCATTAGCGGTCTAATAATGAAGACGAAGAACAGTTAAGGGAACTTCTCAACGATTTAGAGTAGCCACATTGTGTTTCGACTTTATTCAATTATATTGATGAAAACATAATGTTTATCACATATTTTCAAAGGTATTTCAATATTTGCATATGTTTGTCATCATTTCATGATGATGAGCCGATGATGGAAGATACATTTCCTTAACAGTTAGAAGTTGGAGAATAATTCTTTAAATATCAAATGTTTGCGTGTTACCTATATTATTGCGTGGTAGTCGTATTCTTTTAATTTATTTAGGTGAGCTGATAATGGAAGGTACAATTCCTCAATGGTTAGGGTTTAGAGGTAATTTAGGAGGATAATTCTTTCACTTTCATACGTATGTATAAACCTGTATAAATTGTTCATCTCAATATGAGTTGTTGGCTTGTTGCTTAAGCTCAGTTTTAATACGTGCTTCCAACTCCTACAGTTATTCGCATCAGCGGGAGTAACGTTTGTAGGTGGTCACTTACGTAGGTTGGCTCACGCGATTTGTATTAAATAATTAGTTTAACTCACTACTTACCTATGATTATTTACACTAAAAATGTAAAAATAAAAACTTTTTATAAAAAAAAAACCGACTTCCAAAAAACAAAACTCCCTGCCAAAAAACACTAAAAAGCTCAAAATAAACTGGCTCTTCATAAATTTCAATGTGCCAATTCTTGTCTATACCTAACTCTTTATTCATTTAAATAGTATTATTATTATGTGTGCTAGGTACCTAAAATCTGATTGAAGTCGGTGCCAAGCCAAAATGTAATAGTAGGTACTAAGGTATCGCACTCGCCGCTGCCGGATAGCAGCTCTTCGTGTAGAACAAAACAACCCAAGCAGGCAGACCCGCGCGGGCTGCCTATGGTTGTCTCGAAATATAGCGAATGTGTTCCTACTATTACATTTGGCTTGGCACCGACTTCAAACAGATTTTAGGTACCTAGCACACATAATAATAATACTATTTAAATGAATAAAGAGTTAGGTATAGACAAGAATTGGCACATTGAAATTTATGAAGAGCCAGTTTATTTTGAGCTTTTTAGTGTTTTTTGGCAGGGAGTTTTGTTTTTTGGAAGTCGGTTTTTTTTTTATAAAAAGTTTTTATCTTAAACTTGTTTGTGTGGAAGAGCCATTTTTTGACACTAATGGGCCGGCCAAAATAAAAATAAAAAATAACGGGTGCTAAGCCATTCTTTTTTTGTTTTTTTTTTACCGGTTACCTACCATAACCTGAACCTCCCATTCTCGTGATAACAGGAGGGAGAACGCAAGTAGGCAACTGGAGTGCATAAGATCGTGGCCGGCAGTTATCACTTTATCTGTACCTTTTGTTCGTTAGTCCTCCGATACCATAACAAGAAAAAGTTTAAAAACTATGACCTGACTACGTGAAACTTGTGATATTTACATAACCTATGTCATCAGGTACATTTTTACTTATCCATTGACATCTCATTAATTAAAATTGGTTCAGTTGTTTAAGGGCTACGGTAGAACACATAAACGTTCATTGCCAAAACTATTACCGATTTTGGCTTCGAAGTAGTCAGGTAAAAATAACGTATTGCAATTACATGTTCATACAATTGCGAAACTATCGAGACAAGTCTCACACACACACGTATTCCTATGTGTGTGAACCAGTGATCTCACAATATGTGTTTGTTATTTGTTAATTTGTGTTTACGATGGTAGTGATGAATCGTATTATTTATTATGATGACTGTTGTTTATTGTTGGCTTGCGCTGTTTTCACAAACAGTCCGTGTGTATGTGAGTAAAACTACATATTTGCTGTCTCTATTGAAATGTACACAAACATGTTATTATTGACATCTCGTAAACATTTAGTGCAATATTGCATAATTACTTCCGAAGTGTATGCTTTCGGTGGGGAGGTCGACTTGCCCAGTGAAACCAAGGCCTCACGGAAGACACGTGTTAACCAATTGTTTTCGTGACTTTTCTCCTTATGGTGACGAATTAAGAATACAGAGTTTCACCAACTCTCTTCATCCTATGAATCGTAAAAGGCGACTCTAGGCAGCTAAGGACATGCAGGACAACTTTACGGCATAAGAAAAACTTGCTATAAATCCTATATCAACACGTCTGGGCAGCGTGTCATAGAAAGCCCAAGCTTCCTTCCTTAGCAGAAACCTATGTCCAACAGTAGACTATTAAAAGCTGTTGATGATTCACCGGTGAGTGTGGTCACCAGAGCCCAAATACCAAGTTTCATTAATTTTAGACCCCAAGCGCGGCAACGCACTCTTGAGTTGTAGATGTCTATTGTCGGCGTCTCCTCATTTAACTGATCCCCAGACCAAAAAAACCCAAATCACACTCTTAGAATAGCCCCAACGCAAAAGAGCCTAATTAGGACAATTCTCTTTACCGTGGGAGAGCTACGCTTCGGCATGCATGAGCCGGCTCGACCTGAGCGCGCGTCTGCGCTGTGTTTCACCAAGTGAGTGAAGATACCGGACGGCTCATCCTGCAAAGGCCGGCATCGCACTTGCGACGCCTACGGTGTTGCTGGTGTCCATGGCAGTAATCGCGTACGATCAAGCGATACGTCTGCTCGTTTGCCCCCCTATTCCATAAAAAAAAGTTCTTTGTTAGAAATGGAATCTATTTTTTTCATGGTTTTCATTCTAATGTTTTAAACTATAGCACTACACTCCTTACAATAGTAGGAAATTCAGAAGTTGAAGAATTCTCTTGACAATGTAAGAGATACGTTTTTTCCTAAAAATTAAATAATTACCTAAATGTCATAATAAGTAATTAATCTAGCATTGAAAACAAAGTTTTAATACTACTAAAAGAATATTTATACACATATCTTAAAAAATTCGTGGAATATCATTATTTATTTTGCGGCGCACTGCACACAATATAAAAGAACAATCAATATAATATTGATGTTGATCTATATTTCCCAGAGGTAATCACAATCGTTTGTGGTTTATTTACCAAGTAGACAAAGCTTGATGTAGCCAAGCATAATAACATGTAGCTCGTAAAAACTATATTTAATTTCACTTTATGTCAATAAAACTAAACAGAAAACATGATCTAGATTCTCTATGCGGATCGATTCTCGGAACAATCTATTTATGTCAATACTTTTTGCATGAAACTTTTTGTAGAGACCTTTTGTTACCTTGAGTAAAGCTGATATTTTCATTTCGGCGGAATACTACAAGAATGCCTAGATAAGTCCTCGATTAGACGATGCGAAAGTTTTCTCGAAGCCACCATGCGATTGCCAACTGCAAATTTAAGTTTGTTATTGTTAAGATGTTACGATATGAATTCTATTTACTTGACTATAATTTTCGTGGGATGTGACTATAGATTCCGTGGGAGAGCCACGCTTCGGCATGAATGGGCCGGCTCGACTGAAGTGAAATAGCGCTTGCGCTTTGTTTCACCGAGTGAGTGAGGATACCGGAGGCCCATACCCCAACCCCTCCCCACATCCCTTTCCCCATCCTCCAAAGGTCGGCAACACACTTGTGACGCCTCTGGTGTTGCGGGTGTCCATGGGCGGCGGAAATCGCTTACCATCAGGTGATACGTCTGCTCGTTTGCCACCAATACCATAAAAAAAATATTTTAATTCCTAATAATCTTATTATACGGTCACCGCGAAAACTTTCTCATATTTAGAGCAGAATGAAATGGAAATAAACTTAATTGTACCTTTCTCAAGAATCATAGTTTTGCCGCCGTAAAAGTGTAACAGACAGACCTTCATTTTGATTTTATAATATTAGTATGGATTTCTGATTTGAAGCATAGGTGCAAAAAAAAAGAATTTTGTTATAAAAACGTTGGCGCGTAAAAGAATAGCACGGAAAACGTGTAAATATTGCAAAACTTGTTTATTATACTTTTAATATTTGGTCCAACATCTAAACTTCGAGCCAGAGACCTACAAATAAACCCAATACTATATTCCAATACAGATCTTGGAGTACCCAATGTTGATACTCCGACAAGGTCTGTATCAGGCAACTGCCGACTTAAGTATCTTGAACTTCTCAAGTCTTCAGCGTCGCATATTCAAATAGGAATGTGCTTCTACAATAATTAATACTTGGTAGCTACTTAACTAGATTGGAATTCTAAATAGCAGGAAATGCTTAAGTAAATGCAGGAACTGTCTTGCATATTAATACCTAATTGATTTTTTAATAGGATCTAGTTTACTATGGGAATATACGTTATCGGAATAGGTAAACTACACACAAAACAGCAACCTTTTACTGTCCACTGCTGGACATAGGTATCTCCTTAGAGGTTTAGGTATATATATGGCTATGTTTTTTCAAAGTTTTACGAATGAGGTACCTACAGTGTGAAATTTGTTGGTCATAGAATTCGTAACGTTGTAAAATTTGTTTGTTTTTTGTGTCTTTTAAGTTTTTTATCATGCCCATTTGTCAACTCCATAAAAATCTTCATCTTCCGCAATTGTATGTAACTTCTTTCTTTTTTTATGCGTCTCGTACTGTTCGCATCCTACCCTCGGTGGGGAGGCAGAAGGTGTGTGTAGAACTCTCGAATTACTAATTTATCCCCTAAACCCCGCGGCGGTTTACCAGGAAGAGCTCCAGGAATGCATCGGCGGCTAGAACTTCGTTCTGCGGAACCTAAACAAAGTTTTATCTAAGGGTGTAGGCGTAGTATCGTTCGAGCTGGCCCATGTGCTGAAACATGTCTCTCCCATGCCAAAAACAAATATTATTACAAGATTTCTAGTTAGTAAAATCGTTTTTTTTTGTTGGGGCGAAAAGCTTTTGCCCACGGTTCCGCCCGCGCGTATGTCTGATATCGCAGTAAAAAGTAGTCATGTGTTATTCTGATGTTTGAGCTATGTTACCGAAAAGTTTCATTTATAGACGTTCAGTAGTTTTTGCAGTAAATAGTAACAAATATCTATACATCTTAACAATAATTCTCGCATGTATGTAGAAATCTGCTACTTGTGAAAAACAGGTGGTAACTGACCATTCTGCTCAACATCTCGAGCCAAAGATATGATGAGTGATCAAGTAAATGTAAAGGAGTGATAGCGACAAGTGCTTATAATGAAACAGAAATACATTTCGATTCGATAATAAAATCTAAAGATATAACAACAAAATACTGAGAAATGTCACCTAGTATATAGAAAATACACTTATCATAGTACAAAAACAAACGGTACTGTGTAGTAGTTAACCTGTTTATCGTGCAACATAGTCATAAATGTGTTCACAAGTGTGAAAACATCGTGATGTATTATTTAAACCGTGTTGTAGATCATTAGGTCATTGTTAAACGCTAATGACCTAGGCAATGTATATTATTATGTGGCCGTCAACGCGCATATTCTGTTTAGTATCAAAGTTGATAGTAGCGGATAAGATTACACGGTGTAGGGCAGGTTGACTTGTGAAGTCATCCGTTAAGTTCTAATGTCTTATTAATAAGGTTCAAATTACTTTATCATGTATTGTGATCAGCGTATAATCCATTCACGCTGACGCCATGTCACTCTTCAATTGCGTATTTGCGTAATTTATGCTTTAAAATTGAGGTATAAGAATCAAAATTGAGAATAAAGCCGATGCTGCACTGTCAGCAGTATTTATGGTCTTTTCGTTTTTCCAATCCAGGGACTTCCCCTAACTATATTTAATTCGATGTTGTCTGATCCAAACACAAATACATTATGCGTAGGATACTAGACATCCAGTTAAAAGCCCTTTCGTTGCCCAGCCCTTAAGTTGCAGGTTACTTTGGTTGATTTTTTTTCAAATGCTGCCAAATATTAATGCCATGAGTTGAATACAAGAGGATGATGGTCGCCATACTCATTAGGAATGCAGACAATGCAGATGGGGCCAGGTGATCTAATAAGGTTCTTTTTAAGACCCAGTGTAAAGGATCCGGGATCATAAATAACTTTCACTACCCCTTAAAAGACTAATTCAATCTTACAAGTAAATAAAGACATACTTTATTGACCTAATTCACTAATTTCAGAACAATATAACTGTGATATTTTGCGTACCTTAATTTAGTAGCTAAAGGAGCTAATAATTATGACTTACTGCAATTGCATTATTGAAGCGGATATTGGCGTCCGTTTCACCTATAATATATTGTCATAAATACATATGTTTTTATGTAATGCACGTTTAATTTCATTATGTAGATGATTTCTTTTTTTTTATGAGTTTAAGTCGGTTTACGCTGGAAAAAGTAGCCTGTCTTTCCACAAGGATGAAAGTATATCTATGCCAAAGTTCGTTGAAATCATTTCAGCAGCTCAGTCCTAAAGGCAGACAGTCGTAATTCGCATCATTATTGTTAAATTATTGAATAAAAATTCTCTTTGAATTTTAGTTATTTATGGTATCCTATTGACTTTACAATATTGTTCTCCTCCAACTACTGTCAACTACAACTGTCGGAGACCAACCAACTACGCAGGAGAAATTACAGTGCACAAGTGTGTGCGCTAACACAGGTGCACTCTCTGTTCCCTCTCTCTCATAACCCGATGGGACGGTTATCCGACACGACAGGGGAGAGATCAGACGCAGGACCGACAGCTTTACGTGCTCTCTGAGGCAGGGGTGTTCAGACCCCAACTTCCAAAATCCGACCTGTTATTTAGCATTTTTATAATCAGAAAAACTCAATCAGGTCTTCCTTTTCTCGATCATTAATATTAGTATTATTAAAGTTGAGAAAGACTGTTATCAGTACACGAATTAAATTTTTCGCAAATTATTGTGTTGCCAATTTCCAATACTTAACAATTAGAATTAGAAGGGAATATGATTAAAAATTAATATCAGTGAAAGTGACTAGTGCTATAGTTACTTTTAAAATAATAGCATAAATGTAACGAAAGACCTTTTGCTTTTCTAGAACACGTATGGCAAGTGAATGTGCAGAAGAAAGGCTTGGGTGCCACGAAGAACATCCAGGGTCTCTACAACCTGTGCCTCACAGACAAGACACTGGCGCTGGTCAAGATTAAGAGTCACAACAACATCATCAGCGACCTCGGGATACCGGAGCGAGTGGAATATTCACTGAAGAACATTCGGAGGTAATGACTTATGATAATCGACCTTATGTTTTTTAATATTGTATAGAGGAAAATATTATTTATAAATTATTATAGAGAAAATGATCGGAAGCCCAATGATACAAAACATATTTTTTTAAGGTAGTAGAGCCACGCTGATTTCAGCACGGTTGAGCCGGCTCGACCGGGGCGGTACTACCCTCGCACTGAAACTCAACGTAAAATGACAGCGATCGTGCTGTCGTGTTTCGTTGGTGAGTGCGAGACCGGAGGCCCAATGATGTAGAAGCATCACTAGCTCGCCATTGTATGGGTCACCATGCTGCATTGTTGCATTGTCTGCATTCGCAATGAGTATGGTGACAACCACTCTTGGATTCTGCTTAAGCTTTCAATCAGGCAGAGAAGATAGTCACTTTGGCAGAGCCAAACATAAAAAAAAAACTCAATAGGACGCCACGCCACTGTGTGGGTCACCATGCTGCATTGTTGCATTATTCGCAATGAGCATGAAGCTAAACTTTAAAAAAACATAATTATAGTAATATTTAGCAAGTATGAGTTTTTTTTAATAATGTTACAGATAATTTCAAACAATGAAATGGTTTGATAATCCAATGGGTTCTAAAGAGTTTAACTTAACAAATTCAAAGTTTCACCTTGAACTCTAGAAATGCAATGTATTATTTAATAAATTTGCGTTAAATGGAGACGCGTATCATTACGACAAACATAAAGGAAACAGGACATTGCAATCTTATTACATTAATGTCATCAAATGCAGACCAAGAACTTGAAATAATTAATTAATAAATGTTTTTTTATCTAAAATTGCAACACTATAAAAGTCTGTATAGCTACAGGAAATTGCACTAAAATATTATTTGTTGTTTGGTTGGGGAAGTACATCATGCGACGTACAGTTATGACTTAGTACCTATATACAATGTTAGGTATTATATTTATTCTCGAACCTTGCCTAGTCAGAATTGATAACATTCGTATAGAACCGCAAAAATACTAATATATGTGGGCGTACTTATAGGTAAGTAGGTAGGTAGTGTTGTAGTCATATTGACAAGTCAAAATAATTATGTCGCTTGGGAATTTTATATTTAGTTTACGTTTTAGTTTACAAAAATATAATAGGTAAGCAAAGGATGGATGGATGTATTTTAAGAGATGCTTTTAATTAGCAGTAGATGCCTCTAATCTAGGAAAATAACTGTGTAAGATCATGGCTATTTTTTTATTTCTAAAATGTTAATAGCGCATCGCTTCCAACTGCGCGAAGTGTTATGGGTTCAAATCCCACATGGGACAACCATGCGGGATTTGTTAATTTGTGTGATTAACAAATTGTTTTTCTGAGTCTGGGTGTTCTTTGTGTCCGTTTCAGGTATATTTAAAAAAAACCTAATGAGGGATCTTTCCTTAATAAAAATAGTATATTTCTCAAGACATTTTCACAAACTCGAACGGAAAACCGTGAAAACAAAATTGTAATTTGTATTCGATTATATTATAGGGGGATACGTCTGAGGTGATGAACTTGCTCCCTGTAACAACTAGGATTAAAATTATAATCGCAAAAAGTCATACACGTTTTTATGCTTTTAAAGCAATGTGCAAACACAAAAAAGTTAAAATGAATGCTTATGATTTTCTCTCGAAAACTTTTTTAAGTATTTTTGCAAAATGTCGATCGAAATCGCAAATTGCGTTTTTCCCAAAGTTGGGAATGGCCATTCGTATGCTTGTAATGTGCTTATCTGAGCTGGTGATGATTTGTAACTAAACATTTTTTTAAGTATCTATGTTTTCCTTATTGTAGATAGTAATTGTTATTGTTACCAATATTGAAATCATTGAGGAAGTTAATGATGTTTGTCAAGCGTATGAAGTAGTTTCTCTTCAAAAACTTACGTAAAGGTGTTTATAATACTCTTACTTTTTGTATTACATCCGACGTAAAATGTAATAAATGTATGTAGTTTAAAAAACACGCACACAAAAGCCGATCACAAACGAACAAACATACGAATAAAGGGTAAAATAAAAGAAAAGCGTGTTTGAAAAGATAAAGTTCATAACTTGCTTGTTTTTTTTTTGAAGTTGTTTCCTCAGGACTCGTCAAGTAAAAATAGATTTGCAAAAATTTTTTTGTCGGGAGATTTTTTTTATTTGACTCTATTCAAACTTAAGGAAAAAAAACAAGCTTAAGGGTGAAAAATAAGGAAATACGCATCATACCTAGTCATACTTCTTTTGAGATTTGTTAGTCCCTAATTAGAGTCTTTTTTTTATATTTGACCCTGCCAAAATGACTCTACTCTGCCTGATGGAAAGCAGGCTCTACTACCATTTTACCTACCTTTTTACGCTACTTGTAGCTTTACGATGGGTTATAGCTCGTTCCCACTTGTCGGGTGTCGGATCCGTATATTAATCGGAGGTTCCAGTGGCAGAGCATTTTATTTGAAGCTATTCACACTTATCGGAAACCGATTTTGTGTCGGTGCCTACAATAAATGTTGGGTGGTTTGCCAGCCCTCTATGGAAAAAAATCGTGATCGAAAAAACGGATATCGCTCGTCTATATATGTAAGAATGGCGCTGTTCACATTTATCGGATGTCGGGGGGCTTATGCTCGCTGTTATTAAAGCCAGTAGAGCGTTGAATGTTGTTATTGACATTCTAAAATAATTGAAAAACCTAATTTCATCATTTCTCCATTCTGCTACTAAGTTCTGAAAAGTACCCAAACTCAATCTTTCTCCTAGGATTGTGTGCACCCAATATTTTCTTTCCTTGGCTCTCTTTCTATCTTTTCTTAAATAATAATACATCACAACAAGAACTTCGTCGACGTCCACCGTGCACAGTCGCCTCGCATAGAGTGCTTAAAATTGGCACCAGCTTCGATCGTGGCCAACAACCGATTATTGACCAAAGTGTGAACAAAGGAGCCGATATCCGATTAATATACGGACCCGACATCCGACAAGTGAAAACGGGCTCCTATGACTGATTTCTTTTACTCCACTTACTGCTAATTCCCACTGTCTTCAGTAAGTAGTAAAACTGTCCGGCTGTTATTCCTACATTTACAAACGTATCACTCTGAGAGTTTCTATTTCTTCTATTCACGACATTACTTTTCTATTAAATATACTTTCCATTCAATACTTTATGAAGTTTCGCGTTCCTCTTCAAGTTTTATCTTAAAGAAATCCGCAGTAACTGAGCATATAGTACCGCATCGCGATCAATAGGCCGTTTATTCGGTACCGTGTATCACGCACGCCATAAAATAATTGGAGTGCACGTATGACGCAATTGTTAAGTGAGTAAGTCACTACGACCATTTTGAGTAAGAACCATTTATTGAGTAGATAAATATATTCAAAATAGACTGTTGCTAAATCTTTACTAATATTAAAATAACCGTTTAAAAAATAAATGAAAATGTATGTATACACGGTACATGTACCAAAATATCATTTTTTACAATTTTTGTCTGTCTGTCGGTTTGTTCGTGTAATCTCTGCAACGGCTGGACCAATTTTAACAGAACTTTTACTGGCAGAAAGCTGATGATCTAAGGAGTATATAATCAACTTTCTGCCAGTACTTAGGATAATTTTTAGACTAACTATATTCCGCGGCGTAACCCGCGATACGACAATAACCGCGGGTAACACCGCGGGATTCGCTAGTACAATAATATTATTGGAAATAATAATAATAGTTTAAAAAAACACGCTTTCATAAATAAACCAAACTGAAAAGAAGAAAATATTTTAAAATTATACAAATTAAGGATAGAGTGATAAATAACAGAAATTATTTTAATGTACAAAAGCGTGGGGTGCTTTCTGAATTTCGATTTTTTACATAAAATAATTTCTTTAATATACCAATGCCAAGGCTGATAATATACCATTGACTGCCTCGTTGGTCTCGCGGTTGACGTGAGCGACTGCTGATCATGAGGTCTCGGGTTCGATTCCCGGGTCGGACCAAATGTTTGTATGATTTACAAAAAAAAAGTATATATGTATTTGTATCAGTTGTCTAGTACCCCATAACACAAGCTCTGCTTATCTTGGGACTAGATGGCGTTGTGTGTTTAGATGTCCGAAATATTTATTTTTATTTTTTATTTATTTATAAAAAAAAAGTATAAATGTATTTGTATCATTTATCTAGTACCCCATAACACAAGAGCTCTGCTTAGTTGGGGACTAGATGGCGTTGTGTGTTTAGATGTCCGAAATATTTAAAAGAAAAATTTAAAAAAAAGGGAAGCCAGTGTGTGTCAAACCATCAGCCAGTGTGGTATAGTAGACAACAACATTATCTCTAAGGAGATGCCTACATCCACCACTGAGTGACTGTTAAGTCCTGTACGTCAATATTTGAAAACTGTCAAGATAGTAGAGCTACGCTGATATCGATACAAACGGACCGGCTCGACCGGGCCGGTACTACCCTCACAAAGAAAATCTGTCGTGTTGCCTTGGCGAGTGCGAGACCCACTAGGCCGCCATGGTGTTTTTAGTGGAATCATCATATACCTGGCTTCTTAGTCCCCGAGAAGCCGGAGATCCGAAAGGGATTTTCCACCCCATCCCCAAAGCCGTCATGGTGTGGGTCACCATGCTGCATTGTCTTCATTCGCAATGAGCATAGTGACCACCACCAGTACTTATTTTGGCATGGCCATAAATAAAAATGAAACTGACTTATACAAATTCATTAAACCTTGTAGTCAAGCTATATAAGGTCACTGAATGGTAGACATAGACTGTTTTAATTAGACATGATTACTTACTAGACATAAAGAAAGTTTCAAAAGAGATTGTATGATTTAATTACAGATGTGGCGACTCTGAATGCTTCTTCTACATGGAGGTGGGGCGTCAGACCACGACGGGCGCTGGCGAGCTCTGGATGCACACTGATGACTCCAACATTGCGCAGAGCATGCACTCTACTATATACCAGTAAGTTACTACTGCAATGTATTAGATATAGCCGACCCACGCTACCTCGTTAGCGTCTCCTATTGCCCGTAACGTGATAATTTAACCCCGTTTTTGTAACATTCTTCATTGGCGCTCCGCTCTTGTAGGTCTTAGCGTGATGATATTTAGCCTATAGCATTCTTCGATAAATGTACTATCCAACACTGAAAGATTTTTTAAATCGGACCAGCGTTTCCTGAGATTACCGTGTTCAAACAAACAAACTCTTCAGCTTTATATATTAGTACTAGCCGACCCACGCAACCTCGTTTGCGTTCCTATTGCCCGTAGCTTAATAATTTTTCCCCGTTTTTGTAACATACTTCATTGGTGCTCCGCTCCTGTAAGTCTTAGCGTGATGATATATAGCCTATAGCCTTCCTCGATAAATGGGCTATCTAACATTGAAAGTTTTTTTCAAATCGGACCAGTAGTTCCGGAGATTAGCGCGTTCAAACAAACAAACTCTACTATAAAAAATACGAGTAAAATATGATTTAAATTATTTGTAACCTTTTTTGGAATTGTCTCTGATATTATTCAATAGTATTTTTTGAAATAATACCGAAAAACCCTTCACCAGTTCAAACGTTAACACAGTTAGAAGAAAGTAAATTCTCATAATTGTTTAGGGCAAGTATGCTCCGAAGTTGTTCTTATTCTCTGCAACCAATTAAATTGATAATTAAAATGTATATTTTCAAACATTAATTCAAGTGAAAGCGGTTAATTTTCTCATTTGCATGTAAAGTTGACTATTTAGCCATTGATCGTCTGTCCCTTTCTAGCGCAATGCGCAACTGTGCGCGTGAGATAGAGAACGAGCGCGACCACATCGTGCTCTCGGCGGGCGAGCAGCTCTCAAGAGAACGGTCGAACTCTGAGGTCAAGACCAAAGTTGGCATCGGTGGTGAGTATGAACTTCAATTCTATATCCAGCGGTTATGGGATGGGGTCTTTGGTGATACATGGAGTGTTCATTTGTTGATAGAATCCGCTTTTCTTTACTATATATCTAGGCAATGTATAAAATACCTAAAATGTGTACGATTTAATACATGAAATATGATTTATTTTATACATTGCCTAGGTATTCTGTACAATACCCAGGGATAGGACAAATACAATCTACTCAAAATATTAAAACCAAATGATTCAACAATAACAAAGGCGATCTATAATCCCTTGAGATTGTATTAATTATCTAGGTAAAGATAATTGATGAGGTGAACAATAAAATATTTATAATATTGCATACATTACCTGGACTCTACAGGTGTTGTTTAAATTGCCTGGGTATTGTATAAAATACCTGAATTATATAAATTGCCGGTAACAGATATTTTCGGTATTCCTCCCCCTCTCCAAGTATGAGACTTATTCAACATTTGTAGTAATTAGAAAACGACATAGAAGCTTTTGTTTTATGTTTTGGGTCTGTAGTTTAGTACTTATAAATGAAAAGTAGTTATCTGTTTCGGGAAACGATGAAAAGTAGACCATATGTTATCATATGTTTGCATGATTTAGTTAAAATTTCCAATTAATCTGGTTAGTACAAGATCTCTGGTAGCAGCGGGATGCATGAAAGGTGATTATTTTTGTAGTCGGGTTCTATAAAATTTCTCTATTTAGAGACTTAACCTGCTCACCTAGATTTTTTAAAGTATTCCTAACATAACCCCCTTTTTCTTTTTTTATTTTGACTGCCTCGTTAGCGCAGTGGCGTGTATGCGACCGCTGGTCTCGGGTTCGATTCCTGGGTCGGTCTAAGTTTATATGATCTGCAAATTATATTTGTTCCGGAGTTAGGGTGTTTGCTGAGTACAATGTGTATGTATTTATATCAGTTGTGTAGTTCCCATAATACAAGCTCTACTTAGTTTGGGACTAAATGATGTTGTGTGTTTAATGTCCGACATATTTATTTATATTATTTTTTAATTTCCTTTGGACAGTGAAAACTATTCTTTGTTACACACTCCATGTATGACCAAAGTATGTGTTCATGTTACGTAATTCACCTGGTTAGACACTTCTGTAACATCATGTCTTAAGGGCTATTTTCCTTTGTCTGAACATCTGTAGTGTAGAAGTGCTTGCTATCTCATCACATGTAGAACTAGTTAGTATAGTAGTATAGTTGCTTATATAGTAAAAACTATTAGACGTGACTAACATAATGTCCAAAAAAAAAAACTGTTTAATTGTCAATAAAAAGTTAAATAAAACTGCATTTGTTACTAAAATATTGTATAAGTTACTTAATTATGTTGCTAATAAGGTAGAAAGTAATTGATAGTAAGGTAGCATAAATCGATTGTGGACTGGATCGAACATTGAGTCCAATTTGTTAGCCCATAAATAGACAGGCCACTTTATTTGCAGACAAAGGTACCCAGGAATTATGAAGTATAGTATATGTAAAATTATTAGAATTTAGTTCAAAAGTAACAAAGTATCATAAGATCTCAAAATGAATATATAAATATGTCCCTCAAGCAAATTTGCACTTTATGGCAAATTTGCCATACCAAATTGCCATTTAGTAAATACGTGTATTGACTTTGGTTTACTACGGTTCATCTGTGTATCAGAATCAAAATTCCTTTTCCCTTTCATCTGCAAATAAAATAGTCAGTCTTCTCGAATATAGGAAACTAAACGGTAATAATGTGTGAAGTGCTACGCAAATTTGAGCTATATTTTTGCGGGGCTAAAGTAGGTTGTCCCTTGCAGACAAGGGGCTATGCGTGGGCTCATGCATTATACAGTGCGTGTGTGCGAGCGCCACGTACTCCATCGACGAGTCAGCCGCGCATCCCGCGCTACCACTCAACGGTATAACACATATACATATATTGAAAACTGTTGGGCATGTTTGGGTTTGGAAGGGGCTAGTTTCATGGGCTTTACAGATATCACACGGGTTTTTATCTAGAGCGTCATTTTTCCCATTTTTAAGTACATCCATTACATTTGTGATAGATGTATATTGTACGTATATATACGTACATGTATACTCGTAAGTACGTGCGTATGCGTACACGTAAGTGTAGCCGGGTCACAAGCTCAAAGTCCCTGAGCGAACTATAAAAGAGATGCTTTTGACTTGAGAAGTAGAATTGATAACGAAGTATTCTGACACCTGAAATAAGCTGAAGTGGCAATGCACTGGTCCTACTCCTCGCAGAACTGATATGCGCTGAGGTAAACGAGTTCTGTAGTCGATACCGAGCTTATACGGAAGCGTAGTGTGTCCTATAGCATCTTGTGTCCAGGTGGAATGTTAATCTACGCAAAGTGGAGAGGAGAACCATACGAGGACAGGGGATAATGAAAGATTGATAATACTTATTTCAAACATTTTATCAAGCCTTTACTTTTGTCATAAGGTCGAAATTTGATTTGAGAGAAGAAACTGTCTAAGATTGAAGCATTGTATATCTATAAAATTTTCCTACTCAGCCTATATTATGTAATAAATACAAGTTTTATATGACGTATTTGAGAGGCATCTTTATTGATATTTAGAATTCCAATAAGAGATGGAATTTACAGTTTAAAGTTACAGACAGTTTCATTGAGACTAAGGGGTAAAGAAACTCGCTTTCTAAAGGTTAGGAGACCCGATACCTAAACTTGAATTGACTGGATACTATTGTAATTATTTATTGCTAAATAATTTATGTTATGTATTAATATTCTGATCCTGAAGCTAGCTGTTCCTAAACCCCGATGACCAAATAAAAGCCCGGTATATTCTACTGATAATATAATTGGTTGGTGATCGATACATAAAAAAATAGTATTCAAAATATATCAAGTTTTTTTCGAAAGACTTTTTAATATTTAAGTATTTCAGAGAAGTCTGGAAAAGTTTTTTTTGTTAGGTTTCGATTACCAGATATGAGTACTGTATAAAAAAGGCCTTAAATAGATTTGTTCGCGATCTTACTAAAAATGAAGATAGCTATCTCGGCCCTCAAATGTATTGAGGTGATATTATTGTATTTTCTCGACTTGTAGCCTGTAGCTCATTCTTCAAGACTTACTGGTTTGCAAATATATATCATTTCATTGCATTTCTGGTATACGTTTGCACACTGTTTGAGATCCAGTACCAGTCTTGTTCTTTAATTTCAATTTAAGAACAATTAATAGAAGACTGTCCAGCAGTGGACTGCGATAGGCTGATGATGATGATGAATAGAAGACTAGATTTTATTTTGATAAATTACATAGATAATAATGTTCCCATGAAAATAATAATAATAATCAATAATCTTTTGTTTTTATGTATCGTTCACTCGTTACTAAGCCTATACGCTTTCTTGGCTTCTGAACTTCCTGTCTTTTTATTTTCTCATCCCTCTCTCTCTCTCTCTCAACTAATATGAGAATATTTCTTCTTCTATTGCTCTTTAATCTAAAGTTGTGTAAACATAGATGTTTCAACTTTATGCAGTTGGTTCTAGAGTGTATCTAAAATTATCCATCTAACTGCGAATAATCAAAATAGAACAACCTTCGCAATAGCTACTAATTCAATGTGTTGTGTACTAAACTTGTAATATAAGCTTTTAGGGTCAAGATTTGTAATAAATATTAATAATGTGGCTTGCTTCAATTGGTCGTAAGCTTACTATTAGATATATCACGCAGTTACATTAGGCCTAATGTTTTGTTTACTTTGCCTTTCACCATTAAAACAAACAAATTGTCTATATACAAACAGTCCTGTAAATATTAACGTACGGCCCGACCTGTGTTATCTGTTGTGTGTCTACTGTTGTGTATGTACGTGTAACTTTTGCATTTCATGATATATATTTGAATCATTAATAAGATTACATTATACGTTAATGAAGTATTTAGCAATATATTTTGGTGTTCTTGTGTTAAATCGATTAGGCAAGTATTTTATAATGGCAACCCGTGGTATATACTTATAAGTCAAATAAATGTAGCCAGTTTTAAACGTAAAAAACTACCTAGTTTGCTTGCAACAATTTTTTTTTTATTATTTTACATAATAATATAATAAATACGAGTGTAATAACATAGAGCACAATAAAATTATAAAATAAGTAAAATATAAATTTAAATTTAAATAATAAAAAATTTACAGTTGTAAACATTTTGATTTATTGGACTTGCGAGTGTCCATGGGCGGCGGTAATCGCTCACCATCAGGCGATACGCCTGCTCGTTTGCTCCATTAGTCTACAAAAAAAAATATGCGTGATATATTTTTAAGTCTATAATAATATGTTAACAATAATTTAATTTTTTTGTAATGCTTTCAACACACTGCATTTATTCATAACAAGGAATAAGAAAAAGGTAGATGTACTATTATACCTTTTACAGTGTGTTTAGCTTTCCAAATTAAATTACAACCTTTTATGAACATTATATTTAAAACGACAAAAAACGCTTTAGTTAACAAGAAGCTTTTTTATTTATTAAACGATTCGATTTTTTTATCGAAATGTTTAAAAATTGGACATTAGTCGTTTTTATTTTATTTTGCTTGCATGCATATTTTTTATTGTCGACGCATCTTGAACAATTGGCGTTTTGCATGCGCGTACCGGTATTGGCCACGTGTGTGTGTGTGGTGCCCTCTCATGAACATATACAATATATTATGTACATATTATTATATGTCAAACATTTGCGGAGTTCGGCAAATAGTTATTAATATTTAAGGTAGGTAAATAATTAAACAGCCCCGCATGATGGTCAGCGGTTTTCGTAGTTTAGTGGTGCTTGCATCTTCTACTAACTAACCCAAATGTGTTTCCTCCGACCGCCCGTGCAAGCGTGTACAGTCCTTCATTGAATTACCCTATGCTTCTTGTCCCTTGAGAAATTTCACATTCGACCAGGTCACACTGGCTTTGTCTTAGACTGTCGTTTCGATCAGATTATTACCATGCTAGCGTAACCTGATTCGATCGATATTTCTTTTCTTTTGATTTATTAAGGGACTTTTTCCCTGGTAGAGTATGCCTGTCCCATAAGACCTGAATGTTAACTAATATGTTAAATGCTAAAATGTATAATTTAATAGCTTTCTTAGATGTCTTTATAGCGACGATAAATAGAAAAGATATGTTCGTATATAAAAGATAATACGATTTTTGTAATCAATTATTTTTGACGTAAATAATTTGACGTTAATTATTTTATCCTGTTTAATAGAAAATTCAAAGACTTCTTTATGCAAAACTTATGTTTGCCGAACTCCAAATATTGTTTCATACAAAAAATGTGGTTTATAAAATACCGAAACAGATTCCTTTGAAATAAGATGCATACACATTTAACTTTTAATTAATTTAGAGAATTGCCACATTTTTCATTTATTGACATCTTTTTAACACATAGGTAAACGATGACTTTTATTACAATGACAAAATAGGATGACCAACTTATCAACTTGTTTCTTAGTTATTAGAGTGTGTATTGACAGTCTAGTCGCCAATTTAAAAGGTGTAAAAGTGAGGGGGCAGGCGGTGTTCTGGTCAATCAATCTATATCACATTGGTATAAACCATTAGACAATATCTTATGTATTGTTTTACTTTATACCTTAAGCTGAAGATTTATAAGCCTGGTATAAAATTAATTATTTTGAAATTATGCACAAACAAAATCAATTTATGTTTAGAAACTTTAGTCAAGATGGCGAACACTAAGGTTGCCGCCTTGGGGCTGAGACAATGATTATGATAACTCACACATTGTAAAACCTCCTACCATAAAATACTCATTTTACAATTTTGATATCTTTCCATAAATACACAAACGTCATCGTTTACCCCCTATAACCTCGCACCGGGTGCCACTGGGTGCATAAGTTTTACGTGTAGCATATCATTGTCAACAGCCGACCACCAGAATAACACACTAACAGATAAAACAGACGCGCCCGTGCGTTTGATAAAGCATCACAGAACCGAATCTTTGCCCACTGGCTGCATATTCCAAGAGCCACTCAAGATCGAACACGAACGTACAAGATCAGCACCTTTGACTGGAGACGAAGTAGACAGGATTATGCTAGAGAAAAACATGGCCCATTCGTCCTGTAAGGCTATCAATGGAGAAAGGAAGATGCAATGGTCCAGGCGGGCCAGTACTGGGACCCGGTGGTCAAAATTGTCGCCGGCTCATTCTAAGAGTATGTATTTTTGGGGGCGTTCATGACACGCTGTTTTTTTTTATGTATTTAGTGCTGATGTGCTTAGTTCTATTGTAGATATTAAATATATGGTAAAAAAAGGTTTTGAAAATTGATGAGACACCTTGACAAACCTTCTTATTACTTCTATGTGTTGAGAACGCCCCTCGAATTCGAGCATATTTCATTTTAACCGAACATCGCTTATACTAATTTAATATGTTTACTTGGTGTTGCCAAAGGAAAGTACCATTTTTTGTAATGGTAGAAATATTTCCTACCATGATAGTCAAAATGGACTTTCTTCAATGGCAAGCCGAAATGTTTTGTTGTGTGTGCATGATTCAAACGAATAAACTTCAGGACGAACAAACTGACAAATTATTTGCTTGCATGTTTTATTGTCCGCTTCTTTGTGTTTACTTCACGGTGTTACATTTGTACTTTGTACATAAATATTATCATTGACGAAGGTAAGTAAGACTACAAATAACAAAACTTAAAATAAAAATCGCTTTTGTTTATTTAATTTTTTGACCAATTTTTTTGTAGAAATAAGTAAACATTCAAATTTAAATGCCGAAGAATGTAGTTAGTGCTTTGCTTTAATGAAGTAACTGTTTATATTTCGGCATGATTACTAAATTTAAATGCAGCTAATCTAGAAACTCCCCCAAATATACACACTATTTTGACACCAAAATCACTGTTCACATAAGGAATGTAAACTACCATAATTCACGATTTTTATTTGTATGCCACATGGATTTACCTGAAACATAATATGCATTTAATTATCAACCAAAACTCGATTGCATAAAGTTCAATATTACCTGCAACACATACCACTTTGACACACGCAACTATTGATCTAGTTATTACACAAATATAAACCGTAACACGCAGAGCTGCATTTACAGTGTTATAAATAATTGTAACTGGTATATTTAATTGCAGACGCGGCTACATTGAGAAGCAGGTGTGACAGTATGCCTTCGCGCCCTACTACAGCGTTTGAAGTTGAAAGAATACAACCTAGGTTTAATGACCTCGAAGGTACGTTGAATGATGGACAATAATAGAATTTTTAAAACTACATAGGAGAAACTCCGTTGGTCTATTTGAGGTGAAGATAAATAATGCAGTCCCTTTGAATTGGGAGTGTTTTTTCCTCTTCGCGATGTCTTTCGCTCCGATTTATTGTAGTCTAAGGACCTAGGTCAATTTAAGTAACATCTATTATAAGTTATTGTAAATTTCACTTGTGGTGTCTAGGTCCGGACATGTCACGTGACGAGACCGACGCGATGGCGGAGTGGAGTCGTACGCCGCGCATCCCGGAAGAACCCGACTGCTGTGATATCTCCAAGGATTTCATGAAGTTTGTATTTCACAAAATATTTTTAGGGTTTTAGACATACTACCGATAGGATTGAATATTTGGAAAAAACTCTTATAATTAATATTACGGGATAAATTTCAATGCTTTAAAAAATCCAAACTAAACATACCGTCTAGTAGCAGTATTAAATCCGATATGTTTGGCGTTTCGGTAAATCCAAACAAATGTCAGGGTATTATCATCGGAAGTAAACGTCGTATGAGCCAGTTAGACCTAGCTGCACTTCCACCACTTATCTACGATGGTATGGTTATCCCATACTGTGAAAGTGTGAAGGACCTCGGATTGTACATCGACACAACTCTCAGCTGGCGAAAACAAATTGCGTCTGTGTGCCAGAAAGTCACGGGCTCGTTACGGACTCTCTATAGGCTTAAAAACTTTCTGCCTACAAAAACTAAGGTAATGCTTGCTCAGACACTAATATTCCCAATAATCGACTATGGTGACGTGTGCTACTTTGACCTGAATGCAGATCTGCTCAATAAGCTTGACCGTCTTCTCAACAATTGCATTCGATTTGTTTTCAACTTACAGAAATATGATCACGTGTCCGAGTACCGGTGTTGTCTGAAGTGGCTTCCAATTCGCCAACGTAGACAGACACGGGCATTAACTACCCTATATTCTTTACTCTTCTCTTCAAGCTCTCCTTCCTACCTGACTACTCATTTTCAGTATCTAGGTTCAAACCACACTAAGAACCTTAGGTCTTCCAACAACCTACTTCTACAATGTCCCACTCACCGCTCTCATTTTCTACACTCAACCTTCTTCGTACAAGCTGTCCTACTATGGAACGAGCTCCCTCACGAGGTCAGGATGGCTAAAACTAGGCAAAACTTTAAACACTTGTTGCGAAAACATTTCCTACACACCTTATTCGATCCACCATGATATCATTATGCTCTCCATTTCGAAATTATATTGTATATATATTATATGTATGTGTGTATTAATATATGTAGTGGTATGTATGTATGAATATTAATTTAAAAAGTTTTTGTTATGTGCATCTACCTTGATTTAGCTCTGCATCGCCCTAAGGTCGACTGGTAGAGAATGCCTAAAAAAAAAAATCATAATTTGTGAAAAATATTGAAATATTTGAACTGAATGAAAATCGAAAAATCTGCTCATCTTCGTAGTTCTAAACCTGCCTAGGGTCTCGGGGTAATTTGTCCAGGTCTAGGGCCTGTCTAAGTAGTCATGCGCGCCGCCTGTCACTGCAGGCGGGTCATTGGGTAGCGGTAGACCCGGATGGTTTTATTGGTAGTTCCGGGTGTCTGTCCGGTGGGTGTAGTGTAGCTAGCGAGGTAGAACCTTTGTGGGCGAGCCCACGGGATAACCAATTTGATAGTTACCCCCGGGTCTTGTAAATTTCGTTTCATTGTCATTTGCTTTTGTAAATAACACAGTGGGGAGTCAGCGGGTACCGTCGGAGGGCGACACAGCGATCGTCCCGTCCCGCTCGCTCTCTAGTCCAACCTTTCTTATATTCCAATTTGTCATTAGTTTATCAAAATGTATATATGAGTAAGTAAATGTGTGGGTTACAGTACATCACTAATAAGCGGCAGTTCAGTGGCCCACTCGCGCACGTCGTCGGTGGGCGAGGCGGGCGCGGGCTACCTGCACATGGGCCCGGGACACGACCCGCTCGCGGGACTCACCTCGGCCTCGAGCGGCTCGCTGTGCAGTGGCACGCCTTCCACCGACCCCAGGTTTAGGTGAGCCCATTGTATCTCTCACTACACAACGTTCTTCTTGCTAAGAGTATATATGTACTATCGACAAACTGGAATCTTGACCCGTTTTGCCGATAAACCCCCAAAACAACAAAGATTTCCCTTCTTTAGACTGCATACCGCACTGAGGACGTTTTAAATGTTATGCTAGCTTGCATAATATTGGTCGATTTTTTACCTTCATCATCTCTGCACTTAATATTATATTAGATAAGACAGTAATAATCTTATTTTGAATCCATGCTCCTTGAAATTAATTATAACTCAGAAGAAATGCTTTTTAGGTACTACAACAGATAATTCTCTGTGTAATTAAATGAGAAACAACAAGGTCGTTACCATAGTAAAGCACATTTACGTGAATGTCGACCTAATTGTATTTCAATGTCTGGAAGAATGTAAGAATGTAGGTCATGATTCAAATTTGTCGATAGTACTTGCTATGGACTCCCACACATACGGTGTGAATTTCTTGCGGAGTGTTCGTGTGAGCTCGCAGATATTTGCGATGCGTTGCGTTGCTCCCACACCCATAATACAATCTGTATCTCTCAGTAGGTATACAGGATATTAAATACCTAATTTTTTTTGCCAATAATAAATTTGTTTGATTCCGTAATAAAGGCAAACCTATTCTTATTAATCGAAAACATGGAGAATTAAAGATGGAAAAGTTAGGAGTGTATTAAATGAAATAATAATAAAATAAGGAGTATTATGTACTATACCTGTTATGGTTAAACTAGTTATTGGACTTCCCTTTCTTTAATATTTTACATATGTATGAACATACTTACATACTCAGTTTCATCCATTCTGTTATAATAATTTAATGAGCATGAACCAGTTTAGACAATATATTTAGGGTTATTAAATGCAAATACTTATATTTAAAGTCACGCCATCGTGTAACCGAGAAATGTATATAAAAGATGTTTGGTCGTGTACAGTGAGTACCAGCTAGACCCCGCCATGTCCCACATCGGCATGGAGTCTCGTCCCCCTCGGGCCTACAGCGTGGGCTCGCGGCCCAGCGCGGGTGTGGGGGCGGGTGGTGGTGTGGGGGCGGGTGGTGGTGTGGGGGCGGGGGCGGGTGAGGGGGGGCGGCACCGCGCGTACAGCGTGGGCGCGCGCCAGAGGCCGCCGCGCCACCCGCACCCGCGACACCTCACCGAGGACCACATGGAGATCGACTTCTCTTACAACTCGCCCGCCAACAGGGTAAGTGCCACACTTGCAATATATGCCTTCTTAGGGTGCTAGTGCTCACACACACCAGTTATAAAATAAAATAAATAAAAAATATGACTGTTTTGCACAAAAACAAAACAGGTATTATGTGTAGAAGAAAACACACAGCATTGAGATGAAGAAGCAGCTCTGTGATTTGCCTAAATACCAAAATATTAGTCCAAAAACATACCCTTCTTCCATTTAGTTTACCAAATTCGTCACCAGAGGCGCTAGTGATGTCTTGTTGCCGCGCTTTTAGCTGTCATGGGTCATAGTGTCTTCATCGCCAGCAAGCCCCTTGAATCAATGCTGTGTGTTTTCTTCTACACATAATACCTGTTTTATTTTTGTGCAAAACAGTCATATTATGTGTCTCCAAAAACATACAGCATTGAGATGAAGACCTGTTTGATATCTGCTGGTGACTAGAATTATATGCACAAAACGCTATGTGATGTACAAATAAGTTTCAACCAAATTGATTAATATTATTGAAGGTTTAAATGTAAAACATTTTACTTATTTGTTTAACTATTTATATATTTATAGTAATCAAGACACAAAGCAATCTAATTAGTAGACTTGGAGCTATATTTAAATGAAAACAAAACTTTATCCTCTAAAGATAAAAATTAAGTGTAAATAGTATTCAAATAAAAATTAAAACTTAATCAAAAATAAAAGTTTTAACATTGTCATATTAAAAAGAACATATCTTATATTAAACAGTCTTGAAGTTATTATGTAACATATCATCACAATCATTACTAGATCAACAGTAAAACTTGTAAAAAACGTTTCCACACATTTTTTACTTACCTCTCTTCATGATCTCATATACAGGCATGTTATCTAGCCAAATTCAAGAAGCTACGGCTTTCTCAATATTCCCTGGAGACACATCAAACTTAGCCTCGTTAAATATTGACAATAGCTATCCAGCAAAGACAGTTCTAAGTTGCTGGTTTCGCCTTACCGGCGACAGCTATGAAGAGCCATTCTCTTTCCTTTCGTGCAAAGTCTGGTCTCCTAGATCAAAATTGACATTCGCACCTGAGTTGCAGGGCAGATACTTTGGTCTTTGTGTTTGGTTAGCAATCATCCTGATTGCCTGTGTTTTTCTGCATCAGTCTTAGAAACAAACTGTGGCCAGAATGTTAAGACTATTTTCAGTTCTTGTAAACCTAGCACTAAAGAACTCCAGAAGGGTTAGATCATGCCATCTATGACCAGATGCTAATAACAACATTAAGGCTCTTCTTTTACTTATGTTGAATAACGAACCAGAGCATAGAATAAATTTTATTGTACACCAGATACACAGTTCACATGATAATAACATATTAATTGATTTACCATGTACAAATAGTGGTTAAGGTGAGATTGACTTTAACCAATCAAAGCAATCTTAACATTCCATATGTTAGCTTGGTTTCTTTAAAAAATTCTCTACTGCACAGTAAGTAGAAATGACTGATTTCTGCAACAAAATGGTGCTCTAATTTTTTTATTTTTTTTTATGTTGATTTGCTAAAAACCTTGCCACATCTTTCCCTTCTGGATTTCTTTCGTGATAACAATTAATCTTGTTATCATGGGACCACTTCGACCATCTTTCTAAAGCAGACCTGGGTGACTTTAAAGTGGAGGGATGCCAACTATTTATTAACACCTGCTGCTCATAATTTTTAAGGTGGTTATTTGGTCAGAAATGCCCATTTAGAACTGTGTTGAGAGTTTGATGTAGTAGTCATAGACTATATATTAAGCACTTTTCTTTAATATAGGCAATTTACTTTATAATTTTAAGCGTTTCATTTGTCTCCACACGTCCCAACCTTACAAGAGAACTGGTCACTTCTAGTTGTCTGGTGGTCAGACCCTGAAGATTCAGAGACAGAGTGTCGCCTGATTCTGGACGTAGGCCACTAGTATACGATTGTCTAACCAAATCAGAATGTGCTCATTACTCAATAGATCAATATGGTCTTGATGACAGCAAACACTGTCACACAGCAAACACAAATACCTTTCTTTCAAGGTTTGTGTGCCAAGACCTCTGATTTAGAGCCCATTTGCCTGACATATTCTTGTGTTCAAATGAGTTCACCAGCTTGCATCCGCTGCATCTGTTGTTAGGAAGTGACACTTCTTTCTTGTGAAGTGAAGCTGGACTGCAATCTACTGCATCCAACTACCCCCTTAGCTCCTGTCGCACACTGGGGCACAATTGCCTCCTGGGCCCTTACACTCTGAAGCTCCTTTAGAGAGCATTTGTCTTTGTCCAGCATCTGGCACAAAGATCTCTATATTCAGAGATTATAGATTCTAGAGAGATTATATATAAAGGACTTTCTGAGCTGGCAGGACTCATATTAGACTCTGGGTATCCCAGACTAGACCCAAATATCCCACCTTGTGTGTGGGTAATATCACAGATTTTGTGTTATTGATCTGCCAACTCAGTGACTCCAGTGTCGCCAGTGTTTCCGCAACCTGCGCAACTAAACTGAATTTGTCCTGACATGCCAACAGGTGTTATGGCAACAGGTCCTAATAGACTGTGACATAAATACCTTGTCTTCGAAGGGTTTTCGCAACCCAATTCAATATTGTGACAAAGTATGGGTGCCTGAAGATAGGCCAAAGGATAAGGCAGTCAGATGGAGGATTTCTCCATTGTAAATTACTCAAAAGAAACGTCTGTGCGTTTCTGCTATGCCTAATGAAAATAGGCATGGTGAATATCTATTTTGACTAAGTAATCTCCTGCTTGGAGAAAGTTCATTATCTCTCTTTGAGATATTAGTTGAAAATGTTTTGTTTAAATTTAGAAGTTTAGAGGTCTGAGTCATTTGAGTTAAGTTCGGAGAAACTTGAGTAGCTAAAGCCTTTAAAATGAGTGGGATTTTCAGATGAGGTCTTATTCCGAGAGGTAAAAGCTAATTAGCTATTGATTTTAAGTAAACTGATTTACTACCTACTCTGTTGCCAATCACAGACAACCCCCTCTGAAACTCCACTGAGCCTCATATCTGTTTAATAGAGATGGGAGCTCTCTCATTACTGTCACATTGATGAAAGGGCTGCCGCCTTTTATTATTGCCCTATAATTTTCTATCAATTTTATTAGTTTTATATGATTTAGATTTTAAAGCCTTTATTGCAAACAAGAGTGTTTGAAAGTATTGTATGTTATTATTATTATCTTTTTTATTATATTTATATAGACAATTAATTACATTTTTAAATATAAACATAAAAACAAATACATTTAAAAATATAAAAAATAGTAGACCACCGACTTTGGGTACAGGGACCAAGAAACCGGTGGTTAGGGCTTCAAAGACAGGAACCGCCTCACTATACGTGCCGTGTCAAGGAGGACTGTATCAGACCTTTGATCCAGCCCTCTAATGTGAGCCTCTTAAGGTGTTGGTAGAGGCTCTTGGCTATCAATCCGTGAACAGATACGACTATCGGAACAAAGATCATATTTTTTTTATTTTTTTTTTATATATATAGTGTATAATATAATTGTGTCTAGCCATACTTGGATTCCACCAAGAGATTGAATAATGGTCTGGAGCATCCCCTTATTAACAGATATTTGAGCTCATTGACATGACATGACATTATGTAATGATGCCTTAAGGTTTTGGTAACTTATATACTTTAAGATTCTGTCACGCTTAAGTTCTATACACTCTGAATGTTTTCCAAAACTAAAAAATAATGAGCATAGTGGTATCAGAATTATTATGACTCTTAGACCTTGGGCCAAACATGTTCTTTTAGTTAAGGTATCAATCAAATATATTACAGACTGTAAATTCATCTATAATTATTGTCTTTATTCTAATATCCTTTAGAATAAGTTGGTTTTTAATATATATAATTAAATGTATATTAAAAGTTCTGTTGAATTGACCTAACTCATCATTCACTTTAATGCAGTGAACCCAGGGAAAGCTAAATTGACTTGTAAATATTTTTTGTATTTAATAGCTTTCCACACAGGGAAATTAAACTATTGAAGTTTATATATATAGTTCTAATAGATGTTCTTTATCACTTGGTTAAGTGATTTTAGTGTTCTCAAGGTTTGTACCCAGACTTCCTAAGGTTAATGGTTCATTTACTGAATCTATTGCAAATGCAAACTTGAGTAGGTAGGTTTAGCAAGAAATTGTTCGGAACCACAACTGCTACTAGGTCTAACATCATTATTGTTGGTACACGTATTGATATGAATGAATCACACTAATATATAAAAGCGAAACTTAATGAGAATGTATGACTGATTTGGAGAAAACTTTACAGTAATACAGCTATACATCAGAATAACACATAGGCTACTATTTGCAGCGATAACCGACATACACGCGGGCGGTGCCGCGGGCCACAGCTAGTGAGATATAAATGAGTCCAATAATTGGTAATTTAAGACATTTGCGACCTTAAGTTATATACGCGGGTCCAAACAATTCGTAACATGTTTATAACTACGTTTGCGGGCCATTCTCGGACGCTTATTAGGCAAAGGCAATGCAAAGCCCTTGTCCTCCTACGAGGAGGTGGAGGAATTACACCCTGATGAAGTCGAGGTCTGTTCTCCATCCGAAGCAACATCCTCTCGACCTGCCTGTTCTGCGTCTATTGTATACTGTATTGGCTCCATAGTAACAAAAAATATTGCTTACCCTGACGAAAAAACAATGCTGTGTGGGTTAAAACATAAACACATAACAATTTCACTACAAAAATACAACTTTAAAGAAACAAATAAGGATAACTAAAAAATTTGGATTTGCTCGTGCAAATCACAAGAACGCTATGACCCATGACAGCTAAAAGCGCGGCAACAAGACATCACTAGCGCCTCTGGTGACGAATTTGGTAAACTAAATGGAAGAAAGGTATGTTTTTGGACTAATATTTTGGTATTTAGGCAAATCACAGAGCTGCTTCTTCATCTCAATGCTGTGTGTTTTTGGAGACTATAAATAATATAAATATAATAAATAAAATAATATAAATAAAATAATAAATAAATATTTCGGACATCTAACACACGACGCCATCTAGTCCCAAACTAAGCAGAGCTTGTATTATGGGTACTAGACAACTGATATGAATACTTACATACTTTATTTTTGTAAACTCCGAAACAAATATTTGCAGGTCATACAAACATTTTATTCCGACTCGGGAATCGAACCCGGGTCGGAACAAATGTTTGAGAAAAATAAAAAATAAAATGTAAGAGAATGTTGGATAACAATGTTACTGATGTTATACAACATCATGTAACATGTTGTAACAAATGTTACAAAATGTTATCGTGTTAGACAATGATTTATAACGTTTTATATAACTGCTGTGTGGGAGCACCCTAACATATATTCCAATTTAACACTAATTCTAAATCTAAATTTAATCACGACTACTTACACTAGACTAAACACGAACCTTATTTAACTGTACAAAACTTCAAGAAAAGAGCGTATTGCTTTTTAAAAGGCCAGCAACGCACTTGTGACGCCTTTGGTGTTGCGGGTGCCCATGGGCGGCGGTAATCGCTTACCATCAGGCGATACGTCTACTCCTTTGCCCTATTACATAAAAAAAAACATACACACACACCTTCTCACTCGCAATCGCACACACATACACTTTATATAATACCGCACGCACACTCTTGACTGTAGTTTTATTGTATAGTTGATGTAGCAAAATGGGTGAGGACACTGTCTCCTGTACTACAGGTTGTAACTACTACAGGAAGCAGTGTTCCAATGGATTTCAACCACTGTCTATAACAATGATTGATATTATATTTCAATTAATTCATTGTGTTATATTGTAACTATAATTTGTCTATGGCATGGGGTTTAATGAACAGATAACTCAGATTAATAGATGATCTGATAAATGATTAGCGCCAAGCGATCTCCGATACCGTCACTCGCTAACTGCCTTTTTCATTCAAAACCTATACGTAGTTAAAACTAGAGTTTTACTATAGTTTCCTTCCAATATCATTGATAATTATTTTAAAATTTCAGAGCAGGGGCTTAAAATCTTTGCTTTTAAAAAATCATTTCGAAACTAAATCCTTGCATTCAGTTACAATGAACGGTTTATTGTTCTAGATATCCTCCGCAGCCCGCACACCTCCAATATCTTACAACGACCGTCCGAAGACTAACGTAGATGAATACGTTGATATGTCTCCCCGTAACGCCGGCTACGTCGAGATGAAGCCCGGCGAACCCCCTTCAACCCCCTCCACCACAGACGGATACGTGGAAATGAACTACGGAAGGGCAGCTACAAGGCCGATAGCCATCGGCGCAACGCGTCCAGAAAGAGTGACGAGAGTCACTGCTGCGGCCTCTCCCGACGAACCCAGGAAAAGGGCCACCCCCCACGGCAGTCAAACCCTCTTTGACATGTCACTGGACTCGCCTGCAGACCCTCAAGATCCTACGCCTGCCACCCCACCTATAGACTTAACTCCTCTCGCTGATGAGCCAGCACACGCTTTATCGACGGTGAGGGAGTTGTCTGAAGATGGGCGAAAGAGTCCTGACGTGGCCGCATCACCCCAGTACGTGACTCTTGCGCCCAGACGAGAGGAGAAAGAGGAGATATCATGTAACCCTTTGGCTAATAAGTGTATTGTAAGGTTGCCGGACTTAGTCGATAGCAAAGGTGAGAACAATCCATTAAACTGTTAAATATTTCAGAAAATCACATTCACCCAATATTTAGGTCACGTGTCAGGTCAGAAACTTAATTTTTTTTTATTACAGAGAACTTCTAAACCAATGACAATGTCCAGTTTCGTGATAACAACATGTGTAAAATTTAATATGTCAAAATTAATTGTAATCGTTTCTTAAAATGCTAATGAAATTACATTTTTGCAGAGTTTACGATTAACTAGTAATATTTTTGATAAATAAAAAGATTTTCTAAAAGTGAAAAGAATATTTTATAAAATCATAAATTTAATTGCGTTGCTTTTTGAGTAAATTGTAGTAAGTTGTTTTTTTATTCAATTTTCGGTCCTTCAGTTTAAGTTATGGTTTAGTAAATAAAGAAAGCGTTTGTTAGTCAAATTGAAAGGTAATTAAATATAATTGAAAGTTGTTTTTTTTTGTATACGGACAAAAGTTACTATTAGATATAATGGTCGGGTAAATTTGTTTGTTTACTGAAAAAAGTATAAGAGGTAACGAGAGCGTACTCTTTTCTCAAAGACCGGCAACTCGCTTGTGACTCTGAATAGCAGGCGTCCATAGGCGGCGGTCACTTTATACCAGGTGACAGTGTGCTCTGGCATAAAACTAGGTATAAATGTGTGTTGTGTGTGGTGGTTCGCAGCGGAGGCGGGAGCGGGAGCGGGTGCGGGCGCGGCGCTAGTGGTGGCGGGCGCGGGCGCGGGAGCGGGCGCGGGCGCGGCGCGCTTCAGCGTGGAGGCGCCGCTGCACTACGCCGCGCTGGACCTGGAGCCGCGCCGCACGCCCCACACCACGCCGCTCCGCGCCTACACGCAGATCGACTTCATCCGCAGCGAGAAGCTGCACGCCGACGCCACATAGCCGCCGCACCCCGGTGACCTACGAACGCTACGAGTGCGACTATCGATATGAACCTATGGACGCGAGTGTTCGGTGCCGGTGACGCCTACGAATGCCGAGCGCTACGAGCGCGACTGTCGATATGAACACTAGCGTTCGGCGTAGCGGTGAGCGAGCGCGGACGGCTGCCATTCAATTTACGCTTCCTAGCCTATGACCATAGAAATATCCGATGCGATCTCCGCATTTCAGAACGAACGGATCGAAACGACGATATATACATCTATGAACGAATTTCTTTAATCTGTTTGTTTTTTTAATAAATTCTAAAAAAATATACTAAACTCGACGCGTGCCACCCGTTGTAATGTTATACATTGAGTTATGTCATACCAGACAAATAAAAATATAAAAAAAATATCTATGTAACTAAGCAAATAAATTTATTAAAAAAAAAAACAAAAGTAATATTTAGATATTAATATACAAGTAAAATAAAAACCTCTATCAGCAATCGTGTAAAAGTTACAAACCTGTTATGAAAATCGTTACTGACATTTATTATTTACTAAGAAAAGCAAAATCATCTAATTTAGATTATACAAAATATGTATAACATAACACAATGTATACACACAGTCATAGCACTGTTTCTCTCATCGTTGGTCTGTTATCTTAAAGAAACAGTTATCTATCTAGTATATAATACAACATTTTGTAACAAAACGATATTCTTCAACTTTCTAGACCATTCTAAAATATGTATACCACCATACATAAACTTTATATCACAACATATAACCTGAACTTTTGTTTATACATCGTGTATAATATATATTATGAGTAACAGTACTGGTGTATACATTTTGTGGAACAGTTCGTATCTTGTATTAGACTTGATGTTGCTTGCTTCTGTTATTGTATAATACACACATTTTGTTATTAATTTTATTATTATTACTTTTTTATAATTATTGTTATAATACCTACTTCAGTGATACATGTATAGAAAACCATATTTAAGTATATTTTAAAATAAGAAATTGTACTAAGTCTTAACTCCAAAAGATTCACTAAATTAACTTTACGTTATCAAGTTTATTTTATTCACTTATAATTAAATATTTATTTCTCTAGTTCTTAGTATCTCTCTAGTACAATCGCGGATAACAATCATTTATAAAAAATAGTTGTAACGAATGAACTCGTACTCGTTTACAAGTTTGGTTGGGTCGTGTACGTTTAAAAATAAATGTTTATTAAATAGTTATAAGCCACGGTTGTGAGAGAGGCCTAACAGTAGTTGGTACACGTTCTGTTCCCGATAATACTGCCTATTGTGTTCTTAGAATACTCTGTGCAATTTTTAAACATTAATATAATGATGTTATATCTACACTGTTATTGTTTGATATAAAAGTTCGTGTCCCGTTCAAGACCTTACGAGAGATTTAAGTATGAATTATAGTCAAATTATAATATTCGCAATAAATAGATGAAAAATGTTATTATATTATATTTTATACATTTCGAAATAGATCGTATACAATATACACTTATAACAACAATCGCTTATACACCAAATTATATATTATTATATTGGTTATTATATAAATCTTGAATGGGACATTGGCTTGTGAATAAGTCAGTTGAATGTACAAACCAATTGCTTGTCTTGTTGAACAGTCGACTAAGTTAGATAGTCTTATTTGAGCTTGATATTTAGTACCTCTCACTCACTCTTATACCTAAACACTCGTCAACTTTCTAGATCTGCTCCTTAAGACCATAGCGTGAAGCCCATATTAATTCTAAATAAATTATATATCTTGCAGCTTCAAAATTTAAGAAATGCTCATTCAAATATCTATACAAAAAATAATCTGTGGACTACTATAAAGAATTAATTACACCTACCTTAAACTAATTCTTGGCATGGTGAATTGAGATGTTTTAAATTTAAATGTTTGGTCAACATCAAATTATGTGAAAGCGTCTACAAAAATTCATTTAACCAGAATGTGGTTTGACCCATCACAGTATGGAAAATCTATACAATAACAGTTAGTGTTACTGTTTAATAAGATGATTAAAAACTTGATCAATCACAGTAGAAATTCGTCCATCAGGTGATTTATAATCAATTAATTAAATAGAATAGATATACAGATTGTTGAATAGTCAAATATTACATGTAAAATAAAAGTATAATCGGTTTACTTGTTCACTGTAGCATATTAATAAATATATGCTTTATATAAAATGTATAATTTTATAAATATACACTCGCGCCAGAGTGTCAATAACGGCTGGTCTACTGCTGCAACCAGTATTAGAAATTAGCAAGGAGGATTTTGGTAAATTAAATGGAAATCGATGAATAGTTGGCGCTTAGGTAAATTTTCTCTCAGCCGGAGACGGCCATAAGCTGATTGATTGAAAAGGAAATATTGATGAGAAGGTAATGGTGGGGACAGCTTGTTGCTAATACGGATTTTATATTTTTAACTTGGAATTATCAATATTGAAAAACAGATGTTTAATGTTATTTTTTTTCTTTTTGAACTTTTTAAATGACAGTTGATTAAAAGTAATATAATTATGTTTATATGCGGATAATGAATCTAAATGCCAAGCTCAGATACCACAATCTACGGAAATTATGTGTTCAATACAAATCTGTTTTAACTGGGGTTTATAAGCGACAATTACTATAGGGATATTTTTAATATAACAAGAAAAGTTGACTAGTTAAACACATAGGTGGATATTATTTTAGTTATAGCCAATTCGCGTTAAGAAAACAGTGACGTATTAATGAAATCCCGTCCCTTAACCAATCAGATTGCAGCCTTCGTACTAAATGATCATTTGCTGGATCTTGATTGGTTAAGGAGCTGGGCTTGATTGATTCTCAACGCGCATTTATTACAGTTTCTTGTTACTGTCTGCAAGTATGTTAAAAACTTTTTGCAATAATACGCTTAGAAAAAAATATTTCTGAGCTACACATAGATGCCGCGTAAGTGATTAACCGGGATATTTGTTTAAGTTTTATCATTATTGGTTAGGCAATTATTGATGTCATATACAATAGCGTAGGTGACTGTAATGTATGATAATGAAATTGTTACAGCTTTTCATTTCTATTACAAATTTTTAATTAAATAAACAATGAAATATATTGCTGGATTGAGTAGTCTAAAACCGTGACGTCACAAATTTGTATTTAGCACATTTTTCATACAAAGTTATAGTTTTGACAGATGATAAAAAGTAAATTATCTACTCTATTAGATGGTTTTCGTGTCTCGTTTTCATATTCGCATCGAGTTATTCAGTTAAACAGCAGTTTTTTTTAAAGCGACATTGCTATTTTCTGCATAACTGGATCCACATGAAGGATATAGTGTTTTATTCTTACTTATCCATAGATAAAGCGATGAGTCGTAACCCGGTCTGGTATGAAATTAGCCCAGTATATATAAGTCTATATATACTACATAAAAATTAACCAACTCTTCTATTACGGGTTATACAAATTTTTAGAACATTGTGTATTCTATTTATTGGCGCTTTTATATAATGATGGCCCTTTTTTGACCAACATGCGGTTGATGGATAGTCGAAATATATAGTTGTAGTGATTCCAACCGGCCACGTGATCGCCATTTTCATATACTTGGTCAAAAGTCATAGACCTTGCAGTTGAATCGCAGCGTGCTCGAAACGATACATGTAGATGTATATATATATATATGATTTCTAATGGTCTCTATGTCAGAACTGTTAAGGTTATTTATAACTCAACACATTACTTTTCAAATACTGTTATTAAGTACATAATTATTAGAAAAAAGTGAGCAGTTACGGCACGCCTGGTAGATGTGAAAAATCTATTTTTTTTTGTATAAGTTATTTGTTCTATAAATTAAAATGACTGTTTATTACATTAATATTCATTTTTATTAAATACATTTTTTTTAAATTTATTTGAAATGGCGACATCTCAATTATTTTCATGAGTGACTTCGGTAAGGCGAAGCGTCGCCACGGCGATTCGCGCCACGCCAAAAATCAGGTTTACCCGCGCCTATAAATGTTTCACATCAGAAATGGTATGGACAATTGTAAACAAAGTGTTTATTTTCTTCATATATATGTTTCTATCTAAGATATAAAATTCTCGTGTCACAGTTTTAGTTGCCAAACTCCTCCGAAACGGCTTGACCGATTCTCATGAAATTTTGTGAGCATATTGAGTAGGTCTGAGAATCGAACAACATCTATTTTTCATCCCCCTAAATGGTAAGGGTCACGCATTCTTAAAAAAAATTTATGGCAAAACGACGTTTGCCGGGGCTACTAGTTAATTATATAATGACAAGTGAGTGGAATGTAACACAACTAGCTTTTACCCGCAGCTTCGCACGAGTAGCGAGTATTTTGGTTATCGCCGCAAAGAATAGCCAATGTCCTTTGTCAGGAATCAAAATTTCATTGAAATCTGTGCTGAAGTAGACCCGTGAAGGCATAACAGATAGACGGTTGCTTTCGAATCTATAATATTAGTATGTATTTTTAACGTACCTAATTATGTATTAGTATCCATAAAATAATAAATTATCATAAAAAATAACAGAAATTATCGAATCATTCAACAATTTCTTTCGTTCGGTAACTAAAAAACTATACTAAATTGCATTCCTGGAATTCATGCATGCATTCTTCAAAATGGACAGTGGAACTTCGACTATGTAAGAAAGAGACTCTCTAATTTGTCACTTCGTTTGTTGCTCATTTAAACATACTCTGCCTGCCCTGCAATCTGTGGGATTGATTTAATGAAAAGGAACAGAAGTGTGTGTTCTGTTTCATTCACTTCTATAGTAAAAATAAACCCTTTCATTCACTTTCACAAAATTTTTGTAAACTAATGAGAGATTGGTACCTAACTAGGTTTCAAAAAACCTGTACTTCAGGTCATCAGGGTCCTCCCACAGTATCTATACAAAGTTACTTATCTGTAAATTAGGCGTTTAATTGAAGAAAAAATGAGAAACTATAAAAATTTAAAAGAGAAAACAAAGTGTTATAAATGCAGTTAGAAATTGTCTCGCCGACGTAGTGGTAGCGTATGCGACTGCTGTGCTTGAGGTCTCTGGTGCGATTCCCGGGTTAGACCAAATTTTTGTACTGCAAATATTTATTTCGGAGTATGTATTTATAAAAAACTATATACATATAATTATATCAGTTGTCTAGTACCCATAACATAAGCTCTGCTTAGTTTAGGACTAGATGGCGTTGGGTTGGGTGTTAGATGTCCGAAATATTTATTACAAAATATTTATAGCCCCTTTGTTTGTATTGTGTGTCTATTCTAAGGCTGCGCCAAAATCTTTCGAGCACGCTGCTTCAATGAAATAAAAAGTAAATTAGAATTAATTTCCACAGCTCAAAGCTCTAAATATGTATCCAGTGATGGGACCTGTATATAATGCATGACTGAGTTAACACCAAACTTTGATATCGCAGATAGTTATTTATTCTTCTAAGGTTATATATTCAGTGGTGACATGTATGCGCATCGTTACCTTAGCTTTAAAATAAGTCAACAAGGTTCTGTTATTTCATATCGTACAAGAGAATTGTTTGTTGTTAATTTTATTATGTAATGATTTTTTCTTGCATACGGTACTTGTGATTGATACATGAAGATAATTCTTTGTCTTACTTTGAAAATGCTACAAGCGTTCCGTATAAAAAAAGTTACCTTTAACCTGTAATGGTAAGCATACAATGACGATCCATGTTTGGCAAATCCAATATAGTTATCTTACTACTTAAACAGGAAAAGCAACCAGGTTTCAAAGTTTTTATTATATATGTCCCGTATGTATAGTGACGTAACAACTCTACATATGATTTGCTGTAGTTGCCATGTGTAAAAATACCTATGTTGTCAAAACTGTTATTGCAATTTTGTTCTGTACAGTCCGTTCCGTCCCTCCATCATATTTCGTTTTCAAAAGATCTGTTGATGATATGTAAATTTTATCTATAGTTATAAAAATGTCACATTAGACAGTAGGCTCATTATTACGGTCACAGAAGCACTATTTATTTTAACACTAATTGTTTATGTGTTAAATTAGATGTCGCTATTAAAGCGGATGCGAGTCACAAGTGCCGTATAAAGAAACGTTCACTGCCACATTTGTTCCTTCGCCAACCGAAGCCCGGCTGATCACTTCACATTGTTGAACGTTAGCGACAAGTACTTGTAGTGTAGTACAATTAGGCATGGCCACTGTTTTACATTTTTGTATTTGAGATATTGTAGTACCAATTGAACTCTTTGAGGTTCTGTAGGACCGCTGGGGGATTGCGATTTGATGCGTAATGTTAAGTTATTTGTAAAATATATTGATTGGTGACGATATGTTATATGAGAATAATAATTAACGTACAGAGAAGGAAAATAATAACGTTAGATGATATCTTAACCCAAGAATTACGTTCAATTCAGTTACAGACTGCAGTTATAGCAAATTAAACCCTAGTGCATTATAATTGAATTTGTATTAGCTTTCGCACTTGTAACTGTAGGAGTCATATTCAAAAAATATTTACTTCGTGAAGAATTTGCTGTAGTCACTATTGTTCTTTTTTACTCTGTATTAATATCTGTATATAACTTTATTCGTATTAAATTGTTTTTTTATGTTTGGGATAACTCCCCTGACCCTTCGAGGGTCAAAAACTGTTGGTCAAAGTCCCTCAGCCAGTCAACTTAGATTAGCCAATCCGCAGATTGCTAGTGCCACCTCGCAGTTACATAGTACCATGGTAGATACAAATTGTAACACATATATATTGTATATTATACTTTATTCCAAATAGAATAAGAGTGTTGACTTTTAATATATATATATAATAAGAATGGTGTACGGCAGACCGGTGAATATCGTAAAATTTTGTATTAAAACTCCTTTTATTATACGTGAGCAGGTTATGTAAGCAAAGTGTAAACCAAATGATGTGGGGCTTGCCAAGAAAATAAAAAAAACTTTATGTTCCCAAAATTGATTTAAATGATGTCTGACGATGAATTAGTAGTGTGGCAATTAAAAATATATAAATAGAGAATATTATCGAAGCCGATTTTAATTATTTTCATGGTCTGGCTAAAAATATGAAATGGCAGGAATCATGAATTATGTTGTCATTACCTATGTTAATTTAATGTGAAATTAACATTTACAATAATGTGGTATAATTTGGGTTTTTCTTGTAAAACACGTGAAAAGAATAACTCATAGAAACATGACTTCGCCAATGCAAAGGTCACAAAACTGAATAGGGATTATATGGAAGCGTATTGTAAAAGGAGCTTTAGGCTACATTTACATTGGTGAGACTTGTATTATGCGACATCGAAAGAAAGCTAGTGTGAATGCGGCCTTATTTTAATATATTTATAATAAAAAAAATATACAAAATAATTTACCAAACTCCGCGTGTTGCGCCATGACATAAGGAGTTTTTTTTAAGAAATCTATACTAGTCCCATTGCAAGTTAAACAGAATTTTTGCATAAAAATGTTCCTGTAAACGGCGTAAAGGTTTTTATAAGGTATAAATATAAGTTTAAATATTGTATCGTCTAGAATATTCTGATATAGTTATAGTACCTGGGGATGTCGACACGCTATGCTGCGAGCGCTAACTGGATGTGCGCGTCGTCAACACACGTCGCGGTGACGCAAATTATCTTGTTTTGAAATGGTAAAAAATAAAATTATATTTTTTTACAAATGGTGCTACCGTTTTGTTTTAGTCGAGTATAGCTTAGCCGCTAATACCGCCATCGTAGATAATGTACAACGTGCGTCTGACGCGCGCTCTCTATACATCACGGAGCGTACGTGTACGTGCACGTGCACGTGTAGGCATAGCTTTTGTAACTCGCAAGTCGCCGGCGACGGCTGGACTGTCACTCTGGCACCTTGCGGATTGATCGCGGACGCGTTTTTGTCTAAATTAATGTTGATCGATGTTCAGTGCGCCCGCCACGCTCACTGGCCGAATATATTGATAAATTGTTGATTACTAAAAGTTAAATCGGTCCGCAGCGTTGCTAGTTTGTACTTACATAAGTATCACAATGTATAGCGTATGATTCGTTGATCAAAACGTCGACGCGTCCGACGTTAAATTATATAAAAAATATCTTAATCTAATTTCTTTGGTACATTACATTTTGTTTACTTTCATATTATTGTAAATAAAAAGAAAAATAAAAGCTTTGGATTTGCGCATTTGTTTATTTATTGCAACACCATTTCAGAAGTTGATAGTTCAGCAGAAATGAACATCTAAACTTTGCACAGTTTAGAAAGTATCTCTGAAAGTAACACTCTAAGATCCGGCACTGCAGAATCTGTATGTTCATCACGTAGATACTCAAACTTCTAAATTCATTTTTAAATGGAAAAATATATTGGTAACAGATTGATAGTCTGTGTCCCCGCTAATATTTTTAATATTTCCAAAAAAAGTTTGTTCAAGTGGTCACATAACTGGAGCAACTGGGCTGATAAGTAGGCAACTGCAGCCATGGCTTTTCAAAATTTCTACATACTTTCTCTGTTATAGGACAGTTTTTTATTTAACAACAACACAAACGAATCTTTTTTGGAAAATGATTTTTCTTGTTTTTCTTAATAAATGGCAAACTGTGCCGATGTCGATAATTCTGCTGGCACTTTTTGATTAACAACCTGATACCAATGCATTGTCCTATTCAAAAATGAATATAGAAACTTGAGTCGAGTATCAACGTATAGATTCTGCAGCCGGATATTGGACCATAACGAGCGTTTGGGTTTTATTTTGAATGAAAAAATTAAATAAAGAAATACTGTTTATTTTGCATAATAATTACATCAATTCAATCACACACGTACAAAAACAAATGCTCCAACAAGATCACTAAACAGTGATCTGCAAAATTTGTGATAAATTACAATTTCAAAATATTACAAGGCATAAAAAGATAATTTACAATAATCACGTCCCGCATTGAGAACTTAAAACCTTGTTTTTGAGTTTCTTATCCATGTATACGGAACGCTGTGATAAAAGCTTCGCTGTCTGTTTGTCTATCATCTAATATACAAACAGTCGACATGAGTACGAGTATTTGTTCCTTTTGCAGCTATGTATAATAAAAATTAACTGCAATTCAAGGAACATGATTTTTATTTTCGGTGTTTGTATTAAAATACTGAATCCCTAAGTTGAGACTCGCTCTTGGCTAAATCTATACAACAATATTACAGACGCCATAGCGCTGCAGTAAAATATGGCTGCTCAGAAATAACTGGTGGGTTCTGGATGCGATTTTCAGTATCCCTATTAAGTAAAGAATTACACTATCTAAATATAACGGTAACAACGACCTTTAACAAATTTGATTATGTTTTAGTGAAATTTACAATCAACATTATACAAACTTAACATCCCTCGTTCCGACGCAAGCGACCGCCATTTTAGTGTGTGTGGTGGAGCCTCATAACAATTCTTGTATTGATCAGGAAGCAAATATTTCATTTTCTTATTCATTTATTTTACTTGTCGTTTTGTATTTCGGGTAAGTAAAAGTTCACTCTATTGATAAATATTAAAGTTTTGTAATTTATTAAAGAATTGTCCACTTGTCTATTTGTGTAAGCCATTGCTGCCTGTAGGAGATTGTCTCCAAGCGATAAGGCCACCACTTGCATTTCATTGAAGTTAACTTTGTCTCGGGTGCAATAAAGAGATATATTATCATTAAGTATCAGACTCGGGTCAATCTACATCCTGTTATTTAACCTTATACTGTTTAACTATAGAAGTACGTTTTAACGCCGTAACTATCGACTAATCATCATGATACTGTCTCTGAGAGTTATACAAATAACTTGGCAAACCAAGCCATAGGAAATAGCTACTATACCATGTAACTAATCATTGGAGCATTGATGATAGGCATTGCTAATAAAATCTGGCCTGACCATTGGCTTCTTATTGCACAAGACGCAATCATCCTTATATTGAGTTAAAGCTTATTAAGTTTACTGTAGCTATAATATTAATGGCACTATTGCATATTGATTAGTCTGTATGGTTTGTACGTTTATCATCGGCTTAACTAGAAACAGTATACAAAATTCAATCAAAATGAATGTGTATTTCAAAAATTCGATCTCACAAACATACACGCATTGTACGATACTAAAGTTACGTCACAATCTCATTCTAACGCTTACGTAGGCGGTGACCGTCCGTTGACTATTGTCGCCGAATCTTTCCACGATTTAGGCTTCTTCACACTCCTAACTTTTTTCTTAACTACCCTCTCAACTGTAATTTCCTCTTCCTTCTTAGATAACAACTTCCTTTTAGGCTTAACTTTAACCTCCTTAATAGTAAACGAATCATCAAAGATGTCTCCGCTGGAGTTGATCGAATCTCCATTTTTGTCACCGACAATTTCACTAATGGGGCTTTCGAACGACACATGCCTGGAGGTCTGTACTCTCGGAGAACGTCGCGTCTGTTTCTCTATGGACGTTTGTGTAGCGATGTTTATGTGGTTCTTTTTAGCCGGTGGTGTGGCACTGGGTTTTAATCTGGTCTTCTTTACATTAACCACTACGATCGGTTCAGAAGATTTCCTTTTGCTACTCTTCTTTGTTTCCTTCTGTGTTTCAGGTTGTTCGTTTTCTGTGTCTACTTCTGGAGTAACTTTGGCCTTTCGTGACCGTTTCTTGGGAACATCTCCGTTCTGTACTTCTTTGACAGTTTCGCCGTCGGTTACGTCTACATCTTCTGATATGTTTGCTTTAGTTTTAGACAACTTCTTAGAGTTAGAGAAATCTAGTTTGGTTGAGCTTTTCACACCTTGCTTTTTGAGGTAATCCTCGAATATTTTGCGGCACTTGGCGTAGTCAGGTACGTCTTTCGGTTTCATAGAATTGATGCACTCGAGAAATTTGATTAGGGCCTCTGAAAATAAGCACGCAGATATTATTACTTGTTGTTTTATATCGGTTTCTTGTTATGACTCAATGCCGAAGAGTAAGCGTCATTGTATCAACAACCCATAACGTACCACTTCTAGGCTCGGGTCTACTCTCAGGAGAGGGCTATAGCCATTCATATTGTATACCATTACTTAAATATCTATGGTATTTCAAAATAAGTCATCTTCCTCAATATTGCAAGGTGATTTGATTAAAAAAAACAAGTCAGTAGATATAATTGTATCCTAAACTCTCTCTCACCAAAAACTGTCTCAATGGCACAGTGGTAGCGTATGGGACTGCTGCGCTTAAGGTCTCGGGTTCGATTTCTGGGTCGGACCAAATGTTTATGATCTGCATATATTTGTTTCGAAGTTTGGGTGTTTTCTATGTATAATATGTACGTATTTAGATTACAAAGTATATAACTATGTCAGTTGTCTAGTACCCATAACACAAGCTCTGCTTAGCTTGGAACTAGATTGCATTGTATGTTAAACATTCTTAATATTTTTTATTATTATTTAGATAAGACACATTGAATAAACACTTATATGAAGAAACACTTATATACTTATATGAAGATAGATATTACTTTACTTTGTTTTACTCACCAGGTACATTACTATACTTTGAAACATTTTTCCGGACATCTTTCATAAAGTTCTCTTTCAATGTCTGCACAGTCTGTGGTGTCTTGAGCGACTTCTCCCAGGGCAGTTCACCGATGAGCCAGTGCAGCATGTTGTAACCCAAGATCTCGAGATCTCCTCGCATTGTGGGCTCTGGGGGTAAGAGCATGTGTCATTATAATGAATCTATTGACACTACATTAATTAAAATCGGTCCAATACTTTGGTGCAATGGTGTAACAATCATACACAGACTGCCAAAACAGTTACTCTTTCTTTTGGCTTTGCCACAGTAGACTAAAAAGTGGTGATATTCATAACAATTTTTTTATTTCTGAGCTTACAACTCCATTATTTATAATCTATACTAATATATAAAGCTGAAGAATTTGTTTGTTTGTTTGTTTGTTTGAACACGCTAATCTCAGGAACCACTGGTCCGATTTGAAAAATTCTTTCGGTGTTGTATAGTCCATTTATCGAGGTAGGCTATAGGGTATATATCATCACGCTACTACTAATAGGAGCGGAGCACCAATGAAAAATGTTTCAAAAACGGGGGAAAATTATCACGCTAAGGGCAATAAGAGACGTAAACGAAGTTGCGTGGGTCAGCTAGTTACATCTAAAATTTAGAACAAATGTTCATGCACACACTGTCATTTGTCTTGAGTGAGAATCAAACTCACAAACTCTGGCTCTCTTATCATTAGACCTATTCGGCTATTTGAAGTCAGTCAAAAATAGCTGGACATCAATAAAAAAAAAATCTCTTACCTCCTAAATGTGCATCTCTACTTGTATACTCAATAGTGCCATTGTGTGCACACTTGGGGTTGGGAGTGAAGGGCTGGTCTTCCCTCACGCGGGTGGCCAGCCCAAAGTCCACGAGGTACACCTGGTTTTCAGACCCCTTCTTGAGACCTAATAGCATGTTGGCGCCTTTTATGTCGGCGTGGACGTAACCTCGGCTGTGGATGTATTCTAGGACATCTAACTGAAATTTAAAAATTTAGAGTGTCAGCACAAATTTTTTTGTTTACATTCATCAGATTTCCTGATGGGAAGTGACTACAGTGGCCTGGAAACCTTTCAAGTTCAAGTTGCTTTTGAGTATCTAAACTAGAGTTAGAACTAGAGAAATTTGGTTCCAACTATATCTTTCACTTGATGAGGATATCATTTTAATGAGGCTTTAGTGTTATTCCTGTTTTTTCTCAATGTGACTACTCAGCTTAATGGAAAGTTTTAGTACAATCCAAAAGTGGTTTTGATTCAGAAATGTATTATTGGAGTAAAATTTTGAAACAGGCAGGTACCTGTATATTAACAGATCCCAGATTATCACACTAGGTAGCAGGTCTGCTGCATGTAGAAATCCTCCATTAAAATAATCACTGGTACATTTTCTGCATAAACTTACCATTTGTATACCTAATTGGAAGACAGTAGTTGGCACAAACGATTTGCCAGCATTATTGAAGAGACTCCACACATCTTTCCCATATTTCTCCAGCACAAGGTACCTGTATGTAACACCTTTACATTCGTGAGTTCCTCGGCCAAAATATAGTGGCATACCAAAGCTTGATAACTTTTTGCTTTTCATAAATTGAGCAACTGAAATATAGGAAATTATAAATTAAATTTAGATACATTTGCTTTTACACACTTCCAGCACCTAAATTAACATCGAACCCAGGCTTTTTTTATGGAATGGGGGCATCAAGCAGACATAACGCCTGATGGTAAGCGATTACCGCCGCCCAAGGATACCTGTAACAACAGAAGGTCACAAGTGCATTGCCCTTGCATATGTTTTTCTTTTAAGGTTGGATCACTATAACTTTTTTTATGGTAAACAATTTTGTTCACGCTTTATAAATAACATCACGCTATGGGCAATAGGAGATGCAAATGAGGTTACGTGGGTCAGCTAGTATATACCAAAAATAATGGACTGTTATTTACATGCTTATAAAGAGTCCAAATGTTGTAAACGAGGTCCACTTAGTTTAGTATCAAATAGCCTTGAAGATTATTATTATACTTGTGCAGATGGAATATTATTTCCATGCAGCAGTGCCTTTACCTTATACACACTTTTTATAAAGCAGCGTAAAATATTAACATAAATAAATGCAGGTGCTCATTTGAACAAATAATCTGTTTCCTTGAGTTTATTTATCACCATTTTATTTATTTTTATTGTATACATAAAAGAAAACAATAGAAAAGAGGAGTTACAATATATTTAAAAGTTACAATGGACAGTCTTATTGCTTACTAGCTGAACCCTGCGGTGTTACCCCCAGTTATCGTCGTACCGCGAGTCACGTCGCGGGAGAAAGTTAGTCTAAAACAAGTAGCCTAAGTTACTTCTTGGATCATCAGCTACCTGCCAGTGAAAGTCCCGTCAAAATCAGTCCAGCCGTTCCAAGGATTGTTGCGGGTTACATCACTACGATTAAAAAAAAAAAAAAAAGACAGAGACAATAGTCAATATGTGGAGTAATGTCGACCCACGCCTAATACTGTCGTAAAACTTAAAATATTAAAAACCAATAGATCAAAAGTGGCTGTTTTGCTTCCATGTTCATTCCCATACCCTCAAGAGGTTATGAGCCCAGAATACAAATAAAAAAACAACGAAAATAATATCAGTAAAGAAACCACGTCATCATAAAAAAAAATAAAAAAAGTGCTTAAAAAAAGTGACTACAACATTAAAAATTATAATGGATGAATACAATGAAAACAAAATAGAAAAATTAACAAACGGAGAAACGTATCATATGTGGAAATTCGAATTAATGATATATTTGAGAGCACATGGTTTGGAAGAAATAACTTTAAAATCAGGAGTTGAGGATGAAAAAGGAAAATTTCGGATTAATGACGCTAAGGCGCAGAAAATTATATTAAATACAATAGATAGAAAACTGAAAACACATCTAGTAAACTGCAAAAATGCATTTGAAATGTTTAAAAAACTTTGTGAAATATTTGAAGGCTGCGAACTAAGACACAAATCATTGCTTCTGCAGGATTTCTTCAATTTTACATACACTAATCAAAAAATATCTGAGTTAATATCACAGATTGAAAATTTAGCAATGAGACTTAATAACCTAGGACAGAAAATTGATGATGAAATGATTATATCCAAATTACTTACATGTTTGCCGAGTCGATTCAGTTATTTTGTGACAGCTTGGGAATCCACACCAGATGAAAAGAAGACTTTGAATAACCTAACTAACAGATTATTACAAGAAGAATCTAGAAATGCTGATATTGAAGAAAAGAAAGTAGCATTCAGAGCTGAAAATAATAAAAGAAAATGCTTTAAATGTAATAAAGCAGGACACTTGAAGAAAGATTGTAAAATGTGTGGCATCTGTAAAAAATATAATCACAAAGAAGTGGATTGCAAGTTCAAGGCCATTCAGTGTAAGTTTTGCAAGAAAACTAACCACAAAGAAGAAAACTGTTACTTCAGAACAAATAACAATAAACACACTGTCGGTAATGTAGCATTTTTCACAACAGAAAATAAGAAAAAGGAGAACTATACACTAAACTTTATAGTTGATTCTGGTTGCACAGCTCACATGACAAGTAACAAGAAAAATTTAACTAATTTTATAGATATGGAATCTGAAGTTCTTATAGCAAATGATGACAGCATGTTAGTATCGGGAGAGGGCACTGTTCTGACATCTGTTTGTAAGTTAGAGAACACTCTTTTAGTTCCAAATTTAACCCAAAATCTAATGTCAGTACATGCAATTACCAACAATGAAGGGACAGTAATATTCAAAAAGGAAACGGTTGAAATATATAAAAATTCAGAATTAGTATTGATCGGAAAAAAGAAAAACGGTTTATACACTGTCGATTTAGAAATGGATGAGTATGCAGGAAAATTATTATTGACTAAAAATGTTGGATCAGCCTTAGATTGGCATGAAAAACTAGGCCATCCTAGCAAGAAAGTATTAGAAATATTACCACAAGTTGCTGACGGCATACAAATAATTAATAATAATAATATAGAAAATTGTGAAGTATGTATTCAATCAAAACAAACCAGATTACCTTTTAATACTACAAGAACTAGAGCAAGTAGACTACTAGAAATTATACACACAGATGTTTGTGGACCATTTGAAGAGTTAACACATGATGGATATAAATATTTTGTAACAGTAATGGATGATTATAGTCATTTCACAAAAGTTTATTTACTAAAACAGAAAAGTGATACAAAAGAGTGCATAATAAATTATATTGAAGAAGTAGAAAGAGAAAAATCTGAGAAAGTAGTATATATAAGATGTGACAATGGTGGCGAATATACCAGCAATAACCTGAAACTATGGTGTAAACAAAAGGGAATACAATTAGATTATACTATACCTTATACACCCCAACTCAATGGAAAAGCCGAACGTTTAAATCGGACCTTAATGGAAAAGGTTAGAGCTTTACTGTTTCAATCAAAATTAAGTAAAGATATGTGGGGTGAGGCACTATATTGTGCAACATACATCTTGAATAGACTGCCAACTGAAACATTAAATAATATTACACCATACGAGTTGTGGAACAGGAAGAAACCCAACTTGTCAAATATAATAAAATTTGGATCTATAACATATATGAAGCAGCTACATCCCAATATTAAAAAGTTAGACCCAAGAAGTAAAAAATTTATAATGGTGGGATACACAAACAATGGATATAGACTGTGGAGTGAACGGGAGAAGAGAATAGAGACAGCAAGGGATATAATAGTACTTAAGGAAGAAAGAAGAGAAAAACAAACTAGAGCACAAAATAAAACAATAATAAACCTAGAAGAGAACACCAACCTAGAAGAGAATATCAACCTAGAAGAGAACATCAACCTAGAAGAGAACATCAACCTAGAAGAGAACATCAACCTAGAAGAGAACATCAACCTAGAAGAGAACATCAACCTAGAAGAGAACATCAACCTAGAAGAGAACATCAACATACAAGAGGACATCAACCTACAAGACAGCTATAACCTAGACGAGAAGATCAATCTAGAAGAAAACAGTGAAGATGAGGTTGAAGAAAAGGACTATGTACTAAGACGTAGCACACGAAGAAAAAATAAACCAATTAAACTACTAGACTATGCTATGCTTTCATATAATGAAGCAGTTACATCTACAGAAAAGAAAAATTGGGAGAAGGCCATAAATTTGGAGAAGGAATCTCTACGAATTAATAACACATGGGAAATAGTTAATATAGAAGAAGCTAAAGGAAGGAAAATACTAACAAATAAATGGGTATTTTCTATAAAAGATGATGGTACTTATAAAGCAAGACTGGTGGTTAGAGGGTTTCAGCAGGAAAACATAGATCACGAAGAAATATATAGCCCTGTAGTGAGCCAGTCAGCTCTAAAAACTATATTTGCAATAGCAGCTTCTATGGATTATGAGATGATGACCTTTGATGTTAAGACTGCATTCCTATATGGAGAACTGAGTGAGGATATTTTTATGACTATACCAGAAGGATATGAAACATCACAGAATAAAATATGCCGTTTAAAGAAAGCATTATATGGCTTAAAACAGGCTCCAATAACATGGAATAAGAAATTTACTGCAACTATGCTGAATCTAGGATTGAAACCAACTCAGACAGATCAGTGTGTATTTTCCAATGAAGACAAAACTGTAATAATAGCAGTATATGTAGATGACGGATTAGCTATATCTAAAGATAAAGAAAAACTGGTAAATATATTAAAATGTCTAGAATATGAGTTTAAAATAAAAATTTATGAAAAGCCTACAAATTATATTGGATTTCAAGTAAAGAAAACAGAAGATGGAATAATGCTTAGTCAAGAAAAATATACAGAAAGACTATTAGAAAGATTTAATATGAAGGATTGTAAACCTGCCAGTACTCCATGCAATTCTGATAAAAAAAGAAAGAAAATAATGGACCAGTAGTAACTAACTTTCCATACAGAGAATTGATAGGAGGACTTTTATATTTATCAACTAGATCTAGACCTGACATAAGCCATGCAGTGAACGAAGCTAGTAAGAAAATAGAAAATACTACTAAAGAAGACATTGTGGCAGCAAAGAAAATTCTAAAGTATCTAAATGGAACAAGAGAGAAAGGGATAAAGTATATGAAAGGAGGTGAAATATCAAATCTTGAAGCATACTCCGATGCAGACTATGCAAATTGCACTGAGACTAGGCGCAGTATGACTGGATATATTATCATGTTAGCCAGTGGACCAGTAGCCTGGTGCTCCAAGAGGCAACCAATTGTTGCACTCTCGTCGACTGAGGCGGAGTACATCGCTGCTGCAGACTGCTATAAAGAAAGTTTGTATTTAAGATCGTTTTTAAGTGAATTAACTATGCTTGATATAAAAACATCGTTAAATATAGATAATCAAAGTTCAATTCAATTGATCAAAACAGGTTCTTTCAATAAGAGGTCGAAGCACATAGATGTTAGATACTATTTTATTTATGAAAATTATAAAAAAGGAAGGCTTAAGATTAAATATTGTCCAACAGATATGCAAATTGCTGATTTGTTAACTAAACCTTTGTTAAAGAATAAATTCGAGTTTCACTGTAATAAAATTGTAAAGGAATATTAAAAGCAGTTAATTACATTATTTTAATTGTGAAACAAAAGTACAATAATTAGAAATAGAAAACATTTAAGTTGTTAAAATCATATAAGTATTTTTTTTATTACATAATAGATATATAAGTAAACTATGTATAAAAAAATTATATGCATGTACTAGAGAATATAACTATGGTGGTTATGTACCTGTGCATGTACTTAAGCTAAGTTAATAGAGATAGTTAGTATTGATTGAAGAAAGTTAGTATTTTTAAATTAAGCATGTAGAAGTGTATGTAGCATATTTAAAAATAGGAGAAGGTGTTGCGGGTTACATCACTACGATTAAAAAAAAAAAAAAAAGACAGAGACAATAGTCAATATGTGGAGTAATGTCGACCCACGCCTAATACTGTCGTAAAACTTAAAATATTAAAAACCAATAGATCAAAAGTGGCTGTTTTGCTTCCATGTTCATTCCCATACCCTCAAGAAGGATTACCCGGAACAAACAGACGGGCAAAATTTTTTTTAAACATTTTTGTTATATGTACCGTGTATACATACATATGCATTTAGTAAAAAGCGGTAATTTAATACTACAAACAGACACTCCAATTTTATTTATTAGTAATTTCATCTAGACAACAGGCACCCTGTGTCTTCTTAGTTCATTCTTTTATTCATAACTTCCAAATTAATTAAATCAGAATTCATATTTAGGTGATGACAATTGGAATTCTTTGATTCTTGGATTTGGATTGGATTTCTTTAAACTCTATATATTTAGACATTAAATACAGGCAGGTGTATAAATAAAGAAATCTAGTATTAACTCAAGTGTGATAACCAATTACGGTAGGAAATATATTTTAAATCAAATATAATTCGAAAACTTTAACGTTTCTTATAACATTCAGTTTTAATGTCTTAAAATAATAATAAATAGGACAACATTTGTGATCTACAAGAGTAATATGACACATCTAAGATTGAAGATTGTTTTAAAGTCTCCTGTAGCCCGTAGCGTGATAATGTTCCCCTGTTTCTGTAACATTCTTCATTGGTGCTCCATAAATGGGCTATCTAACACTGAAATAATTTTTCTAATCAGACCAGCGGTTCCCGAGATTACTGCGTTCAAACAAACAAACAAACTCTTCAGCTTTATATATTAGTATAGATTAGGCTAATGAAAGCATTTCTTTTATTTTTGAAAAGAATCCTCCAGCACTAGGAAAATAATATATGTTGTAATGTATTGTAAGGGATTTTACACACAAACTCGAAACAGACACAATGAACCCCTAGATTCAGAACATCAATTTGTGTCACACAAATTTTGTTAAAATATAAGTATAGTAGTATTAAAATTATAAGTTACACTATTAATGGTACATAATGGGTGTTATCAAACATTTGGTTAATAGTTGCAAGTGAAATAAGTGATCACACTTATCACTAAATATAGATAAACATCAATCGATAAGTACACAAATGTATGTATAAGATATTTATATTTGCTACTAACTGAGCCCCGTGGTGTTACCTGCAGTTGTTGTTGTACTTTTACATCAACAACCAGGAGTAACCACAGGGGTATCATAATATAACAGTAATCTAAGTTAGTCCTTATATCATCAGCTATCTACCAGTGAAATTCCTGTCAAAATCAGTTCAGCAGTTCCAGAGATTGGCCAGAACAAAAAAATTGCTTCTTTAATGTAAGACCTAATTTAAAACATGCATTTAGTGAAAAAAGGTTGAAATTTTGATCGGACGCCTTGATTTTATTTATTTGTATAGATATGGACATCAACTATGTTATATCTATATCATCATCCTGTTAGATGTTAATATTTAAACTAGCAAACCCACAGAACACAACCTCTATATGTTACATATAACAGTGACTAAACTTTTAAAAAAGTTGAAGTAAGCCAAAGATAGATATTTTATTTTTATGTTGCACTTCTTTTTAGGTTTTTTAATGGGGAGCAATTACTTGTTCTTCTTCTTACTACCTCACACACTACTTCTTTACAATTTGTTATTATAACCAGCCTTCTGATTGACACCAGAACCTAGAAGACGGTAAGTGGGTGCAACACAGATAGTGTAAGAGTTAGGATATCATAAATATCGAATGAAGTATGAGAAACTCATTGGATTGGCCACTACATAATTTAAAATAGGTATAATATTTACCAAATATACGAGTTATAATTTATACTTACTATCGTCTTTGTTTGCATTTCTTGTGTAAAAGTTGTTTTCTACAAATAACGGACCGTTTTCCGATGGTTCCTGAAGGTAAATTATTATGTTCAGTAATAATAGGTACTCATTAAATAAAACAATAACAATTTGAATATTACTTACGATTTTGATGGCGTACGGATAGTCTTTTGATTTGCTGGTGTTGTCGCAGGCTGAATATATTTCACCGAAGCCTCCAACCCCTATAGACGGGCCTATCCGCCACTCTTTTTTAAACAGAGTATCTCTAATCACTTCGCCGAGAGGTATAGGATCAGGCATTTTATAACCAGCTCCTTTTTTCTTTGGTGCCGCCTTTTTAGCTCTTCCAGCCATTATTATAAATTATCTTTTAAAACTAATACTACAGACTAGTCCACATCTACTTACACTAAATACAGTGAAATATTTAAAAGCAACTAAACACAAACTGAACAATTGAAAAATGAAAACGTCGCTACCGTTGCTATCAGAGTATAGACAAGGTTTCTTTGACAAGCTAGCTTGGATTTACGTTGAATTTGGATGTATTTTTTTCTTTACAACTAGATTTTATGGCTCTGGGTTCTTGCCCTTTTAAGCCAGTCGTTGAAATTTGATTGGAGACAGTTTAATGGAGAGCTTTCTTTCAAGTTTACAAGTTTTTTTCCACAACATTAGACAGTTGACTTCACACGCGTCACTCGGAATTAAGTTGAGTCTGTTCAGGTTAGTCGGAATGTAGCAATAGCCAAACTTTAGTCTGTTCATATGGTAATGAACCTCCTGCTGTCTATGTTTTCATTCTTGTAGAAGTACCAAAGTTTGGCGGGTACGGGCCGTTTCCTTGGATCGTCGCATACCATATTTTCCCTTTTCTATACTTGCATATTCCAGTATTCATGCTGCAATCTTTTGATCATGGGTGATCGCTGCTTAATAGTCAGTGTGCGAAATCTACATGGAAGCAGAGTGATCAACATGAACATCAAACCTATTTCTGGCAGCGTGGTCCACAGTTTCATAATAGATCATAGTCTTATGATCTATTATGAAACTGTGGACCACGCTGCCAGAAACCAGGTACCAGCACATTGTCTAATGTGCTGGTACCTGGTACCCACAAGAAGTAAATAATTTTACTGGTTAGCTGACTTATTTGGTAAATTTTCTTTCTAATATCGTATAGTGTATAATTTAAAATATATCTTTGTGAATTATACTAAGGAAGGGGGTTGTTATTAAAATAGATTACAGAATTATATTATTTAGGATATTATTAAACTGAACATACCTACATGGTTCCATTAAACAAAAATTTTAAAATCCTACGTGTGGACAGCGAATTCGCGATCCACACGTATTTTCTACAAATCATTGATCACCTGCACTACGCACTTGCACTTGCACTAATGAACCTGAATACGGGCCTGTTTTTAATAGGACAGTCCTTAGAAATTGCAAGGTATGCGCCTTAGCAGTTGATACATTTGGCATTTATTTTTATTAGTAGTGCATTCGCTAAAGTAGTGCTTCTCTGAGCAGATTAAACATTATTGTACTGATTTACAAATTTTTGCACCATGATTCAATTTAAAACACTTGAAACATTGGAGCAAAGGCGCGTTATATTGGTACACTCGAAACCTAAACAACTCCAAATACTATCCAAACACATAGTCAGGTAATGTTATTGATAAGAATGTGAGATTCACAGTTTGGAATGTTTTAATTAGACCATTTTCTTTCTTTGTAAACCTACGTACGCCTATAATTTCAAATAGGCATGATTGTTTTTTAAAGAGCTCCTTATTACTAATGGTTGTTGGCACGTAACGTAGCCGACTATTTCCACCACCGTCACCGGGATATAAGCCTTTTGTTGGTGCTTCAGTAAAATTGGTATTTTTTCAGGAAATTGTTTGTATTACTTGACTGGGAAAAGGTAACGCAGAGTTTACTTACGTCGATCCTCTTAATATTGGTCATGCCCTTGATGTCATTTTTGAAGAGATTTGTGGTAACGATCGGATTGTTGTTTCCAATTTTCTCATTATCCTTGGTACTTTTCTTTTTTCCTTTGCCCCGGGCGGGTCTTTGCCGTCCCCGTTCGGCATTATTAATGTTTTGAATATTAAAAGACTTCCAATGAAATTCTAACAATTAAAAAAGCTTAAACTAAATTTATAAAAGTAAGCTCGGAAATTCGCGCCAAGAGCGCTCAAAAGCCCGCAAAAAAAGTTGGATTCGGATGTTACCTGCTAGTGTTGCCGCTTAAAAATCTTCGTGGGTGGACCAAAAAATATACTACTAAACCATATATAAGTGATCAAATTAAAAACTGTTTAATTTTGAAAGGTTAAAGAATTATACGACTTCATCTGATTTCTATTGTTGGAGCTGTTACACTAAAATTCCTAAAAAGGAGTGTGCATATGTTTGACAAAGCACACATGAATCACCTGCTGTTACTAAAGCTTACAGAGAACGAATCAATTAACGCTTAAATTATGCGTTTCTTAATGTTGTCTATAAAGGTACCTACACAATAAAATAATCAATAAAACACAATTTCAATTAAATATTTTTTTATTAATTAACAACGTGTAATAATATAATGTTAACATTTTTTACAAAATTTCACTAGCCTTACAAAATAAGTGTTATATATTATAGAAGTTAATAGTTAAAATATACATTATATTTATTTACAGTTCACTAAACTATGGAGATAAATAACAATTAAATTAATTATATAACGGGGCGTGTGAGATTCACTAATAAATTACCTACATTACAATGTATAATAAAAATTATTATGGGCACAACAATAATTTAAATGTTTATCATCGTTTTTAAGAATGTTTCTAAATTACATCCAGGTGGGTTTAATTCGTTTTCTGGTCATTCTGTATCTGACTGAAGCAAGTGGGTTCTGTAACAGAAAAAATACAATCAGCAAAGTACCTACATCTATAACTATACAAATAAATAAAATTGGAGTGTCTGTTTGTAATATTAAAATTACTGTTTTTTTTTACTAAATGAATATGTATGTATACTCGATACATATACCAAAATTTCATTTTTTACAATTACAATTTTTGTCTACCAGTCTGTCGGTCTTTTTGTCTGTCTGTCTGTCTGTTTGTTCCGGCTAATCTCGCTGGACCGATTTTGACGGGACTTTCACTGATAGGTAGCTGATGATATGAGGAGTAACTAAGGATTCTTTTTTAGACTATCTTCGCCCCGCGGCGTTACCTGCGGTACGACAATAACCGCGGGTAACACTGCGGGACTCAGCTAGTCTACACATAAATTTATAATAAATTAAATTTAACTTTTACGGTAATGATCTAAATGTTTACATGACACATGTACTTAAATGTTTCATCTATTATTTCTAACTAATCTAAGGAAGGATAGATAGATACGGAACTTGCATTACTTTTACTACGGTAAACTTTTCTAGCCTATCACATTTACTCACTCCTGTACCTGTAGGTACTATTAAGATAAATATGAAGTACCTACATACTTTCGCACTTTAAAACAGCAAAGATTTTTTCTTTTATCAACATAGCTTTAATCTGTAAGCTTAAAATACTTACTAAAACAAATCGTCTTCATCATCGTAGACGGACATTGAGTACCAATCTCTGGCTACGTCCTCATATATGACTCTCTTCACCTCCTCATCGTACTGGGGATGTAATATTCTTGGGGAACGAGCTCGAAACTCGAGGGGCACGTCGTAGCACTTGCAGACGCAACATGACGGGAACTTGAACCACTCTGCGAAGATGCCTCGGCACTCGTTTCGGGGATCGTATGCTAGTAGGCGGTGGAGACGGAATTGTTGCTCACATCTTGAACAAAGTTGTAATATATTTTATAACATCATCACAGTATACAGCTTTTAGTAGACCATTGCTAGATTTAGGCCCTTTTTCCCCATCCTCCTTGGTAAGAAGGTTTTAGTCTACTTAATTACACTTGCCAGATGGGTTGGTATAGGTTTCTTTAAGTTTAAAAAAAGAAAAAAAAAGTTTTTTAAGTTTTCTCTTTTTGAATAGCGTCATGCGCAGTTACTCCCTTAGTGGGCTCTCACAAAACTAATTATATAAATACGGGTGATAATATAATGTTTTTTAAAGTACGCAGGACCAGACCAAGAATACCTCGATAGATGGCGTGGCTTTTTGTACTTGCATCGCGCTGTAATTTCGATAATATTTCTACAAGAGATTAAATACCAGACTACACTTGATATTTACATCACTGTGACTTGGGTAAGAAGTTACTCATGAATGTACTGAAATTGTGATGCAGTAGCAGGGGCTTCTTTACCCATAGTGCAACGTGTGCAGTGCTCACGGGCATATCAGTGTTAAGCCAGTCTCCACAGAACAAAAGTTGTCAACTTTTGTGTTGTCAACACATGTTTGTGACAAAAGGTTCTGTAAAGCCGAGTCTGAACAAAAGTTGGCAACTTTTGCTGTTGTCATATTTCGGTGGAGACGCGCCTTTAGCGACGCCGGCTGCAACATTTTGAATGAATACTGAAGGACGCCATGCTTACTAAAAGAGGAATGATTGCACACGGGTGTTTTACGGGCTAGAGACGCCTCTGGCAGTAGGGGGTTTTCATAATTATTAGTTTTTTTGGTATATCCAGGCTAGACGACTTAATAGATGGTAAGCGGCTACCACCAAATTTTAACAAGTATGTTGCAGGCAGCCTACTTCGGCCCCCATAAGCTGTTTTTTTTTTATTTACACTGCCTGCATTAGGTACATTCTCCAACATTATTTTCTAGGTAAAAACTTGTATATATAAGGAGTGACTTTACATCAGTAGTGTAGTGGGTGCGGTTCATTCCGCAACTATTGATTACAAAACCAATCAAAATTCCAACGCCTTAGTACCATACTAAAATCTTTAATATCAATTAATAATTAAGGTAATTCGGTTTGCCAGTTAAGCTATTGAGATATATTGCAACACGTTCTACGAATGTCTAAAGTGTTGCCATTTTTACATTTGTCAAATCAGTAAATTTCTCTTTGGTCGAAGGGGCGAGCCAGTAAGTGACGCCAAAAGACTGAGATGGCGATACTGTAGTAAGAAGTTGTCCAAATATGGAAGTACATATTCTGAATTGCAAATGGTGCATTATCTATACTAATATTCTAAACACGAAAGTTTGTACTCTTTCACGCAAAAACAACTGAACGGATTTGGATGAAACTTTACAGTAATATAGCTTATACATTTGCCTTGATAACCGACATATACACGAGCGGAGCCGCGGGCACCAACTATTTATAAATAAGATAACAATCACATTAATTAATAAGAAGACGTCTGATAAAAACACAATTATTATGAAGCGGAAACTCTCTATTGTTTCAAAAGAGTTTCAACTGAAATGATGGTGTTATATACCTCCACGTATCATAGTTTGTCTCCTGAAATATTGTATCATTTTCATGAACGTACCTGCAACCTTCTCGACAATACATCTGCTTCCGTTCATGCACGCAGGTCTCCAGGTGTATGTATTGTTCATAAGGGTACATGTTGAGTAGCGCCAGAAGTTCACCTCGTGTGCTGTTTGCCCAGAAAGGAGCCGCTATTTGTTCTTTGGACTCGCAGGCGTTTCTGGAACGGTAACGATAAGCATAAAACAAAATCAATCAACATCTAAATAAAATAAATAAATATTTCGGATATCTAAACACACAACGCCATTTAGTCCCAAGATAAGCAGAGCTTGTGTTATGGGGTACTAGACAACTGATACAAATACACATATACTTTTTTTTGTAAATAATCTTAGTGCCTTTTCTTATTTTTATTTAATGTCTAACATAGCAGAGGGTTTTGGATGAACTTTTTTCATGGACAGCCGTTTAGCTGATCAACCCTCATCTACCTATACAAATAAATAAAATTGGAGTGTCTGTTTGTAATATTAAAATAACTGCTTTTTAATAAATGCATATGTATGTATAGGTACACGATACATGTACCGAAATAACATTTTTTTTAAATTTTGTATGATGTCTGTCTGTCGGTCTTTCTATCTGTCTGTCTGTTTGTTTGTTCCGGGTAATCTCTGGAACGGCTGGACCGATTTTGACGGCACTTTCGCTTCACAAGACTGGCAGATAGCTGATGATCTAAGGAGTAACTTAGACTTCTTTTCTTTGGACTAACTTTGTCCCGCGGCGTTACCCGCGGTACGACAATAACCGCGGGCAACACCGCGGAGTGCAGCTAGTTGAGAATATAATCGTTTACAGAATATTTTTCAAGGAGAAAAAGGAAAAACCCAACCACTCCTTAATTCAGACGGAGGAGGGGATATTTAAAAAGCAGTTGTGCTTCTAAGACTACTCTGTTACAATTTTAAAAGTGGCGGTCGTCACTTACCATCAGGTGACGTATGCAACAAAAAATATTTAAATAGGACTGACTTCGTTTTACTAACAACACTTAAGATGAAATCTCTCATATACATAATCAATAAAAAAAAATGCTTACGTGCTTTTATTAGTTTTAAGCGTTTGCTCATAACATAAGCGCGTGGCCCACACGCATCGCGCTTCTAACTTACATCAAATTCTGAAAGACCATCAAAAGCAACATAAAATTGCTTTTGTAATAAAGTTGTAATCGCAAAACTGTTATTATCTCCGATTATAATGATAATAATTGAAATTGAACTTATGTCTTGATTGTAAATTTTATTTATGTCGTTATAATTATTGTACAGATAATATAGGCACCAGCTAATTGATTAGCCGTAGCTCATTGCGACTTTAACGATAGCTATTTTAGTTACATTAAAATGAAACTCATTACAATTAAATAAATTAATAGTTTAAACGAATGGATGTGCAGTTCGAAAATATAATTAGGTGCTAGCAAGCTTAAATTAAAACTAAAATATAGAATCAGAACTTACGCTCCTCTTAATTTTATAACAGCAGGCCTTACAGATTCCTGATGCTGTACCGGCTTAGGATGGAACTCCTCCTTCTTTTCCGTCATTTTTGTATCTATCCTATCTATCTTGACCTTCTCATGCTCAGAGAACAGAAGTGTTGGCGGTAACGTTGAGGTGTCAACGTTCATTGGTCTCCAGGCATCTTTCCCGGCTTCTGTGGTTGAGTCATATCCGTCAGTGGTGGTCTCTGCGATATTAACACTATCTGTAGTTGTCGAATTTGAATCTGAATTAATTTTCGTATCATTAACAGCCTCTATTTTAGTGTTACCCGAATATTTTGAATATATGCTATTAGTCTCAATGCTTTGTTTGATAACAGCTTCTAAAGTAATAACGGCAGGGTCTAAATTATTTATTTCTATGTTTGCAATGCTTTCAAGTTTTGTTTTATAAGATATACCTTTTTCATTTACCGTTTCGTTGCTTATTTCTGTTTTGTTGCTGGTGCCTGTATTGTTATCTTTTCTTTGAGGTGCTTCTAATGGTTTAACCTTTAGCGTGTCATTGTCCACTTTTTTGTTTTTCTCGTTATTAATCGGCCTGAAGTGTGGTTTATCTCTCATGGCACGCCCTTGACTCATCTTGGTGTACATCATTTTAGTTTTGATGATATCTTCTTCAAAATTTGGTGTTTTACCATTCACGTCATCATCATCTTCTATGAAGTTATCCAATTCCGCTTTTATTATTGATATTTGTCGTTCCTCACCGTACATTCTTTTCATGAGACCCTGAAACAAATTTAAAAAAAATTGATTGTTTTATTTTTGAAGTCTAAACCTTTCATGCCTAATCCATTTAAACGATTTAAAAAAAAACATCAATAGAAAGCTACATTGTCAGCGAGTGACATGGGAACTGACTTACTGCCCGGCAGTCATTGGCAAAGCTGGTCTATACAAATAAATAAAATTGGAGTGTCTGTTTGTAATATTAAAATAACCGCTTTTTAATAAATGCATATTTTGTCTGTCTGTCTGTCTGTCTGTCTGTTTGTTTCGGGTAATCTCTGGAACGGCTGGACGGATTTTGACGGGACTTTCACTGGCAGGTAGCTGATGATCCGGGGAGTAACTTAGGCTACTTTTTTAGACTAACTTTGTCCCACGGCGTTACTCACGGTACAATATTAACCGCGGGTAACACCGCGGGGTTCAGCTAGTTTAAAATAAACTTGAAACAAGACTGCCTCACCTGATTTTCTCTAATAAATCTCCTGATTGAATGCCAGGGATAATTGTTTCCAGGTGTAGTACAATAATTGTGTTTGCCCAAGTCACAGGGCACGTTCGGCATGGCCCGCCCTCGGCTTGACCTGTTGGGCCGCGCGCACGCCGACGCGTAGTCGAGCCCGACGCACAGACCTATAGTCCATGTCGTCTGAAAAAAAAAATACAACATTGTAAAGCCTGCTTTGTAAGCAAACGAATTAATTCAAAATATTTTAGAATTATTAATAATCCTCATTGGTGTAGGTATATCAGTGCCTTACCGAATTTGGAAGTTTTGAATACCTCTGCTGGTATTAGAGATTTAAGTAGAACTAAATTTTATTAGGCGAAATTAACCTTTCAATAACCTTATTCAGTCACTTAAGCTAAGAAATATAAAATTTGAGTTTTAATAGCAAGCACTTTTATTTTCATTTTGACTTATGTAATGGATACTATGAAATAGAAGAGTGCCCCATCGACAAGGGCCTAGCGCTTAAATTGAGACCGGGAATGAATGGTTCTTAGTTACTATTTTAATAGGATTAAAGTTACACAAATGATAAGTAATCAAAACGTATTCGACCACAGACAGTGACGTCATTATCATAAGTGAAAGATGTATTGGTGACGATATTATTTAATTTAATATCTGAATCTAACAGTCGCTTGCACTTCGTGATATGTAAACGATCCGTCTCTCATCTAGGTGAAACACCTGTCCGAATGAAAGTTACGCCCACACTCACATTAGCATTATGATTATTTCTAACATCTTTTTTCATTTCCTACCTTGTCAGCACACATACACACACGCACGTAAATGACTCAGTTAAAATTCATTTATTTTAATATTCCGAAATATATTGTGCCGGTTTGTGTAAAACGTCATGGGTTCTGCCCTTATAGGGTGGAGAAAATTTTATTAAGATGAGCATAATAATTTTTAGACATAAAATATTTAAATACGAAAAAGGTAGTAGTTTCGTGAATACAAGTAGTTTTTGTTCTTGTGTATTTTATGGAAAGAAAGATATCCTCAGACGTACCTACATACCTAAGATATTATTATCTATTTTCTTGTGACTGTTCTTTTATACAGAACAGTTAGTTTAGTTACCTATGCTATGTGTCAGTTTTCGGTTTAAAATTCGAATGTCTCGTTCGAACGAATATTATAATTCGGACGGGCGCTTCGTTTGTACGGATCTCGGTGTTACTAATATTTACATAAAGTTTATAAATATTTTACAAAACTAGCTGATACACGCAACATTGTCTGCATCTCTTTTCAATCATGCTCTAGTCTACTATCTACCTAACTATCCTATCTGAGGAACACTAACACAACAAACATTTAAAAAAATAAAATTAGATAATTTCAGATTCCATCGTAAGCAACAACTAACTTGACACGAGAATTATACCTATATATGATTTTGTACTATTGAAGCATTGGTGTTAATATAGTCAGATATGAGAGAAGTCCTGTATCGTGATATAAAAAGATATACTACTCTAGACAACATCAACCGTCCATCATTAAACTTACTCTTAAATATCTTAATTTGAACCAACGACTCATTATGTCGTCACTTTCTGAACCACTCTGAACAGTCAAAAACAAAATTCAACGGCAGAAAGTAGACATTTCTTATCTCGAAAATTTGACAAAATGGCTTTTGGTATAGTTTAGATCAGAAAAAAATCACGTGGAATGTTCTATGTCTCATTATGTAAGGTAGGTGGAGAGAAATATTTTTCAAATTTCAACTTTCCACTATTATTAGTCTACGAGTTATGAATTTTCAAAGTTGTTTATTGGCTCTGGTGTTAAATTGAATATAGTATATAGTACAAGGTAAAGTAAAATAGAAAAGAGCTAAAAAAGACGTAGATAGGTACGCAAAATAACACGAAACCTTAAGTTATCTTTTCACGTGCAATAAAATATTTATTTAGTGCTTGAAAATGGGAAGATTTAAGTGGCATCCCTACTGGACTATAAATGCTAAAAATAAAATTGTCTGTTACGTTTTTATAAAAAGATGCATTGAGTTACTTTGATTCTTGAGGAAGGACATTATAAACAATTTTTTTACGACCACAATCAAAATATACTCGGGCAAGATAGGATACAATATCGGACAAGAACTAAGACAGAGACGACTTAACCTACATGGACTATGACTTTACTAGATTAAATAAATACAGTGTTTTTGATAGCTAAACAACCACTAAAAATAAACGACGGAAGTGGAGCAAAGCCTCGAGCGACACCTAATACGATCCTAGTCGGTTTCACTTTTGACTTATGTACAACTTTCTACAATGTCATATAGTCTGCTCGGCGGCCATGTTTGTTTTGTTATGGGGATGGTTGCGCAACATGGATTAGATTGGACTAAACGGACTTAACGGTTGACTGATTCATTTACGAGTCGCACTTCCGAGAGAAAGTTTGTGAACTCCATATATGTCAGAATTTAATTTTGTTTTCGTTATTTCTAATTTACATTACGTAATTATTAATACATTCATATAGTAACATTTAGATAAGGATTGAGTTGTTTGGTAACAAATTAGAACTTGAAGGGGGACCTAGGCTATATGTTCCTTTTAAGGAAGCTCTAGTTTTCACGATTTTAATTAGAAAATCAAATTTAAGCTAACCTAACCACACATATACTATTAAAAAAAAGACGCGAGAATCTCTTATGATTCCACTCTTCGAACAGTGGGATAAACACCGTAAATAAAAGTTTTTTAATTTAAATTTTATTTTGAAACTCCTAAATTTAAGTCAGAAATTAACCTATAATGCGTTAAAATTTGGACTACGCTTGCATTTTCTACATTAAAGCATATAAAAGTAATGTGGCTAATTATTTTTATTTTAAAGTTAACTCGAAAAGATAATCACGAAATATCTGCAAATTCCTGCACATATTTTGTCCCATTGTCTCACTCACTTCTCCAGTGAAATACCATGCAAATACGAGACTTAAAAGTGATTAAAGCGACGAAAACAAAAGCGTACACACGTAAGTGCTATTAAGTTACAACTTAATGTAACTTGTTAGCCTCATTCGAAATGAAGATGTTTATGACAATGATCTTGACCAAAAACCGCGACGTGTGGGCATGCCGGTACCGTTAGCAAAACAACGTTGGGCGGAGTGACCAACAGCAAACATACAAATATAATTTTATACTAATATACTCGTTCCAAGCAATTTCACTTGCGTTTATAGTCACTGTTTTGTTGTTGAAGCTCTCTGATTATATTGTATACAACCAAAAAAGTACTATTCAAATTTGAGTGATAGTTATAAAGGCTTTCTTCTGGGTACCAGGGATGTAGGCTTCTAGCCTTGTTATCCGGCTACTGGTAACCAAGACGGCGAGTGGACCTAATTACCATGGGGAGTGCTCCGAGGAATTGTTCGGACTGATTCCTGCCGCCTCTTTCCGTCATCGTCTTACGCCACAAAAGTTACATCCCAACCATCTAGATGATTGGCAGTCCACAACTGTGCGCTTTTCCAGGCACTTTCTGCCTCGCACAACAAAACTGTGGAATGAATCATCGCCTGCGGTATTCCTTGACCAATACGGTCTTCAAACGAGCGTAATCTTTCTTAAAAGGCAGGTAATGCACTTGTGACGCCTCTGGTGTTGCAGGTGTCTATGGGCGGCGGTAATCGCTTACCATCAGGTGTTATGTCTGCCCGTTTGCCCCCTATATCATAAAAAAAAGATAAAGGAAATATTTAATTAAACTCCTTTTGTTGCAACTGTTGCAAGTAACATTGCAAACTCCAAAACTGTTCTGTTCACGTGACGTCTGTTTTGTTATTGTATTTTAAAAGTGGTTTAAAACACCTACTTTCCTAAGAGGTAAAGATTTAACTTAATGCTTAGTATTAGACATCTGAAAACAACCAATATTGCATTACCAATAAAATCAACAATACTGAATGAATAATGTATAAGTCAGTACCTACAGCAGAAGGTCGATCACGAAATGCTACATTTCACTATCAGACATTTATTGGCGGCGATGTTCCGATGAACTCATATCGTAAAGATTTCCTTCGATTCCTTTCTAAGCAGCTGGCCGTTGCCCAACACTTTAAAAAGTTATTAGGATTTTCAAGAAATTTCTCGCTTGAAATTAGAACTTCTAGTTGCTTACGTGTTTGTAATTTTTTGACGCCAAGGTTAAAAAATTGAGCGTCAAAAGATTGTTTTTCTTTTTCTAACTACCTTTAAACAAGACTTTCCTTTTTTAAATTAGTGACGGTTGTTAAGATTTTCAAAAAGCAAAAACAAAATTATATTCTAGTTGTTATTTCATGTATGAACTATTTGAATGGATAAAATCGTAGCGGACGGCGGACGGACAGGCACGCAGTGAAAGTGACTGATTGTTTTTGGGAGCAGGTTATCTGACGTCATCATGCGTCTATTAGTTATCTGATCGTGACGTATACATGAATAACTGATATAATTTGAAGGAATACAAATAAACGATGCTCGGGTAACATTACAACTTTCATACTTACGACACCAGGGAACCAATACGTGGACGGTCTATAGGTGCATGTCAAAATCGTGATTGACATTTTACAAGCTGTCAAACTAGTCTGACGCTAAGAAATCTAATTAATATTTCTTATAGAAGAAGAACGACTTTGTTCTTTACAACAATTCAAAAACAAAAATATTGACACCACTAACATTTGAAAGTCTTAATAATTTACCTAATATTAATAATTAACTGTGATTATTAACTGGCTGTATAGATATTTATTAAACCAATTTATTTGTGTGAAAAAATCAAAAATGTTTGTATTTATTAAAACATAAGATGTTCGGAATACTAACGTTTATATGTAGAAGATGTGCAGAAAATTAAAATTCATAAATAATATTTTGAGTCATAAACTTAAAGTTATGTAAAAACGGAGTCATAAAACTATAGGGGTCCAGATATCTACATCAATATTTTTGACGTATGTTTTGATGTGTTGTGGCATAAAAGTCTATAATATGAGTTTGTTATAGGGGCCAATAAAATAAAATATGAAATTCTGAGAACCTTGGAATTTCGACACGAAGATCTCTATATAACTGCCAAGTACACTCCAGCCAAATTTATTTAATTTATGCCGCCAATTTTTGATGTTAACCACAGACCTAATCCGATTCTTCTGAATTTGGAAACAATTTTTGTTTTTTGTTTTTTTAATAGTAACTGATGACATTCCAATCCACGCAAAATTTTATGAACCTCTTAAATTATAGATTAAAGGGGTCCAGAAAAACCCGTAGTAGTAGTAAATACCCACCTACTTAGTAGATCTGCAACCAGACTTCGGTAAGTAGGTACTGGTTGAACTTTTATTACCAAGTTAACTCGTTTCTAGTCGCGTTAGTTCTGTGATCGTCGTTCTCCTTGATTTAATGCCATTAAGAACATGTTTGACTGTTTTTTTACACCGTGGAGTATAAATTGTGGATTCAGTTTAATAACACATGACTAAAGTTGAGTGATGATACTTTTTTAAATGAAATTAGAGCCAAGCAAGTTGTCTTCGTGTGCTGTCGAAGTCCATCATCCCACCCCGTGACCACCCCGATTCATCCAATTTGTGTCGTAAGTAGGAAACAAGGTGGCAAACTATTCAGAACAAAATCATTGCATAATCAGTTGAAATAAAACTCTACACCAACCCGCCTGGCCACTGTGATATAGTAGATCGAAACATTCTTTTTAAGAAGGTCCCTCACGTCTAAGGAGAGGCGTGTACCAAGCAGTGGACTGTCAAAGGCTGTTGATCATGATGGATGAAGCAGACAAGTCACCTGACAAGATCGCCGTCCTGGAATACTTGGAACTTAAGACACACAAGTACGTTGAGACCTTTTGAGTACTTCCCTTCTCAGGATTGGAGGTTGCGGCTCTATTAACCTCACGGAATCGGTGAAAAATAATGAAAAAATACTCAACAACAGTTTTCTGTGAGGCCTTAGTATAGTGCATATTCAACAATTTAAAATACCACCAAAAGTGGGGTCCAATCGGTTTAAATATCCTTTCCTAGTGTTTTTTCATTGAAGTATTCTGAGTACTTATGTGCGTGTATAGTGCCTGTTGGTCTCGGTGCACCGCGGTTAGCTAATCGATACATACAACCCAAAAGACTCTAGTGCAGTGTCACTACCTGAGTAAGTAACCCCAAGAATTAGGCGTGTGTGTGTCCATATGTGCTGAAACAAAATTAACTAACATAATTTGGGGTCGACTACTAGTTCAACCGGTTTTACCAGAACATCAGTTTTTCGACATAGTGATTGGCATTGGACCTCCGCAACCCTGAGCATTTGCGTCCGCAGGAACAAACTCTAAATGGTTTTGCTAACGTTGATTGAGTGCATTCTGAGCTGTTTAGTAAAGGTTAGTGAGCACGAAAGAGAGATATAGGTTTTATGAAAGAAAAAAGGCGATAATTAAGAAATAATAAACTATATTCACGTTTTCGGCGTATGAAAATCCTTCCAGACAGTCTCTCAGTGGGACTTCTAAAATTGAAAAAACTAAATGGGAATAATCCTTTGTGTGATGTGTGAATAACTTAAAACTTTTGTGCTATACACACATTTTCTTTACATTTGCCAAAGTTAAAATCAGCAAGTAATTTCCAAAAATTAAAATCGTCAATGTTTATAATAACTTATCAAGTGAAAATTACCATGACAATTTAAAAAGATATCTACTATATAAATTTGCACAATTTATCGCATCAATTTTTGAAATGACGTGTAAGTACACTGCTAAGATAAATAAAACATGTACGCTGTTTTAATTTGTATCCATAAACTTTATATTTATTTTATTTTGAGCCTCGCGGCCTCATACAGTAACAATGAACTAAATAATGGTATTCCAGTCATACTTCTTATAATTTATTCCCCTCAGCCAAAACCAAGTTTAAATAATAAATTAAAAAGTCAGGTTCTTCATTCAATTTTGCCACTTTAACATTCAGCCGTCTTCGTTCAGCCCATAAAAACTGCAGGGCTGTTGCAATTCAAATAAGGTTGATTGTTTCTAAGTAGTACTGCCTATGTAAGACGTTGAGTTTATTAGGTTACTGGGGACTAGGTAACACGAAACGTATCTGCCTATACAGGAATGCGCTTTGTTTCTATTTCTATAATGAAAATACAGATAGGTTGGACCTATACTTCAACTGTCTCGTCGGTCTAGAGGTTATCATACGCAACTGCTAATCAAGAGGTAATCTCTTCGGGTCCGATTCCTGGCTTATGAGAATACTCAGGGCCGTTATTAAGAATATCTTGTAAGACAATTTTCACAAGAAAGTCATAATAACAGCCCAGAATATAGAAGTTAGATATAGTTTCACGCCCGTGCCTCGGAGATCATGTTAAAGGCCTATGAAAATACTAATAAATAATTTAATTGTTCATATTACACCGCTTGAGCGTTATTTTAGCGTGATAAGCGCTTAGCTATTTTATTTTCATATTAAAATTCCAATTAAAATATCATGTCTACATTTAGTAGCGTGAAATTTAATCTTATTGTAATAAATTTGAAAGTCAGCGTGATAATAAGGATTGGTGATATAATTATACTGTAGATGACGTTAATATAACTTTATATTGGTGGTGAAATACTTGCTATATCGGAGTCATATCTATAATATTTTTTTAATGTTTTAGCTGCCAAATTGACTCTGCGCTGCCTGATGGAAAGCATGAGCAGAATCCAAGAGTGGCGGTCACCAATCTCAATGCGAATGAGGACAATGCAGCATCGTGACCCACACTATGGCGGCGTATTGAGATGCTTTTTCACGCCCTGGTTAATGTCTTTAGGTGTTTTGATTGGTAGTCCTGACTACCGCGCTGATTCTGGTTTTTATTCCCACCCAGGAGATAGGTTTCTGGGTATTTATTTAGTGGAATTCTGAATTTTGGTGGACCAATAGTACTTAATTTCATTTAGCTATTAATGAAGAGTCAAGAAAAGAATAAGTGTGAAGTTGCTTTTCTGTTAATATTATTAGTTAAGAATTGCATTAATTACAGTTCTAATTACATTGAAATATGGCGTAGTGTCAGAAAGTACGGTTATGATCAGCGTCGGGTACAGTCGGTGTGAAAAGCAATTAATGTGGGTGAGGCGGCCTGCTTCCCACGCGGCCTCTGTTCGCGGCTGTACCGCTCGTCCTGGTTCTTTGAGACTTAGACTAGTTTTTACGGCTATGATCTATGGCGAGACTACAGCGGATTTATTGGAAGTTATGATCTTCCTTATACTTATATATTACACACTTATTTTCTTCTATACGCAATTATTCGACAAAGAACTAGAGTAACCGACATCACGCGGAATCAGTACGCTGAAGTGGAAACGGTCATGTCTCCAGATGAGTTGATGGTCTTTGGAGTGGAAATTTGATTGGGTGGAGACCGCGATTAGGCAAACGTAGTGTAGGACGCCCTGCGGCACGATGGACTGACGATCTGAAGAAAGTGGATGGCAGCGGATGGATGCACAAGACCGAGATAGTTGGCGCTCCTTGGGGGAGACATTTGGTCATCAGTGGACGGCGATTGATTGTAACGTTATAGTAGAAAAAATTACAGACAGGCCACCTGATGGGTAGTTGCTGACACCCATGGATACCTGGTGCTCAAAAGTCACAAGCGAATTGCTGTCCTTTGAGTTCTCTTCTCCTCCAAAGGAAGGGTGAGTTGGTTTCCCTTTAAAAGCCTTTAATTAGTTTCACTTGTGACTAGCTATGTTTACAAACGTAGAAAGTAATTTTAAACTTCTATTAATTATAATGTTGAAATGAACCTTTGTACGTAGTTTGGATGACAATACTATTACTTGGTGTATATTAAAATTGATTTGATTATGGAACTAGTATATTGCATATCAACTTTCTTAAAGCGGGTTTTTTAGGTTATTCGAGAGTACAATTTATTAATACTATTTTTCCTCAATGTCACTGATAACTTAGTTTTTGGTTGGTAAAAAGTTTGTTTATTATATGATCAAAATATTTTGTACTGTTTGACATTTCTTTGTAGAAGTTGACATGACTTCTGTAGTTTTTTAGATAAAACTGAAATCTCTAAGCCTAAGCCATCTGATTATTTTTTTCTGGCATATTCTGGCATAGTCATGTCTTGACTGTTCTACATTCTAGAAATAAACTCAATAACATCTTGACTGTTGTCTAATAACATCTGATTATGAGAGTTGTTTGAATCCCTTTTGTTGTTTATTTGGAAACTTTTAAGCGTGTTATGTCTCTTAACTCCGTTTACATTGTGAAGTTAATTTCGGGGACAGAAGACTTTACTGTGTCCAAATGGCTGAAATCTGAAGCAAATCTGAATATAAGACTGAAGACTTTTGTCCAGCAATGGATTGTTAACAACTGATGATGTAGTAATTTCAAGTTATATTTCTGTTCCCTGGGAATATAATTTATCTACTTCTTTATGAATCACGGACGGACTCATATTCAAAATTATGTAGGTATTGCTTAGTTGCGTTATTAGTTTATGAAAGTGTAACAAATAAACTTACATCCTTATCCCCGTCACCATTCCTTGCAATAGACTCACATATGACGGTACATCATGTAGTTCGATTTCGACATATACCGTGAATCCTGGTGAGATAATGATCCGTGGGGTACCTCACAAAAAAAAACATGAACACCCTACTGTATCACAGTAAGTATATTATTATAAAAGAACGCTAAACTGGAACTCAACATGAGCTTACTAAATGGCTACATAAGATAAACTAATTTACTGCCTTCAACGATAACTCAAAACTTGTTTATTTTATCTATTATAGTTTTAGATAGAATCAGTAGTTTATCGAGAAAATAAACTTCTGAGAGCGACCACGACCGATTAAATTCGTTCGAAAACGAAATCAAAGCAGTGCATATTGTATCTTGTAGTTGTCATTACGAATACTTTTAATACTTATGTAGGTGTTTTCTCAAATGGTTATTTTTATAATATAAGTTGTAATTTTTATTAATCTGTTTCTGAAAGCGCCGCAAATGTAGATTCAAATATAGCGTTTAGTATTAGGTTTTATTAAACAGCACGTATAACGATTGCAATGTCTTAACTTTTGGATATCTATGACTAAATATCATAATTGTTTGATGCGTGGTAAACTTTTTTAGAATTCGAGAGAGATATTGAAATGTAACTTTTTAGAAAAAAGCTCTTATTCACTTTTAAGCCATTTCTCAACTAGAAGAGTGGAAGAAACCAATGACTTTGTTTGTGTTTTTGTCAAATGAAACCAGGAACGACTTTCTTAGCCTAGACGCAAGTGTTTCACGTCAAATCTCTTTCTACAATCGTTATCGCTACTATTCTCTTGTAGTATTGCTCAATATTTTATTTTGACCACTGGTTAGTTTTCTAATAACGTTTACGAACGAACGTCAACTTAGCTAGGCGTTATACTGTTTTTGTGAATAGACTTTATGGGCTGTAACAACGTACTTACGATTCGACTTTACTTAATGGCAGGAATCCATGTATTCACTTGCCGAAATTGATGATCAGTTGATTAGAGAAGGCTCGAAAAAACAAACTCAAATACAGATTCATAATGTTAGGTGGTTCATTAATCAGTACACATGTACGTACAGCGGCCGCCTCTCGCTGTGTCCGTACAGTGATATTCCGACGGTTAATTGTCTGGCTCATCACTTACCTACTTACTGGTTACTACTTCTAGTTAGACAACAATTGTTCGACAACACGTCAAGTTCACTCACCTCTTCGTCATTGTAAAACGTCTTTCGATGACTTCCCAGAGTGTGGACGACTTTCATTGTTTTATATCGATTAGTTATCGCTCAAAAGTTGACATTTGACTAAGTTGAAACAGATAAACCTGAGGATTCCTAACCTCTTTAAAACTGACTGGTGTAAAAGGGGAACGAATGACCTATTTACGAATCGATTTTCTTGATATTTGAGTTGAAAAAGTACTTATTGATTTTTTTTTGTTGCACTAGTAATTATGTATAGGTCCATAGATTTCTAATTTACAATTCTGTTGATGGATTTCTCTCTTAACATTTACATTTCAACTGAATATTTAAAAATTTTGAATGATTCAAGTCGATGCCTAACATTACTAAGTATTTAAAGAAGATTTGTAATTGACAAACACATTCCTAGGTAGGTTGATTCAAAATTAGACAAAACTTGTACTATTTTGACCAGACTTCCGATGAACGAACTTAAATTTTATAGACAAACTAGCTGAACCCCGCGGTGTTACCCGCGGCTATCGTCGTACCGCGAGTTACGCCGCGGGACGAAGTTGGTCTAAAAAAGTAGCCTAAGTTACTCCCTGGATCATCAGCACTGCCTGTGAAAGTCCCGTCAAAATCCGTCTAGCCGTTTTAGAGATTTTAAAGATTTACAAACAGACAGACAGACAAATTTTTTTTAACTACATTTTTGTTATATGTACTGTGTATACATATATGCATTTAGTAAAAAGCGGTTATTTTAATATAACAAACAGACACTCCAATTTTATTTATTTGCATAGATTACCAAATATTAATTAAAATTTAAAAAAAAGATTTCCATTCCAACAACTTTCTTAGAAATATAAAAGTAAACTCTATTAGTATACACAATTATATTGTGTACCCACCTTTTAAGACTTTATCCGACTGCGGTAGAAGGAAGGTAACATTTTTATATTATAAGTGCAATGAAGATTTAAATCGAATTATTCTTCGATATTTGTGTTAACTTTCAACATTAATTTAATTATTCTACCAATAAATATTTAGTAATCGTAGAATTAACAATAAAATATTCGAGATAACAGTTATTTATAAGTAAAGGAAAACATTAAGCTTTTGTACAATTTATGGAAAATACAAACAAGCTTATCTTGTTTCACATAATCTGTTCAATCCAATTGATTAATTTAATTGCCGATTTGAAATGCGTACCTATCTATCAATAATGTGAAGTGAAATATTATATTGCTGTCTATAGCAAAGACATCCAAAACCTAGTTTTTTTTTAAATGCAAATGCTGAATATTTTTTTAATTTTATTCCAACACACAGTTAAGTGTGATCTTGATCGTTTTGGTTTTAACGAATTTTGTTTTCTGGTTTTGATGATCGAAATCATCAATCATCAATCAAATAATTTTAATAATAAGAACTGGTTCACTTTGACTTATTTGTATGTCAATATTAAACATGCCCTAGTTTTTGTTTCGCACAATTTTTGCGCGCTAAAACTCGTTTCACTAATAGTAATCTCATCATTTTTCTAATGAAGACTTGTACAAAAGTCAACTGTACTTCGTATTACTTCTAGAATCTTCTTTTCAGTTATATGTTGATCTAGTCCTAATTATAAAGCATTTTCGTCAACGAACTCGTCGTAATCTTCTTGAAGCAGTAATCCTACAAGTAATCAATCACGGAGCGTCCATTTGCAAAGAGAGAGCACCCTCCATTAACACTTTTAACGTAATTAGCACTCACCACAAACAGAAAGGCGATAGCAAACCGCATTTCGCAACTTAACGAACTTTCACTGCGTACGCGCTTACATGCATCGTGGAGACGACCGGCTGCCACCACGGTTGCTTACCGACTAACTTTCCCATTGCCAATCTCAAGGACCGCATCTGTTGCACTTCTTGATGACAAACGTGGTCCTTGAAAGGTTGACGGTGGTCTGTTATGGGTTTTATGATCGATTTGTGGGAAGGCGCCTGCACCGGTGCACTGCCGGCATCTTACACCGTTGCAAATGAAAGTAGGCGCGGGTCAATTTATTGTAATGAGAAATTGAGCAGCATTGAGCTTGAAAGCGTTATGAGAACAAGGGCAGTGTGTATCTACTCAGTCAGTAGTTTTATCACGTCGCTCTTGTCCAATGGTCTTTTATTTGTAGAACCCACAGTTTCAATGAGGAAAAGAAAAAGTTTGTGGACATAGAGGTAACAACACAGTGTTCAAGTAAGATCAAATTCACTTCCAATTTTTTGTCCGCTATATTGATATTCACACTAATAGATATTATTAAAATTTTGTTTTCATAAAAAGCTACAGACTAAATGAAAGATTAAAGCAAATTTCAGGCCAAATAATTTTTATCTCTATTTGCGTGGTTTTAGCAAGTCTGGCAATATGAAAGTGTATAGAAAACCGCGTTTAGCATAACTTGATTTTGATAAATGATGCCTAAATATTCTGTTCTAAAAGTTCAGTCACAACAACATAATCAATCTGACCAAGAACCAGATGTTCCTTTTGGCGTCTATCGATCAATTTCCAAAGTCATACAACGTTGCATTCAAGAATTCGCTGCGTACAATCATCAATAATTATAATTTCAGTTATTTCACGGTATTAGATACACAAGAGCATCGTGTTACATTGCAAATTCACACGATATAAAAATTAGGTTTCATTTGCTGTCGAGAAAGAGTGTGTGCTATGAGTATGAGTGGGTCACTCGAGTAATCGTTTGCGCCGTTTGCCAGCCACTGTCTGTGCTCCGTTGCTTTCTTACTTGCATGTTTTCCGTATGTAGGAACGGGTGCGAGCATTTGCGCGTGCGTCTCACCGTTATCCCGCAACGATATCTTGAATGAAGATGGTGTTTTCTCCCGCGCCAAAACAATGGCGCCTGAACCTGCCACTTTAAAAACGAAAGGCGCACTAATTAAGTTAATTAAATGCATTTTATTTTAGTCGTTCTTACTGATTTTGATGCGGGTGGTCATTTTAATTGTGTGTTTGTAATTAGTGTTGATTTTTTTTGTTGGCTACACTGTTTGTTTTATATTCTTATTTTAAACACGAGATACGTGGTCAGAACTCAGAACGGTATCGGCAATGTAATAGTGATGCTCTGAATACTCTTTAGCTAACGTAGAAAGCAAGTTTGTTAGTAATTTGCTTTTTTTGTATATCTTTCTTTTTGGCATCGAGTTATTAAGCTATAAAAACCAAGAATGTTTTGTTATCGTTAATTGATCGATTTATTCGACTGTGGCGGAAATAGATAAATGTTTACGAGATAGCTTTTAGCTTCCCCAGCCAAACTCAAATGCGTTTTAATTGTGTGACATTTATAATGGGTAGTGTATAGTGGGTAGTGAGATTTATAAAAAAAATATTCCTCAGAACCGTCCTTTAGAACGACTACAGTCTTGAGTTCCTAAGACTGTAGTCGTTCGTTATCTGAAGCTATGGACATCCACAGATTATATCTCAAATTACAAAAATATTTTTAAAGCTGGTATTTTGTAGCTGTTTTCACGTGCTAACAAAATTTAAATAAAAATAATGTTAAGCCATGACCTCATTGTTTTTCGCCAAGTGAGTGAGGATACCTCACATTGACGTGATTTTGTAAAGGAGACTCAAAGTCACAGGAGATTTGACTGACCGTTTGACCCATTTTAACATAAAAAAGACAGGTCCTTGCGTGGGCTCCTTGCACATACTTAAAAAAACAAATATATAAGTATTTAATTAGTAAAGAGGTTAGTAAACAGAGGTTTTGTTTATTCAGTGGTGTTAAGAGGAAATTGTAAGATGTTTTGGGTGTGTAACAATTCGCACTGTTTAGTTAACAACCCACTTAAGATTGTATGAAAGTATTGAAATACTTATGTCAATATTTGATATTTCTATTGAGATTGTCTAGCGGCTGTCTATCGAGCCTATAGTTGTCGCCACAGATAAAAATTTATTCTTTTTTAATAAAATGTTTATTGTTTTTCTCTTTTTATGATGTGAATAGTTGACTCGGAGAATTTTGTACCACCTTATGTTTTTCCTGAATATTTTCCAAACTTTCTAAAAAAATGCTTTAGTATTTATCTACACCTCAGTATCCCACGTATATGTATATATTTTATATATTTATAGTCGTGGAATAAGAAAATAGAACACTTCCATTTTTCCCTTAATTTTCTTCCATATAAACCTTATCGTGACAATATTAAACACATAAAAACAAAACTAATTTGGTGCAGTCAGTTGGAAGTTATGCGCGTACATACGTTTCGGTAATTCATTTATATAGATAACCACCATTATATAGAAAATAAATGTACTTATGTATGTTTTAATCTTCTATACAAATTTATACATTTAAAAATAGGAGTGTCTGTCTGTTTTTAATGTTAAAATACCTGCTTTTTACGAAGTGCTTGTGTATGTATATACCGTACATATATTTACAACTTTTGTCTGTCTGTTTGTTCCGGCTAATCTCTGGAACGACTGGACCGAATTTGACGGAACATACACTGGCTGATAGCTGATGATATTAGGTGTAACTAAGACTTTTTTAGACTAGCTTCTCCCCGCAGCGTTGGCGGCAGTAACACTGCGAGGTTCTGCGAGTGTAAAATATATGAGACTAGCCGACCCGTGCCCACTTCGTTGGGCGCTAACCGCCCGCTTTTCTTTGACTTGATTTACGCATACTATTGTTTTTAACAGATTTTTTCTACAATCATAAAACATAATGGCGTATGTTACTCCTGAATAGTGTCGCTTTCTATTAATGAAACATTTTTCAGGATCGCATCAGTACTTCCGAAGATTAACCCCTACAACCATACAAACAAAGTTAGAAACCTTACTTCTTTATAATATTATTATTACAGTGTAGAAAACAACAGAAAAATATATTTTAAGGCCTATAGTGACACCGCCCAAGGGCCTTTAGTTTGCTCCAAAGTTGCTAAAGTAGCATCATTGTTGAACTGTCCTGTCGGTCCAGTGGTTAGTGATCCTGACTGCCAAGTCAGAGGTAGTGGGGTCAAGCACAGCAGTCGCATTCGCTACCACTGCGCCACAGAGGTAGTCAAGAAATGGGGGTTACAGATTTGTTTCAATGATCCAGGGATTACAGTATCCGTCTCACCATACGGCACGATCTAAGTTTACTAATACTTAGCTAGTTAAAGGGGATTAGCGGACAGTGGGTCAGTGCTAAGCCACTGAGATTGCTCCGTGCATATGGCATATTCCACGTCAAAAACAGTTAGTAATATTTTATGGTAAAATATAGGCGTTGTGAGTTAGCCGTTAACTTTAGAAGTTTATTTAGTTGACATCGATATTTTTTTTATATCTTTTTCAAAGAGTTTTTTATTACCGCAACTGTCCGACTAAATATTTATGTAAGAAAATTTCAAGTACCGTTTTGTAGTATTTTTACAAGGCTGTCTTGGTTGTAAGTGGCTGTATTACTCTTTTGATCATTCTTACTCAAATGGCGACAACTTAAAAAAAATAAAAGATACCCCAGCGAGCGGCTCAGCTCGCCGCACTGACCTAGTACATTTCGGCGTAACGTAACGTAACGTTACGTTACGCCGAAATGTACTAGGTCAGTCGGCACCTTAACAAAAATGACCTTCACCAAAACGAAAGGATAAAGGTAGTAGAGCCACGGTGATTTTAGCACGAACAGGCCGGCTCGATCGGGGCGGTACTATCCTTACACAGAATATCAAGGTAAAATGACAGCATCCGTGCTGTCGTGTATCGTTAGTGAGTACGAGACTGGAGGCCCAATGATGCAGAAGCATGCCTGGAAGAAATTGCTTGTTAGCGATAAGGCCGTCATTTGTACATGGACAGTCAATTGAAGTATTTTTTTTTTATGTAAACTGTATTATTTAATGTACAATAAAGATTATTCTATTCTATTTTATTCTATTCTAAGCATCACTGGCCTGGCTCTGGCGGCCTGCCACGATGTGGGTCCACCATGCTGCATTATTGCATTGTCTGCATCCGCAATGAGTATGGTGACCACCGTTCTTGGATTCTGTTTATGTTTTCTATCAAACAGAGTAGAGTCATTTATTGAATATGTCGTGAAACAATTGAAAACCTCAAAAGTTAACTAGTGCTACAATGATATTTTACTGCGTAGTTGCGTACAGATAAGTATTATTTAGGTAATATCATATTGATGAACATCTTCTGTATTTGTGTAAGTATGTATATGTTTTTTATTATGTAACCTCCGTGCACACGTTATTATGCACGTGCACATAAAATTTCTACCCCACCCATAGGTTGACTGGAAGAAATTGTCTCGGGCATTAAGTCCACTAAGGTACAAATGTGCATAAAGTATTACTATTTAATTTTATTATTGTTCTGCGTCTAGGTGTTATATTTAAGTACATATATCAATAACAATCTTTCGTTTGCGACTAGACTGCCTTGTTTAAGATCTTTAAAATTACTTGGCAACACATTCGTATATCTGTTTGAGTAGAAAGCAAGTGAAACTGCGTATTAGCGTCGCTTCGTCGATAAATATTAACTTTTATGCACTACCATTATCGACATTTACCTTTCACAAGGACGTAACAGCGCGCAACTTTCGCGCAACAAGAAAGCGCCGATTGAGGAAAACGAAATGTTTTATATAACGATATATGATTATTACACAAGAATGATATATTCTAAATAGTTTTTAGGAATTTTATAGAATACGTCATCTTCTGAAGGTAATACATGTAACAGTTTCCAAAACATTATTGTAATTTGAAAGTCCTGAAAAGTCTTGAAGGAAAAAATGTTGCCGTTACAAAATTTCCTTTCTACTTTTATCTACAACTAGCTGAACCCCGCGGTATTACCCGTGCTTATTGTCGTACTGCGGGTGAAGCTGCGAGGCAAAACTAGTCTAAAAAAATTAGCGTAAGGCACTCCCTGTATCATCAGCTACTTATCAGTGAAAGTTCCGTCGAAATCGGTCTAGCCGTTCCAGAGATTACCCGGAACAAACAGACAGATAAAAAAAAAATAACGACATTTTTGGTATATGTACCGTGTATACATACATTTAGACTGTAAAAAGCTGTTATTTTAATATTACAAACAGACACTCCAATTTTATTAATTTGTATAGATTGAGGGAGAGCCATAGACCAGTTACCTGATACCAGAGTACATAGTCATAAATCAATGCTGCTGCTGTCTCGGTGGCGTAGTAGTAGCGTATGCCACTGCTCTGATTGTGCCTGTGTGCGATCTCGGGTTCGATTCCCGGATCGGACCAAATGTTTGTATAATCTGCAAATATTTGTTTCGGAGTTTGGGTATTTTCTATGTATATATGTATGTTTTTACAAAAAAAATATATATCAATTGTCTAGTAACTATAACACAATGCGGTTATAAAATCTGCTATCAACTTTTAAGTTTTATATTATCAGGACGTACGTATGTCCATACAGGTACTAAATTTGGCCTTTAAAATAAACATCTTCTCTTGGTCTTAATCGCCTTTTCTATCCGAGACTTACTGTTTAATCGAATAATTATGTATTTCAATTGAGGCAATGCTAGATAGATGGCGTTGTTCTGATCGGCTGAATCGCGTTGCTAAGATTCTCCGGTACTGTATAACTTTCTAAACAAATACGTATATTTTTGTAATCGCATTGAACGGTTGTTTTAATTCTCATGCCTAACCATACCACTAACTATATTTGTTTTTATAACTATAACGCCTTATTTATTTTTATGTTACTAAGTTATAATCTTCTTTCTTTCAACCTGTCTGAATATGACTACGTTCAAAGTACGGCTTCAGGTATACAGGATATACAGGGTTACTGGTTAAGTCGACCTATTCCCGTTAAAGGCGTGTGGTTTACATCGTTTCTGCCTGATTTCACTATGAAACACCCTATCCTAAATCTAACAGTTTTTGAGATATCTGAATTTAATTGATTTTTACAAATAATCCCGATTTTCGGCTGACAGCTTAGATATTTTAAAATATGTAAGTCTTATTATAACTGGTATTTGATTTTTACATGTAAAATAAGATGCTTTATGACCTTTTTATTTTTTAGACGTTGTAGACGATTAAAATAAAATAAAAAATTAGAAAGTTTATTTTTCTTTAGTGAATATTTAAAAAAAAATGTACGTTTTAACACAATTATTTGTTTTGGGTGGAAATTGAAACTACTACCTCTGACTTTCAGCTTGCCAATCCTACAAGTGACAGAAAACCGGAACAAGATGATTAGAATTTTTGTCACTGTTTAGTAAAAAATATGATTACGGTTATCTAACTAGTATTACATCCATTTCAATTTTCCAGTTACTAAACATTGCCGTAAGCTCTTCTTTGAATTTCGAATGATTTTGGTGACTGACTCTGGACCGAACGTTGTCTTTTGTGCCGTTTGATATTAAACGGCACAAAGACAACGTTTTATTAAACGAAAACACCTAAACTCCTGAACAAATATTTGCAGATCTTACAAACATTTGGTTCGACCCGGGAAGGGGTCTCCGGTCTCAATCTCGACCTGCAGTACATATAGAAGAGACCTAGACACTTGTCGCGGTCTCCTGTCTCGGTCGCTTGTCTCTGTCGCAGCGCGAATCACCACCTATGTGACTACTGCAAAACTTGTTCGTTTCCTTATTGAATCAATAACATTATATGAGCTGTGTCGTATTTATCCCAAGAATACGTTCATAAATATAAATTCAAACATCTTTAAACCTTAATAAACTCTGTAATAATTTATTTACATTAATTATTTTACAAAAATACGTACACAATTATTTCCATCACGTTGATTTACACAAAACGTTCCTTAATTTTTTCCAAAACTCGTCTCTATTATTTTCATCCCAGGAGTGATAGATCTTTGTCTTCAGTAAGTACTTCAATGTTACTGTCAAGTATTTACTCTGAATATCTCCTAATCTCACTAACACTAAAGGATCATAAGTTGTCCCGTCCTCCAAGAATATCCTGTGGTATTCTGCAAGCTGCATCTCCCATCGACACCAATGGGATTTCGCGAAACTGTTGCTGATAATCAAGATTATATACTTACTATCATGTATACTAGTCATTACTGCTTCCGATATAAAGGAACCTATTTCAAAATCCCTTTCGTAAACACATAACTTCAAATAAGGCGGCTTTGTCTCAAATTGGACAATCATATCTTGAACGAAGTCTCTATCTTCATTAGAATATGAAATAAAGGCATCATACTTATACTGTTTATTGAGAACTGTCTCTGATTGTTTCTTTGGGAGCCTTCTACCTAACGCTATCTTCGTCAGGAACATCCAGTAACGTATGTACACTTTGTATTTATAAATAATTATTGCTACCATTACGACTAGAATAACAGTGACCAGAGAGGGTGCAGTCCAGACCAGTACCATCACGTTAGAAATCTTCTCATACATCAAACAGTGCAAAGTCTTTATGGATGATAGGTATTCAGATATTCTTCTGTCTTCCCATAAGTCCGGACTACTACACTGTACTTTAGAAGAAGAAAAATATTGTTTCAATTCCTTACTCCCGTTAACTTGCAGCCAGCGATAAGTACTAAACATCGATCTGCAGTCACATACAAAAATATTGTAGCTGATGTCTATAATTACATTCGATATGTGCTTGGTCTCCAACAAATAACCAAAATCTTCTACCATACTTATAGAAAAGTAAGATATTTTGTTATTCATTAAGTACAACGCCGTTGGTTTTACACCAGATTCCAAAAATATAGGTTTCCACCAAGACATCAGTAAGTTCTCGCTCAGATCTAAGAACTTCAAGAGTTTAAGCGGCTTCAGTACTTCTGCTGTAATATAATTTAGCTGATTATTTCTAAGTATCAGGTGGGTTAAGTTTGGCATCATTTCAAAAATATTTTCATCTTCTTGAAGACGTTTAATCCCACAATTCTCGAAACTGAGCACTCTTAATGCATTTAATCCATCAAATTGTTTACACGTTAAATTTTCACTTGCTGTTAAAGGGTTATTGGATAAATTTAACATTTCAAGTCGCTTCAGAGGTTTAAAACTTCCAGGTCCTATGTAGTACAGAGTATCATTTTGCATATCTAGTATTCTGAGGTTTTCTAGTCCTATAAAAGTATAATCAAATATTGACCTAACTCTGTTAAAAGCAATATTTAAGATTTGCAACTCATTGCTTTGTGTGAATGTGTATCTATCAATCTCAAAAGATACTGGACTGTTTGGTTGTCCTCTGTTATTAGATAGGTCTAAAAACCGAAGTTGATTAGACAGATGAGTTCCATGGATTCCTGGTAAATTATTTCCACTTAACAATAAGCCCTTCAAATTTGGGAATTTCTCTGGATCAAAAGACTTAGGTTCTATAAAAAGAGCAAGAACCTTTCTCATGTCCATTAATTGTATGTTCACCATTCGAGGAAAAGCATCGTCTGCTACGGTTTCGAATTGATTTCTTGCAAGCATTAAATTCTGTACCGTGGAATTTGCTATAATGTCTAACAGTTTTCTTGGTGGCTGTTTCCTAAATCCTAGTCCAGATAAATCTAATTCTAATAAATTTATATCATGTTTGATAAGTGTTTCCATAAAGGCTGCTATTAAAGATGAATTCATATCGTTGTCTGCGATTTGAAGTATTTTCAAATATTTTAGTGGTAGAAAACTGTTCGAATGTATGTAGTCTAACCTACATAAGTTAAGATAAAGTTTCTCCAGAGTTGTGCCTGCCATTGGTTGAAAGGCCTCTTCCGGGATGGTTCCGAAAGTATTCTCTGATAAATCTAGATTTATTAGTGATGGCAATATGCTTGTTTTGAATGCTGGCGTTAGATCGAGTATTGATCCAAATCCATTATTTACTAAGGTCAGGTTCCGTAAATTAATAAGTCCTTCAAATGTCTTTTCGTGAATTGACCGGAGTAGCGTATTATAAGATATGGAGAGCTGTAGAAGATTTGTCAAGTTAGAGAACGCTCCAGGTTGTATGTAGCGGAGCTGATGGTTCGCCTCTAATTCAAGAACTTTAAGATAATAGAGTGAGTCTAGTCTGCCTCGGTGGAGTTCTCTAATAACTGAAGTTCTGACTCGTAACACTTCGCTTTTTACTGTAATCTGAAACGAAAAGAAAACTGGTTTTTGAAATGCTGCAAACGGTTTTTTGAATATGACGCAGTGATAGCGTATTCGAGTGTTGTGCTTGAGATTTTAGATTGTCTGAGATTATCTTCTTAACTTTTCAAAAATTTCACCAAAAAGCAGAAGAAAAAAAAAAATATTACAAAATACTATATGTTAAGTTTCACTCCGAGAGTTTTAGACTAGCTTTGCCGCATGGCGTTATCTGCGGCTGTTGTTGTACCGCGGGTAACACCGCATTGAAACAAGATTAATTATATCCACATTTTCAATACGCTTAATCATACAGTATGTACACATCGGAAAAAGTTTATAGTCTTAAACCTAATTAAACAAGAAATATTAAGAATTACCTTAGGAAACCGCTTGCATTCATAGTTGCCGAAACACTCGACAATCCTATACTGCACAGTGGCCCTACAAATGCATCCAGAACTGGAATCCTTGCCAAGTACTATAGGCAAAACTTCATCCTTATTGTCTTGAGGGAACAATTTATTGGTGTAAGCCTCGTACTCTCCTATGAAGTCGCTGCTCATCACGCATTGAGCAAAATAGAACAGCCATAAGAAATGGGCTAGTGACATGACTTGCTTGCTCTCTGAAATGAGAAAAGAAATTAAATGTAGTAATTACACGTTTCATATTAACACTTATTATAAATACATCTTTTATAATGTGACAGCACATGAGTAAACTGCCTTGTTGGTCTAGTGGTTAGCGTAAGCGACTGCAGATCAAAGAGGTCACGAATTCGATTCGCGGGTCGGACTGATGTTGGGTTTTTATTACAAGAAATTCTTAATAGCAGCCCGGAGTATGGAAGATGGCGGTTTTTGCCGCCCGTGCCTCGGAGAGCACGTTAAACCGTTGCTCCCGGTTGTCATCGTATGTCAATAGTTATTGAGAAGTCAGTGCCCACAAATATACCGACAACATGGAGAAAATCTAAAGTATTAACTCAACTATCGATTCCTACAAAAAAAATTATAGCGATTCCTATATCAATAGATACAAGATTCTTATATAAAACATTATCTGCTATGAGAACACAATAAAGCGTTTGTTACGTCGAATTGTGTAAGACAACATGAAATCTCGGAACTAACGCAAACTGATAAGGGTGCGGTATTGTCAGAGGCAAAGCAAACATAACGACCTACGTCACTGAGCCAAACTGCTATGCCTACTAATTGCCTTGGGGATATACTGTCTAATGTCTACAATGTGTTAGTTATAGCTTCCTGGACTAAACTATTGTCAGTCAAGATATAAATAGGTATGTATATAAATATAAAATGAGCACAAGAAGATTTTTATCTATGTTTATCATTATTTCTGTTTCAGAGTTTCTATTAGTTCGTATGTATGTAGCCTTCTTATTTATGCTAAGTAAGTGTTTGAAAATTATTGAAATGAATACAATATAATATATGCGTGATGTTAACAATCTCCAATACTATCTATAATCTACAATAAAATCGGTAAATTTTCATTGCAGAAGACCAAATCTTTATTTATTTAGACGAAAAAGTCGAACTGTCTTTGCAAAAACCTCGCAAAAAAACGAGAAAATAATAAAAACAGATGACTGTCATATAAACAACTAGCTGACCCACGCAACTTCGTTTACGTCTCTTATTGCCCGTAGCGTGATAATTTTCCCCCGTTTTCGAAACGTTTTTCATTGCTGCTCCGCTCCTATTGGTCCGAGCGTGATGATATATAGCCTATAGCCTTCCTCGATAAATGTACTATCCAACACTGAAAGATTTTTTCTAATCGGAACAGTAGTTCCTGAGATTAGCGTGTTCAAACAAACAAACAAACAAACAAACAAACTCTTCAGCTTTATATATTAGTATAGATAACAAAGAAAGTGAGACTAATGTAATTGATGTCAGCCTCACTGAACTATCTTCTCACAAACAATTTTTTCATTTCTTTTCAAAGACAAAAATTTGAACCATTAATTAAACCTTACTAATTACTCATAATTTTTCACTTTAATGAATATGGATTTATATAAATATAGGATGTTCTAATTTTCATATCTTTTAACAATTCGTAGTACCTAGATACTTGAAAGCCTTTTCTTGTTAAAACATATTTCAGATTGTCTTAAATCTCGATTTATTATATTTTATAAAAAATTTGAATATTAAAAAAAATAATCAATTCTAATCAGTAATCAGCTACCTAGCCGAGTTGATATTGTACAAACCTAAACGGTAATAGAAAGCTAACAATTACGAATGACGTCATCTCCACCTCAAAACAATATATTATCGAATAATACAAGAGACTATAAGCGGTACGATTGTAGAAAGAGAATAACTAACTGATTAACTGCCTCGGTGGCTCAGTGGTAGCGTACGTAACTGCTGTTCTTGAGGTATCGGGTTCGATTCCCGGGTCGGACCAAATGTTTGTATGATCTGCAAATATTTGTTTCGGAGTTTGGGTGTTTTCTATGTATAGTATGTATTTACAAAAAAAGTTTATATGTATTTATATCAGTTGTCTTAGTACCCATAATAAAAGCTCCGCTTAGTTTGGGACTAGATGGCGTTGTGTGTTAGATTTCCGAAATATTTATTTATTTTGTTTATTTAATAGACACGAAGTCGTTGTCGTGTTTAATTATACCCACTAACAAAACTATTGGCATTAAGTTCCAAGCAGAATCCAAGAGTGGTGGTCACCATACTGCGAATGCAGACAATGCAACAATGCAGCATGGTGACGCTCACCGTGGCGAGCTAGTGATGCTTCTGCATCATTAGGCCTCCGGTCTCGCACTCAGCAACGAAACACGACAGCATGAACGCTGTCATTTTACGTTGATTTTCTGTGCGAGGGTAGCACCGCCCCGGTTGAGCCGGCCCATTCGTGCTGAAATCAGCGTGGCTCTACTACCTTGACAATTTCTTTCTTCGACTCTTTATATTAACTATCATCATTATTTTCACCTAATTAACTTTTTTCGCGAACTATCGGTCACACCAAATTGACACACTGCGTGTGACTATGATTTGTTTCATTTATCATCAGGTAACATTATCTAAAGTCACACAAGGGTGGCAATTTTGGTCTGATTACGGATCGGTTGAAAAGTACTTGTTTTCGAAATAATGAATATGCGAAGTTTAAAGTGAAAGGCAAAATATGTACACATAATAAAAAGTTATACATGTGTGATAACGATACCTTGTTTATGCGTTCATGGGATAAATAACGTGTTTATAATGTTTTATTCTTATCACAGTGTAATTTATTATAGAAGAGTCATACTATGGCACACGTTTACCAGAGTAACTACCACGGAGTTACTACGGATTTAGAGAAAAACCCTCGTTAAAAAAATCTTTCGTTGCTTTCCTCTAATAAGCGAAGTTAGAGAAGTCCAAACTCATCTCCCCATAATTCATTATTTTTATATTATTAAGGAATTACTAGCTTCTAGTTCGTAGTATATGTTGGTGTTAATTACCGTGGTAAAGAGCATATGTCCTTAAGAATCACAGTATCTCCTTGTGAAAATTTTATTAAAATTCAGTGCAGCGTTTTAGCAGGGACAGCGTAACAGACATACAGTTACTTTCGAATTTATAATATTAGTATGGATTACTTTTAGTAAAAGTAATTCTTGAGGGGCAGGTGTATGACGATGACGACTTCAAGAGAATGGCTGACATGGATGTGGACTGCCCAAAACTGGGATGGTTGGTGCTCTTTCGGGAAGGCTTTCGTTCAGCAGTTGACAGCACAGCAGGCTAAAGTAGTAACGTAAGTGTTCATGGGCAGCAGTAGTCATTAAAACTGAGAAGGAATTTGTAAGTTACAAGTCTATTTAATACAATTACAAGTGTAATTTAAGGTGATACTTTCAACATCACATCTAATATAATGACTGTTTAAGTAGAACACGTGGATAATTTTATTTCTAAGATAAGATAAATATTCTTTTGCGTACCATAGGTATGGTCAAATTTAGTTTACTTGGCAAGAACTGTTCATGACCTTTTACGAGTTTTACTAGGTATTTTAAGTTTTCGATGCTTTTAAATGTGGATATACAATAGGAATTAGGATATTGGAACGCTCATGTTATAAATGTATCAACTAGTCCTTGTAGCAGTTTTATTTACGTTAATCATCACTGCACTGCTCATCAACTAAAGGTCGTATCGTGGTAACGAATAGCCTCCCTCAATAAATACTCTTTTCAAAATAAGTATTAAGATAAACAAATTTTTTTTTGCATTTATCACATGAAACACACATTACAGTTTGGTTAATAGTTGATGGGATAAAAGAGACAGGTAGTGTCTATGTATATAATCATTGGTTTAAACAACTAATTGCACTCTTTATAGATGTTGATTAAATGCATGCGACTGTTGAGTGTCAAATTATTCTCAATTTATTTAACGTCGAAAATATTATATTTTAGAAAGAAGAATGGCAGATCGTGTATGATTTCCTTGCGGTTAATTTTCATGGTAAAGGTATTAGGCCAGTAGCGAGCCGTTAGACCAGTATGGTGTAGCCAGCTAAAACTTCCTTCAATCAAGGCACAAATCTGTTAGTGGACTATTAATGATGTGATGTGAAGCAAAATAGTTACGCATGCCATCCCAATCTGCTGCTGCCATCTCTTATTGCTGCCATGATGATAGAGAAGGAAAAGGGAACGTAAAAGGCGTGACAGTCATCGTGGCAGTGTAATACTGTGACTCGGAATGCTGTCGGCGACTCCGTTTCTACAGGTCTCTCTGGCCGACTACTCGATCCACGTCACCCTTACTTTGATTTCACAAGCATTCCACCGCTCACATACCTATCACGATGACAGTCATTCCTGCATCTTGGGCCTCCGGTCTCGCATTCACCAACGAAATATGAGAGTACGAACGCTGTAATTTTACGTTGATTTTCTGTGCGAGGATAGTACCGCTACGTCAGGTTTCGTCATGCCATCCTCTTTAACCTTTGTACTGTTATGGTTTTTAAATTTGTCCATGAAGTTATTTGTCCGACGATTAGACGGTATTTGTATTCGATGATATACAGGTTTTAAGAGAGTCTGGCACTACAGTTTTAACTGATTTAATATCTCATTCAAGGTGAAGCATTTTATTTGTTGTAATTAACGTTGCCTCATCTTAAAAACAGCACGGAAGATAATGATTATGGAAGTTTCGCGGTGTTTCACGGCCGAGCCTTGGAGAGCACGTTAATTCGTCGGCCCCGGTTGTCATGAACATCTATGGCAATTGTAATTGGGAAGTCAGTCCCTCAAATGTAGTGACAACTAGTTCCATCTTTGAATTTAGTTCACACTCATGGTCAAAAACGTCATCTTACTCGTGGAAAACTTTAAAGTATTTCCAAGTCTAAACAAGAAACATTGCCACTAAACTGCAGTTGTGGGTGTTTAGTATGGACTTGTAAATTAGGAACTCAACTTGGCAAGAGTCTATTATACCTAAAAAATATTCCTCAAAAAGACATTACTGGTAGACAGAGAGATTTCAAAATTTTCTTTGAAAGACAGTAGTGTCTACTCAACTGGTACCTTCAGGTATACGAGAAACTAAGATTGACAAACTTTTGCCGTATTTAAAATTACGAAATGTTTTCTTAAAGTGAAAAAAGGATTAGCAAACTGAAGTGACAGTGGGCTGGCCATATTTGCCGTAGAATTGATAACTGTTGAGGTAAACGGATGACTGCGGAGTGGAGTGTTAGTGCTAAATAGAGGAGACTGCATCTTGGCAAACGTAATGTAGAACGCCCAGACCAGGTGGAATGATGATTTGCGCAAGATGACTGGCAGGAGCTGGATGAGCGAAGCCGAGGATCGAACTAAGTGGCGTGCAATTGGAGATGCCTATGTTCAGCAGTAGACTGCAATATGCTGATAATTATGTTTTCTTAAAGTGAAAATGACATAGACAGTGTAGACTGTATTTAATTAAAAGAACAAGACAGAATAATATATTTTTAAGTCAAACACGCATTCAGTGCCACTAATGACGTAAACCAAGATAGGTATGTACAATACACACAAACCATTAAACTTAATGTTACACGCAGATTTATTTTCTAGACATAGTTAATACTACATAAGTGAAACCATATAAAATCTTTATAATGTGCCAAATACTTTTATCGTAGAATAGTACGATAACAATCGTACAATTACCTACAGACGAAAGTGTGTGTTTTTGTTAGTTCTTCAATGAGTTAATCTTTTAATTTTTCATGTTTACAATTTTAGAAAATTCAAACAATTTATACATACAACGTGCTGGGTGTTTAATACCTACTCATAGCATTATTCTTCATTATTCAGAATTGCCATCACCTCTGCACCGGTTCAATTCGTAAGATTTTAATATAAAAGTGCATATTTCAGATCTCAACAGACAGAACGCACAGAACCATCCAGTGTGATGCTACACACTCCCATTATCTGAGCTACAGCTCTATGCTTTGTGCATTGGTCTAGCGGTTGATGTATGTGACTGCCGATTAAGAGGCCCCGGGTTCGAATCCCGGGTCGGGAAAAATAGTGTTATTGAGTTTTTATGATTATAGAAATACTTAATAACAGCTCAGAGTTTTGAGAGAAAATTGCGGTCTGAAACCTTCGCGCCGCGGAGAGCACGTAAAGGTCACTCTGCACCCGATCTCTCTCCTAACCCTGTCGGTTAACCATCTTATCGGATTATGTGAGAGAAGGAACAGAGAGTGCATCTCTGCGCACACACTTGTGCAGTATAATATCTCCTGCGTAGTTGGCTGGTCTCCGTTGAGACTGGCCGCTGTGGCCGTAATCGGCTAGGAGAACATGATCATCATCTCAGCTCTGCGCTGTAGCAACCTGTCTGTAGCGCTGGTATTCTGATAGGGTCTTTAAGTGGAGCCACGAGTTATTTTGTGCATCATCTTTTAATTGTTCACTGCTAGAAGTAGGTCTCTCGTTAGTAGCACGCTGGCCAGTGGCCAGACAGGTCGGTGTAGGGTTTGATTCCAGTTTTCTTTCTCTTTACAATGCTGTTGGGTAATTTGCCCCGACTCTTACGCTACCCATGGGATGAATAGAGGATGTTATACTCTGTATTTTACATTTAAAAGATAGAAACCGGTGTTCAGCAATACTTTCGTTATTGTTCACCGAGCAGTGAGGTTATTGGAGTTAACAATGCCCTACCATATTCCGTGGAATAGGGGAACGCATACAACGGCAACGTACTTGTGTATCTTGGGCTACATGATATACATCGCGGTTGGCGTGTGCGATTGCCGATCATGAGGTCTCGGGTTCGATTCCCGGGTCGGACCAAATGTTTGTATGATCCACAAATATTTGTTTCTGAGTTTGGGTATTTTCTATGTATAATATGTATGTATTTACAACAAAAAAAAAGTATATATGTATTTATATCAGTTGTCTAGTACCCATAACACAAGCTCCGCTTAGCATGGGACTAGATGGCGCTGTGGTTAGACGTCCGAAATATTAAAAAAAAAAAAGAGTCACTCAGTGCTGCATGTATCACTTACCACTAGGTGACTCTAGTGCTCGTTTACCCTTAATGCCACAACAAATTATGTTTTTTATATTCACAGGTACAGGGAGTCGAAAAGCTTCAAATAATTCACAACTAAATATTATTTTGTGAACAAGTAAGTGTAAGTGTCTGTTTAGCACTGTGTCACTAACACTACCATATTAAATGTACCTACACGAAATAAATCTCGTGATTTGTATTATATTTTAATTTGGTTTCAAATATCACGTCTGAGTAATGTGGAAGATTTTACCATTATACGTTGGCAGTCGCGTTATTATATCGCACAAGTAGATGCAATGGTAAGTAACTAATAATACAATGGGAATAGTATATTAGCCAATAAATAAAAAAAAATAAGTACGTAAATTTTATAATATAGATACTTATCATGGTTTGAATTATTATAACAGGCCACGTTATTACGATGACGTAGACAATAAGAAAATAAGATGTAGGTAAGAATTTCATAACAGGTATTTTCATAAACACACAAATACACACACATAGGTATATCTCCTGTTTTCAAATGATCAACTACATCTACATACTTCTGATTTTCATATCCTTAATTAAATCTTACTAGTCATTACATATAGTTTGTAAGATCATGCTCAGAGTAAAATTATTTTTTTGCTACAATTAACAGATTCTGAGAGGATTTAGAAATACTATACAACTATATTGGACTATACAACTATATTGGCTCTTCTTAATTAAACAACTGATACAAAATATGTGTAAAGATTAAACTTGGGTAAGCATAACGATAATTCATATCGTATCGTTAAGACTGTGAAAACACACAGAAACAGTTTGCAAGTTTTTTTTTAAAGTCACAAATTCTAATTATAAAAGTAAAATTCAGAAAATATTGCTACGCGATGTTGTACGCGCCTTTACTTTGCGATCTCACTGGCGGAGGCTGTGCGCGGCCAATTCTTTTAAAGGAAACAAACATATAACCCATTTAGGTTCAAAAGTATTACAGGTAATTTTCCAAATCAGGTCACAATAGTCTACTAACTACTAACTAGTTACAAAACCACAGTAAAACCACCTCACCTCTAGTTTTGAAAGTCCAATGTAGTTGAAAAATCCATTGTTACGAAAATTCGGTACGTCACTTCAGCAAACATGGTACAAACGTGTCATATATCCACGCAATTATATTCCAATGTGAAATAAAAAACAAGGCTCTATAGCTACATGGCAACACTGATATGTTTTTTGGGAAAAATATTATTTTCAAAACCTCACTGGATATTCAAGGCATACTGAACACGAAACATTAAAGAAAGAATTATATTTTTGAAAAAAGAATTGTCACAAGCACATCCCACGTATGTTCAGTTCAAAGATTGTGAAGAAACTCGACAGTGTATTTGTTCACAGATTTTCGCGTTCCGTCGTAAATGATTGACTGTTTACATATATTGTGTAAACTAGTACACTGTGTAAACTAGAGATAAATTTGCTGGAAGATCCTATTTAGAAAACGGCTAGTTTATGAAAAACACTAAGTTGTTCTTAGCATTAGAGATGCAATGTATTTCAGGTGTATTATTTGCATTGTTATGTTTACATGTAGATAGTTGCATAACGTAGAATGGAAAATTCTCTATTTTTGCACTAATTACAGACAATTTAGATATGTTACATTTGATTGCAGTTAATCATTTGTTAATATTTGTGACAGAAGGCGTGGCAAACCCGCACTGTTGGCTGTGAAAACTCTCATGGTATATACGACCTTTTTTGTTCGTAGTCTTCTTACAGCAGACTCTTGACTGACCCAAAGTATTAGCTAAAGCCATATTTAGAAATGGTTTTTTGCTTGATATAGAAATTACGGACGTCACTTCTCGATTTAAACTCTAATTCTGTGGCGATTCCGCTCCGAAATTTGGTACTGTACTTTTTATGTTATACGAGTAGCTAATTTGTAATTGCAAATATATTGGTTCTAAAAATATTGTTAAGTCATTTAGTGACGCGTACTGTTACCATTACTAGATAAAAGTAAATAAGGTTATACTGATAATCTGTTAGATAAAAATCAATATTTGCTCTGCCAGTTTGAACACTCCAAACTGTTATAGGTTTTCTCTCACATATTTCAAAAGTTAGTCCATCTAACAAATATTGAAGTTAATAACTATAATTTATTGAAATCAATGAAGCAATAAACCAATGAAAACATTTGTGAAAGAAAGGGAAGGGTATGATTGATAGAATTTAATTGGAACAACGTAAAATTGGGATAACGATTGAAACATCAAGGTTACATAAGGACGAGAAGTTTATATGGAGTTGATTAAAATTATTATTATAATTTTAATTAGGATTAAGGAAATATCACGTTTAAATGTATCTAATAATTTATTTTACGTATATAATTTACTCTAGGTCCTTGGCGGTTAGGTATATAGCCTAAGTCGCCTAAAGTGCAAACGTTTATTTAGATTAATATGAGATCATTACCTGTAAAAAGTTTAAAAAAACAGTCAAGTCGTCTAACATTTACAGTAAAACCGTAAAGGTCTAAGTTACGCAGCAAATTCTTTATTTAAAACAAACAAATTCATTACAATTTATTGTGCAACAAGGAGAAATACAATAAAGTATGTTGTTAAGAATTTAAACTATATAATTATAATTTAGAATAGTTTATATGTAGGTATGGTATAGAAGAGGTAGTCCACTGTTGTACTATAGCTAGCAGTTGCTGCAAAATGTCTAAATCGTGATACAGAATTAGTAATTATTCCGTAGTTCAGTGTGTCTTCAATAGATGGCGCTGTAGTATGTTCTTGTTGCACTATATGTGGAAGTCGTCACGGCAATATCTAATAACAAAGCCTCTGACTGGTTTATGTCTTATATTATATTGAATTGAACTTTTTTTTATGTCTGAGATTCTTCTTGATGCTTTGCTACAATCTGTGGGACTGATTTCTTGAAAAGCGACAAGTGATTTGACCAATGAAGGTCAAAATGGATGGAATAAAGGATGCTAGAGTTGGCCACCAGATGATGTGTAAAATGTCAGAGGTTATTATAGTCATCATACACGATTCGAAGATTCAAGGTTCTTTAAGTTTAATAGTGGTTTTTCCTAGTTTCATTTGTGTTTATGATAACTGCTCCAGTCCTAAGAGTTACAGGTTGATGTTACATGTCTTAAAGTCTTCCTCGATGAATGCTCTTTACAATGCAAAATAATTATTTTACCTTTATAAAATAAATAAACTATTCAGGTACATTGAAACAAGTTTATCAATAGTCTATGTGTGTAGTTGTTATTATTATATGACTCATAGCTACAAATAATATCACATTTCACAAACAAATAATTTCTTTACTTTTATAATATACAGGACCTACCTTTTTTTCTATTTCACTCCATACTCCAGGTACTTATAGCTATTAGCACCAATGAAATGTTTCACGTGAAAGAATAATATGATATGTTATGTAATATATATATATCCATCCGCTGACAGCTATTTTACTGAAATCGTCGGTCCATCGTGATGTACATTACGTTTGCCTTCAGTCTAGCACATATTTATTGGTTCCAGCGACCACAGTCCGCCTAGAGATAATACTGGTTCACTCTAAGCGGGTAGTAAAAAACACTGATAAAACTCTCGTTTTTACGCTTAAATATCGAACAATAACTCGTCTATTAAGTGGGTAAACGACCGTTGTAAAATTAATCGATAAGATTTAAAAAGTATAATGTATGGTCCGGAACGCGCCGGCTGCGTTCAATTCCGCGAACGTGTCGATATTGGTTCAATTAAAGCATGTCCGCGCGACACACAGCTCTCCTTCTGTCACTCAGCGATGATGCCGGCTCTGCACTGACTTTTAACTTTTTAATAAAATAAACCCAGTATTTGTTTCTTTGTTTCACAAGCTGCCTGTATAAGGTTGCCAGATGCCGGGAAATCCGGGAATATCCCGGAATTTTACATCTTGTCCCCAGTAATTAGACCTTATTGTCCCGGATTCCAAAAACCTACGAGCTTTGTAACAACATAAGCTAACAACAAATGACACGAATGGCCTGCCTGTGAGACGAAATTGAATATATAGTTCGCATGTCTGAAAACTGTATGTAAGGCGCTCCCGAAATAACACGTCCTCAAATTTTACTTACTTAAAGAAAGTAGTTTGTTTTGTTCTTTCAATTCTAACAAGCAAATCCTTTTGCAAAAGAGTATTTAGCTGATTACTGATTAGTTCAGGGACTAAAGAGTGAAACCGATGACAGATGGCGTGAAGTTGATCTGAGTTGATCAAGTTCGAACTGCAGACTCCTATCAATTTTGGTGCGTCTTGTTCAGTTTGTTTTGCAAAGCTTTGACTAGGAAAACTAATAAAAATGGCAAGGTAATTCTGTGATGAACAAGATATTTTTACTATGGTCACGACGGAGCGACCCGAGACAGTTGCTTTTTTTTTAAATTGACCCAATAAGTTTCTATCTTGCAACCCTATGCCTGGAGTTTTAAGATTAAAAAGATTAATTATTGCAAACAATTACTTTTACCTAACAATTGTCGAAATTAAAAATAAAAGACATGGGGTATATGATTTATTTATTTATAAACTTTATGCAGTAAACTTGCACTTTTGCGGACTTGAGGCCCAGGGCATTCTCTGTCAATTTTGTCTGGATTTAGAAATTTAAAAATATTTTATTTTAAAGTCTAACACCATGGAAAAATAGATGAACATATGTGTTAAATAGGAAGTCGTTGGATATTACATCATGCGACTACTAGAACACTCGCCTGTTGTTCATTATGTGGACTTTTTTTAATTCCGCCCACAAGTCCACCACTTTAACTACTGTACACTAGGAACAACAGTAGTGACCCACGAACACACCGAGTTATACCGAGAGACTCAGGAAGTTCCAGGAAAAATTCAAATTTCTTGGAACTCGAAACGAAACTAATTAGAATAAAAACTTAAGTCCTCTTAAGTTTTTATTCTAATTAGTTTCGTTTCAAAAATACTCATATTATTATGGTAAACAGTCTACTAATAAATATGCCCATACATTTAGAACTTTCATATTATCGCTACACCCAGACCCGAAGCCATTCGATCCCGGGGTCCGTCGCCGGTCACTACAATAACTATATATTGTTTTAAACTTTCATGGTCAGTAACATTAAAATAGGAATCTGCGGGATTGCTACCATGTACCTTTTTGTTTGTGAGTATCCGATATTTCGGCGCTGTTGCAAGCGCCATGATCACGGAGTCACTTACTCCGTGATCATGGCGCTTGCAACAATACTACACTTGTACTACAATAACTGTTATTAAGTTTTTCTGACTATAGAAATGCTTTATAACAGCTTGGAATTTGGAAATTGGGGTCTTAGCCCCCGTGCCTCGGAGAGCATGTAAAGCTGTCAGTCTTGTGCCTGATCTCTCCCTGTTCGATTCAGGGAGAAAACGTGGACTTGTGTTTGCGCACACACGAGTGCACTATAATATTTCCTGCGTACCTGGCTGGTCTCCGTTAAGACTGGCCGCCGTGGCTGAAATCGGCTAGCAATACGTCGTCATGATCACCCTAGACCATAGATAAAATGATGACATCACCACAAAATTTATAAGGTAATGGACTCAAAATTAAACAGAACAACAGATTTAGCGCAAGCCTCATCTCATATATACTTACAATGCACGTCTAAGCGAAAGTACAACAACTTGATTACTAACTTGTTATATATTCGTCTCTGACACTCATCTACGTGACACTCCGCCAAATCATGCGATAAAAACAAACAAATACGAAGTAAGGCGAAATCTTTCTCGTCACGTGTGCGCGTGCGCATCAACAAATAAGGTTATTTTTTCGCCCCCGTGCAACTTTCACCACGAACATTTTATATACGCATTAAAATTAAATAGGTGCTCGAGAAATTATTCGGATTGAAAGTTTGTTATAAGTTCATTAAATAAACTTGATTTAAATACAAGACCTGGTTTTCTTGTGCTCGATAAAAGAAAGGTTTTGACTGCACTTTACAATTTATGTATCTATATGTTTGTTAACTTGTTACATATTCAGTTCTGTTTGTAGTTGAGTGTCTTATTTCCAAAACATAATGGTTTGTTTATCCGCTGTTTTCTCTACTATCACGTCATTTTTTTTATTACTACTGCCACTAAACTTATGGACAACTAGTTGTACTCTGTCAGTTCTGTCACATTTCGCTGAAGCACTTTGTTGAGAAACGAGGAACAAACTAAAAACATGAAAAACTAATTTGATGGTTTGCCATCGTATGCAGGAAGCCATTGGATGCGGGCAGCAGAGGATCGGTTGTTGTGGAGAAACTTGGAGAAGACCTATGTTCAGCACTGGACGTCTTTTGGTTTTGATGATGATGATGGCTATCGTTTCAAAATTGAAACTTAATCTGTGCAAAACTTATTTGAGTTAACATTATTGTTTGTGTATAGATAATATAGATAATAATATTTATGTATTTAATTACAACTAAAATCAATATACAAATCTTTTCTAAATGATTTATTTTGTTCTACAATGGTGACGGTTGGGCAGCGGACAAGTTCTTAATAAGTTCTTCCATTTGGATCAAGTTGATCTTGGCCTGGTGGAAGAGTCGACCCTCAGGCAGCTCCGGAGGCTCGTGACGCAGCAACATGGCTGCTTCCTTCAATATTTTCTGCGACTCCTGTACAGTAAAACAGTGTTTGAAAGTCATACTGGTGACCTAACTAGCTCTTAGCTCTGCCCACCGGCTTCCGCGTATATCGGTTATTACGATGTTTTGATGCATAAGCTTTATTACTGTAAAGTTGATTTAAATATGTGCAATACTTTTTGCATACTTTTATTCAAACTTTCGCAATTAATATATTAGAAGGAAGCATTTCGCATTTAATATAGAACTAACATTTGGAACTAATTCATATTACACAAAGTTCATGATACCTCCATGATCGCGAAATAAAATATAGGCAAAATCAATTTTCCATATTACATCATAACAACTTATTTTATAATCCGTTAAACCTTATTTAATTTGAATGATAAGGTTTAGAATTTCAATTTTCTCCTTATTCAAGTATCATATCTGTTAGTTTGATGGTTGACGTCATTAAGAATAAAATAGTGTCTACCAGTTGGACTTTAAGTTCTTTTCCCTTTCACTGACGTGTTCGTGTCACTTATATTGTCGCTGTCATTAGAAGCGATCGATTTAAAGTGATTTAAAGGCACACTAGTATAATATAGTTTGACCGTCTGTGTTTACCCGACTACAGCAAAGCTACTATCCGTTTGGAAGGGTACTATTTTTTGGCAGTATGTATGTAAACTAAAGGTTGCTCGCCAAAGCACGAGCTACCTTTGCACAGCTGCGACCCGTTTCGCAATCACGGAAACTGATACAGAATGTCATACGCAAAATATTCAGGTCTAACGTGAAGATCGTATTACTTACGGGTGCGAAACGTGGAAGGTCACAAGGGCTATATCGTATCAACTTCAGATCTTCGTGAACGCCATCTTCTTCATCCTAGCCTTTATTATCCCCAAGATTAATTGGGATCGGCTACTAGTATATATAGAATAAAAATTGTAATAGGTGTCCATGACAAACGGGACCGACGACTTAACGTGCTCTCCGAGGCCAGGCGGGAATTACAGCCATATTCCATACTCCGGGCTGATGTTAAGAATTTCTTGTAAGAAAAACCGAACAGCAGTCCGACCCAGGAATCGAACCCGAGACCTCCTGATCGGCAGTCGTTTACGCTAGCCGCTAGACCAATGAGATAGTCTATATCTTCGCCATATACTCGGTATATTCTGGACCTCTAAATATCCAACGCTCACTTGTAGGATCGTTGCGATGAAGTCCCGATTGACCAACAGATGAAACGACGCAAATTAAGCTAGATAAGCCACATCCTCCGAAGAGATTTGAACAACATCCGGAAGCAAGCCCTAGACTAGAATCCCCAAAAAAAAGGCAATCGTGTCCGTTCAAAGCCATTGACAAGACCTGGAGCGAAATCAAGCGAGACTCTCAAGACCGAACGGAATGGCGATGCACTGTGGACGCCCTCTGCCTCATCAACTATGAACCTATGCTCGCTTTTATGGCCATACGTCACCGTAGCACCTAAACTTCAGACCCGATTTCCATGAATGAGGTTGACGCTTCATTCAGGACAAAAAAAAATCTCAAAAGTTTTTACGCGGTCAGGTTATAATTTTTAAGATTTTTACTATAGTAATTATGTTGTAGAGCAATACTCCATCTAGATATTTTAATGATCTATGATATCACACTTAAAAATGCAATGGAAACCCCGTGTGTTGCATAACTGAGGAATATTTGAGACAAGGGGAAATACATGTTTCATCGCGCTCTAAAAACGATGTCGACAAACTCGCATTATATTGGAAACTAGCTAAACCCCGCGGTGTTACCCGCGGTTATTGTTGTACCGCGAGTAACACCGCGGGACAAAGTTAGTCTAAAAAAAGTAGCCTAAGTTACTCCCCGGATCATCAGCTATCTGCTAGCGAAAGTCCCGTCAAAATTCGTCAAGCCGTTCCAGAGATTACCCGGAACAAACAGACAGACAGACAAAAATTTTTTTTACTACATTTTCGGTATATGTAACGTGTGTACATACATATGCATTTATTAAAAAGCGGTTATTTTAATATTACAAACAGACACTCCAATTTTAGTTATTTGTATAGATGAACTCGAACATTTCAATTCATGGGAAATTGTAACGTGTTTGACTATTTAGCGCTATTTGATGTCGTGATACATTGATTAGTTAATTTCCAATCGACATCTATTCTAATATTATAAATTTGAAAGAAACTCTGTCAGTTTATCTGTCTGCTACGCTTTCACAGTTTTTTTTTTTTTTTTTATGTTTGACCCTGCCATAATGACTCTACTCTGCCTGATGGAAAGCATAAGCAGAATCCAAGAGTGATGGTCACCATACTGCGAACGCAGACAATGCAACAATGCAGCATGGTGACCCACACCATGGCGGGCTAGTGATGCTTTCGCATCATTGGGCCTCCGGACAGTTAAACCGGTGTACCAATTTCAATGTAATTTGGCGTGGAGATACTTTGATTCTTGAGTAAGGACATAGCCTACTCTTTAACACGATAACCGACATACACGCGGATGGAGCCGCGGGCAACAGCTAGTAATATTATAAATATTAAGAGCCTGTTGGTTTCGTTGAACACACTGCACACACACACTATTCACATCTACAAAACTACTCGATCTTTTAGTGTAAATTCTTTAAGTGTTGGAATAGGCGATGCATCAAGAAATATGACTTCTAGGACTCGAATTTCAATGAAAAATTTTGCAGAAACGAGGAGAGTTTAATCTCTTTTGAGACACGGAGTTGACGGATTAGGTGGTTTATTTACTTCTATTTTAAACTTTTATCATGTGAACGGTCAATTTATAATTATTTTTTAGGTGTGATCTTTTCTCTCACTAACCTGCAACTTGTGAGATTAATTTCAGGAAAACGGACAAATATGTATTACAGGAAGCCGGAAAATCGATCGTAATTATTTTGTTTTGCTCTAACATGAGCTCGCGTGATGTCAGTTATTACACAATCATCACACTAATATCATAAAGGCGAAAGTTTATGAGTGTGTACGATTGTTATTCTTTCACGCAAAAACTACTAAACGGATATAGATGAAACTTTACAGTAATATAGCTTATACATCAGAATAACACATAGACTACTATTTGCCGCGATAACCGGCATACACGTGGGCAAAGCCACAGGGCAGCCTAATAATATAGGACTAGATATAGTACTTGTTGCAAATGGGATAAGGGACAACGCGCAACGGGGGAAAGCTAAAATTAGCCGAATGTCTTTTTCTAGAGGTCGATGTGCATTTTTTCTTGCCCAGTACTATACTAGTTTAACCACGCAATTGTTGATCTAAATCTGTCTGGGTCTGCGTCTATATTTGATCATAATCTGCTCCTATTGATCAAAGTATGATGTCAACCATACTATCTAATGGCTCCTCTACACGATGGGCCATCGCGATGGTCCATTATGATGGGCCAGCGTGTGGAGGACATAGTGGTGTCGGATGGCTTATGGCGCGTGTGATGGCCCGCTATGCTTCCACCTCCATCTCGAACAAATAAATATTACAATTAAATGTATTTATCGTGTTGTTACGTCTTTAGGCACGAAGGCAAAACATGCCGGACACAAGGAAGGTAGATCTTATGTTTTTTTCTATCTTATCATGTACAGAAACAATCAGTTTACAATTAAGGGTTATGAACAAAGTTATGTTACTAAAATCAGACAAGATGGAATGATAATACACCTTGTATCAGAATTTGTCTGGATATTGTGGAAATTTTTTAAAGAGTTCTAACTACGCATTTTCAAGTTACATTGTCGTTGAAGCGTGATTTGATAAGATTATTTTTTATTATAACATTATTTAAATACGAGATAATTCAAATTACTGATAAATATCAGTGTAATTCTGTCAGGCAGTCTGAGTAAAGAATTCTTATACTATTTTTATTTTAAATTTCTTACAACTTTCGACAAGGTTGTAAAAATACATAAGTAAATGGAAAAAGTCATTACTATTATAACAGCAATAAAATACGACTTTATTAGTTTCTATCATGATAGATTATAATTATCGTTTGAGATTTCAATCTCTCATAGCCCAGTTGCACTCGGTGATTAGAAACAATCACCGAAGGTAAGCAACGACGGTGTGGTTAGTATCTGGATGGGTGACCGCTAGTGGCATGTTACCATGAGCGTCTCCATGATTCGGAGGTCATGTTAAGCAGTCGGTCCCGGTTGTTATCGTAGGATAATAGTCGTGAAGCTTAGTTGGAGGCCTTTGGGCGGCTTAAAAACATCCAACGGCAAGATTACGTAGCCACAACCTTGTCTTGCCAGTCACCAACCCGCACTCGGCCAGCGTGGGGACGTATGGCGTTAACCCTCTTCTGAGAGGAGACCAGAGTCCAGCAGTGGAAAGTTATGGGTTGTTCATGATGTTGATGATTTCAATCTCAGGATATTATTTCTTTACAACAGTCTTAACAGTTCCACTGCTGAACATGGGCCTCTCGTTAGAATTAAGGGCATAAGGGTTTGGTTAAAGTTTTTGTAGTAGTTTGTCCTCTTAATAGACTCTTTCGATACCCACCAGAGTCCGTCACCACTCCATTAAATATATTTTTACCAAATTCAGTTTTTTTTCCATAAAATATAAGTATCTATTCATCAATATATATAATATATCATAATAATATAATATCTGCATCAATTCAGCATTTTAATGCCTCCCATGCAATTTTTTTTTTGTTTTCACCCTTTTTGCTATCTCAAAGTTTAATATGAACTCTATAGTTCATCCAATTAAAAAAAATAACCGTATCTTTTTCGAATACTATGAAGAATGAACTATTTAAATGTCAATGCATTTAAAAAAGGAACAATTAAATTTTAAAAAAGTAACGCTAGTGTTGCCGAACAATGGTGGTTATCTCTCCATCTTTCTTTTAAAGCACCCATACAATGGTAAATTACTTGCATTTCTCAGAGTTACACAAAAAAGTTTTCAACCGAATGGATGTCAGTGCTTCGTCTGAAAGTGGAGCGATCACTGACTGGTCCATTTGTCTCCCTAGACACGTACAAGCGTACAACAGACGCTTTTTGTTCAACCTTGAGAATATGTTGTCAATGTTTCACACACTTAGATATTTTCTATAAATTGGGTTTCTTATTTATTATATTTGTTAACACCTGGCTTAATAAAATGTTAAACAAGACAATTATTTCTATGACAACATTTTTTAAAAGTTTTAAACGCGTGTGTTTGTGTGTATTTACTCTAAATTTGTTTTCAATGGAACAAAGAGGATTGTCATTGAAGTATTGTCAATCATTTCAAATACATTTTTCAAAATTACAAAAAACTAAGACAGATCCAGCATTTATATCGATATCGAATTAAATTATCAAATAGGTGTTATGATTTCATGAGAATCACAACAATATGCGTAGGCATTGGCAATATACTTGGTAGCTGACGTCACATCAGCGAGACGGTCTAATGTAGTCTAGTAGGATCTAATTGTCAACAAGCGAACTTAGATAGGGCAAATTGTGTAATAAGCACTAACTATTGCAAATTTTTACTATACACAAAATAAGTGTAAAAACGATTTTTTATCCATTTAATGTATTTTGCTAAATTCAAAAGATCACACAAGGTGAAACAATTACGAGGTATCAGCCGATGCCAAATTTTGTTGTAGATTAGTTATAATTTTTACTATTTTGCGCTTCTTTCAAGGCATAACTCATTGACGGTTCTAAGTGGTTATGACTTGGATCTTCTTCACCACGCTTCTGATGAGAAGTGCTATTCTCTAAGGAAAAAGCCTTGCGTACAGTGCTGCCACAGCATCGAACCGTCCTTCTTACCTTGCAAATTCAACGCTGTGACAATTTAGGTCACTGTCTTTCAAAATCGACTTTCGACTACTCACACAATCCATTTTGTGATTCTAGCCCATTTGTCGATACAGCTGTTTCAAGAGTTTTAGTAATTCTTTTAAACAGTTCGTTTGTATTTAACCCTCGATAGATGTATTAACAAAATCAATAATACTGTAACTTACCGAGACGTAACCCAGAAGAACAAATGGACCATCAACGAGAGATTTTCGCCTGCCAGTTTCCGCTACAGCAGCATGTAGTTCAAATAAGACAGTGCCTCGGAGACGGGTCTCGGCTAAAAATCAATAACAGTTTGTTTGTACTTCTTATTATTCACATATTGATTTAAAAACCAGTAGTCTAATTCATATTCTGCTAACACTTTAGTTTCACTACATTCAACATAATATTATAACTCATCAGAAATACTAAGTAAAGTTGCAAAACAAGTAATTTAAGCTCTTTCTTCCCTACCTGGTGCTAAAGTCTCCAATAAGTCGGGTATCTTCTTGCACAGTTGTGTTTTGAGCAGCAGTCTATCATCAGACACCATGGCGAGACCCTGCTCTTCCTCCTGTCCGATCATCTGAGCTAGAGCTAAACTTACGTCAATCATGTAGTAGTGGGAGGGATGTAAGTAGCTGCTGCAGTGACTTATAAACCTGGAAACGTAAGAAGCGTAAGGGGTAATAGATTACATCCATACATGTTATCCGTACACGCATAGCTGCTCACCCCACCGACGAAAAGGTATACAGTAATAACGATTTTTCTTCTTAATATTGTAGCAACCATATTAAAATATAAAATTTCATAATAAAATTAATTAAAATAATCAAACAAGCAAACCCTGGTCGAGAGCGTTGTTTACAATGATCGTGATTCGTGACGTAGTGAACGAATGCAGCGGTCGCCGCGACAGAACAGAGGTGCGAGTGCTACAGTATTGTTGTTGTTAATTCGCGGCTGATGCGTATAAGTTTATGAAATTATATCCTATATACTTAATTACTAGTATTCCTGTGAAGTAAATCTTCTAATGTAAAATCATCTAATGTAATGTAAAAATGTAAAAATTCTTCTAATGTAAAGTAACGAGTAAAATCTGTACAGTGCTAAAATCAAATAAACAATATCTTATTTCGTTTAGTTGTGGAGTGAACTTTTATTTATATACATATCTCCTAATAAACAATATAAAACTATTTAAATATATATCTTCACGCTACAATATCTAAGCGTTGCAACTCAATAGGTCTCTATGACGCTCCCAATTTTGCATCATGGGCTCCCCTGGTATGTGTATCCTCTTATGTCTGTACTCTAAGAAGTACATAACTGATCACCCTGAGTAATCCTATACCATTATGCAATCCTATTCAATTATTTTTATTAGCAACAATGGTGTTTAGTAGGTTTTAATTAGAAAAAGATTTAAACATACATACGTACGCACCGCAAACTAAACATACATTATACGAGTATAGTCCATCTAAAGGTTGCCTGTAAGAAATAACAGTGAGAAGGCCACCTGTTGTATTACAATGTCATGTTATGCCATGTAATCCTGTTTTACGTCAAGTATGATTCCTAATTACAAAAAGTATCTTTAATATTCATTCAGAATGTATTATGATACTTGTGAATTATTCAAAAAGCAACATTCTACCTACCTTTCGCAAGCTGAGGGATCTTCCTTCGGCATCATTCTGATTTCTCGCCCAATATCTTGCAGCAGCTGTTGCATGATCCCGTCAGAGACAGCATCCTTGCAGGAATTACAATACCAGAGCTTATTGTCAAGGTTACGGGTCTCTGGGTTTGGATTTTTGGTCTTGTGCAAGATCGGCACAATGAAGGTTTCAGGTAGCAGGTAGCCTTTGCAGTCCCTATAAGCAATACCCAAAAATATGTTAAAATAGTGTTTATTTTACATTTGTGTAAAAGTTTACCTTGAGACGTAAAGAGATGTGTCTATTCATGGTTCTTTCATAAGTGGTCAAATCTATACTAATATATAAAGCTGAAGAGTTTGTTTGTTTGAACGCGCTAATCTCAGAAACTACTAGTCCGATTTGAAGAATTCTTTCAGGGTTAGATAGCCCATTTATTGAAAAAGGCTGTAAACTATATATCATCACGCTTAGACCAATAGGAGCGGAGCACCAATGAAGAATGTTGCGAAAACGGGGGAAAATTATTACGCTACGGACAATAGGAGAAGAAGAAGAAGGAGGAGAGAAGGTGCGAGGGTCAGCTAGTTAAAGATAAAGTGAGAGTTGCAATCAACACAGACCATTCATATGGTACAATAACATGTCATACTGCATCCTTACAGTACTTATCTCATATGAATGTATGGTTGTATAGACTAACACTGACAGCCCTTGTATTTTAGGCGAGATTTGGAAAACAAGTTCGGGTTACATCTTCCGCAGATGAAGACCAAAAAAGAATTTGTTTTGTAGAATGCAATAATGAATGTTTAAAACAGCTTTTTTTGTGAGACTGTATTATATTTTTAATCACGCTGCCGCAAATATGTTGAAGTATATGCCTCTTTCATGGCTAAATGTAAGCAGTTATTTGAGTGGTGACGGAATAGCTCATGATGATCACGAATTTGTATGGATTACATTTGTTATTAGTACTTACTTCTTTTTGCACTTAACAGCACTGAACATGGTACCGAACTCGGTAACATCGGAGCACCTCTCACACGTACACTCGAAGAACTTGGAGTCGGCGAGATGGTGACGCCTCGATTCAGTGCCCCACATTGGGTCCGTGTAGCACACGGTAATGTGGGTACCGGCACTTATGTTTACACCGGCGTACAGGACCTGCAATTAAAAGAAAATGACTCTCTCTGTCACACTTTCGCAGCTAAAGCGCTCCACCGATTTCATTGAAATTTGACATGGAGATACTTTGTTTCTTGGGGAAGGGCATAGGCTACACTTTGCCACGATAACCGACATACCTAGACGTGGGCGGAAACGCGGTCAAAGGCTAGTTTAAAATGATCACGTCCCCCGCACAAACATGAGATCCATGCTTCAACAGGTATGGGGCGGTTCGACCGAGAGCGGTCTAGCAGAAAAGCGAATTTAAGCAATTCTTTTGTTGCTTGTCACCGAGTGAATAAGGTTACCGTAAGCTCAAACCCCCAATCCCCCTAATTCTAGAGAGGGATTTAAAGAATGACAATGTACTTGGTTTTTTTTTGAGTTGCCACCTCATTTTCTGCCCCATTAATAAATTTAAGGTTCCTATACTGTAGCGACCTACCTATATCGAAGTATATTATGTAGTGTAAAAGTAGGATAATTCAATTAAACTACAATTAGAAATTAAATATTTCACAGATGGTGTTGAGACGTCTATTTTGTTTTTTTTTTTATAATGGAACATACCAAAGTAACTCTCCTCTGCCTAATGGTAAGTATGAGTGGAACCCAAGAGTACCTAGTGGTTATCATACTCATTGTGAATACAGACAATGTAGAATGTTATGCACTATGGTGACCTATAGAGATGCTTCTGCATCATTGGGCATTTAATCATCACTTAATCGATTAAGAGTTGCTTACGATTTCTCCTGATGATGTGAAGCTCTTATTGCAGTTGGCGCGGCAGTTGTGTTCCGCCATCGAGATACGCTCGAAAAGGGCAACATAATCTGGTTCTTGTAAAGGAACTTCATGACAATTGATCTGTAACATGTGAAAATAGCGATAATAGCTAATACAAAAGGTGATAGAAAATCATGTACTGGAAACATAACCAACTAATCTGAAATGTGAAATTAATTTGGTTATTAAATAATTAATTAACCTCTTAATTTTGTTATTAAATAAGATAATGAATGATCTATATTGATTTAGGCGTTATGTGGTGAGAGACTCATCGAAAAGTTTTTCGATTGTTTTGAATCATCTTTTCATCAAACTTGCGCTGGTCTAAAATGTAAATTGTTTTGGCTTGTTTAATACCATTAAACGAGCAATTCTTGTATATATACAATATGCATACATATATATAAGTTACATCTGCTTTTGCTTTCCACTAGGCGGAGTAGAGTCATTTTAGCAGGCCAAACATAAAAATACATGTATATAGTTCCAAAGATAAAATTTAGTATGCGAAGGGTTTCGGGGGCGATAAATCGATCTAGCTGGGATTTCTTTTTAGAAAATTTACCTAAAAAAATACCGGTCATCCAGTTTTTTTATGTACCTGCCAAAATGACTCTACTCTGCCTGATGGAAAGCATAAGCAGAATCCAAGAGTGGTGGTCATCATACTCATTGCGAATGCAGACAATGCGGCATGGCGACCAACTAGTGGGCTAGTGATGCTTCTACATCATTGGGCCTCCAGTCTCGCATCCACTAATGAAACACGACAACACGAACGCTGTCATTTTACTTTGATATTCTATGCGAAGGTAGTACCGCCCCGGTGAAGCCGGCCTGTTCGCGCTGAAATCAGCGTGGCTCTACTACCTTTGTAAATTATTTTTATAATATAGCTAAGTGGCGACTTTATTACCTGCAAAATTCCAATACATCTCATTATTTCTTCTTCACTAAACGTTCCCTCCAGCTTAAAGAACTTCCAGATGAAGTCAGCTATCATCTTCTTGTCCAAGTTCCACTTGGAGGTCCCTCGCCTGTCCTCACAGTGTGATTGCAGGCCCTGGATCTTTGCCCACAGTTTCTCATCGTGGTCGCGTTGGTATAAGCAGCGCAGGACTGTGATGCACTCGTAGTTCGGGTTTGGTTCACCGAATAAAGTGATGTTAACCTTCAATTGTTTAATGAACTTCAAAATAGCTTTTAATTAAAATCAACGGCTTTTAGAGCCCCGCAAACTGCAGATGTTCGATTGGCCGATAGTTTGGTTGTTTTCTTAAACATTATGAAGATATAACTGTATGTCTATAACAGTATGGGAGTGCGCACATATAACGATTCGGTATCGGACTACAAGATTTGAATGAATTTTATTCTTCAGTCCCTGATTTTTAAATATTACGAGCTTTTCCTGCAATTCTGATAGGAAGAAACGAAAAGTATATCTTCCCAAACAAACCAATAATTTACTTAAGATTCATAAATAACGGATTTCTGAGGTAAGAAGCTTTAAAAAATACAACTACAAGAAAATACTTGTTTTAAATCTGTTAAAAACTTAGTATTGGCTTCCATTTAACTTAAGATAAAGCAATGTAGGTAAACAGTTGTACAGCAGTAATTATACATTCCACACACTGTCGTCTCATACCAAACTGGGCTGAAACTGTACTATGATACCAGGTGAAAATATACTTATATTTCCAAGTACACACATGTTATACATAAAATTGCTTCGTTGGCGCAGTCGTAGCGTATGCGACTGCAATGCTTGACGTCTCATGTTGGATTCCCGGGTCGGACCAAATCTTTGTATGACCTGCAAATATCTGTTTCGGAGTTTGGATGTTTTCTATGTATAACATGCATGTATTTACAAAAAAAAAATGTATTGATATCAGTTGTCTTGTATCCATAACACAAGCTCTGCTTAGCTTGGGACTAGATGGCGTTGTGTGTTAGATGTACAAAATATTTATTTATTACATACTAGCTGAACCCTGTTGTTGTTATTGTTGTACCGCGAGTAACGCCGCGGGACAAAGTCAGTCTAAAAAAAGTAGCCTAAGTTACTCCCTTGATCATCAGCTACCTGCCAGTGAAAGTCCCGTCAAAATCGGTCCAGCCATTCCAGATTCCAAACAGACAGACAGACAGACCGACAGACAGACAGACAAAAAAATTGTCAAGTACATTTTTGGTATATGTACCGTGTATACATACATATGCATTTAGTCAAAAGCGGTTAATTGAATATTACAAACAGCCACTCCAATTTTATTTATTTGTATAGATTTATAATTACAGCTAGGCATCGTATAATGTCCTAAACACATACCTTTTCTCCTCGTTTCTGAGTGAAATGACACTCAGGAACGTGCTCCTGTTTAGCAGTACACTCGCTAGAACAAAATGGCCAGCCGCATTTCTCGCAAGCTACCGTCTTGCCCTGTTCTAGAAGTTTGTAGCAGCCGAGGCACACGGGTGGAGTTACCTGTTCAAAAATAGTGTAATTTATACTTGTGATTGCTTTGAAAGTGTTTCATCGAGTTAAAGTAGTTGTAGATTTGATTGACGTCGGGAAAACTATCCTCCGTCATAGTTGTGAACTTATTTGTAATTAGCTGAACCCCGCGGTGTTACCCGCGGTTATTGTTGTACCGCGTATAACGCCGCGGGAAAAAGTTAGTCTAAAAAAGTAGCCTAAGTTACACCCTGAATCATCAGCTACCTGCCAGTGAATGTCCTGTCAAAATAGGTCTAGTCGTTCCAGAGATTACCTGGAACAAACAGACAGACGGACAGACAAAAATTTTTTAACTACATTTTTGGTACCGTGTATACATTTAGTAAAAAGCTGTTATTTTGATATTACAAACAGACACTCCAATTTTATTTATTTGTATAGATGTATAGATAGTGCCTGAACTAGAATTTGTCAAGAAATAACTTATGTTCTCTCTTATACTATTCTTAGATATTATATTCTATTATATATTATTCTTACTATTCAGTAACCAGGCTTTTAATAATGGTGTGCATGTAATTTGTGGGTGTCCAGAATCTATTTCTAGAATAGCATCTATTTTTAAACGCATGCAACTAATGAAAACTATTTTAAGAAATACATGCTGTTTTTTTTTAATTTAATATGCCCAATACCTAGTATTTGTAAATTATTCATCGCGTCTTAAAATGTTTATGGTTTCACTGGTTCCCATATAAAATTCGGTTATGCGTACAGGTAACATAGGTAAGAATATTGCATGCGCTGATACTATAAAGGATTTTATTAGACGAATACAATATTCATATTTTCTTTCCTACTTTAAACAAAAAAATATTGGCGGGAAACCAAACAAATCACTATAACATTAACAAGTACAATTTTAACAAAAATAAAACCGACTTCAAGATTCGACTCGATTTCTCTTGGATGCCATCATCAGATATTAATGTCCTTATCATGGTAACACCGTTCGGATATCTCCTTTCCATTAAAAAAAGAATCATCAAAATCGGTTCATCGGTAAACGACGGAGTTATCCGCGAACAGACACAAAAAAATAAAAAATATATACGGTCGAATCGAGAAACCTCTTCCTTTTTTTGAAATCGGGTAAAAATCGAATTTCGAATTCCGAAAAAAGTGTCTTTAACGTTCATTAGAGAAGTCAAGAACTCACTTGTGCTGGACCAGTTAAAAGCGGTTTTTCTTTTAATACCACATCACCAGTTTTAATGGCCCTCGTAGCCTCTAAATACCTTCCAAGCTTCGGGTCTTCCTTTACTTTAAATGGTACACACTGGAATTTGTGGGTTTTCCAATCCAGTTTCTGGTGATGTCGAGAGCAGTAATGAGCGATCTGACAGCCAGAGCACTTGTTCATGGCTGGTGAGAGACATACCATGCAGGAGCCTTCTGATGTCATTCTGGAAAGTTAACACGATTGCTTAAAACATCATCACAGCAACAGCATTTTGTAGTTTTTTTTTAGAATAGGAGACAAACGAGCATACCTATCATACCCGCGACAATAGAGACGTCACAAGTGCGTTGCCAGCCTTTTGAGGATGGAGAAGGGAATGGGGGAAGGGGTATGGACCTCCGGTATCCTCACTCACTCGGTGAAACACAGCACAAACGCTGTTTTACACCGGTTTTCTGTAAGGCCGTGGTATCACTCCGGTCGAGCCGGCCCATGCCTGCCGAAGCGTGGAAGAGGTTTTTAGAGATGAAGTTCCATACGGTCTGGTCAGTAATACACCACGTATTAGGCCACATCCACTACATCAGGCTGACCGTACGGGTTGCTATAGACTTGCTTTATTTCTTTTCTTTGCATTGCTTTTTTCTAGTTCTCTCCCTCAGACGACTCTTATGAAACCTACGGAATGAATAGCGACGGTGACAGGTATTCCCAATCCGTCTTTACACGGACTTGAATGTAACAACACAGGGAGTGTTAAAACTTACCCCGAAATCGTACCCATAACTAACTACACTTAATCAATGTACCATCATGTATATACTAATCAAACACAGGTTCAAAACATTTGTGTAATTCATTGCTAGAAGGTTTTCATAAGGCGTAGGTTAATCAATAAATATTCACTTGTTTGAAAATTTTAAATCACTCTATTTCAAAATGTCGTCATAAATTCCAAATTTAAAAAAATATTCTTGAACCCTTAATTATCCATAGATTAAAATTAATATTGGTTGACTCGTAGAAAGTAAACTTGGCAGACCAAGGAGATAGGAAGAACACTTTAAATATTCACAAAACACTATACTACTTACTTGGTATTACGTAAATTTAGCTTTTTCTTATTTTCACATTTATAAATTCGGTTATTAGAAAATATTCCCGACACACGTGGACCGGGCTGACTTGCACCGAATGCGCAGGCGCAGACGTTCTAGATGGATTATAAATAACTCACGCAGAGTTACTGTAACGTTAGCTATTTACAAACTGTATTCTGTAAAAAACTCCTAGATAATACTTAATTATTTAGAACCATATTAGGTTGATTTTCCAGTATAATTTATTGTCTTCATAAAAATTATTTTATACCAAATATTTACATTAATTTGCTAAATTAAATCAAAACTTATTGTCACAGTTCCTAAGAAATCCAATAGATGGCTCTTTATGTATCTATACAGCACTATGCTGGATCACCGGCCATCACTCTCTTTGATTCAACAACTGAGCAGTAGTCGTGATATTGTCACTATTGCGGTCTCCAAGCGGTACTTATTTCAGACGTATTCGTCTGCTTACAAGACACAAAAAGTATTAGGCTCATAGTTTCCTATTCCTTGAAATAGTTCAAAGCACTTTGAACACTTTTAGTAGTGTTACATCGAATCCTATTCGATCGACTGATTGAATGTATATGTACATCAACGACAATTTGAACAGAGATGAAAATGGGTAGATATTAGCATAGTAGCCTTTTTTAAACTGTGTGGTTGTAGTTTCCATGTGAAGTATTCTTTATTAGTAAAAAATACTGATAGGTACAACTCGATAAACTTCAATAACATCTCGTTGGTTAATACCAGGTAATCATATTTTTAACCAACTTCAAAAAAGGAGGAGGTTCTCAATTAGGCTGTTTTTTTTAATACTTTAGCTGCGCCAAAATGACTCTGCTCTGCCTGATGGAAAGCATGAGCAGATTCCAAGAGTGGTGGTCACCATCCTCAATGCGAATAAGGACATTGCAGCATGGTGACCCACACTATGGCCGCCTAGTGAGATGCTTTTATGCTTGTGACCTCAAAACTTTCGACTGGGTAAACCAATTTTGATATTTTTTAATTGAAAGCTGTGTCCCATTTCAATTTGTTTTTTTGTAAAACTTTTATTTCAGAAAATCCCAAGGAGCCATGTTTTCTGCGATTTCTCCTGCGTCTCTCAAACAGAATCAATGGTCCTAGTTTTTACAACTTTTTTCGTAGTCGTAGCGTTATGTGAGATAACCTAGAGCCTGAGCTAGTACTGGTTAACTCATTTATCTGTTTTGTAATGTACATAATATTTAATTTTTTTTATCGCTATTTTTAAGGTCGGGATATTTATCGAGAGATCTGTGTCGACATCTTATGATCTGACACTAATTGCCAACTAGTCACAGCCTACAAAAGTGACGAGCTTACTTTACCGATTTGTCTGAATACATCTAGGTTTTAGTTTGTTTTCTATCATTGACGGATTTGATTTTCTTATACCATATTCAATATGAAAATTCCTAGTGGTTATTACCGTCGCACTCTTGTCTACGACATATTTGTACCTACTAGGATTCTCTTCATGTTTCAAAGTTCAAGATTAATATTGGTTCTACTTTGTAAAAGACCAGTTGATTCCCGAGGTGGTACCTTTACTGCAACTGTAAAAAGTAGCTTAAATTACTTATATCATCAGCTATCTGTCAGTGAAATACCCGACTAAATCGGTCCACCCGCTTCAAGATTAGTCGGAACAAACAGAGAGACAGATAACATTTTTTTTTATGTAAGTTATAGTGCCGTGTACACTTTTATATGCATTAAGTGAAAAGTGGTTAATTTGAAATTACAAACGAACACTTTATTTTATTTATTTGTATTGATGACATTTGGTTCAAAGTATTTAAATTAAACTCTGAACTGATAGAAGTGAAATTATTCTTCATTAAGTTTTTTATTATACCGTAACCGCTACCATAAACCTAATTTTATCCAATTAATATATAACAATGAAAACAAGAATAACGGAAATAAATTACTTTATTTAAATACTAAGTTAGTCATAGACAGTTAAACGTTTCCTTACAAAAATAAATTAAATAATTCACACAATAATAATGTCTTTTAGTGGAAGGAATGAATAAATAATAAAACATTTAACAAAAATATATAGTTTCTTTAAAATTAAAAATATATGCAAAGATTTTATTAAATTAATTTGTTTTTATTAGCTTATTATCATAGTTAATAATATTACAAAATAAACGAATTCACATTCGTATGTATAACTATTAGAATTTTGACAATGATAATTTTTAATATCATATACAAACAAAACATGACATTCAAATATAAAAAATGTAAGAAAACATGAAAAGTGTATAAGTCTGCTCCAAGTGAAATTAGTAAAAAAAATAAACAATTATGTAAAATAAAAACTCTCAAATTGATAGTTAGCTTTGGTACCTTTACCTATTGTATCGTAATTGAGAAAATAAATAAATAAAGTTAATAAAAAAAAACGTAAATTTTCAAGTAATTTTAAAAGTTATTAAAATGCTTTACAATGTATTAAATACAAAAACATAGGGCATAATTTAAAAAAAATCAAATGTGATCTCATGAAATTTTGCCAATGATTTGTTCCCAAGTTTTGATCTTCTTCAATCCATCTCTCGCTGCAGTAGCCATGAGACCTTCGGACGACTGTGGGGGCTCGAAGCTGAGGATTAATGCTGACTCAGTTAGGTAATTCACGATCTGAAACGATAAAATCACCATTTCCTTTCATTTTATCTAAAAATTACCTGACCCACGCAACTTCATCTACGTCTCCTATTGCCCGTAGCGTAATAATTTTGCCCTGTTTTCGTAACATTTTCCATTAGTGCTTCGCTCCTATCTTAGCGTGATAATAAATAAATTATAGCCTTCCTTCCGGCAATTTTTAAATCGGACCGGCAGTTCCTGAGATTAGCGCGTTCAAACAAACAAACAAAACTCTTTAGCTTTATATATTAGTACCTATATAGATAAAGATAACAAATGTTAGCGTTGAACCATAACTTTTGGATATGAACTCCATCACCATCAATATCACCAACTGCTTTTACCAGGGTACTTCTAGACAAAGGTCTCTCCTTAAAAAGGAGGTTTTGGTCTGCTACACCACGCTGGCCAGGTGGGTTGCTATAGAGCTTGTTTCAAGTTTTCTTTCACTTTGCATTGCTGTTATACTTCGTAGTTTGCTGCCTTAGTCCTCACCCAAGAGATTATTAGTAGTATTTTTTAATGTTATTTTTAAGATTTCTGACGACTGTTACCTCTTTTAGTCTAATTCTCAAGTTATCCTTCGTTATGGCTTTCTTCTCGAAGTCTCTTGTGGTGAGGATCATCAATGGTGCGTGAAGCTCGTACAGAGTAACACCTGGAAATATTTCTTTAATAAGTAATTCTTGTAACATATTATTAGTTTTTGAGAGCCATGTCTCTCCAGAACTGGCTGCATTGAAACATTCCTAAAATCCATGTACATTAACTATTCCTAAAATCTATCTGCACCAAATTAAATAATCCTTTTTTATGTGTTCATTATTGTTAGAACAAGGTTTGTATATAAGAAAAAAATTAAAGATAACGGGAAATGTAATTTTTTTTCCGTGACTGTACACCTGGGGCAAGCTGAGACAGTTAAGTAGGCGTTACAAAGTTCGCCGGGTCTGCTAGTTACTTATAAATAGAGATTTTATATATTTTTTTGGCAATTATTGTAAATACAAAATAACGATTACCTCTCAACCGGGAATATCCAGGTTCGATAATATCAAACGCCTTCATCAAGTCCCTGCAGATCTCTATCTTCCTATTGAGCTCCTGGTCCGGCATCTCATGTATCATGTATTCTGCCACCTTCCCGTACAGCTGGCTGAGCGAGTGCTTGGCCGAGAGACACAGGTAGTGCGAGTTGTGGATCACATTGCGGTACTTGTGGAGGAACCCTTCGAAGCCACGGACGTCGTTCACGTTTATTTGCTCGAATTCATCTGTTAATCTATGGGAAAAAACCGAAGAATAAATAAGTTTTGGAATATTTTAGATCTTTTTATTAGTTCTAAACTTTTATAGGCAGGTAATACTTCAGTTGTATTTACTGCAGATATACTATGGTTTTAAAGGTAGTAGAGCTATGCTGATTTCAGCAAGGTTGGGCCGGCTCAACCGGGGCTGTACTACTTCCGCACAGAACACTTCAACTTGACAGTATTTGTGGTGTTTTGCTGGCGAATTCAAAACCGGAGGCCCAAAGGCATCTTAGAAGCATGACTATATGGGCCGACATGGTGTGGTGTGGTCACTATGCTATATTGTTGCATTGTCTGCATTCGTAATGAGGATGGTGACCATCACTCTTGGATTCTGCTTATGCTTTCCACAAGGCAGAGCAGAGTCACTTTGGCACGGCTATACATAAAAAAGTATATGCAAAAGTTGGATCTTTGAAATGTAAGAAATTTACCTTTTGATGAGTAGTTGAACTGCCACAGCAGGCATTGTATATCCACATACTCCATCTACACACATCCAAACAGCTGCAGGATCCAAAGGTTTCGTTGGTAACAGTCTGCCTCCAGCGCATTTCGGACATCGGAAAGCGCTCGCGTATGTCCCCAGTTCAGTCGGATCTGAGCACCGTTTACAGCAACAATCGAAAAACTTGCTATGTTGTATGTGCTCTCGACGTTTGAGGGTACCCTGAAAAAATGTTTAATTTTAATTTATACTAATAAACTCTGAAGACGGAGATGCTACTGCGTCCTGAGATCAAGGTAACATTGGAATAAAACAGGTGTGGTAATTACCAAACCGTCTGATGACAAAGAGCGACAAAGGACAAATAGTAAATATCTTTTGCAGGATTATGTTGCGTTATTAGAACTTTTCATAAAGAAAAGAATGATGCCGATATCAGAATTCTGAAATCTTCTTAATAAATAATTTTAGACTAGAGTTGACACGGGTTTGCGTGTTAAGCCACAAAATTCCGTTCAGCGCCACCTCAATTTTTCTGTTGGACCTGCGATCACAGGCAACTTTATGTTGTTTTCGAGAGTGAATTGACTGGCGTTGATCGCAATGAATCTATAGTGAGTAGTGGTGGTGCGCACGGCGAGCGTTGAGCGCAATGAGTGTATAGTGAGTAGTGAGTGAGCACCTGCAGGGTGTAGGCGTAGCAGAGCGAGAGCAGGTCCCCGGCGCGGTGCGGCACGGCGGCGCGCACGGCGAGCGTTGAGCGCAATGAGTGTATAGTGAGTAGTGAGTGAGCACCTGCAGGGTGTAGGCGTAGCAGAGCGAGAGCAGGTCCCCGGCGCGGTGCGGCACGGCGGCGCGCACGGCGAGCGTTGAGCGCAATGAGTGTATAGTGAGTAGTGAGTGAGCACCTGCAGGGTGTAGGCGTAGCAGAGCGAGAGCAGGTCCCCGGCGCGGTGCGGCACGGCGGCGCGCACGGCGAGCGTTGAGCGCAATGAGTGTATAGTGAGTAGTGAGTGAGCACCTGCAGGGTGTAGGCGTAGCAGAGCGAGAGCAGGTCCCCGGCGCGGTGCGGCACGGCGGCGCGCACGGCGAGCGTTGAGCGCAATGAGTGTATAGTGAGTAGTGAGTGAGCACCTGCAGGGTGTAGGCGTAGCAGAGCGAGAGCAGGTCCCCGGCGCGGTGCGGCACGGCGGCGCGCACGGCGAGCGTTGAGCGCAATGAGTGTATAGTGAGTAGTGAGTGAGCACCTGCAGGGTGTAGGCGTAGCAGAGCGAGAGCAGGTCCCCGGCGCGGTGCGGCACGGCGGCGCGCACGGCGAGCGTTGAGCGCAATGAGTGTATAGTGAGTAGTGAGTGAGCACCTGCAGGGTGTAGGCGTAGCAGAGCGAGAGCAGGTCCCCGGCGCGGTGCGGCACGGCGGCGCGCACGGCGAGCGTTGAGCGCAATGAGTGTATAGTGAGTAGTGAGTGAGCACCTGCAGGGTGTAGGCGTAGCAGAGCGAGAGCAGGTCCCCGGCGCGGTGCGGCACGGCGGCGCGCACGGCGAGCGTTGAGCGCAATGAGTGTATAGTGAGTAGTGAGTGAGCACCTGCAGGGTGTAGGCGTAGCAGAGCGAGAGCAGGTCCCCGGCGCGGTGCGGCACGGCGGCGCGCACGGCGAGCGTTGAGCGCAATGAGTGTATAGTGAGTAGTGAGTGAGCACCTGCAGGGTGTAGGCGTAGCAGAGCGAGAGCAGGTCCCCGGCGCGGTGCGGCACGGCGGCGCGCACGGCGAGCGTTGAGCGCAATGAGTGTATAGTGAGTAGTGAGTGAGCACCTGCAGGGTGTAGGCGTAGCAGAGCGAGAGCAGGTCCCCGGCGCGGTGCGGCACGGCGGCGCGCACGGCGAGCGTTGAGCGCAATGAGTGTATAGTGAGTAGTGAGTGAGCACCTGCAGGGTGTAGGCGTAGCAGAGCGAGAGCAGGTCCCCGGCGCGGTGCGGCACGGCGGCGCGCACGGCGAGCGTTGAGCGCAATGAGTGTATAGTGAGTAGTGAGTGAGCACCTGCAGGGTGTAGGCGTAGCAGAGCGAGAGCAGGTCCCCGGCGCGGTGCGGCACGGCGGCGCGCACGGCGAGCGTTGAGCGCAATGAGTGTATAGTGAGTAGTGAGTGAGCACCTGCAGGGTGTAGGCGTAGCAGAGCGAGAGCAGGTCCCCGGCGCGGTGCGGCACGGCGGCGCGCACGGCGAGCGTTGAGCGCAATGAGTGTATAGTGAGTAGTGAGTGAGCACCTGCAGGGTGTAGGCGTAGCAGAGCGAGAGCAGGTCCCCGGCGCGGTGCGGCACGGCGGCGCGCACGGCGAGCGTTGAGCGCAATGAGTGTATAGTGAGTAGTGAGTGAGCACCTGCAGGGTGTAGGCGTAGCAGAGCGAGAGCAGGTCCCCGGCGCGGTGCGGCACGGCGGCGCGCACGGCGAGCGTTGAGCGCAATGAGTGTATAGTGAGTAGTGAGTGAGCACCTGCAGGGTGTAGGCGTAGCAGAGCGAGAGCAGGTCCCCGGCGCGGTGCGGCACGGCGGCGCGCACGGCGAGCGTTGAGCGCAATGAGTGTATAGTGAGTAGTGAGTGAGCACCTGCAGGGTGTAGGCGTAGCAGAGCGAGAGCAGGTCCCCGGCGCGGTGCGGCACGGCGGCGCGCACGGCGAGCGGGCGCGCGGCGGCGCGCTCGGCGTCGGTGTGCGTGGTGCTGGGCGTGCAGTCGTGCGCCAGCAGGAACGCGCGGTCGTACAGCGCGCGGGCGTTCGCACCGCTGCCGCCCACCTCGAACGCGTTCACCTGATACATAACCATGTCAAACTCGTGCATCACAAAAGGCGAAATTTACGAAATCCGATTTGATAATATATTATTATGATAAAATTTGCAATGATGTTATTGCTAAAACTAATATTTCGTATAAAAAATGGAATGTATTGTGAGAAACTATGAGTAACCTATCTACCAAAAAAGTCTCACCTCCAAAATTCCACACACAGTATGAATTTCCTCGTCATCGTAGTCCAACTTCCATTTCTTAATTCTCTGCACGACATTCTTTTCGTTGACGGGCCATATGTCTCCTCTTACTCTGCGTATTTCATTGTGAGATTCCATTTTTGATACCGCCTGCCATTTTTCCGGTTCGTATTTCTTTAGAAGTAGACATCTGACGAAATAAAAGATGTTACTTAAAAATTTAAATCATACCTGTGGATAAACTTCGTATGTTTGTACGAGAAGGCATTTTATCGGTTAAATGTAAAATACAATGGTGACCTGTTTTTATGAGAGCCATACTTTGACACAAATGGAACGCCTGGAAGCCACTGCCTCGACGTCGGGGTCTGTCAGGTGTATTTACATGGTTTGACTGAGCTAATACTACAAGTAGTAATAAATTAAACCGTGGCTAATAATTTTGTATTCTTTCGCCAGCCACACAAGCCAAACTTCACTATTAATAAGACGCGAACCAAAGATTGTCCAATTTGTATTTTAAACAACCAATCTTTAGTCATTACATTGAAGTCTAAATTCTAAACCATACACTGAATTAACATTACAATATTAGTGATTTACTCGATGCATATAATGTTAGCTAAGAGCAATAATCCATACAGTTTATATTTACGAGATTTCTAATTTTGTTTTTTTTTTGTTTATATTTGGCCCTGCCAAAATGACTCTACTCTGCCTGATGGAAAGCATAAGCAGAATCCAAGAGTGGTGGTCACCATACTGGGAATGCAGACAATGCAACAATGCAGCATGGTGACCAACACCATGGCGGGCTAGTGATGCTTCTGCATCATTGGGCCTCCGGTCTCGCACTCACCAACGAAACACGACAGCATGATCGCTGTCATTTTACGTTGATTTTCTGTGCCAGGGTAGTACCGCCCCGGTCGAGCCGGCCCGTTCGTGCTGAAATCAGCGTGGCTCTACTACTATTATGTTTGTATTGTATTTAATAAACCTATTCAATAGTGTAAGGCTCCTTGAACTATAACATATACATCTCACACACGGCCCTCTGATTCTAAACTAGGCATGGACTATGCTATGGTTACTAGATAAAAAACAAATGAAAGAAATAACTGCCGATCTCCTACATAAGAAAGTTTATCAATGAATGTCTAAATCATCATCTGATAACATAATTTAAACCTTACCTCAAAGGCATAAGAGCTTGATAGGATTCCTTCAGATCCTCAAGTTGTGAATAGTTCGGCGGTATTTTCTTGAGCGTGTCGCATTCATACGTGGAATGGCCGGTGTACTTGCCTATACCCCAACATGAATTACTACACATTGGCCATTTACAACCTTGGCACCTGAGGACACAAAGTTCTTTTTTGTAAAAATAATCTGGATCGCACAGCAGTTGCTAGTTAAATAAACCTAAAAATCATTTATTAGTCATTGCTGCATAAAATAACTATAGTTTTTCGTTGGTTAGAAGTGTTAGAACTCTGATTTTTCTAGTTGGTTTTGGAAATATTCCACAATGTAACAGCACAAGTATTATAGAAAGTAACGCTCTCTTAGAACAAAGTAGACTCCACAAATTTGGCCAAAAAGGTGTGGAAAAGTTAATCGCGATATCGAGAGCAAGCCCTTATCAATTTTGAAATAGTGCAAAAAACACCTACTTGAAGAGACTACTTTCATCAAGCTCCCGATAGCATCCCAAACAAATAAGGCCACAACCTGCGCACGGTCCGACAGCCAGCGCTGGTTCCTCCACAATAACCTCACCAGCCTTAATGTCACGAGATGCCACTAAATATCTGGAACATAAAAAATATATAATTAACATTTGTAATTGTAGTCAAGACCAAAAACATGTACCTAAAGCATTTATTCAATTAAGACACTATATGATGTTTCACTGACTGACTTACTTTTCAACGTGGGAGAGCCACGCTTCGGCATAATGGGCCGGCTCGACCGAAGTGATACCACGGCCTCACAGGAAACCGGTGTGAAATAGCGCTTGCGCTGTGTTTCAATGAGTGAGTAAGGATACCGGAGGCCCATACCCAAACCCCTTCCCATCCTCCAAAGGTCGGCAATGCAATTGTGATGCCTCTGGTGTTACGGGTGTCCATGGGCGGCGGTAATCGCTTACGGTGATATGTCTGCTCGTTTGCCCCCTATACTATAAAAAAATAAACATTTATGAACGTTAAATTGAAGCTACATTTAAAATCATAGATTGACACAAACAGACGCCACAGCATGTGCTGCATTGTCAAAGTAAATTAAGTGAAAACACCAAAATCCTACTGCCTGCCTGTGTCGATCCATAACTTCCGTTTCCAAAATGCTTAGTGCCTTAAGAGAAAAATACTGGCAAAGAAACTCATGGCCACTCTTTTTACAAGTCAGATATTCAGTTACAATAGTGTTAGTATTACATGAAAGTTAAACTGTTGCCACCTAAATTTCATTTTATTAAAATGCTCCAAAATCAAAAGGAAAAATGTGCGTATAAAAAAATACAAAATCACACGGTGATAACGTTGAAGGTTTGAGTTTATTAGACATAGAAATTATTCAAGATGCACATCTACTAACATTCAGTTGCAAAAATCTACTGTTAAAAATAATTCGTTACTGGATTAAGAGGCCAGAGTTGCAGTTGAACGCACCAAAATAATAGTATAGGTTAAAGCATAGCTGGCTAGGTCGACCAGTCACCTCAAGAAGCACCCGTTCACGAGTATGACGCATGGACCAGCCATCGTCTCCTTCGCCATATCAGAGGCATGACCCGCCCACGACGACACCGCAAGCAATGACATTTTAGTGAGCATAACAAAGCATAGCCGAGAGACTTATGAATATCACTACTAATCAAATTAGCATAATAATCGTTACGCATTATTTTCAACTAACGATGATTTATCGTCACGCATTATTTTCAACTAACGAACTACAGCTTAGTTATAAGACAAAGAAGTTAGTTTATCCTACTAATATTATAAATGCGAAAGTTTGTAAGGATGGATGGATGTTTGGATGGATGTTTGTTACTCTTTCACGCAAAAACTACTGAACGGATTTTAATGAAACTTTACAGTAATATAGCTTATACATCAGAATAACACATAGGCTACTATTTGCCGCGATAACCGACATATACGCGGGCGGAGCCGCGGGCAACAACTAGTATATAATAACACCTTAAGCCCATGACTGTTTGTCGTTCAGATATTCACCGATCGTATTTCGATCGTGGCTTTCCTATTAAGGTGATTTTTTACAGTACGCTTGAATTTATCTATAGGAAGGTCAATTACAACTGTAGGAATTTTATTATTAAAAACGTATACCAAGACCTTCGAACGAGTTGTGTACTTTATGTAAACGATGATAGGTACCAACGAGTTTAGATTTGTTTCTTGTAATAATATTGTGTATATCACTGTTTTTCTTATAGTCATTAATGTTGTGCCTAACAAACATAATATTTGCAAATATGTACTGAGAACTGTGACGCAATAGTTAAAATACCTTTAAACAACTTTCGAAGAGAGACTCTAGCACCTTAATTGTATATTGAGCGGATGGCTCTTTTTCGTAGAATAAAAATCGTTTCAATATCAGCCGCATTGCCCTAAAGTAGTATACCATAGGACATGACGCTATGAAAGTAGTTAAAATAAACTAGCCAAGCTGTGTCCGTATCAGTGAGCTGACGTACCTTCCATACTGCTTTAAAACTCTAAAGTCCAAAAAATTATGGTACTTCTTTATTTTGGCGCTACTAATTCATGTTCATAAAATTCGGTGTTTAATTTTTTTTAAACAAATCAAAAGCAAGGAAAATTAGTTAAAAAACTGTATTATCTTTATATATTACCATTTACCATTATATAAGTAAAACTGTGGCTTTTGATGATTAAGATACTTATTACATTCAAATAAATATCCTCACCTGCCCATCACATCCGAATGCTTTATTTCATAGCAGGGAGTATTTTTTTCTTCAAGCGGCTCAGTAGTCTGGTCTCCATCTTTACCGTCGATCACTTCCTCGATGATGTTCTCCTTATTCCTACCATCCCCACCCTTGCTGCGTTTCTTTTGCTGCGGACACCAAAACATTGAAAATGAATGCTCGTCTCTCATTGGACGCGACACTGACTTCAAGAAAAATATTTCGCTTACACAAAATATACATCGCAACATTTGTTAGGTAAATAAACAAACGAAAAGCTGTGAGACAATTTTTTTCAGTTGGCAAAATGAAGAACGGATATATTGGTATGACGTCGGATTTATGAATGAATGCCGGTAGGAGGTGTCTAGATGTATTTTTGTTCCACTTGACTTGGCCATGCCAATAGTTGGATGTAAAAATCTGTTTCATAGCCCTGTCAATGATTTATACGACCGTGAAATGGATGTTCGTGACCTGAGTGATGACGTGTTGTATAAATTGTACTTTTCATTACTAGTTTTAATGCGCTCCTTAGAGAACCAGGTCGGTTATCGAGTGTGAGTGAAATTGTTTATTGTAACTCAATAGTGCACTCGACTGCAACGTCAAAATAAGGCTTGAACCGTCCTGCGATGACATGCGTTCCTGCTCAGATGCTGAAATTTGTATCCATGGTGTTTGGTCTATAGATAGGTAGATAGAAGGGGTAAAGTAAATAACTGAGAGTGATTGTTTCCTTAAACCCTCATACCAAAATGTAATACAGTTTAAAACAGTGTAGAAAGCTCACAAAGAAGACAAACAGAAGTGTCACATATTTGGACAAATATAAGACATTTTATAGTTGATCATTTTTGTTTTCATGCAATAAATATTATTTTTTTATTAATATTAAATGTCAAGGGAGCTATAGAAATATTTGTAGAACAGAAAGTAGAAAAAAAAAATTCAACCGAAAAGCACGGCACGCACTGTCGCGTCGTTGATACTTAAGCGAAACTTACGCATTTGCGTATATTTTCAACTAGCTGAACCCCGCGGTGTTACCCACGGTTATTGTTGTACCGCGAGTAACGCCGCGGGACAAAGTTAGTCTAAAAATAAATAGCCTAAATTACTCCCTGGATCATCAGCTACCTGCCAGTAAAGGTCCCGTCAAAATCCGTCCAGCTATTCCAGAGATTACCCGGTACAATCAGACAGACAGATAAACAGTTTTTTTTTTCTTCTTCTGCGACTCTGGTAATCCTCAGCCTATCAATACTGGACATACCTCTCCCATTAAAAGGTTGCCTCTTTCATTTTGATCGATTGATTTTGTTTGTCCCAAAATCGAATTTTTTTTTCGTTTCTGCAAATTACTTATTGAAGATTGACCCTTTTTGGTTTTGGTAGTAGTGTGATAATATATAACCAATGACCTTCCTTAATAACTTAGCTATCCAACATCAAATATAATTTGACAATTCGAACCTGCCTGAAATAAGAACAAATTTTTCACTGTCTAAATAGTATTGAACATAATAAAATGCACAATAATATTCAGAGCTGAAACTAGTGAGAAATAATAATCATTGCTTTTTATGAGATTATTCGTAATGTTGTCACCATAACAATAAATTGTAGAATGAACCTAAATCAATCGTTAGAGTAATAATGAGCTGCTATTGAAGACGTTAGGAGCGTGTTGCTGTGGTATTTGGAACATGGACGGAAATAAGATAATACAGCTATTATTTAAAAAGGCAAAGTTATTGTTAATGTAGAACCGGGCTAGCAACAAATGATTTAATATTTATGTTTAATATTATATCTCAGACAAGATATGGTGTGATAAGCATGAAAATAGCTCTTTAAAGGCACAAGTGCGTTTCCGACTTTTGAGACTCTTTCTCACCAGATTTTCGTTTGGGTTTGGTAACGTTAACTAAGTGAGTTAACGGTTACCAAGTAAGGTAACAAGTAAGGAAAAAACTTGCGTATTACTGGTATTTTGTAAAGCCGTGGTCCATGATCCTGACATATTTGCCAAGCATGACTATTACACTTTTCCGACTCGTTTTTTTGACGCGATTACGTCTAATAAATCTCTGTTCTGTCAATAAGTCGATGAACGCCGGCTGCACGCACGTAAAAGTATGACTCACTGTCACGTTCCGCCTGAGCCGAGCATGCAAGCGAGAGTGCGGAACAAGCGATAGAGAGGCAACAAGCGATCAGCCTAAGCGTTCGGCTTGTGATGCATATTTTTAAACCATTTTTTTATAGACGTTATTGCGTAAAATTATCGTCCTTATTATTGTACTTTACAGACAAACATTTTTTTCCCCGTTTCACTTATCTTTTCTAAAGTTTTAGTTGATTGTATTAATCAATTATGACAAAAAAATATATTCTAAATTCAGGCAGACAACGTCGTTCGGGTCCGCTCGTATATATTTTTACGTTTTCTATATATATTTATACAGTTTATACTGTCACAATATATTTTGCTCCTCATAAATATCAATTAAGTGAGTTTGTTCGCGTTGTATTGCGATAAAACATGCATTAATATATTGTCACCGAGACAGAATTGAGAAACGTTTCGGAGTTATAGAAACGACATGATAAAAACTTGTTGAAGTATTTAAGCCTTGTAGTAAATGGGTACACGACTTCGAAGTATTTCAATAGTAATTCCATTACTTATTATAATAAACTATGTTGGCGCAGTGATAGCGTACGCGACTGCTGTGCTTTATGTCTCGGTTTCGATTCCCGAGTCGGACCAAATGTTTTTATGATCTGCAAATATTCGTTTCGGAGTTTGGGTATTTTCTATGTATAATATGTAAGTATTTACAAAAAAAAGTATGTATGTATTTCTATCAGTTGTCTGGTACCCATAAAACAAGCTCTGCTTAGCTTGGGACTAGATGGCGTTGTGTGTTAGATGTCCGAAATATTTCTTATTATTTTTTATTTTTTTTCATTGAAACAGTCTACTGGACATGGGCCTCTCCCATTGTGAGTGATTTTGGACTTCTTACATTTAAGCTCCTGTCAGCCAACTTACGCAAATTGTTACTACTCCCTTCCCGAATCTTATTTCATGTTTCTTCTTAATTTGAAAATAACACACTTCTATACAGACACTCATAACTTATTTCACTCATTGCGAAATGTTGCCAAAACGTGGAAAATTTGTCCCGTTTGGGAGATACCGACGAAGGTGCGCGAGTCAGTTTATTAGCTAAGGATAATTTATTGTTGCCTGTAAGGCTTCGATCACAAATAGTAGTATTATTGATTGAAGCTGTAAGGGATTGCCTTCGAGCGATAAGGCCACCACTTGTACCTTCAAGCTTTAAATTACAATACAATAAATACAATAAAGCGATATATTATTTTTATTATATATCTTTCCCACACTAGATTGGGGTCAACTTTCAGTCTATTACAACCCGGCTGAACTTCGAGAGACTGCTTTCAGACCTCAACAACCCAAGTACTAGGTGATAACGAAGTTCTGTAGAAAAGCTGTAGTTTACGTGTAATTAAGACATGCTCTAATATATGAAAATTAATGTTTCCTATCCGTTATAGCTGCTAATGTAATATCTCTCACTCAGCAGAACACGATACTGTAGTCTATTTTCCTTTTAACGATCGGTAATAAAAACGTCCCCGGGTGATTGTTATAAAGCTATATAAATAAGCCGAGCTCGTGTTGAAATATGTTTTAATCAGAAAATATTACGTGTCCTACTAAAGCTGTCCATTGCCTGGCAGTTTGTGGCATTATGTTTTATTAACTTTATAACAGAAATGACTTATAAACTAGCCAAACATTGATGTTTGATGGCGAGATGAGATATGCCCTTTTTTACATTATTTATGTAGGTGGATGGGTCACCTTATGATAAGTTGTCACCATAACCCATGGGCTTCTTGTAGCTCAATGAGCATAAGCATTTAGGCCGCCCTTAAACTGCTCTTCCCACTAGAGCTAGAGTTTGTAAGATTAAATGAGAAGTTGATGAGCCAATAAGTCATTTGGCTACCGCCACCGATGGACATTCTTACCTGTCAAACCCTCTAAAGTTAAAAGAAGGGGAGGACCTTGTTTACCTCATTCTTACGTTTAAAATTAAAGCAATGGAAGAAACTTACGGGCTTTCTGTGGTACTTTGGAATTAATCCGTATATCCGGTCAGTTCCAGCCTTAACATAAATCTCGAACAGTTTTATTAAAGACTAAAAAAGTAACAGTATCTAGTTTAAACATTCTTAAAAAAATATTGTAACTAGAAATACATATAAACATCGTCCGAGCGTTTCGACATAATACTGTTATTGTTGGCAATGAATTTAACCAGTTTAGAAATAAACCGCGACCATTGTTTCAACTCTCTTCATTACAATTCACTTCTCAACTACATTATTTAAATCTATACTAATATATAAAGCTGAAGAGTTTGTTTGTTTGTTTGTTTGTTTGTTTGTTTGAACGGGCTAATCTCAGGAACCGCTGGTCCGATTTGAAAAATTATTTCGGTGTAGGATAGTCCATTTATCGAGGAAGGCTATAGAGTATATATCATCACGCTACTACTAATGGGAGCAGAGCAACAATGAAGAATGTTTCTAAAACGGGGGAAATTTTCACGCTACGGGCAATATAAGGCGCAAACGACGTTGCGTGGGTCAGCTAGTATCTGTATAATACATCTACTCACATACAAAGACACTCACGCTTTTAACTCCGAGTAGGTAGATAGAGACATAATTAAAGCCTTCATATATTACTAGCCTTTGCCCTCGGCTCCGCTCATGTGTAAGAACCAAAGTATCTCCATGAAAATTTTGAATTTATAATATTAGTATGGAAATATGGATTGCCGACTCTAGAGTGACTTTCACAAAAAATGCTAAGCTTATTGTCTCTCCGGTACTTTTGAAACTGAACGGGATAGTTGTATGCGTTATGAAAGGGAAAGAGAGAAAGCTAAGAAGGAAATCGATCGATCGAGGATCGATATCACCGTGGGAGAGCCACGCTTCGGCATGCATGGGCCGGCTCAACTGGATTGACACCACGGCCTCACAGAAAACCGGTGTGAAACAGCACCAGAGCTATATTTCACCGACTGAGTGAGGATACCGGAGGCCCATAAACCTAACCCCCCTTCCCCTTCCCGATCCGCCAAAGGCCGGCCACGCACTTGTGACGCCTCTGGTGTTGCGAGTGTCCATGGGCGGCGGTAATCGCTTACCATCAGGCCGTACATCTTTTCATTTGCCCCTTTTTTATTACATCAAAAAAAAATGCTTTGGAAGGAATGAGATATGGCTTATATGGGTGGATTAGGGAGTGGATGTTGTATTCCCCTAGATGATAGGTCTATCTATTGGTTGTTATTGTGAAGCATAAGATACCTTATAAACAATTTTCACTAATAAAAGTAGGTACATATTAAAATATGAAAACTTGAAATCTGATCCGGAGACGGAGTTTAATAGATACGTCACTATTGTCATAATGCGAATGGACTATAACTTCTGGCCTTAAATAACAAAACACATACCCTTTGTTTAAGTGTATCTATTTCGTAAGTGAAATACACTAACACAATAACATGTCGCAAATGTTTAATGGCTATTGCACCCAGACGTGGTCCCGAGAATATGTTTGTGTCAAATGAGCATAAGTCACATTTAATACACTGGGTTCGTGTTCACTGTACAGTTATAAACATGATATTAGTTAAAATGAAGTCGGGTTTATGGATCGTACAGCGGTTTATGGACCATTCTAGTTACACTAACGATTTTTCTGAGAAATAATTTTGTACTAGCCACCATAGGATATTATGTGTTTATTATTATCTATCCGTTTTATTTAAATTACATATATATAACTAGGCATTGATCTTTACATCTTTCTATAAACGTAATTTACAACTAACTAGTACAGTACAATACTATCTGAACAACAACTTGTGGGTCATACAAAATGTTGTCCCATGTAGGAATCGAACCAACATCATTATTTAAAGCTGTCAGTCAGGGTCGCTAATCGATTTACCTACAGACCATTCAGTCAAAAACTAGCTAAATCGTATTGTCTATGGTTTGAAAATCCCGTTCTTATCACCTACATTCTTAATAATATACAAGTAAAACAAATGCAAGCATGGCATGGCGTAGCGGTTTAGGTAGCTAAATCCTACTGCTCTGAGCAGTTGGTCAAACAATAGCCAATTCCATTTAGCTAAGTAGTACAGCCACGTTGATTTCATCACAAACGGGCCGGCTCGACCGAGGCGATACTACCCTGGAAGATCAATGTAAAATGACAGCGTTTGTGCTGTCGTGTTTCGTTGGTGACTGCGAGACCGGAGGCCCAATAATGTAGAAGCATTTCAGCTTAATTTTTTGTCGTAGTTGGGTTTTAGTTTTTACCTGTTTATTTATAAATGATTTGGTGCCGCTATAATGTTAATTCTTTGCAAAGTATATTTTAAATAGGTACCATAGAAATATCACAATTATCCAATAATTATGGACAAAGTTACGAGACAATGCTGATACTTTATATTTTCAAATGGTACAAGTAACGCCCTTTCCAATGACACCAAACACGGCATAGTTATCTAAAATTTATTTTTTAATACAGTACTTTATGTCGGCTAGAGGGCGCCATATTAGATTGAGTGACGTTTTAACCAGCGGACGATCAAGACGCTTTTAACGACACCTCATTTGTCCAATTCTAATAAGCAGTTAAGGAGCTATGAGGGAACAGACGAACATACATACATACTTCCATACATACATAGTCTTACAAAATCATAACCCTCCTTTGGCTTCGCCGTAGTCGGGTAAAAAGAAGACTGACTGTCCCTGTTGGTCAAGCGATTAGCGATCCTGACTGAGAGCTCAAAAGGACACGTACATACATACTACCTTTAAGTTTCCATTTTTTTTCTTGTATTGTAACACTAAACATCAACAGTTAATTATTTGGACGGGAGAAATTTCTATGAAACTTAACGAAAGTAAAAAGAATTTCATTTAATTCATCTGTGAATAATATAGTCTTCGAAAATCCGTTCTGATCAAAACCCTGAACGAAAATGTTGCTTTATAAAAGAGAATGTTCAGTAATGACGTGCCGGAGCCGTCAAATATAATTTTAATTGCAGAACGATGGCGGCTTGCCAAGGCTGCTATAATCTCATTAAACTCATATGTATTGTGAACATTCTTTTATCATTTGTCTCGCCAGCCAAAATAGGTATTCAGTAACCGAAGCCATGAAAACTGCTGCTAAGCATTCCATTCTAGTTGCTTTTCGCCGAAAGAGGTAACCGGACCCCATCCCATCTCTTCCCTAATTCTAAGGAGGTGACTCAAAAGGCAGTAACGAACTTGTGACTCTTGTTACAATTGTATATAGGCATCAGTAACACCTAAAATCAGCTGAACTACCTGTTCCCTTTTCCAATATTCCATAAAAATATTATGTTATCTGAGGTAAAATATGTCATGTTAAAAAAACCTCTATGTTACTATATTAATACCTTTTACCCGCCAACAGGCCACCATAGTCTGCAATCGCAATGAGTTTGGTGACCTTTCATCAGTGAGAGTGCAGTCACTTTGGTAGGCCCATAGAAAAAAAAGTAGGAAAAAAAGAGTTTCAATGTCCTTGATATGATATTAAATTATCTCCATGTCAAATTTCATTGATAGACATAATATCTTTGGCAATCGTTATAGGCAGTTGGAGGCCTAAGGAGTCTGACAACAGCCTTTCTTCAGAACTTCGATATCGCCTAGTACTTTTGGCAGTGACATGACATGGTAGTCACTCCAACAAAAATTTGTTATCCTAAATAGAAGGATATAAAAGAAATTCGGGTCGGTTTAAATTTTGCCATAACACGGAGGGTGTTATATAGATAAGGAGTACGCTCTTTTCTTGAAGGATGGCGGAAATAGGCGGCAGGAATCAGTTCGGACAATCCTCGGATCACTCCCCACGGTAAATCGGGAAATAAACACTCGAAAGTAGTGTAGGCCTAAATCTCCTTTGAAAAGAGAAGCATATATGTTCAGCGCTGGACTACTAAAGGCTGTTAATGACAATCATGATGATATTAATAAGGATAAGATTTTAGTCCGATGTGATCTTGTTAAGAATCCATCCACTTAAACAAGATATAATTTAAAACTTTGGCGTAAATCCAGTAAAAACTACTATTCTAAAACTTTGACCTACGAACAATGTACATATGCCACTGATTTAATGTTTTATTTAGAATTCTGACATGTTATTTATCTATATAGATAGAGATACAAGCTGATATTTTAATTACGATAAGATTTATGAACCCTTTTATGTATAGAACGCCATTTTGTTTTATGATTTGGTACTTTTATCTTAAAAGCAAGATCTAAGGGAATTGATTTATATTGTTCAAAATAAATTCTGTGTTAATTTTGTTCCAATGGGTAATATTTATGTGTAAGAATTTGATATATTTATGTGTGGGGTACATAATCGTTTTTCCTCCTAAACGGCTTGAGTTATTGCATTGTGTTTATGATTGATTATAATTTTTGAGTGGAGCGGACAGGTAAAAACGTTAGCTTGGAGTTGGCTACTTGGCTCTTTTTTAAAAAGTGTTCCTTTAGTAAACTAAAAAAATAACATCAACTTCATTTTATCATATATCTTGACGAATTGTAACAAACTGTATTCACAGTTCCTTCATTTGCCATTTTTAGAGTGATATTTACTTTTAATATAAATGATACAGAAATTTTCGATATCTCTAGTAATAGAAATTATTTCAGTGATGCTTTTGCTAATACTTAATTTGGTTCGTTCAAGTGCAACTCTAGCCTATTAATCTTTTATTTATTTAATCTTAATGCACGTATTGTACATAGGCGGACTTAATGCCATGTAGCATTCTCTGCCAGTCAACCTTTAAGTGATGTAAAAGTATGAGGCGGTCGGTATAAAATGAGGTATATATGTAGAATTTATACAGTCACAAACTATTTTTAAAAGTACATTTTGCAACTGAATGTAAGTAGATATGCACCTCGAATGATTTCTATGTTTAGTAGGTTCAAACCTTCAATGGTATCACTGAGTGATATTTTTTGTTAGTACGTTATCTTTTGGAGCACTTCAATAAAATGAAATTCAGGTGGCAACAGCTTGCATACTGTTAATAATTTATGTAATACTTAATAATACTATTGTTCCTGAAGATTTGACTTTTAAAAAGAGTGGACATGAGTTTCTTTGCCAGTAAAGTGTTTGAAATAAATAAATGATTTTGAATTTGTTGAATTTGCTTGATAAATCTTATTTAGTTAATGAGGAAGCTATTCTAACTCTTGCATGAGTATTATAACTAGTTGTATACACTAACTGGTTGCCAAGTCATAATGAGCCGGAACTAGAGACGCCTGTTAAAGGGAGATGACAGCGCATCAGCTGCGCTGCAAGCACAAGTTCATATCATGAAGAGAGAAAGATTATTTCTTTTGATCGTTGACAACATTTTTGTTTATTTTGCTACATCATTCATTCAGGACCTGTTCTGAAACTGAGGATTTCGACGATCCGTATAATAGGCTTCCTTCATTATTTACCAGCCCGAGCTATCGTGCAGTAGCCATGCTGGGTCTTCTTTTTAAAGACAATTCCCGCATTAGGAATATACATCCTATGTCGAGGGGTTTTAAAAGGTAACGGACAAAAAGAATACTCAGACTCAGAACAACAATTTGTGGATCTTATAAAGTGTTGTCCCATCTGGGTTTTGAACCCACGACACTCATCGTAGCAGAAAGCAGCGTGGTGACCGCTTAGACCGCTAGGCCAAGCGTTTCTCAACTATAAGATGACTTGTCAATAGAAGAACGCGTTGTAGAGACTTTTAATCGACAGTAATTTATAACGATAAATCACGAGTTATTTTTTAATGTTTTTATTGCTCATAACTGAAAATACATAGTTCCATTTTTTTCTTTCTTACTTTTGCTTTCTTTTTCCCACGGGGGTTTTATTGATGTCAATGATGTAATTTTAATCCACGCGTAGCCAATCACACTACACAGAAATAAAAACCTAATTGGAAACCAGACACTTCAGCCAGCATTTAAGATTGTTAGAAAAAAAATGTTATCTGTAAAGTCCGTTTAAGAACGAAAGTTTAACGTGACAACGTCATGACCAAACATTGATGAAATGATGTGAGATGCAACGTCGTACAATGAGCGTAATGGGACAATGAAGGTAACGGGACAGTAAGTCCTTTTTCGTGCATCAAGTTATTAGATTTTGTCACGTCAAAACAATTAAACCATTTTTGAAAATAAAGAGCCGTCATTCTTATAATTGCCGTGTAAATCTCTGCGTAAAAAGACTTTACAGACAACCGATTTTTTTTTAAAAACACTATGACACATTCTTTTTTTCGAGCAAATTAGTGCATTGGCCATTGATGGAAATTAATAACATTACCTATAAGCCTATAACACCAGCAGTATTTACTGTTTCCTCATGAATTTTTTTTTTAGACCTGTTTAGCTTGCTTTAAATCCATAACAGAATCCAGAAAATTGAATTTTGTTCAGTTTTCGACAGGTTTTGAACAGCTTCAGATAATTATCGTTGCGCTGCGCATAATTAGAGCGCAGAGAGATAGACTGATAATGAACTTAAATTAAATGGACAGTCCGGACGTGACCTCATACCTTAGGACAGCCCGACAAGCTGCCAGTTTCTAATGTTACGACATGATAATAATAATAATAATAATAAAGCCTTTTTATTTCCATAATGAATAACTTATAAAACAAATGTATTGGGACTGATTAATACTTATTCAGTGCATGCATAAATTATATAATATATTAAAAAAATTACTCAAATTGCTCAAAAAAATTACATGATTTAAATAAATTTAAATTAGAAATATTAACTTAATAAAATTATTATAAAATTATAAATTATATGTAAATTCCATTAATTTGTATATGTCCAGTGTATATAATTCAGTATGGACCCCTCAACGGGTAAAGGCCTCCTCCATTTTGTTCCATGTCTGTCTGTCTTTTGCTTTTGCAAACCAGTTTTCACCGACTTTTCTTACTATTTCATCTACCCATCTTTCCTTCGGTCTATCTCTCTTCCTTTTGTTTCTTGGTCCTTGCCAGGTAGATACTCTCGATGTCCATTTTTCCTTGTCCATACGTGCAACATGACCTGCCCATTTCCATTTTTGCCTTCGAGAGTGTTCCAAAGCATCTATTATATTTGTCTTTTTTCTTATTTCTGTGTTTTTTATTCTGTGTTTTCTTTTTATGTTTAGTATACTCCTTTCCATTGCTCTCTGGCATACTTGTATTTTGTTTTTAATTATATTATTGTATATCCATGTCTGGCAGCCATACGTTAGACAGGGTAGCATACATGAGTCCATAATTTTTTTCTTGAGTTTCATCGGAAGCTTTGATTTTAGGGTTTCTTTATTGCTCCAGAATTTGTTCCAGGTTATGTTGACTCTTCTTTTGATCTCATCTTCATGTCTTGTCTTAGAGAAGGATACTTGTTGTCCAAGGTAGATATATCTTTGAACATATTCCAATGCATTGTTGTTGACCCTTATTGGTATATTATTGTGGTTCGTCATAACTTTAGTCTTCGAGGCATTTAGTTCTAGGCCGATTGCATTGCTTACTTTATATATTTCGTTGATCATTTCCTGTAATTGTGTTGCTGTTTCCGAGAAGAGTATAATATCGTCCGCAAATCGGAGATTACTAAGGTGTTTCCCATTAATATTAATACCTTTTTTTTCCCAGTTTAGGCTTTTCATGATACTTTGGAGTACAGCTATAAATATTCGAGGCGAAAGGGGGTCGCCCTGTCTGACACCTCTACAAATATTTATTTCAGGACCCTGTCTCTCCAGCTTTACACGACTTTTACTTTTGATGTAGATGTCTTTTATAAGATCTATAGTCTCTTTCGGTACTTTGCATTCATGTAGAGCTCTCCATATACTCTTATGCGATATAGAGTCAAAGGCTTTAGCGTAGTCAATAAATGCCAAGTAGAGTGGTCTATTGTGCTCTATATATTTCTCCATAATTATATTTAAAGTGTGGATGTGGTCTGTTGTCGAAAAGTTTTTCCTGAAACCTGCTTGTTCTGGCGGTTGATACTTCTCCGTAAACATTGCTAAGCGATCCTCAAGACATGAAGCAAATAATTTGTACATATTAGATTGTAAACTAATTGGTCGGTAGTTTCCAATATCTGCAGGGTCTCCTTTCTTGTAAAGTAAGATTATGTCAGACTGTGCCCATTCCTTCGGTATTGTTCTATAATTTAAAATAGTGTTAAATAAGGTGGTTATATAAGGCGCTAGCAACATGATACGCTAATTAAATAATCAACGTGGTTTCAATATATTTTTATAATGTTGGTACTGCAGACGATACGTATACAAATTGCAACTCTTCTAAAGTCCACACATGTAGTTCTAAGGGTCATGAAACAGTAAAAGCAACAAAACTCATCGAATGTCGTGCTCAGTGTTCTTGTGAATAGTGTTGTTTACAATTGCTATATCGATTTGTTATATCTAAAATCTCAATAATGTAGTTGGTATAAATTGGCTCTTACGGTTCATTTCCATCCGAACGAGACACGCTTCAAGGATGTTTTAATTCAGTATACTGCCGAACTGTTCAGTTGTACATCTTTTGGGCCCAGCTTATGATTGCACCATATTGCCCCTTTACAAGGACCTCTTAAATTTCCAGTTGTTCACAGCTCACACATGTTTCAGCATTATTTCCATATTCTACTACCACGAAAATCACAAATTAAAGATATGTTTTAAAATATATGATATCTCAGTTTCCCAGTACCATGAACACAACCCGAAACTAAGGTGACTTAACTCGAACAATAAAAGTGACTCAATTTCACGGAATAACCGAAATGATGATACCGTCACAACTCAGATCTATTTATAATTTTTATATTGTTATCGCATAGTTTTCGAAAACGTAAATTAATTTCCGAGTAGATATTTACAGTTCTCGAACAAATGCGTTTTACGACGACTTACACACTACAAGCTATGTTCAACAGATGGTTCATACATATTTTAGTAATATATACATTTTATTTAAAGTAAACTATTGTTACTTTGGCATACTGTTGTTTATTTGGAAGTTGAATATGCCTCGTACCTTAAAATAATTGAGTTTTAAGGTATAAGTACATAAGCAATGTTCGTAAACATCTTCTCGTCGCCCATAAACCTTGGTTCGCAAAAAAGGAGTATTTTGCTGTCTAAGGTAAGTACTTACATTAAACTGACCCATTCCTGTTGCTACTATTGTACATTTGTATTGTATGTTTGTCCTAACCTGGGAGCGATCTCGCAATTAAATACCCTACCAATACCACGGAGGTTATCTTAAGAATGTGATAAAATAAAAAAAAAGAGTGAATTACTAAACAAAATATTTAAAGACAATCCCCGTTCTAGGAGCATTTTGTGTGTCACGAGGGACTATACAGACGAACACAAAAAATACCCAGATCCAGAGCAACAATTTATGGATCATACACCCATGTGAGGATTGAAGCCACAACACACAGTGAAATACAAATCAGCGAAGTGACCCGTTAAACAACTCCGCTATCCGTGCAGTCTGCCTGTCTACAAGTTCCCCGTGTATTTTTTCCGCTGACACGTACTATTTCAAAGTTTATACAACGCGTGAATAAAACATGTGTTAATGTTTATTTATTTTGAGTAGTTTCTACCATCTGCATTTAATGTATTTTAATGTTATCGATTAGTCAACAACGATATGACAGATTTCGATAAAATATGTTGTATTTATCTGTATGGGTTTCGTATTCGGCTCACTTAGGGAACCGATGATAAACGACTTCATATAATTGGGACGGGCAAAGACGAGTAATTGGCAAATATTAATTTAAAAAACAATACTTAAGATTGTGGAGAATTTTATGTATGGAAACAAACAAAAATTACTCAAATAAGAGAGAAAATACGTTCAGTTCAGAAATAAATTAAGCAGTGAAAAAACATCTTCTTCTTGTCTGTCTTTAAATGAGCTAAAGTTCCTTATATCGTATTGTTACTTAGAAATCAAATCCAATACAATCACACATTCACACACAATCACAAATTATAAGGTGAAATTTTCGTTCTATGCAGATTTCATCGTGTGTATTAATGGAGGTGATGCAGTAGGTAAATGCCAACATAAATAAATGTACTTGTTATCTTAAATCTTCAAGGGCTAATTGTATAAATGCTGCCAAAAGTATGAGGCTATCTTTAGATGATTTCACGCAACGGCCCGAATTATGACGTATTTCTGTAATAGCATCGTTATTGGTTGTTTAAATGGTAAGTAACATCATTTATTGCCGAGCCTGGAAATGAGGATATCAAGGGAAGGATGTCCTTGCATAAATTGATGTGATTGCTTGGGCATTGTGGTATGGATGCATTTTTTAACCGACTTCAAAAAAGGAGGAGGTTATCAATTCGAATGTATTTTTTTCATGTTTTTTATCTCATAACTTTCGAGTGGGTGAACCGATTTTGATGATTCTTTTTCTATTTGAAATCTGGTGTGTTCCCATTAAAATTTGGTCCAGTCCTTGTAGGTATGTAAAATTCCTAAAATAGGAAGGATATAAATATGTTTTTTTTCTCTCTTTGGATTACTTCTTAAAGGAAGTGGATTTATTATATTTCCAACTACTCCAGTTTTCTTCTGATTAGTTTCGTTGCGGGTTTTAAGACAGTTAAAATTTTCTTGGGACTTCCCGAGCGTTATAACTTGGTGTGTTCGTGGGTCACTGCTGTTGATCCCGCCTGCTCTATCAGTCATAAGAGCTGGTACTCCAGTTCGTGAGTTTGAAGCAAAACTGGCATTATTATTAGTCGTTTCAATTTATTGTTGTCTCATGTTGTCCTCCGTCTATCTCTGATTGTTATTGATGACATATTTTAAAATGAATATTAACGGCATAAGAACAAATTTCTAGTTGTAGTTATACTCATATGAGTTTTTTTTTGTAAGTAAGTAAATTAATATTCCATGAAGTTCATTAATACAAACCTAACGGGTTAAGCGAAAAACTAGAAATTGTTTTAAACACGAATTTGTGAAGCTTATGGCTATGAACTATAAGGTAATTAGTGTATATAGAATGGCACTTTAGAGACGACACTGACAGTCGCTAAACCTCATGATAAAAGTCCCCTGTCGGGTACGGACCACCGGTCAGATCAGGTCGAACGCTTACAAAGTGCCCATGTACCTATGTAAGTGATACACTTTATTCTTAATAGAAACTACTATTGACAATAAGCTAGATAAGCTATTAGCTTAACAAATTTCTCATTTAATTAATCACATTTTATCCAGTCGTCAACGAGTTCGCAACGCTATACTATCGCGATATAGTAATTCCTATAATAATAGCCCTATTTTTAATTTTCTATTCTAACACACGCTTGTGCCTAGATCAGTTAAAAAGATTGCATCAAAATGCTATATAAATCAGAGCATTTATCAACGCCTGGTGGTCTCGACATTGATCGATGGATGGGCGTAGCTACAGACAATTTGAGAGAAAGAATAGACTAGATACACGTGACAAAACTACTACTTGTACCTATGTATGTAATTAATTGTCTATGGTCTAGAACAACTGGCACAATTAAATTAGGTGGATTGATTGTGCAAGTTTTTTTAGTTTAATGTTTGGATTAATACTTTTATACATAGCATATGTTACATAAGGGTGTGATTAATATGTGTTCTCATTTTATTATTTTTCTATTTTTTCTTTATTTTTCTATAATATTTGTTATTTGTTGTTCACGCATATTTTCTTAGATTCGAACAAGAACTTTAGTATTAGTAATGATTTAATTAACAATGGTCACTTTTTGCTTCTGTCTTTGTCCTACTACTAATAATCCAAAATTAGATTCTGTTGTGGTACCAATTTAGCGAACACGCTAGAAATTATAAGGACACTTGACGATACTAGATTTCTCACCAAAATAATAACTACTAAAACATTGAAAACGGTACCAATGAGTCATCTAATCGAGGGTTACCGAAATAATATTATTTCACATATATGGGTGTGTGTATATTTTTGACACAAGACGTTTATATATTTTAATTATTTACCAAAATCGTCTTAAAGTGGTTCTAGACAAGTTCGTAAATAAATGTTGTATTGCGTTGTCCCTCATACTAATTTACTAGTTTTGTGTAGATACTATCGTTGTTACGTTATCATAAGCTTGAAGATTAATGGGGTGTAAACGGCAATGGAGCAAGTATGCTACCTTGGGAAAACCCTTACAAGTTGATGTATTTATTTGACGTGTAGTTGATTTTTTGTTTGGATTTACATTAGACATATCGTCGCTGTAATTTATTTTCTGTTTTTTTGATCAGAGGAAATAAACGAAACTCTCAAACAGTACTTTTAATTTATTTGATGTACCATGATCTACTTAATCAAAAGCTTATGTCACATCAAAAACAAAGCATGGTTTCATTTTTAATTTTATTTAGTCTATTTTGTATTATGTTAATGACAATCATATTTTATGTAAAATCATTTTGTGCATTTGAGTTTATGATTTACAGTGTTTATTGGGCTTAATCGTAGTAAACACTATTTGAAAGAGTATTTTAGATGTTTTATCAACCTCTTGACGTTTCTCTCTATGAATACTCTTTATATTTATTCTTAGTAGAGGTTTTCCTTAGGTAAGGTACTAATAATGATTTTGCGATAAACGTCAAATATAATTGCCTTGTTTTTCTGAATATTTTTTATACTTTTTGAGAGTCTAGTCTTATATATAAAATTCTCGTGTCACAGTGTTAGTTACCATACTCCTCCGAAATGACTTGACCGATTTTTATGAAATTTTATATGCATATTCAGTAGGTCTGAGAATCGGTCAACATCTATTTTTCTTATCTCAATTTTTTTACGGCAAAACAACGTCTGCCGGGGCAACTAGTATTTTTTTAAAATCTGATAGCTATCTGATTCAATAGTACTCATTTTTGACCCAATTCTTCTTCTTTCACTCAATATTATTCGCTATACTAGTGATGTCATTACGCTCAGTGAAAATCCATTATTGTATTCGTCTCTGAATCAAAGCATGAGGAAATTATTTGTATATTCATTTCATTTAGAAAACAAAGACATTTTAACAGAGTTGCACATTTAAAATTGACCGGTCAAATATTCTGGCACAACGCAATAATCTAGTTCTATCTATCTAACTTATTATCTAGTTATAGATATACTCGTATTATACGAAGTCATCCACAAGACCACAATGCCAGCTCACGCTGCCAGCGCCACCGCTAGTGCCAAATGCCAGTATCGACAGGCATGTTGGTATTGGCACAATGTAGGTACGTTATAACTCGTGAATAGTAGTCGCATTCATTTTTCAAATGGCTTTGGATTTGGCTGCTATTTTGAATGTTCGAAATTTAAATATTTATTTATTAACTAAACTTTTTCTTCTTTTCTTGAATGTGTTACACAAACGCACACACAATTGGTTGCACAATGCGACAGTAAATAATATAGTGATAGCGACTTTTAAGAATTGAAACTTATGCTAATATTTATGAGGTTTGTTCGCGGCTTCGCCCCCACGTGTCTGATATCGCGGTAAAAAGTAGTCTATGTATTATTCTGATGAATGAGCTTTAAAAGAGTAATGAACATACCTAGGTTCCTCACATTACATTACCTCACTTTGGTGTTTCTGTTATTAGTAGTACTAAGATTGCTTTATTAAAAAATAATTGTTTCATCTTGATTTACTTATTTCGAATAAACATAATCTTTAAAGATAAATTTTTTGTAAGATTTCTGAGAGAAAATAAAATAAAATAATATACGTATAAAATAGGCAGAACATATAATTTTAAATAATATATTACCGACTACAAAACCCATTGTTTTACCAAGAAGATTAGTATAAAGCGATACAGACAAAACAGTTTTAAGTGGAACAATAAAAATACGTAATAAAATACACTGACCTTTTTCTTGTGAGATTTCTTATTCATACTGCAGCTGTCTCCTGAAACAAAACGAAATACACATTAATATTAATCCGACAAATTTGTTTGTTTCATATAATGGGCGCAGCTGTTCGTTTTAAATAATACTTCTAACGTTGTTTCAAAACTTTCTTTTCACGGTAGAGAGGGCGAAAGAGGGACGGGATGAGAGAGAGACTTCTGGTAAGTGACCATCCATGCATTTCAAGAAACACAAGGGCCTTTACTGCCTTTTTATTAAATGCCTGGCTAGAGATAAGGGAGAGGGTTTAGAGTCCGGCGTTCTCATGCATTCGGTGAAAAGCAACGAGAAAATTGCTTAAAAGACGTTTTCTGTGAGGCCATGACATCACAAAGTCGAGCCGGCTCATATGTGCTGAAGCATGGTTTTCTACCTGAGAATCAGAAAAGAAAAATCTGAGAAGAAGACTCGAAGTAAAGAAGATTTAATGTACATTTCTTTATTCGAAAATACTTCGAATATACTATAAATTCAGCCCAGTCGAAACCAAAAAGACCTGGTTGCAAATGCATGTATTTCGTTTTTAAAATAGCGGGAGCATTGCAAAATAAGTCACATTTTCCACTGAATCAGGAAATCAAACGAGTCGTTATATTGAAACAGATTTAAATTTAACTGATACAAATACAATCATTTTAAAACTGTCCACTTGTGGAATTTCTTCGTCACAATTTAATTCTATATGTCAGCCATTTTTTATTTGAACACGGGAAGCATTAAAGTGCTTCGAATATTCGATGATTTAAAAACTAATTTGGTAATTTGTATATTTGTTTTTCTAAGTTTATTTATTTAAAAATATCTTTCAGTGATGTTCTAAGTGCTAAATACATTAACATGTCTTATTTTAATTACATATCATTTTGACCTTTGTAAAAAAAGCAGGTCCAATGTAGTTATATCAATTAATATAATTTTCAAAACTTAAAGTTTTAGTTTTCTATGCTTCTTCTATAACTGAATAAAAATTAAGTTTTGCAAATATGATATGAGTATACCGGATTGACGCTAGCAAAATAATTACCCGATTCCAAGTTCGGGCGGGTGATTCAGCGAAGTTTAAACAAAAACAACGTAAAACAACTGTTATTTTACTATTATAAATTACTAGAATTGTACTTGGTTCATTTACTATTTTAGGGATTCCTGGAGTCGCTAAATATATACTTATTAGGTCAGGTCGTGGCATATATTGAGCTGCGGGAATGAGGGAATCATGAATTATCCAGGGCGGCAGATATGCAAAGTAGCATATTGTTTGCAAAAGTTTGTTTTAATTTATCCCTTTCAGATGCGTAGTCCTAAGAAGACGTCAAACACAAATGTGTCGTTTAATTTCAGATATATTAAACATCGTTTGATTTAAGGTGCTACGTAAGTTTCTACCTTACGATCGTTAACATTGACAGTCAAAACGCAATTCTCAGCTTCCGATGTGCTGTAAATGAACCGTTGGCTTTTATCTTCCAGACATTAACATCAATGGTCTATTGGTACACAATCAACAATGAGCGTGACCGTTTGTATATCGTTGTCGAAAACATTTCACGCCTAATAAATCATGTTTTATTTTTCCGTTCTACGTTTTGGAATTCATTGTTGATAGGTGCTTTGTTTTATCTTTGTTCTTGAAATTGTGTAAGTTGATGTTGCCGGCATAATTATTCTTAAGATTCATTTCCTAAAAGATTTTCATACGTAATGTTTATCACAAGCATTTGCATTATCGTCATTAGAATGCATCACTTTACGTGTTGTTTTTTAAGCGATTACCGCCGCCTATGGACAGCCGCGACATTAGAGGCGTTACAAGTGCGTAGCCGGCCTTTTAAAAAGGAGTACACTCTTTTCTTGAAGGTAGTTCTTGAAAACTAATAACACTGGCCATAAATACGACATTTAATATTGTATAATAAACTAAGTATGTACCTACTTGCAACAATAACCGTTCCCGCAACTCGGCCTCCATTTGATTTCAGACTGCACATTTGATTTTATTGCAAACAGAAAATCAGACCTGTTGATACTAAAATACAACGATCGTTAAAATATCCTACTTACATACATTTATATTTTATGGAAGCTTAGCCCTGCACGTAATCGAATCCTTTATTATCATAACCTCAAAATGTAGTTACCTAAATCAAATTTCTGCGTTGTTGCCAATAGCAGTTTAAATAAACTACAGAAATATTGTACAGCTTCCATTTTGAAGCCATCAAAACTTGCTTGTTTCTCACATTTGATTAGTGTTTTTCCCTTGAAAAGTATAAACAGTCATTTGGTTGAACGGAAACGTTTTGATGTGTCAAATAAACAAAATAAATCATGGTTCCAACGTCCTGAGTATGTTTTAGTGGGATCACATCGGGAGAAAGAATTTCTTGTTTGTCGAAATGTAACAAAAAAGAGAAAGACAATTTTTTTTGGTATTTCGAAGTAAAAATAGACATGTAAGTGACCGTTATATCAACCATTGACCAAATTTTTTTTTTTTAATTAAGGTTATCTAGGTGTTCAAAGCCTAGTTGCACTCGGTGTTAAAAACAATCACCGAGGGTAAACAACGACGGTGCGGTCAGTACTGGATGAGTGACACTGGTGGCGTCATATCATGAGCGTCTCTGTGATTCCGGAGGTCACGTTAAGCAGTCGGTCCCGGTTGTTATCATAGAATAATAGTCGTGAAGTTTAGTTGGAGGTCTTTGGGCAGTTTAAAAATATTCAACGGTAAGATTACGTAACCAGTGTAGCCACAACGTTGTCTCGCCAGTCCCCACTTGGCCAGCGTGAGGACGTATTGCCTTAACCCTCTCCTGAGACGAGTCCCGAGCCTAGCAATATGACTGCCTCGGTGGCGCAGTGGTAGCGAATGCGACTGCTGTTCTTGAGGTGTCGGGTTCGATTCCCGGTTCGGAGCAAATGTTTGTATAATCTGCAAATATTTGTTCCGGAGTTTTGTGTGTTTTCTGTGGATAATATGTACTCGTATGTATTTACAAAAAAAGTATGTATATATATATGAATGTATTTATATCAATTATCTAGTACTCATAATACAAACTCTGCTTAGTTTGGGACTAGAATTATGGATATATATATTACATATGGGAATTAACTTTACCAAGTATTTTTGGCGTATTTTTATTTTCATTTGCATTTCGTTTAGTTGCTGATTTTTACTTGGGTTCTATTTTTTTTCTGAAAAAGAATATTAAGTACCATAGACATATTCTTATTAATACTGCTACAAACTTAAGAAGATCATCAAACATTGACAGAGTGCTGGCGTGTTTCGTTGGTGCGTGCAAAATCGCAGGCTCAATGATTCAGAAGCACCACTTTAGCCGCCATGGTGTGGGTCACCATGCTGCATTGTTGTATTGTCCGCATTCGCATCGAGTATGGTGACCACCACTCCTCCACTAGATTCGAACGTCATAACAAATAATGCTTTCATCTCTTAACGGTGCTGTCAATCTAATTGCTAGTAACTCTGACTCTTGACTGTTAAGTGCTAAACAGAATATCGTGGGTTCGGTTCCCATCCAGGCCAAGTAATTGTGTGTTTGCAATTTTAAATAACCTTTTCTAGAAACCTTTTGCCTCTTCTTTCTAGTATTTCCGAACTTTTACGACCTTCAAAGTATCAAGGAAAGAGCTTACTTTTTTTTAAAGGCCGGCAACACATTTGCGACACCCGTCCATGGGCGACGGTAATCGCTCACCATTAGGCGATCCGTCTGCTCATATGCCCCTATCCCATAAAAAAATGTATGTTTTTGCAAATGTGTGGGTAGTCAATAAAGATTCTGGGCGCTTAATTCACTTCTGTCACCCATTTGAGTGAGAAAGTATAGTGAAAGATGAAGGAAGATTAAAACTCACCGGTCCATGTGCCATACGGTGTCCTCAACGAGGTGTTTCATTAGACATAAACATGTCATAAGTTTGTGTTTACGATGGACGATCAAAGAGATAGGATTATTATGCTTGTTACGAGCGAGTTGAGAAATGCGCAAAGTGGTTATGAATAATTTGGACACTAATATTAATAACAGCATTTATCATGATCACTAATAACTTGTTTTATTTCATTAATAACTGCGCCCCGCGGTGTTCTCCGCAGATGTTGTCATATGTATCTTTACATCAACAACCGCGAGTGACGCAGCACGGCACAGCTAGTATAAAATTATAAGTATTTTAAAATTAAAAGTAGCTCAAAGCTACGATTTATATTATCAGCTATCTGCCACTGATATTTCTGTCAAAATCGGTGCAGCCGTTCCAGAGATTAACAGGCAGACAAAAATAATAAATAATAATAATAAATATTTCGGACATCTAACACACAACGCCATCTAGTCCCAAACTAAGCAGAGCTTGTATTATGGGTACTAGACAACTGATACGAATACTTATATACTCTTTTTTTTTGTAAATACATACATATTATACATAGAAAATACCCAAACTCCGAAACAACTATTTGCAGATCATACAAACATTTGTTCCGACCCGGGAATCGAACCCGAGACCTCAAGAACAGCAGTCGCGTAAGCTACCACTGCGCCACCGAGGCAGTCTATATATAAAAATTGTTTCTTTGTGGAAGTGGTGCATTTTTTTTTTAGTTAGCCAAGCCAAAATGCCTCTACTCTGCCTGATGGGAAGCATACGCAGAATCCAAGAGTGGCGGTCAGACGGAGAGTCATTGCGAATGCAGACAATGCAACAATGCAGCATGGCGACCCACACCATGGCGAGATAGTGATGCTTCTGCAGCATTGGGCACCCGTCTCACGCTCACCAACGAAACGCGACAGCACGAACCACGTACGAACGCTGTCATTATTAACACGTTATTATTAGCTTCACCTGTATGTATATATGTAACAAAATCTTTTAAGTAATTGTATAGCTTTTATCGTTGGCTTTGAGGCCTTTGAGCGCGGCGACCGAATCAAGAAATTCCGTAACACAAAAACCTGACACCCGAAGTTCGCACGGATCGAGACGAGCTTCTCTTAACGAAGAATCAACGAATCTGTCTGAAGTTCGCATGATTCGTTGAGGAGCTGCTCTGTTGTTTGTTGGGAAGTTTTAGTATATTTTTTGTTTTTGTGTAATTTTGTATTACTTAATTAATGAATACCATGGTAAAACAGTACTAATATTTTTTACTAGCTGACCCACACAATCTATTGCCCGTAGTGTGATAATTTTTCCCCATTTTTTAAACATTATCCTCGATAAATGGACTATCTGACACTGACAGAAATGGGACCAGCAGTTCCTAAGATTTGCGCGTACATCCAAAGAAACTCTTAAGCTTTATGTATTAGTGTGATATAGATATTTATTAAAGTCTAGTGACTCGGCACTGCGGATTTCCACTACATACATAAGCATGTATTACACATGTAAACTTTATTTTAGTATGCAATGATGACGGAATGGTCGCATAACCATTTTGAAAAGAAATTCTTCTTCAAAGCAGTTATTGTTCCGTCATTGGGGCAAGTTTATTGCTTTCAACCGAGCACTACTTAATATGTAAAGCGGAATAGAAAGAACGGCAATTGTACGAAAGGGATATTGTTTATAGGCTGACTTGGGAAATGTTATCAATATACTAAAATTGAACTATTACCAAAAACTCGGAATTCTTAAACCAATTTGTGTTAATGTTTTATTTACATAAACTTTGAGCAAGCAAGCACTATATCACTCGACACAAACTTGAGCACCCCTGAAAGACAAGAGGGCATTGAGCGTAATGTTAATTAGGTTGAATTCTAAACATAAACAATATATCAGTAACACATTGTAGCCACTTTGTAACATATACGTTACCGCTTGCCAACCTTTAAAATTAACTACAAATATATACGACTACTGTGTTTCTATTTAGAAAAGAAACTTATTTTATTCTATGCCAAATCAAAGTTGCTTTACAGCAAGCACAATTTTTTTAATGACATAAGAAATTGAGTGTCGAAAGAGGTACTAAGGCCGCTAATTACGCAGGGCAACATTGCTGCAAAGAGAACGGACAAATTGAAACAAATACTACTACTACAAAGCACTTTACCGAGCCGTCAGGTCCGCGTGGTACCTCTAGTATAACAACAACTCCTTTGTGAGAAAAGGCCTGTATCCAGCACGGAACTGTTAAAGGCGGTTGATAAACATACAACTAAAGAGCTACTAGGACTTGCCACTCTGAGTTACACCCTCAAAGGAAGAAAGAGGTTTTTGGGTACCGGTTGTCTCAGTCACTTGATTAAAATCAACGAAAGAATGGCTTAAGCTAGTCTTCACATATAGTAGAGACAATTATTTTTTTATAGTTCTCTTATCTATACTAATAATATAAAGCGGAAGAGTTTTTTTGTTTGTTTGTTTGAACGCGCTAACCTTAGGAACCGCTGGTCCGATTAGAAAAAATATTTCATTGTTGGATAATACATTTATCGAGAAAGGCTATATATCATCACGCTAAGAACAATAGGAGCAGAGCACCAATGGAGAATGTTTAAAAAATGAGAGAAAATAATCACGGCAATAGAAGACGCAAACGAGATTGCATGGGTCGGCTAGTGGTTAGTACAAAGATAGATAGATAAAGGAATATAGATAGATAGATTTTATCGGTAGCAGGAAGGATAAAAGTTCGACATTATCAAGTATCAACCCATGGCATTCACTGGAGCCAACACTAACTATTCACAGAACTCATTCAGAAAAATTAAGACTAATGAAATACAAAAAATAGATACAAAGCGGTTCACCGGTGACCGGTGACCTGTGTTTGTTTATGCATTCATCATCATCATCAGCCTATCGTAGTCCACTGCTGGACATAGGCCTCTCCAATTTCGCGCCACTTAGTTCGATCTTCGTCCATGTTTATGCATTGCTACCATTCAAATATATATATATATATAAGGTAATATTTCTTTCACCGTCTTCTTTCCTACTTTCAATATTTCAATTTCTAATTTTATAACCAAAATGTATAATAGACATGCAATGAGCTTTTTTCGAGTTCGCTCAATTCATTGTAGTCGTTACATCAAATTTGTTTATTATTTTTTCATTTTTAAGCTAAACGTATCGAAGATCAAAGATAACGAGTGTTTACTTCAAAGAACGTTTTACATTCTGACGTTCTTTGAATGTTTGTCTTTAGGTTAAAAAATTTACGAACTCAATGATGAATATCTAAAGTAGACACATTTTCTTGTAACACATCACGTTAAATTTTTTTTTAAACTTTGAATGTTTTTCACATATTATTGTATGCTCGTATTTCCCAAACGGTAATCAGTGATGTAACCGACTGAGAACAGAAGGGGCAAAGGGTAGGCGGCAAGATTAATTTCGTTAACCACGCCCTTTAGACCTTTGAGAGTTAGAGACCCTTCAGCCACCATTGATTCATCGAAATCGACGGATTCGACGGTTCCTTACCAATAGAAAAGGAGGAAAAATTTGCTTAATCTGAAATCAGTATCAAACTAAGATTTTTTTTTTCTTTTTACGTAACCACAGTTACAAACTTGCAAGGCAAATATAATTTTATAACTTTAGTGTAACCTTTTTTTGTATTATTTTACAATGCACATTTAAGACGAATGTAATTATACATTGACACCGATTTATAATTCTAATTGATCACTTTTTGATAGCGAATGCCGTTGAAATTTGAAAATAAAAGACAAATGTATACTAAAAAAGTTATTACATAGGTGGATAGAATGGAGAGTGAGCAATAGTTTAAAAAGGTACCGGGAATGCAAGCAAAAGTTAAACTAACTCTGACTAACTTATATAAAACTAAGCATGTATTCAAGGTAGTAGAGTCACGCTGATTTCAGTACGAACGGGCCGGCTCGACCGGGACGGTACTACCCTCTTACAGAAGACCGAGATAAAAGAACAGCATTCGAACTGTCGTGTTGTTTATTAAAACAACTTCGACTTGATAATTTTTTTTAATGAATTAGCACGCCAAAGTGACTCTACTCTGGCTGGTGGAAAGCATGAGCAAAGTCCATAAGTAAGCGATCACCATACTCATTGCGAATATAGACAATACAACAACGCAGCATGGTCATAGTCTAAACCTATCAAGATACTCCTGCATTATTGGGCCTCCGGTCTCGTACTCACCAACGAAACACTGCTGTTATTTTACGTTGATTTTCTGTGTGAGGGTAGTACCGCCCCGGTCGAGCCGGCCCGTTTGTGCTGAAATCAGCGTGGCTCTACTACCTTGACATATCATATACAAATATTTGGGAATCGGGAATCGAATTTACGACCTCTAGTTTAGTAGTCAAGATTCTCTTGCTAGCCTAACTTTGTCTATCTTCAATCTGTAACCATCAACTCAATTGCATAAGGTTAATCCTTCTAAGAAGGCGTAGAGAAAACCAACACACGAGTGCTAATTAAAATTTTACAGGATTAATATCCGGTAATTTCCGTTTTGTTTTCTTTTTCAGTTTATGTCACTGTCATCATTAGTATCGTAATGACTGTTAACCGATTCATTTTAACTATAGGAAATATCCCCTATAATATATAATATACCCCATCGCACCCGTGTGAACATGAAGCAGGGTGGATATTATTCTTTACTTAAACAAGTTATCTACACACCTGTGTGTATAACATTCCCGCATATTATAAAAAATAATAATTGAAAAAAATACAAACCTTTTAATCATACAACATTACACCATAAATCACTTTTAAAATAATCAACTTTTTTTAAAAACTCGTTTGACCATTCACAACACTTAAAACAGGCGGCAAAACTATTGGCGGGAAAAGTTTGTTGGTGGTGTGCGCGACCGTTTACCCTCACGCAACGACTGACTATGACTGCGGCGGCATGACACAATAATATTCAGCATTTGGTACACTCTGAACCGATTTATTAAAGTTTATTAAACGTTTATTAAACAAGCAACTGCGACAAATGTAAACAGTTATTGAATATTTACAATCAAGCAATTTTTTATTCTAAATGGGTACATAGACGTAGCAAGCAAAAAAAAAATAAAGCTTTTGAAGTCGTTCACAAGAATATTTCATACCCAATAATTTAAAACTTGAATTAATAGGTAAGCTAAAATATATTAAGAACTACTAACGAAATTGTTTAAAAAACTGGACTCTGTTAAGATAACGAGAATATTCTTTATTAATAAATTAACGTACCTAATACAAATCCTTGACATACCTAATTTTAATGATCGACAAAGATGCCAATTTTAAAACTTAAAATATTCCCAATGTTGGCAGGTCATTCGCATAGGTGCATAACAAACAATACATAATTATAATATATAGGTAGATATTTTATATACTTTCTTGCCAAGAATAAAAATTGCTAAAGAAAAACTAACGTTTCGGTACGAACTCTGTTTGATTTTGTCTAGAAAACGCTTTGCAATTATTGTACTTCGTCGAAAAAGGATTTCATCATAATGTTTCGCTAGTCTGTCCGAATTTTCTCATTTTACCTGATTTTTCTTAAAATTTTCTCATAATTGGACATTAACTTTATTAAAGTGGAAAGATAAATATTGTGCTCAACCACGCCATAACGCACGGCAGAACGAAGTCTGGGTTGAAAAAACAGATTTTGTAGTATATACCTTTAGTCAACAAACTTAGTGATGTGAAGAGATTTAAATGAGATTGCGAAAACAATCGGAGTGGATATGCGAGTTAATTTGAAAACAGAGGCATGCCAAATTAATTTAATGGAGCGCGTATACTGTTCCAGTGAAGTGTGCCTAATGATGATAAAGAGATGATCTGTTTGTGGAAAACAATTCTGGCATGAAAGTATTGCAAGTTTCTTTGATATGTAACGTTTCTTGAAATGCTAGTTAATATCCTATAGTTTATAGATATTGTAAAAACTTTCGTGCCAATGTTATTTTAACTAGATGTTTGACTTTGTTTGGCAAATATTTCTCATGTGTAACAATGTATAGTTATTTTTTAAAGTACGTCGTAAGATTATTCCATATTGGGACTGTCCAGCATTTGAATTCCAGTCGAGTGCAAATAAGGAGTGTTTGGACCTTGCTATTTACAGATTATTTACACATGCTTCTTTTGGAAGGAAAAATACCTGGCAAGAAGACTCCAGGTCGACCACAAAGGAAGTGGATAGATGACATCAGGACCTGGAAAGGACTAAAATATCACCAATTGGTGATATTAGATAAATAGCGCTTGCGCTGTGTTTCACCGAGTGAGTGAGGATACTGGAGGCCCTATCCCTTCCCATATCCCATTCCCCATCCCCCAAAGATCGGCAATGCACTTGTGACGCCTCTGGTGTTATTGGTGTCCATGGGCGGCGGTAATCGCTTAACATCAGGGAATACGACTGTTTGTTTGCCCCCTAAACCATAAAAATAAATAAAAGAGGCCGCTCATGATCGCGAGAGATACCGTCTGCTGATCTCCTAACATCATTTTGAAGACGGCATCCTATGATGATATTTAAGAGTAAATTTATTAAGCGCTCTTGATGATATTAGTATTTCTAGTGTGGATCCCTTTTCAATAAAAGGATAATGTGCAGATTGTCGAAACTATTTCAAGTCGCGTTCTTGACAACATCTTCTGAGAATCCTTCTGAATTTCTTTCGTTAAAGATATTGCCATAAGGATATTACCAGGCCTTGAGCAATCTTGTAATCTTTAAATGAATCATATCTTAAGATATCTTTCTTATCTACGCTTTAACTGCCGTTATATTTAGATCTCCATACCCGTTGAGTTGATATCGATCAATGAATCAGAAGATTACGAAGAAGTGTCGGCTACGTTACGATGATAAATATTCCCGCTAAAATATCTGATACATTAATATTATCATTAGTCATTTTAAAATACAAAAGTGCGTCAATATTCTGGTTCAGCTAAAAGGGTAAACAATATCATCAATACAAATCAATAAAATTGGAGTGTCTGTTTGTAATATTAAAATAACCACTTTTTACTAAATGCATATGTACGTATACACGGTACATATACCAAAAATGTAGTTAAAAATTTTTTTGTCTGTCTGTCTGTCTGTCGGTCTGTCTGTCTGTCTGTCTGTCTGTCTGTCTGTTTGTTCCGGGTAATCTCTGGAACGGCTGGACGGATTTTGACCGGACTTTCACTGGCAGGTAGCTGATGATCCAGGGAGTAACTTAGGCTACTTTTTTAAACCAACTTTGCCCCGCGGCGTTACTCGCGGTACAACAATAACCGCGGGTAACACCGCAGGGTTCAGCTAGTTTCAGAATATAATTCGTTTGCCTAAAACAAAATGATTCCACATCAATATACGTAGAAGTCCAACCCGCACTAGGTCAGTGTGGGGACGTATGGCCTTAACCCTATTCTGAGAGGAGACTCGAGCCCAGCAGTCGGACGTTATGGGTTATTGATGATGATGATGTATAGAAGATATGAGTTGTTATCTGTGGCTTCGTACTCGTAGGCTTACCTAAGACATTCTGATTCCTGTAGAACAGTATGTACTTTTACTACTTTTAAGACTCAGTAAGCTTTTCCATATCCCCGACAACACATATTTATAATTTTATAGTAGGTATACCTAAGAAATAACACTTAATAGATAACGATAGTATAGATCAATGGCTGGATTAGCATTTAGTGGCAGAAACACAAACAACGAACTTCCGTGACCGTACCTACTCAAGATGATTATCAAAATACACATGTACCTAGTGCCACGATCAATAAATTGCACTGACTTATCAACCAGTCATAAATATTGAGTAAAAAATAACCTTCACTGCTAGGAAAATGACTTTGGCCATCAAAGCAACAAAAAAGAGTTATACTGTGTACAATCCCTTAATGTTTTAAAAACTAGTAGGTAGGTAGTTATGCATCCCCTGCACTCACTGTCTTAGATTAAGTAGCTACTCCACTGGCTCAGCATTGCCAACGGATGTGTCTCTTAGAATAAGATAACGAATTGTGTTGACGATCGTCTAGACATGGAATATTGTAAGATAAATAAATAAATATTTCGGACATCTATCACACAACGCCATCTAGTCCCAAGCTAAGCAGAGCTTGTGTTATGGGTACTAGACAACTGATACAAATACATATATACTTTTGTTTTGTAAATATATACATATTATACGTAGAAAACACCCAAACTCCGAAACAAATATTTGTAGATCATACAAACATTTGGTCCGACCCGGAAATCGAACCCGAGACCTCACGATCAGCAGTCGCACACGCCAACCGCGAGACCAACGAGGCAGTCAAAGATGTTTTAAATCTATACTTATAAAATAGTAAGTCCTGACTGACTGATTCATCATCGCCGAGCGGAAACTATGATAGTTACGACTATGAAATTTGGTGAGTGGGATCCTTTTATTGAGTAGACACCCACTAAGAAAGGAATTTTGGAATTTCTACCCCTAAGGGGGTGAAATAAGGGTTGAAAGTTTGTATGGAAGTCCGTCATTTTTTAAGTTAGAAACCTGAAACTTTATTTTTGGGCTACTGATTAAAAATGATTAAACACGTATTTCAGCGTTTTTGAATATTCTACCCCTAAGGGGTGAAATAGGGGTTGACATTTCGCGTATAGGTTAGTCTGGAAGTACGACATTTTTTAAGTTAGAAGCACGAAACTTTATTTTAGGGCTACTAATTAAAAATGAGTAAATACGTATTTCAGCGTTTCTGAATATTCTACCCCTAAGGGATGAAATAGGGGTTGAAAGTTTGTATGGAAGTTCGTTATTTTTTAAGTTAGTAACATGTAACTTTACTCATGTGCTAATGTTTAAAAAAGAGTAAATACGTATTAAAGCGTTTCTGGATATTCTACCCCTAAGGGGGTGAAATAGGGGTTGACATTTCGCATATAGATTAGTCTGGAAGTCCGCCATTTTTGAAGTTACAAACATGAAACTTTGTTTTTGGGTTACTGACTGAAATAGAGTTAATACGTATTTAAGAGTTTCTTGATATTCTACCCCTAAGGGGATGAAATAGGGGTTGAAAGTTTGTATGCGAGTTCGTTATGTTTGAAGTAGCAAACATGAAACTTTGTTTTTGGGCTACTAATTAAAAATGAGTAAATATGTATTTCAGCGTTTCTGGATATTCTACCCCTAAGAGGGTGAAATAGGGGTTGACATTTCGCATATAGATTAGTCTGGAAGTCCGCCATTTTTGAAGTTACAAACATGAAACTTTGTTTTTAGGCTACTAATTAAAAATGAGTAAACACGTATTTCAGCGTTTCTGGATATTCTACCCCTTAGGGGGTGAAATAGGGGTTGACATTTCGCATATAGATTAGTCTGGAAGTCCGCCTTTTTTGAAGTTACAAACATGAAACTTTGTTTTTGGGCTACTGATTAAAAGTGAGTAAATACGTATTTAAGCGTTTCTTGATATTCTACCCCTAAGGGGTGAAATAGGGGTTGAAAGTTTGTATGGAATTCGTCATTTTTTAAGTTAGAAACATGTAATTTTATTCATGTGCTAATAATTAAAAAAGAGTAGATATGTATTTAAGCGTTACTTGATATTCTACCCCTAAGAGGGTGAAATAGGGGTTGGAAGTTTGTATGGAAGTTCGTAATTTTTTAAGTTAGAACCATGAAACTTTATTGGTGTACTACTGATTAAAAAGAAAAAGAGTAAAGACGTATTTAAGCGTTTCTGGATATTCTACTCCTCAGGGGTGAAATAGGGGTTGAAATTTCGTATATGGGTTAGTCTGGCAGTCCGTAATGTTTGAAGTTCCAAACATGAAAGTTTATTTATGTGTTACTGATTTAAAAAGAGTAGAGATGTATTTGAGCGTTTCTGGGTATTCTACCCCTAAGGGGGTGAAATAGGGGTTGAAAGTTTGTATGGAAGTTCGTAATTTTTTAAGTTAGATACATAAAACTTTATTTTTGGGCTACTGATTAAAAATGAGTAGACACCTATTTAAGCGTTTCTGGATATTCTACCCCTAAGGGGATGAAAAAGGGGTTGAAAGTTTGTAAGTAAGTTCGCCATTTTTGAAGTTACAAACATGAAACTTTATTTTTGGGCTACTGATTAAAAGTGAGTGGATACGTATTTAAGCGTTTCTGGATATTCTACCCCTAAGGGGGTGAAATAGGGGTTGAAAGTTTGTACGGAAGTTCGTTATTTTTGAATTAGCAAACATGAAACTTTATTTTTGGGCTACTGATTAAAAGTGAGAAAATAAGTATTAAAGCGTTTCTAGATATTCTACCCCTAAGGGGTGAAATAGGGGTTGAAAGTTTGTATGGAAGTTTGTCATTTTTTAAGTTAGAACCATTAAACTTTATTCATGTACTACTGATTAAAAAAATGTAAAGACGTATTTAAGCGGTTCTGGATATTTTACCCCTAAAGGGGTGAAATAGGGGTTGAAAGTTTGTATGGAAGTCCGTTATTTTTTAAATTAGTACCATGAAACTTTATGCATTATCAGCATTAATGCGAATTCTGTTCCTTAAAAGGATGAAATATGGGTGGTTTGTATGATAGTTCTTTTAAATGGGCTATTGATCAAAAATAAATAAATACGTTCAGAAATATGAATAAATTACTGATACATACTTTTACACAGTTTTAATTAAATACATAAAATAAACTTCCACGCGAGCAAAGCCGCGGGCAACAGCTAGTATATTATATTGCTATCCTCCAAATTGGCAGCACACTAGTTAAATTGTCTTTTATTTTATTTAAAAAACCCTTTGTCCAAACTGGAATTTTAACTAGGTACTGTACCTAATTATTATTATGCACACTCAGTCCGCTTGTTTTGCTCCATAAACCATACGAAATACTCGAAACATGGAAAATTATGAAAGATGCGTTTGTTTTTTGGTCCGTGTGCGGATGGCGGATGGGTTCAGAATACGACGTGTCACGTGCCATACACCTATTCATTCAGTGGATAATAATAATAGTTCAGTTAGGTATATCTCTTTCACAAAGGTAATCTATACAAATAAATAAAATTGGAGTGTCCGTTTGTAATATTAAAATAACCGCTTTTTACTAAATGCATATGTATGTAAACACGGTACATATGCCAAGAATGTTTTTTAAAATCGATTTGTCTGTCTGTTTATTCCGGGTAATCTCTGGAACGGCTGGACCGATTTTGACGGGACTTTCACTGGCGGGGTTCAGCTAGTCATATATACCCCCCCAATGTATCCCTACGTTGTCGTCGTGGTGGGGCTTGCGTGGGTCGATGATATCTGGGGCTATGCCGGTAGAGCCACTCATGCCGGATAGGCCCAGAAGGAGACTCCAGACTAAATGGGATACCAGACGGAGTCTGGAAAGACTGCCGCGAAGGGCACTCCAAACGTCCCTCCGCTTTAGCCGAGGGCGTATTAGAGTGCGACTAGAGGGCGAGCTCGGTGAGCACTCACCCTGCCTCCGAGCGGGCAACATAAGAATTAGCCTTATGCTGTCCTCGCCGCTACAACGTAATCCCAGTAGGTACGTCGAGTTAGGTCACGTCTCTAACTCGACTGGGACCGTGGGTCTTGGCTTAACCGCCCGGACCGCGAGGAAGAAAACCTCTATAAAAAATTACCCCGAATCCCGTGTTCTGGTGTGTGACCAGGGGATGCATGGCTGATGGGTAGTTCAGTCGCAAGCACACCCCCAGCCAGGGACCTGCGGACCCCTCGGTTGGGCACAAACCTTCGCTTGCCCGGGTATTGGGGATCTCTGCCCGGGTCGACTTTTAGTTCTCCCCTACTCGTGGGTTTAATTATGGCAAGTGAAAATGAAAATATTAAAACAAAATACGATCGGACTAATCTAACGACAATAAGCATGAAAAACGGAAATGAGAAGAGGAATACGAAGGTGGCGAGGAATGCTAAGGGGCAGTTTCTCAAGGCGGACGTCCATTCGTCCTCTGAGAAAATTGCTGCGGCTGGAGCGCCTGCATCGGTGGGACTCCCAGAAGTCGATCCAGCTGCTGGGAGCCGAAGACAATCGGCACGCATGCGTTCCAGATCCGCTGCGGATGTCGCGGGTGGCAGTTCCGGTGCGAGGACGGACGCACCGGAACCGATGGATACGGAGGCAGTCGGCCGGAAGCGCGGTCGCCCCCAAGGATGCGAGAGCGACATCTCTCAGGAGATGCTGCCTCCGCCTAAGGTCGCGAGTGGCCATAGGGGGCGATCGCGAACACCGGTGTCGGTCCCCTCGGGTTCCGCCTTTTGTAAGGCGGAATCCTACAGACGGGCTCGGGCGGACGGGGAACTCCAGGCGGAAGAGGAGATCGCCGGTCTCCTCCTCACAATCGGGGCGCCGGTGGAGGGGGACTCAGTGCCCCAAACACCGTGCTCCCTGCAGGAGAGGGCGCATGCCGCGGTGGCCATCATCCACAAGGTGGCCACCAAGTCGGTAAACCTAAAGGGCACTTTTGTAAGGGCCCTTAAGGACTCCTCTTCCGCCATTGCCGAGATCGTGGAGAGCCTGGCTGGCGACGTGGCTCGCCTGCAGGCGGCAAACGACCGCTTGACGGAGCAGGTGGCTGGGCTCGGCGCCCAATTTGCCGTTTTTCGGGCGGAACGCTCTGGGCGAGGGGCCCCTGTCCCGTCTGCGTCCCAGCCGACCCCGGCCCCGGCCCCGTCTACATCCCGGCCGGCCCCGACTGCGTCCCAACCGACCCCGTCTGCATCCCAGACGGCCCCGTCTTCGTCCCGGCCGGCCCCGTCTGCGTCCCAGACGGCCCCGTCTTCGTCCCGGCCGGCCCCGTCTGCGTCCCGGCCGGCCCCGTCTGCCTCCCAGCCGGCCCCGTCTACGTCCCAGCCGGCCCCTACCATCCCCGGGGTACCAGACGCCGTCCTGCAGCAGATCCTCACCTCGGTGGGGAATCTGGTGGACGGTCGTCTGGCCGGCCTGGAGGCGAGGCTGCCTCCCGCCCCTATTCTTCGGCCGCCTCTTGCGGCGCCGAGGCCGAAGGTCGCGTTGGCACCGACCCCGCTCCCTGTGGTGGGGGGTCGCGTGTCGTACGCGGCGGCTACATCGGCGCCGGGCCCTGTCGCTGCTCGACAAACGCAGCGAATGACAAGGGCCCCAGCCAAGACGTCTACGCCTACGCCGAAGAAGACGGGGCCCAAGACGGCGGCGAGGGCAGGAGCGGAGTTTCCTCCACTCCCCACTCCAACACCTCTGCCTGGCTCCTCCACATCTGCCCCCTCCCACGAGGGTTGGCAGGTAGTCGGGGGAGCCCGGCGGTCGAAGAAGGCCAAGAAGCGGGCCAAGAAGGCTGCCCAAAAGGCGGCCTCTGGCCCGCAGTCGTCACCGGTGGCAGGGGCCACCCCAAAGAAGCCGCGGAAGTTGCAGCCGCCTAAGACCGCGGCTGTGGTGGTCACGGTGTCACCGGAGGCGACTGCCGGCGGGCTGTCCTACGCGGCCGTCTTCAAGACGGCCCGAGACTGTCTCGCCGGCGATTTTGCGACGGCAGGAGTCCGCTTGCGCCTCGCCCAAACGGGAGCTCGAGTCCTCGAGTTCCCTGGGGCCGATGGCGCAAAGACGGCGGACTCCTTCGCCGAGAAGCTCAGGGGAGTTTTCGCAGCGACGGATGGTGTCAGGATCGCCAGGCCCACGAAGTGTGCCGAACTGCGCATCTCGGGCCTGGACGATTCCGTCACTGTCGATGATGTCCGCGTTGCAGTCCAAGAAAGGACGAAGTGCAACGCGGACAACATCAAGATTGGCACCATCCGCCCCGGTCCGGGAGGACTTGGCGCAGTGTGGGTAAGCTGTCCCGTGGCGTCGGCCAAAACATTGGTTGACGCCGGCAGGCTTCCCGTCGGCTTCGTCAGCGCCAGGATCACAATCCTGGCGGCGAGGCCGATGAGATGCTACAAATGCCTGGCATCGGGGCACACACGCGCCAAGTGCGAAAACTGTTTCGACTGCAGCGGTCTCTGTTTCCGCTGCGGTCGGCCGGGGCACAAGGCGGCAGAATGTTCTGCCGCCCCTCACTGCCCTATGTGTGCGGCGGGCAACAAGCCCGCCAATCACCAGATGGGGCAGGGGGGCTGCAAGCCTTCCCGAGCTTCTCGGCAGACTTCGGGGGCTAGCCTGGCGACCCAGGCTGCCTCCGAAGTCGTTCGTGCGTCTACATCGTCGCCCATGGAGGAGGTTGTAGAGACGGTCCAGTAATGGACCACGTCTCCAACCTCCTTGTCCAGACGAACCTCAACCACTGCGCCGCGGCGCAGGATCTCTTCCTGCAAAGCATGGCGCAGTGGTCGATCGGTGTTGCCGTAGTCGCGGAGCCCTATTACGTTCCTCCCCGTCCAAACTGGATGGGTGACTGGGACGGCTCCGTGGCAGTCGTCGGCTCCGGGGCGGCTCATTCCCCGCCCTTGTCGCTTAGAGACAAGGGCTCTGGATATGTTGCCGCCGAGTGGGGGGGGATCACCGTTTACGGTGTTTACTTCTCCCCCAACCGGAGTTTGAGCGACTTCGAGGTCTTCCTTAACAGTTTGGAGACCTCGATGCGGCGTTTAGCGTCTGGGCACGTCCTCGTGCTGGGGGACTTCAACGCTAAGTCCATTGCGTGGGGGTCCCCCGGGACGGACGCCAAGGGCGAAGCCGTAGAGGAGTGGGCGGCTTCGGTGGGCCTCTGTTTGCTGAACAGAGGCGCCACCAACACGTGCGTGCGCCAGCAGGGGGGGTCGATAGTGGACCTTTCGTTCGCTACCCCTGCTGTCGCCGCACGAGTAAGGAACTGGTGTGTCCTGGAAGAGGTCGAGACGCTCTCGGATCATCTCTATATCCGATTTGAGCTCTCCCGGTCCCAGGGCCCCAGTAGGGGTCACACGGCGCGGCATACATCCCGCTTTCCGCGATGGGCTGTCGCCAAGCTCGATAGGGACCTACTAGAGGAGGCGGCCATTATTCACTCTTGGCTGTCTCCGCAGGCCCCGACCGGGGAGGTCGGCGTGGACGTGGGGGCTGGCCGTTTTCGCGATGCGCTTGCGCAGATTTGCGATACGGCCATGCCCCGCATTCGGACTCGTCGGCCTCCTCGGAAGGAGGTCTACTGGTGGTCCCGGGAGTTGGCGGACCTCCGTGCGGCGTGCACCCGTGCCCGGAGGTCCTACACCCGCAGCCGGCGACGTCACCGTGGAGACGGTGGCGAGGACCAGCTTCATGAGGAGTACCGCGAGACGCGGAAAACTCTGAAGCTGGCCATTTGCCGCGCCAAGGAGGAGAAGAGAAAGGAGATGCTGGAGAGTCTCGACCGTGACCCCTGGGGTCGCCCATATCGTGCGGTGCGACAGAAGCTCCGCACGGCGGGCCCCCCCCTTACCGAGACTCTCCAGCCCAGCTTCCTGCAGGAAGTGGTCGAGGGCCTTTTCCCGCAGCGGGCGGAGCACACACCCCCGTCGATGGCCTATGCGGTCGGAGACGACGGGGGTCGAGAGGACGACGTGCCGCCCGTTAGGGAATCGGAGGTTGGGGCGGCTGTTCTGCGAATCCGTTCAAAGAACACCGCCCCCGGGCCGGACGGGGTTCCAGCCCGAGTGATGGCCCGAGCCCTCGACCATATGTCGGACCGCCTCAGGGAAGTGTTGGACGCTAGCCTGGCGTCCGGACGCTTCCCTGAGTGCTGGAAATGCGGGAAGCTGGTCCTTCTTCAGAAGCCGGGACGGCCTGCCGATTCGGTTGCGGCCTATAGGCCCATCGTGTTGCTGGACGAGGCGGGTAAACTTTTTGAGAGAATACTCTCTGCCCGCATCGTCCGGCACCTCTGCGAGGTGGGGCCCGACCTGTCGGACGCCCAATTCGGATTCCGAGAGGGGCGTTCGACGGTCGATGCCGTGATGCGCCTTAGGGCCGTGACCGAAGAGGCAGTGAGCTGTGGCGGCGTGGTGTTGGCGGTGTCTTTGGACATCGCCAACGCCTTTAATAGTCTGCCATTCAGCTGCATCGGGGAAGCACTCCAATACCACGGAGTGCCAGAGTACCTGAGGCGGCTGGTGGCAGACTATTTGCAGGAGCGTACCGTCGTGTACGAGGATCGAGATGGCGCCTTGAGACGGCGACCCATGTCGTGCGGCGTTCCGCAGGGGTCTGTCCTTGGACCACTCCTGTGGAACGTGGGATACGACTGGGTCCTACGAGGTCGTCTCCCCCCCGGGCTGGGCGTAATTTGTTACGCCGATGACACGCTTGTCACAGCCCGGGGGGCGAACTTCCAGGAGGCGGCGCGCCTGGCCACCATTGGTGTCTCTCTGGTGGTCGGGCGCATCGAGGCGCTGGGCTTACGGGTGGCCCTGGACAAGACGGAGGCCCTGTTATTCCATGGGCCCCGTCGTGGGCCGCCCCCCGGCGCCTCCATAGTGGTCAACTCGGTCCTCGTACCGGTTCGGGCCCAGATGAGGTATCTGGGCCTGATCCTCGACGGTAGGTGGCTCTTCGACGAGCACTTCCGACAGCTTGGTCCCAAGCTGGTCGACGCTGCCTCTGCCCTTGGGCGACTTTTGCCCAACTTGGGTGGAGCCAGCGTCGCAACGCGACTCCTCTACACGGGGGTGGTCCGGTCAATGGCGCTGTATGGGGCACCGGTGTGGGTGGCGGCTCTGACCGCCCTCAATAAGGCCCGCCTCTGGCGGCCTCAGAGGGTATTGGCGGTCAGAGCCATACGCGGATACCGCACGGTGTCCACCGAGGCGGCGTGCGCCTTGGCCGGAACACCTCCGTGGGATTTGGAGGCGGAGGTGCTCGCCGATGTTTATCGACGGGTGGCTGAATTCCGGGCGGAGAGAGGCATTCGCCCTCCGCCCGAAGAGGTACGCGAGTGGCGTGAAGCCGCCCGTCGAGCCACGATGGCTCGCTGGTCGTTCCGGCTGGAGACTCCACGCGCTGGCTTTGCCGCCGTGGAGGCTCTCCAGCCGGTCATCCTCGAGTGGGCAGGGCGGCAGCACGGGACCCTTTCCTTCCGACTGACGCAGGTTCTTTCCGGGCACGGATGCTTCGGAAAGTACCTGCACTCGGTCGCCAGGAGGGAACTGAGTCCCGCCTGCCACCACTGCGACTGCAGTGAGGACTCGGCCCAGCATACGCTGGCGATTTGCCCCGCTTGGGCGTCGCAGCGCCGGGCCCTCACTGCAGTCATCGGAGGGGATCTCTCGCTACCGGCCATCATTCACACCATGGCCGGTAGCGACAGCAGTTTTACCGCGGTCGCAGCCTTCTGCGAAGACGTAATGTCGCAGAAGGAGGCGGCGGAGAGGGCCCGAGAGGACGACCTCCACTCGGACCCGATCCGCCGCCGGCGAACCGGGCGGCGGAGGCGCGCCTATCAGTGCCTCATGCCGCCCTGAGTGTGGCCGCGGATGGTCGGGACGGGTTTTCCCCTCCATCCGCTCTAGTGGCTACCCGCGAGGGGGCGACGTTACGCGTGTGCCGTACGTCGCCCAAATTGAGAGTTTTTAACCAGCAGACGGTGCCCGCTTCAGTGCGGGCAAGCGCTGGGAGGGGTCCGGATGTGTTAATAACAGCAGTTCCCGGATCCCTCCCGTCTCAGGCGCAGAGTGGCACACCGTGTGGTTTTAGTCGGTTCGATTCCGACACACCGCCCCGCCGCAAACCCCGGCGGGGTGACGGCCCGAGGGGGTTTCCACACGTTAAAAAAAAAAAAAAAAAAAAAAAAAAAAAAGTCATATATACAGTCCTTGTAGGTCAACACAATAAATGATTCATTAGGATAGTACAGTTCTTACTTTAACCGTTTGTTTCTGTTATCTTACTTCTACATATTCTGTATCACTCAAGGATGATTTCCGGTAGATTAGTATATATCCTACTAATATTATAAATGCGAAAGTTTGTAAGGATGGATGGATGTTTGTTACTCTTTCACGCAAAAACTACTGAACGGATTTGGATGAAACTTTACAGTAATATAGCTTATACATCAGAATAACACATAGGCTACTATTTGCCGCGATAACCGACATATACGCGGGCGGAGCCGCGGGCAACAACTAGTACTTATATATATACAGGACTGCCTCGTTAGTCTAGCGGTTGATGTATGCGACTGCTGATCAAGAGGTCTCGGGTTCGAATCCCGCGTCGGGCCAAAAGTGTTATTGAGTTTTTCTAATTCTATAAATACTTAATAACAGCTCGGAGTTTGGAAGTTGGGGTCTGAACCCCCGTGCCTCCGAGAGCACGTATAGCTGTCGGTCCTGCGCTTGATCTTGATCTGACACGACTGGGGAGCCAGTCGTGTCAGTTAACCGTACCATCGGATTATGAGAGTGAGGGAACAGAGAGTGCACCTGTGTTTGCGCACACACTTGAGCACTATAATATCTCCTGCGTAGTTAGTTGGTCTCTGTTGAGACTGGCCGCCGTAGCCGTAATCGGCTAGGAGAACATCAATATATAGGTAAAACTTCCTAATATCAGTCTCCAAGTATCGTAATTTCGTAGACTATAACAAATTTTATATTCTTTTTAAATGACAACTCCCGCGTTAGGAATATGCATCCTGTGACGCGGGGAATTTACAAACATACAAGAAACGGACACAAAGAACCCAGACTCAGAACAACAATTTGTGGATCACACAGTGTTGTCCCGTGGGATTTAAACCATAGATAAAATATATACTTACTGGTTTTTAACCCACAACACTTGGCTCAGTAGAAACCGTGGCGACCGCTTAATCCACAGACAACCATGCAGTCAATCTGTTACACATTTCAAAGTAAATAAAATAAAAATTAAAAATCTATAAAGTTTTTATTTTTAATCAACAAACTACTTCACTACTAATAAATCGTATTCATTGTACAGTAGACTATTGTTTAGCACTTTAATTTAAGCTTACAAGTTTATAGTTTTAAATAAAGGCCCGTAATCACTTTGGACAGAAAATATGTGTGGACAGCGGTCTATGCCTATTTTCTACCAATCATTGATCATCTGCACTACAAACTTGCACTTGCAATAATCAAAGTGAATACAGGCCTTAATACATTATTTTACTACGCTTATGACGGATATGCAAGGCAATATGGAGTTTAACTCCTGCAAAATCTAAACTTCAAAAAATATTTACAGCTGATTCAATATCATCACTACTACTATATATATTACATTATAATATTTAATGAAATAAAAATCTGAATATCATCAATACATGCATGAGCAACTCATTAAAAATCTACCAATATAGTAGAAATTTTGTTTGTATAGCAACATTGTATTATCTAAGTACTTAACAATTAAATGTATATGTAAGGCACAATAGGAATGAGCGACAAAATTGTCATTATTATTTAAAAGTGCTTTGAACACTGATGTTATTATTTGTCTCAATCTTTTACCATTGGTCATTTAATACCATTTATTTTACTATCTATGCTCTCTATTTGTCACAAGTCATAGTTGAAATAGTTGTGTCTTCGCTCCAAATCTCTTATTTCTACTATGTCAGCCTTCAATCTTAATTTGAGTATCTCTCTCCAAATTGCCTCTCTGTGTTCTTTATTCATTATTCCCATTCGGAGCAGAGTATTGTCATTGATACGGATTAATGTCCTTCCTGTTATGTCATGCTGTAAGAGGAAAGAAAATTCTATTAGAACTTATGTGAAGTCAACTTTACAACAACAATTAATTATGTGTCATCTATAGGTACAAGTAAAGTTTGTGAGTATGTAACGGGTAATCTCAGGATCTACTGAACCTATTCTGAAAATTCTTTTACCATTAGAAAGCTATTTGTATGTGAGTTTTATAGACTATTTGCTAACCCAGATAATTATTACTGCAATATCTGACATGTACAAAAGCTAGTTTCTTAAAACTTTAGTACACTCTTACCATTTCATGTGCTTCTCTTTAAAAAATAGATAACTTGTCTATTAGTGCCAGATCTTCTATATATTCTATTATAAATAAATTAAATGGGAATGCTTGTACTATTAAAATTACCGCTTTTTACTAAATGCATATGTATGTATACACAGTACATATACCAATAACATTCCTTTAAATTTTTTTGTGACTGTTTATTCTAGCTAATCTCTGGAACGGGTTTTAGACCAGATTCTGCTGAGACTTTCGTTGGCTGATAGCTGATGGTATAAAAGGTAACTTAAGCTACTTTTTAAACTTGCTTTGTCTGCGGATTTGCCCATGGTTGCAATAGAGTAGCAAATGCGGGTAACACGTGGAGCTCTGCTAGTTGTTCAACAAACTTGAAAGTATTAGTCATTCATTTGATCAAAGAACATAGTTTATTGCTTTGATCAGACAAAATAAATTGCCAAAAATTCCATATTTAAACTTGGATTGAATGTATTGATAACAGCTACAAAACTCTGTTATTTACGTAATAAGTTTAAAATTATTTCTTCTAGATATTGTAAAATAAGAAAACAAGATAAAATTGCAACAATAATTCAATAACCATCAGTGTATTACACTGTTGTTGAGTATACCTTGAACAGACACTGTATACACTGTTAAACTGTTTGTACCATTCCAGGTCTACGTTTATACTTGACCTCTATGACTTTTAGAATCCATTTAGAATACTAGTTTCTATTTATGTATGGCCTTAACCCTCTCTTGAGAGGAGAAACGAGCCCAGCAGTGGGACGTTATGGGTTGTTGATGATTTACTTAAACAAGATTTTTGCTCTCTGCATTTCTTAAGTTTACTTTCACAATGTAACATTGTAACATTCATCCTTCTAGAGCTTAAAATGGTAAAAGGATTATCGTCATTTACTAATATTTACATTACCTCATGAAACCTCTCCCAGTACATATTATAATAGTCACTGCAATGTCTTCTTAACCATTTTTGCACATCGGCTTCTGTCCATAAGTTTAAGGCCTTAGGACGCGTTGTCTTGGCCTACAGCAAAGAAAAAACATTACCTGTTTTAAAAATAATATCTTGACACAGTGATCAACAAATTAAACAATAATATTAAATAGAAACATGGTTACGACGTTTTACCTTTGTAGATTTGTTGGAGTTCAAAGTCGAGTCTTCTACCATTGTCATTTATTATGAATTACAAGTTAGTTTAGAAACTTTACTAACTATTTAATAACTGGCTGGCCGTGCTACTTCATAATATTCACGTCAAAATTCGTGTTGCGTGTGTGTTGTGTACATTCTACTGAGGTGTAGCGATGAGTCGTATATACTATAACAGGTTTTAAAACTTGGTTTCATCAAAGACGTATGAAAACTTAGTTCCTATTCTGCGTACAAACGCGTTTCGAGTATTTAGAAGTACCAATATGTTCTAGTTTCAAGTCACCAGTCACCAACACAGGCCACAAAACCAAAAGTACCAAAACGCGTTCGCATACTCGTTCGATGAACACTGGTGTGAGTGAGGTGCTTGCAAAAGTCAAATGAAAATCAATCTTAGATTGTGAAAGTTAGGACACTTTTTAAATTCACAAACCTTGTAAGTTGCAATACTTCTAACATGCCGAGACGCGTTCGCGTACGCGTTCGATGAACACTAGTGTGAGTGAGTAGGTGCGTACAAAAACTAAAGGAAAATCAACCTTAACTTGTCAACCTTAGGACACTTTTTAAATTTACTGAACTCGTAATACTCTATCACGGCAAGACGCGATCAATGAACATATGTGTGAGTGAAATAAATCTCGATATCCAGTGACAATAGTTTATAGAATTTACATACATGGACATTAAAATAATTAGGGACGAGATGCATTGTCATATTTTCTATTGATTAAAAAGAGACAGATAGACCTTTTCATGCTAAAATTAGTTTTATTTACGGTTTGATGAATGTGTATTTTTTTCTTTTTGTTTGCGAATTCTTTGTTTCTTTGAGGTTAAAAATTCCAATCATTGGCAGTTTTGTACATTAGTTATCTGCGCGCGAAATATTTTGTCCATAAATTTGAATTGTAAAACAAAGTGAATATTTTTAAGTTAATACGATTTATACTCTCGATTGTCGGCACTTGATGGAACTTGTTGTAATACATTCTAGAATTAAACTCACTTGTACTTATTCCACTATTTTATTTCCTTTTTACACCTGACCGGTTTCGCCTTATGGCATTCTCAAAGGTTATGGTTACATTTACCCAAAAACTTACATCTAAAACCTAGCAACTGTGGGTACTTGGAAATATCAGTGTGTCAGTGTAAGAACTTCTCCCCGAAAATAGGGAAATTGTACTCTGCGTTTACCATTGCTATTTGCTAATTCGATACTTTTAAAATTAAATAAGTGAAAGTAATGATATTAATTTACGATTCCAAAATATTATTTCAATAAGTAGATTCTATAAATAGATAATCATTAAAAAAAATCCTTGAAATGAAATGATAATGTCATGTCCTATTTCTATTTATGTCCAAATTTGTTTTATATCATATGTCTATTAACCTATATGTCTAATAAATTACATGTCTAAAAATAATAAAGTCATTAAATTATAAACTATATCTTGTGCATCTTTGTTGTGGAAAGGTTTATAGTTTATAATTTAATGACTTTATTATTTTTAGACATGTAATTTATTAGACATATAGGTTAATAGACATATGATATAAAACAAATTTGGACATAAATAGAAATAGGACATGACATTATCATTTCATTTCAAGGATTTTTTTAATGATTATCTATTTATAGAATCTACTTATTGAAATAATATTTTGGAATCGTAAATTAATATCATTACTTTTACTTATTTAATTTTAAAAGTATCGAATTAGCAAATAGCAATGGTAAACGCAGAGTACAATTTCCCTATTTTCGGGGAGAAGTTCTTACACTGACACACTGATATTTCCAAGTACCCACAGTTGCTAGGTTTTAGATGTAAGTTTTTGGGTAAATGTAACCATAACCTTTGAGAATGCCATAAGGCGAAACCGGTCAGGTGTAAAAAGGAAATAAAATAGTGGAATAAGTACAAGTGAGTTTAATTCTAGAATGTATTAATACGATTTAATGGTTGTTCGTTTATCAGTCATATCGTTAAAATAGTTTAAATATATATACAAATAAATAAAATTAGAGTGTCTGTTTGTAATATTAAAATAACCGCTTTTTGCTAAATGTATATGTATGTATAAACGATACATATAACAAAAATGTAGTTAAAAATGTTTTTATTAAATAACTGCTTTTTAATAAATGTACATGTGTGTAAACACGGTACATATACCAAAATAACATTTTTTACAATTTTTGTCTGTCTGTCAGTCTGTCTGTCTGTCTGTTTGTTCCGGGTAATCTCTGGAACGGTTGGATCCATTTTGACGGGATTTTCAATGGCATTTAGCTGATGATCCAGGGAGTAACTTAGGCTACTTTTTTTGACTAGCTTTGACCCGCGGCGTTACTCAGCTAGTAATTATATAAATTAAGTAATAAATTGCCAAAAATATTCACTATAAAACCTGACAGTTCTAAGGTTGTAAAAGTATGAAGGGAAGTTTTCAACACGATCATTTTCGATTAAGCTTATACCTATAAGTTGATTGGTTGGTCCTTTTTACGAAAGCTCGATAGCATCCATTGTATCAACTTCCATTTTGCGACACTTGGACTCGTACTTCTAAATACTCGTGGAACTAGTCTTTGGAATCAGTATTTACACGTACTCGTAAAACTTAGTACCGGTTTTAACGAGTATGACCCACCTCTACTGAGGTGTACATGACATACATTTTTTGACAGCTGTGAGCTGGATTCTCAATTATATAAAATAAAATATAAAATCTATTTAAACTTCTATACTAATATATAAAGCTGAAGAGTTTGTTTGTTTGTTTGAACACGCTAATCTCAGGAGCCGCTGGTCCGATTTGAAAAATTATTTCGGTGTTGGATAGTCCATTTATCGAGGAAGGCTATAGGTTATATATCATCACGCTACTACTAATAGGAGCGGAGCAACAATGAAGAATGTTTCAAAAAACGGGGGAAATTTTCACGCTACGGGCAATATAAGGCGCAAACGAGGTTGCGTGGGTCAGCCAGTAGATAATATAAATTGATAGAGGTACATAATCAATAATAATCATAGTATAAATTAGTGATGTAGGAAGTTTTATGTTAAAAAAAGAATGGATACAGTCGATAGAGTAGTAAGTTAAGAGTGCAAAAGTACACTCTTTAGGTATGATGACAATCGCTGGCATAAAACAAAATATTTTGGAGATTGTTTTTTCGAAAGACGGTTTCCATTTCATCTCCCCACATTTTTTATATTCTTATCATTAATTTCATCACGACGAAGACTTGAAGACTTTAGAATTGAAGACTCTTAATACTTGACATTGGTAGAAATAGTTGAAACCCACTGATTCGCAGGCATGATGATTCTTAATGGAAGATTGTATTGAAATTAAAACATTTATAGGTTTTAATAAACTTCGAACATCTATATCTCGAGGGCAGCCAAACGGGCGGAGAGCGTGATCAGAGTCTTTGATCATATATGTCTGGAGAGCAACCAAACGGGCAGAAAGCGTGATCGGAGTAAAGAGAGAGAGAGACTCAGTTTGGCTAGTGTTTGTCTCTCTCACGCAAGGTTCTGGTTTGTGGACGCACATACCAATTTGAATGACTGATTTGACTGGAAACACACCAACTAATCAGAAGCAGAGAGATAAACTCAGTCTCTCTCTCTCTCTCTACTCCGATATATATGCCCTAAGATGTAAATTAAAAAAAAAACGTTCAATGTAGCAAGTGTAGCAACATCAACGGAATTCTGTCAGTTGTCAACATTCATTGGATTTGTTCTCTTGACACTTAGGCTGAAAAAATAAAACGATTTCATATAAAATTCTAAGCTTAAAGTCATAAAATGTCGCTATAAAGTTACAATAATGGCGCAGAATTTACAGAAGAAGCCCTCTAAAGGCATATTAAAGTCGTCGCGTAGTGTAGATGGGCATGATGGGACACCGTCTACTAGCAAACGGCCGAAAGAGCAAAGATTCGATGAGATGAATATTATAGAAACGTTTCATCCGGCTAATAAAGATTATGGGCACATGAAGGTAGACGAACCCAAGACTCCTTTTTCGGAGGCAGCGGATGGTGAGGCCGTAGAGCCTAGTGACGAGTTAGACGCGAACATTCTAGCGGCAAAACTCGCCGCCAGTATGAATAAGCCGCCAAAGTGTACCGAGACGTGTGAAAGTAGCGACGAGGACATGGACGAGTCCGAAGAAGCTCGTCAGAAGCGTATAGAGTTCGAGAAAAAACGGAAAATGCACTATAACGAGTTTCAGGTGAGTGGACCTCAATGCAGTCGTGTTGTGGGTGTGATACAATGATTAGGTCACCGCCAGTATTATTAGACTGGTTTTCGTTAATGCAACTGGTACATTCAGTTGTTTCTCAGAGATATGTTGATTTTCACTAATTTGGCATTCTTTAAAGGTTTAAAAGGTAAAGTGTACCTTTATATCACAATATACCTCAGAGTTTGTGTGAGTGCTGCACACAAACACATAGATAGTGTCAATTATGATGATTTCCCTAGAGAGTGGTTAACTATTAATGAGTGGGCTATTTATAAACTGTGGTAGTTTAGATCATTCGCTAATTCCTGTCATGAATTAGTGAATGATCCATTTAAATAGTTTAATTAATTATTCCACTCAAGAATGGTAAACTTCTTTGCTGTTTCATTGTTATCATCATTGTTAAATATAAGAAAATAAGGTTTTTCTCAAATTTCTTAAATCTAGATAGCAAATTTATTGACTTAAGTAAAAAAGAAATTATTTCATCCTTTAATCTAAATAATTTCATAGAAGTAAATATAAAAAACTGAAAAATATAAATATTTAATGAACAAATGAAGAAAATAAAGATTTGGAAAAAATCATCTTCAGATTTTTGATAAATGAAAACAAAAACTCTTTTTTTTGTTTCTTTTCACTTCTGTTATTAATATTCTGGACCAAAATTTCAAAAAAATCAAACGATGGATATTCAATAAATAAATAAGAAAATAAAAAATCAGAGATAAATCATCTTTGAAAAATTTAGGCATGACATTTTTTGATTTTAATTTTGAGTATTTTTAACTTCCATATCCAGCATCAAAATAAAAAAAAAAACAAAAATGAGGGACCAACTAACAAATTAAAAATGAAAAAAATCACCTTTAGATTTTTTAAAGACAAAAACCTTTTTTTTTAATTATTATAATTTTACTCGCAAATATATGTCTCGGAATGCCCAAAGCCAAAATTAAGGAAAATAACTGAAATGACTTTTTCAGATAATTCCAGAAATAAACTAAATTTAAAAGTTTCAGATTTTCGAAATGACAGGAAACACAGTAAGTTTCCAAATTTCTTTGTACAACACAGTACAAGTAAAAAAAAAAATTGTTAATTAGCACCAAAGGGTTTAAAATTGTCATTAAAAAGGTAAATCAATGACAAATAATTTCCAATTTATTAAACTTCAAGAACTTAATTTCGCTTGTAGATATCCTAAATTAGACTTAAAGGGTGATTTTGAGTCAAATTTATGATTTGATCGACTGGTTTATTTTTTGAGTATAAATATTTTGTTATGATTGAAGACAGTATTGTTTTACCAGGCTTTTTCGGCACTTAGTCTCTTCATTGGGCAGTTGTATGTGCGTTTGTCATCTTCCTACTCTAACCATCCTGGCTCTGCAAACTGCCTCGGTTGCACAGTGGTACCGTATGTCACTGCTGTGCTCAAGGTCTCGGGTTCAATTCCCGGGTTGGACCAAACCCATGTATGTTCTGCAAATATTTGTTTCGGAGTTTGGATGGGTCCATGTATACTAAGTATGTATTTATATCAGTTGTCTAGTACCATAACACAAGCTCTGCTAAGCTTCGGACTAGATGGCGTTGTGTTAGATGTCCAAAATATTTATTTATCCTAGATTATCCCTGAATCTCAGTGGCTTTTTCAGATCACTAGTGAGTGATGTTGTTTGGAGGATATCTGCCCGTTGATCTGCCACACTTCTACATTCTGTGAGAATGTGCTGCGACATTTCTTCTACCTTCATGCATCCCCTGCATTTGCACTTGAGAGCTAACTTTTGCGCCTATAGTGAATAGGTGCTTGTTTAGGGATAATGCCTAGTCAGGATACCTATGACCTTCCTGGGTTCCTTCCCTTCCTTCCCTTTTCAGTTTAATCAGGTTGCGGGCTAGTCTTTTTGATGCGACTGGAACTGTATGTTACTTATATTATGTATGCTGTATTGTCAGCATTCACAATCAGTATGGTGACCACTAATTTTGTATTGGGCTAATACTTTTGATTAAACACAGTAAAGTCACATTGGCTGGCTCATATAATAAATAAACCTCCTTTCTTTTCTCCTTTTAAAAGCTGTTAGCATAATACTAAAAAGCCAAAATGGGTGTCTCACATTCATTCTTATTAATACAGTTATATGTATATGGTTTAATTACATATTATGTAAATTATATTGTTTTCAATATGAATTGTATGAATTCAGTAGTTCCGTTGTATTACATTCTACATATGCCTTGTACTTTTAATAGCCTTATTCATAAACATTGTTTAACTTCAAGGAATGGTTATATGTTATTTTCAACCTTAAGACTGAGAGTTTAAAGTTGAAAATAATACACAATTGTTGCTTAAAAAAATATTTTATGCCAAAAAAATTGTTAGAATTTAAATTAGAGTTATGCACTGAAGTTAAAAAAATATTGAGGTTTCTGACTGCATTTAAGGCTAATTATTTCATACAAGGTGATATAATTGCAATATTATTATAATTTTATAATCCTAATTAGCGAGTTTCAAAGCAATTTTTTAAGGTAAACAATGCATCTTTACATGGTATAAAATCAAGTTGCTACTGCTGTCGGTTAGCTTAGATCTTTGAAACTACACAACGAATTTCAATGCAGCTTCAGCAATAGTAAAGTTATTCAAGAGGAAGGTTTATTGTATAACTGACGTCCTGCTACGTTACCACCAATTTCGGGTAACATCGCAAGTCACAGCTTGTTATATTAGCAAAAGTGGTATATTGGCATGAAGCGTGAAGCACTTTGTTTATTTTATATGGTATAGAACAGGGGTTACCAAATGGCGGACCGCCAACCTATTTTGTGCGGACCTTGTTGAGTACGCAATTTCATGTATTCCGCGCTGTCTTTGCTACTGTCGACGTCGAATTAGTTCACTTACTGAGAACCAATACAAAATGTAATGAAAAATTGATTTCCTACCACTGTGTCATTCATAACTGTGCTTTACTGCAAATTCAATCCTAATCTTGAGAGAATAATGCAAAGAGAGATAGATGAAAGTAATAAACTTTCATTGTGCAAAATCAGCACTGAGACACCGTGACTTGAAAATACTTCTTGTCGATAGACAATCTTTTGTTGCATAATAATGTAAGATGGTTAGCAAAAGCAACGTTTTACAACGATTCTTCACCATTGTAGAAGACCTAATGAGATTTCTTTTTAACATTGATCAGACGTCAGCATACGCCCACTTAAGTTTTCTTTGCGATAAATAAAACGTACTCTTACATTGCATTTCTATCAGATATTTTTAAACACATCCTTAAACTTCAAAGCAAGCAAGCAAAAAGCTTGTATGTACGACAGCTCCTGACAGAAGTTAAAAGTTTTGTTACGAGAACTTGAACTTTCAACATCCCTCTTAATAATAAACACCTGCATCATCATAATGTGAAATAATTCAGCAGTGACAACGAGCTTGACATCGGTCAATACAACACGTCCCTTAAGTATCTTAAATCGGAATTTAATGAAAACAGATTAGCAGTTAAAAAAAAATTGAGGATGTCGTCGACATCCTCAATTGTTTGGGTCATCATAATGTTTGTGAAGCAGCATTTTAGGAGATGAACTTTATTAAAGTACATTCCACAGCAGACTTACCGACGATCATCTCCAAGATTTAATGGCAATAGCTATCCTTTTGTTCAGAATCTTTGTTTATTATTAATTAAAATAATTTTCCGAATCCCATTCCTTTTATTTATTCAATAATATTGTATCAAATCATCATACATATTTGAATAGGCTGGCTTTTTTCTTTCTGGACAGCGACGGCCATGTTATTTAAAAAAAAGGACCCATGGTAAATGTAATTGGTGACCTCTGATATAGAAAATAAGCGAACATATGATAGTACTTATTGGTAAGTGATTACCACCATCCATTTAGACATATAGCTCCGTAAAAAACTTAGCACCGGTTTTCTATTTGCCATTGTTCCACTACAAGCGCTTTGCGCTCGTACAAACAAACGCACCAAACAAAAGTTGCCAACTTTTGAGTTGTGAAGAATCGTTGTCAACACGTTTTGGTGACAAAACTTTCTGTAATTTACTTGTGTTGGCAACAATTGTTGGGAACCGTGTTTCTGATTTTGGCGGTAAACATCAAAAGGATACGTTTGTTGCGACTCGGTGTAGACACAATGGGAACAAAAGTTGGCGATTTTCTGAAGAGTTGCCAACAGTTGTAAATTGCCAATAATTTCGGTGGATAAGCGCCTTTACACCTGCAGACAGAGGAAAGACAGCGATGGTGCTATAAATAGCTTCGGATAAACTAATTTTACCCTTCGACGGAAATAGGTCAAACATTTGACTTGACTCCCTGTTTTAAACAGTAGATTAATCTCAATTTTTTTTGGAAATATAAATGTTTATTTACAAATTAGGCAGTTGTGTATATTGCTGTTTGTGAGTGTGTATGTTTGTTACTTCTTTACTACTACTAACTACTGAACGGATTTGGATAAAACTTTACAGTAATATAGCTTATAGATCAGAATAACACATAGGATACTATTGCGGCAACAGCTAGTTATTAATAAACCAGTATTGATGAATCATTAGAAAACTTTCCTAATTTGGATAAACTGGTTTTCGAAGAATTATAGGACTAAACGATTCCTAGGTGATAATGCTTAAGGGACAACGGCGCAACGGTCAATGTTTAAAAGTTGTAATTAAAAAAAAAATGAAAACGTCTTGACTGACTGAAGTATTTACGCAAAGACTAAACTGCTAGGGTTAAACCTTGAAATTTTGGCACTGATGATGATGACGAATGCCGTAAGCACCGACTAAGATTAATAAAAAAATAGGGATAAATTGTCTTAGGTAAGTTCCTCATTTTCAAATAAGCCGTAATCACTGAAGCAATGTGACTACAATGACTGATGGTAATGTACTCCTGGCCGATAGTGTTTTTGCGATACGTTCAATTGTATAGCTACCTGTGTAACTACAATAAAACGCTGATTATACTTTAGTTCTAGCTACTAAGGTTTATATTAGATTAGAGTGCACACTTTATATTATCTATCCTAACGTTTAAATTAGAGTGTCATTATCGATACTGAAATTTAGATTATGTAAACTAAAACGAATAGTAATGTATAGATAATGCTTAGATATCAAATCTAAGCAGTTTGTTTTTCTCTTCATAGACGTAAACGGCTATTTGATCAGATTTAGAAAATGAAGTAGGTAGGTACTTTAGGGATGTTATTGTGTTTAATATCACGTTGCGACTTTACAAAGCAAAGAAATAGCCATTAAAGAGGATGTGTTAATATATTTTTATTGCGATGTAGTTGGCCAACACTTCCTTTCGCAGAAGAGGCTTATGTCCATCAGTGGACTGTGAAAAACTGTTGATGTGATGTGAATAGTTATCTTTTTTATGGTATAGGGGGCAAACGAGCAGACGAGATACCTGATGGTGAACGATTACCGCCGCCCATCGACACCCGCAACAACAGAGGCGTCACAAGTGCGTTGCCGGCCTTTGGGGTATGGGCGTCCAGTATCCTGACTCACTCGGTGAAACACAGTGCAAGCGCTGTTACACATCGGTTTTCTGTAAGGCCGTGGTATCGCACCGGGCGAACCGGCCCATGCATGCCTAAGCGTGGCTCGCCCACAGAAAATAAAAATCATAATTGTAGTCTATGTATAACTACGCACTCATGCTTTATCTATACAAATAAATAAAATTGGAGTGTCTGTTTGTAATATTAAAATAACCGTTTTTTACTAAATGCATATGTATGTATACACGGCACATATACCAAAAACTTAGTTAAAAAAAAAATTGTCTGTCTGTCTGTCTGTTTGTTCCGGGTAATCTCTGGAACGGCTGGTCCGATTTTAACGGGACTTTTACTGACAGGTAGCTGATGACCCAGGGAGTAACTTAGGCTACTTTTTTTAGACTAACTTTGTCCCGCGGCGTTACTCGCGCTACAACAATAACCGCGGGTAACACCGCGGGGTTCAGCTAGTTTCTTATAAATTGAATGAATTGAGAGTAAAAGTCGTAACAAAAATTAATCACCGCGTTACTTTCAGGCACTGCAACTTGCGCGCCAACTCATGGCTCAAGACGAAGAAGAAGAAGAGGAAGCTGATAAGAAGACCACCTGACTGGCACACCCACAGGCATTCGTACGTAACTCGCACAGAGGCTTCACGAGAACATCGTCCAACACTTAACCACTTGACGAGAGCCACTTGAGGGTTGACAATTTATTCAGGGTTTCATCCGATTTGTGCGTGTCTTATATGAGTGACATATTTTGCGCTTATAAGTGTATATCGAAGTGGATAGTGCATGTGTTATTAGAAATTTTGAGTCGTTGACTATTTTTTATAAGCCAAGCTAACAGTTTGAAGCTAAATCTGGTTTTGTATTACAGATATAAGAGAATATATTGTTTCTTTTCTTTTTAAATTTATGAGATTATATCTAACTGGATTCAATGCATCTTTTAATATATCTTAAAATCCAAAAATACGCAAGACTTAAAAAGTTTATCCGCATATGATTGCCAAATTTAAAATTTAAATGCTTAGTAGCCAAAAAATTATCTTCCTTTTTGCCAAAACCATCGTGTGTAGTTGTAACTAAAATGTACAGTCTGGCACAGATATGTATAATAAATCTAATTAACGAACGTACATATTAATATAAATCTTTTCTTCCAAGGTACAGATGAGGCAAACAAAATATGTATATTTGATTTAGTAATAACAAAAAAAATTCCGGATTTGCGTACTGGAGAGCAACTAAGTAACGTACACAAAACCATTTATCGTTTAATTTTACATATTATATAATAATAGTGTGTACTAAATTAAGCAAAATAAAATAAACTAAAAAATTCAGGAAATAAAGTATACTATGTTGTATTTCGCTTTATGAAACATTATACGTGTTAAACTATTATCAAGGTTACGAAAGCAAATTATTAAAAACACGCTAAATGCTATAACACGATTGTCATTATTTTCTTACAAGTTATGTAAAAGTAAAACGACCACTGCAATTATGTTTTGGCTTTAGGCTACAGTTCTGTTCCGAATTTAAGGGCTATCACGGCTTGGCTCCTGAATTGGATGAAAACTTTGAAGTTGTGAAGAAATTAACATCAAGCCTCTATTATCGAAAGACCATGTAGAGGTCATGGATCAAGAATTTTACTTTTTAATCATATGATTTGAGAATTATGTGCCTATGTTCATCTATAAGAAAATAATTACGAGTGATTATTTTTAAGTTCTTATAATGTGAATGCAGTACGATGTATGAATCGGGAATTAATTGCGGTCCAACTTTTAAGTATCTTTACGTTCGATCGAATCGCAACAATCTTATCACGGATAATCTATTACCGCAATCAACTCCCGATTTTAACATTAACTATGACATAGATAAATTATTTTTTTCGATGCTATTCAGATATGAGAAGTAAATATGTAATTTTAGAAATTATTTTTAGATCTAAGTACATAAAGAAATAGCTTTTAATTCGTAAAAATATTTTTTCCCTATCTACTATCCAAAGGATAGTTTGATGGAATGATTAGCAATTGCACAGTTAACTTAAGCTTGAAGCCGACACGTAGTGTAGGTATATGTACAGAATGTATGACTTTAAACAATTCACTCTTATATTACAATATTATGTATTTTTTAGGATAAAACGGAGTTCATAGTGTGTAGTAGATATAAATTTGTGAAAATCCTCGCGTGTTCATAAAATATTTATCTTTAAAAATAAAACGTAAATAAACTATGATAGATTATATAAAAGAAATTAAAAGTACCCATCCCATTTAAACTGTAGATACAGATAGATATTTTATTGTTTTTTTTTTATCAAAACTCGCATTTAATAGCTTTTTTTACAATATACCGTTAATTTCAGAAAACGCTATTAAAACCCAATTTTGGAAAATTAGTCTTAAAATATTATTTCAAAATGGGACGTAAAAACCGTGATTAAGAAATGCTAGCCTATTTTATCCGTGTTTGACGTATTCGTTCTTGACTGTACCAAGATTTTTATTATATTTTACTAAATATTTATCAATGTCTTTACTTTCGACTTGTATTATGTATGCGGATTAATAGATATTGCATACTTTTGAACCAGCCGAAATGTTAGGCCATATATATTTGAATTCATTTACCACTTTTTGGATTTGTGACGAAAGTTATCAATTTAAATATGTAATTATCATATATGTGCCAATAAAATAATATTTTGCACATTCAGCTGTGTGATTTTCAAAAGAAACTAACGAAGTTATACGACATTTAGATTTGCTGGGTCGCCATATTCAAATACCTTGATTTTAGAAGCCCTTTTTTATTCTGATCATAATATTATCGACGAAATTACTACTTTGAATTGTCAATTTTGGTTATATTGAGATTTATAAGATTCATGTATGTCAATTTGTCGCAAAAAATTCCACAGTACAGAATTAGTAGCTCGATGCACTGCGATGTGTATCGATAAAAGAAATTAATTGTTCGGTTTAAGAAAGCAATATATTTCGTGCACAAAATATATACTTATATAGTAAATATTATTATGAGCTAAATATATTTAATACCTGGCTCTCAGGCGACAAAGTTGCTTACTCTACCAACTAAATATAACAAAGCTTATTTCTTTCAAGCTTTCAAATATAATTATACTTATTTATAACTTTATTAAAGCTCTTTGGAGGATGTGAAGACGAAAGTTGAACAAGATATTTGAATTAAATGATAATATTATAAAACATTATGTGCCTGGCGGTAATGTCGAGCATAAATAAATATTTTTATTGTACAGCGGGAATTATTCTCGATAAAATTATTTATTACGATACGATACCTTCTATATATCGATGTTTTGAACGGGTTATACCTCTCGTGGTCACGGGTAGACTGCTCGTCCTATCCGCAAATAAATCCCGCTATACTACAAAAACTGTGTGTAAAAGTCGCGAAAGTCTAAAAACAATAAATAATTGTGTTATATGTAAATTGCGTACTTTCGCAGATTGCTGACAAAGCAATAACTATGTGTTTTAATATTTGATTGTGTACCTACATGTGCGGAATTAACGCGGTAGTGTAAAATGTGATACATTTTGAAATACTAATAAATATAATATAAATGACTTGAGTTGCTGCACTGACCGAGGTCACACAGTGACAGTGACCACGTGCCTAGAGCAAGCCAAATGCAAGTTTGTTTCACATCAACTCGCTCTCGACAGCGATCGCGATAGGCGTTGAGATTGGTGAAAAGTTCAGTGCGGGCCAATCGCAACGCCGACCGCGGTCACCGTGTGGAATGAACTTACACTAGGCGCTTTGAACTAGTCACAGTCAGGGGCATGCCATGACCATGTACAGTGCATCCCGGTTGAAACTGACGTTAATTCCTTTTCGAATACATAATTATACTTATATATGTTGTCTTAACGACAAACGATACAGCAGTTCTAATAGTTGTGAGTTTTATAGGGCGTAAGTTATCGTAATAGATAGATTTAACTTCTGTAAGGTAGATTAGTGCTCTTAGTGACGAGACATAGTCTATATATTTGTGTAAATAAATGAAGAATGAACGAACGATTGACATCCCTTTGTTTAAGTGGGCCAAGACGGGTTAAGTGTTACTCTTTCCATTACTTTAATGAGTTACCCCCGGGTAAAACCCATTGAATTATTTAATTGTATTCCAAAGAATAGAAAAATGCAACAGCCTCCCGCACCTACGCTGGTCCCCGTTCTCATTGTACTTTTGTGCCCCTTTACTCCGCAGGTGAGGGCTCATTTAAACGGTTTTTCTATAGTAAAATTGGCGGCCTTTCCATACTACATTGTTTTATCCTTTCACAGTATTACATATCCACAGTATTACTTTCGGAAAGTGTCAATCTTTAGAATGTACCTACCTATGTCAATCAAACCCTAATGGTTATAATTCTTCGATTAATATGTATGTTTTCCGATGTTTCAATTAAGTTGCGACGTTGTTCTAATCCCTATTGTTAGATTATTTCACATCAACTCTATCTTTATGATGACTGCGTTCGACGTTGCGATTGGTGAAGAGTTCAGTGCGGGCCAATCGCAACGCCGAAAGCGGTCACCGTTGCAATCTATGAAATGTAAAATAAACTCATGCTAGGCACCCTAATAATGCAACTTATGGCGTAATATGTTAATTTGCCAAAGTGAAAAAGTAATTGTGCATTAAATATGCGGAGTTTCACTGTATACTTGCAACATTACGAGATTAACATAACTTTTAAAAAGGTTTAATTTTGACAACATGAAGTGGTATTTTCCTTGTTTATTTTTTATTATTCCGTAAAAATGTTATAGGAACCTTATTTACTGAGCGTTTTATGAAAAGAGCTGGTACCTAATAGTGTAAATTTCGCACAAATATATGGACTACGTCTGTATTAGCGAATATAATGGATTAAGAAATAGACGCTTTGTTGAAATTTAAATTACAGGGCTTGAGTAGGAGGAAAAAGATTTATAATATATATTTTTGATGTTTGACTTGAGTATTTATAGTTAAAGTAGTCAAAGTAATGAGAGGAATAACGTATCTATTTTCCATCAAACACGTGCGTTACGTGAATTTATTTCTATAATAAACTAATTTAGATTGTATACCCTTGGGCGTATTTTATTTTGTCTCTTTGAAAGAGGGTACTCACATCTCCATGAGTCGACAACAAATCTATATCCGTATTAACATTTTGTTATTAACTCTGGACAACATAATGGAGATATGGAAGGGAATTTTTTTGATTGAACTTAATATTACAGAAGCATACTGAACAAATTTCCCTCCTACCACAGTAGGTACGCCCATGCGTATACACATACATCTAAGCCTTTATAATTATGCGAGAAAACAATTGGTCTCAGATAATGCTTTGTTTAGCAGCCTTGTTCTATTAAAGATGAGATTCAAAATTTGTCTTTTTAAAGCCTTATACGTACATCGACACGGCAGTGAACACCAGCATGTCTATGATGAAGTTGCGTAACTTGTACGAAGATGACTGTAAAATGTCCAATACACATCTTGGACATATTCAATAGAATATTAAATATATGTGAAGAGTATTCTGTGTAAATAAATTTCTCGCCAGAGGAATGTGATAGGGTCGGCGGTGAAGAGACGATGCAGCAAAATTTGACGCAACGAAATAAAACTATCCGTCCCTAGCGTCGCTAACCGTCGTTTTATTGCGTTGCATCAAATACGGATGGAATCGTATTCTAAAGCACTTACGGTTGAATTTAAATTGTTACTGAATTAGTCTCTTCGCCGCCACTCCGTCTGCACTGCGCTGACCTTCAAGTCCTAATTTATTTATCAGTGTGTAAAACTTCAGTGTATGAAAGGTCATATACAATGAAAATTGAAGTTATATCGGAAATGCATAGGTTCGACGATTTTTGTTAGAATTAAGTTAATGAAATACAATGGAAAAGTTTAACATCAACCAGAAGTCAGCTCTGTACTGGTGATCAATACTGAAATGTTATATTATAAAGTGAGTATTCTATTTGAATGATCCAATAATTCATTTTTAATTAGTTATAGCTGTGGAAATAATTTCTTCTGAAGTTGAAAGTATTAACTTGAGTGCAATCTCCATCGGAAAAAGCAATAAATGCAGTTCATTTCTTTTTTATTTGCATGTTACATCTTAATTAAGAACAGCTTGCATAATGAACTATCTATAGTAGAGACTAAGACAAAATGTGGTTGAAAGACATTCGAAGAAAAATGAAGGAATAAAAGATATAAAACCGTTTCATCGCAGATGGAAGCACGAATAATCACGAGCCCTTATAAATGAGGGGTGGATAAACGAGTTTCCACTGCAGTTAACTTTCATTCGAAACGTCTGGATGTGCTTAATGATAAATTTATGCAATTTAATTATATCTACGTCTAATGTAGTATTTTTGTTTTAATGCTTCTTCTTGAAGTACCACGGCTCTAGAGAACTGCCCATGGAGACAACCAGATTAAAATCTGCCAAAATACGGATGTCCCTAAAATAATTGCCATGTAAATCTTGTTTTCTTATTTGTAAAGTTTACAACACTGGTTGAAATTCTCTGTTTCGCATTTTTTGTAATTTCTTTTCAGATTAATTAGCGGTATATAATACGTTCTGTGCAAAATAGAAGAAAGCTTTTAAAAGGTATATTTTATGAAACCTACTTTAATAAAAAAAAAATTTTTAGTTTCGTATTTTTAAATCATATTTCAATAAGGTCGAAATCAAACAACGGGACGGATACGTAGCGTGAGCAGGCTGTAATGTACCGATTAATAAAGAATACACACAGTTTAGTTGGTTACTGGTAACTCTAGTAAGTGCATTTCAATCGCTCATGACGCGTCTCCGTCTCTCATCGCACGCTCTCTGCACCAACCTTATATTAGCATAACAGTATAAATGAGGAAATGTGTATGTAAACAGACAGAACTACTTTCTTGTTTATAATACTTAGTATGTATTAATCATTACTACGTTAATCTAACTAATATTATTGCCGTTATTTTGTAATGAATGTTGGTTAGTCTAGCTATGCTAGAGGGTCTAGTGTGAGTTTTTTACATCATCTCGTTCTCAACGTCAAACGCGTTTAGCGTTGCGATTGGTTAAGATTTCAGTGCGTGCCAATAGCAACACAGAACGCGATCATTGTGGCATACGAGTTAATATGTAATAAACTCATAATAGGGCCTCTGAGTTTTATATTGTTGAAACGTGGATATCAATGTTGGATTTTAGTTGAAGAACAGGTGTTATGGTCTCATGGCCTTCGACCAACACGGACTTCTACACCTGTTAGGTTGGTAACGAACCAATATTTGTCGGCAATGATGGAATGACACGATTTTTTATAAAATAAATATTCATAACTTTTTAAATTGTATTATAAATTGTTTTAAGTAGCTTGTATTTTTTGTTGTGAGAATTATTACTCAAACTGAACAAAATTGTCTATCTGTCAAGACTTCTATTATATTTTTTTATCATCGCTCTACTTTCACTCACGGACTACACGGAGGGGAGTATAACCACGAGTATAACCTACTCACCTCCGTTTCGGATCGGAAAAAAAGACGCTATAGTACCCACCCTTTAGCGTCTTTTTTCCGATACAAAGCAGTCTGATCATTTTTTGCGGTAGGAATCCTCACACATTTTGAACTCGCATACAAAAACAATCGCCTGTCACTACAACCTCACCTGTGACAATTAAAACAAAACATGCAGAATTTCACACAAACACACACACGCACACAAAAGTTGCACACTTTTGTTCGGTGGGGAATCGGCTTAACGCGTAGGCACATTACGACTTATACCTACTTTGACACAGGAGAACGCCTGCATATCGTGTTGCTCTATGGGACACCATATACCTACCTATTTATGGGTTCATAATATTTTCCTTGTGTATGATGGAATTGTTTGTGCTTGTTGAGTATTATTAACAATGATATGTGGAGCAATACGGATACCTACTGTATCATTAATTTACATAGGTACCATGCGTTGGCCTTACTCGATATTAAGTTGTTGCATTTTATATAGAAATTGTACAGAGCGGCTTTTACAAAATGTGCGTGTAAATAGAAAATAAAGATACTATAATATAAATATGTGTTATTAATATTTTCCCACTCAGATTTACGTTACGAAAGCGTGAACATCGTTTAAATGTTACTATACCAAGAATTTATCACGGAACTGAGGGCGGGGGTTTACTACTAAGTGGTAACCAAATAGGTTAACACATAAGTGAAGCAATCATAGCTATGGCAGGGCAGCCTATGGATAGGTGACGATTGTTATCGCAGTGAGACCTCGTGACTCGGAGAACACGTTACGCCCCTGTTCCGGTTCTATACATACATCTTCTGGCAAGCGTTTCGTCTAGTTAGATCGCTAAACAATGCCAGGAACAATTTTCCTACAGAACTTCGATATTGCCCAGCACTTAGGTTGTTAAAAGTCTGATATTAGTCGCTACAGCTCGATTTAAAACAGCAAGTTCAGCCGTGTTGTAGATACTAAAACCCCACTTCTTTCGACCTTAACCTAGTTTGAGCTCGAAAGAAGAATATAAAGAATTATCCCACTTGCTAATTCTTACGTGTAAACGTGTATTCGCAAAGTGAGACAATTAAAGCTTTAGGAGAACGTGGCGACCAGATGTTTCATCTTATCTGCATCAAGGTGTAGCGGACGGGAATTTGGCCCTCGGAATAGACACATATTTACACCCTTGCACATGAAGGGTTCGACGAAGAAGTGTAACAAACAACTACCGTCTCGTTGCTCTGACGCTAGCAAAGTAATGTTACACTGAAACCCTCTTTGTCCAAGGAAATCGCACTAGAATAAGCCGGTTCTTTGCTTTGTTGATTTCTCCAAAGTTTTCGACTCGGTGAAATAACCGGTATTATGGAAGACATTGCTAGATATGGGCACACCAAAACATCTTGTACACCTTTTTATATCCCAAAAACCACGTGACACTTAAGCGAGGTTTATGTCAAAATGACGTGAGATCTGAAGGGTTAGGACGGCTTTATGAAGATAGCACTGCCTTAGTGCGCACAGATTGACTATTTTCAGGTGACTTCAGGCCAGGGATGCATAATATCACCGCTCTTATTTAACACCTACACGTAACTAATAATGCGCATCACAAACTTACGATACGTGGATGACACTACAATATTTACAACCAGTGCGCAACACTTGGAGGAGCTTCTGTCACGAATGGAGCGGGCTAGCAATGGGTTTGGAGTTAAATTAATCGCAGCAAGACCAAGGTGATGAATGTGATGGTTGTAGACCGTGCTTGAAATAATCCGCACGAAGGGACCCAAATTTTAAATTGCAACGTGAACCAATCTTATATTTATCTTGGGGCTCTAATTTCAAACAGAGGCGGTTGCATGGATTAAATCTAACGACGTATGAGTATCACAATAGTGGCGATGGATAAGATGCGGAATATATGGAGGAATAAGAACATTACTAAAGCCACGAAGATCAGGTTCGTGAAGACGCTTATATTCCCCATATTTCTATACGCGGCTAAAAATTGGACTTTGCGAGATGTGGAATAGGCATAAACTAGACTCTCTCGTGAAACGCGTCACATCTCCCAAAACTGCTACTAACGCTAGTACATAACGATCACGACCGCTCTGCCAAGAGCGTACCGGATGAGAAGAAGATGTAAGAAGATAAGTGGACGTCTCATCAAAATTAATTTACTCACGAAAAAATAGCTTGATAGTAATAACTTATAGCTACTGCTTACTACTGCTTACTTCTGAAGTTCAGAACTTAGATGACACATACAATACAACAATTTTATAGCTTCGCTTAATGTGTCTACAGAACATGCGCGTATACTATTTTGCAAAACTCAAGATGTTATGGTCAACAAGACTTTGATTTGCGTCTGGTATTATAGTATTCTGCGTATTTGTTCATGGTATTTGAAACGGTGAAAAGAGGTTTGTAAGCAGCGTTCTTGCTTTGAGTTTCGTCTTACGGTTACGGTTTATAATTTATGAAATTTATACTAATTTATAGGATCTCTCTGTTTTTTAAAAATCTGTCTAAAATTAAAACAATATAATTAAGATATGACATGCATTTTGGTAAGTTTATATAACATTAATTTTCTTTGTTTACATGGAACGAAACGCAACTGTTTCAATGGCGTTTGTATTTTGTTTGAAAGATTTAACGTCGTCTTGACAACGAAAATAGTGGCAATTGCGTGATGTACATATTCGATTGCTTTTTAATATGTTTTTGATAAATTATGGATGATCCCCACAAGTCGTCACCGCCGACGTCTGAATTAAAGGTCAGTAATTACATATAATCGATTTAAAGTGGCGAAATCAATCGCGAGAGCAGATATTTATAATAAGTTAAAAATAGTTTTTGAGAAACACTGCTGCACCGCATTACCTGCCTTCGTTACTATTACTTTTGGACCTCGTCTAACTGGTAAATAGAAATAAAAGAATTTCATAGAAAAATCCTCGAAAAAAACATTTTACAGTCCAAGTAAGGAAGCAGAATTTCAAGTCGTTTATTTATATTTTTTATTTATTTTTAGAACATTCTTCCGGATGTCGTGCATTCTCAACAGATAGCTACTGTAGGAACTGTTACACATGAACTAGATTCAACTTTACTAGACACCGAAAACTCCGAAGAGAACCGTATTTTACATGATGACGACGACAGTAAGACTGAATCTATATCGGAACATATTCCCTCCAAAATTGAATATTCTACAGACTCGGACAATGCTACGAATACACAAGGCTTTCCTAAGCTTGAACAAGAGCAGGAGAAAGTATTTAAAAACAGTTCACTGACCATCCCTCAACCGGATTCACTAGCCAGTGGTAACATCACACACGATGCGAGCAGAGGCAGCTTGTCTTTGCCTTTAGATTTTAATGCTGTTTCTGATATACAGTTATTGAGTGAAGAGAGCCCTGTCAATTTAGCAATATTGTCAGACTTATCAAAAGAGCCTGAACAATCACATCTATCTGATGGTAACATTAATTTTAATGAGAATGATGCAGCAGATCTGTCTCTTAAAAGCGAGAATCATCAGGAATCTCTAAATGAAGAATCTAGCAAATCATCTAACGAGCCACAGAATCCCAGTGATTTTTCAGAGAAATCAAATTCACCAGATAAACTTAGTTCTGGTTCTGAAGAAATTATAAGGTTGGATATAAGAGGTCAAGCTGCTCCAAAGTTTCCGTTTGCTGCAGCTAAAATAATCTTTGGACCTCCTCCAGAAGGTGCCACAATTATTGAGCCAAATATTGAACAAAGTCCAGTCTTCCCTAATCTGTTATCACCATTTCTTGTTGGTGCTGGAGATGTGAAAGTGGAGGAAGTGTTTGATGATCAGGTACAAAGTAAGGGGCCAAGTCCAGAATCATTGCAAATGTCACCAGACAAGTTGAGTGAAACTAGTGAAAAGTCATTACCGTTATCATTGGAAAAACAAAGTTATTTAAACGAGAAAGCTGAAGCTGACTTGCTGGTGGAGGAAATGACTATTGAAGACGAATTAAAGGTGGCAGACGAAGACAGAGCTGATGAATCATTGCCAAAGTCCATGCCTGCAGAAGAGACTATGTCTTTTAGTACATTAACTACAGATTATAAAACGATTTGTGAAGAATATCATGTAAAGGTAGTTGTTATAAATGGTTTTTGTTTGTGTGTGTGCGTTAGCTTGATGTTAATCTGTTTGTTATACCTGCTTCTAACATCCATGGCATGCTATGTACTAACATTCTATGATATGCACTGCAACAAATTTCAAAGCATTTCCAAATATTATGTTCAAATTTGATTCATTGTATTTTATGTCAATAAATGATATCTTTTATTTTATTGCTTTTAGTATGTAAAGTGTTTGTTATTGAGAGTAACAAATGTTATATAGAGTAACATAACACTTTAGTAGTGGTGCTTTAAATTTATATTTAAAACAGTGATTGTAGAATATTTTAATAAATCTGCCAACCCTCCAAGAAGGTTTATTGACACTATTGATTTTGACAATCTGTCATTTCTTACTTATATTCATGTCCAAACTTTATTTAATAAAATTTATTGTTGTTTATTAGTTGATTTTAGCATTATAATAAAACTCAGTGTCTGTTTCTGAAACAATGATCTTAAGCCACTACATGCGTGTTTTTCGCCAGTAAATTAATGCGAGACTGGAGTTTTTATGTTACTGTGATATTACAAATGACAAATAATTACTAACCCCTAATAAATTGGGGAGATTTTCAATGCTTGTTATATATTTTAAAATATTTATTTTTTTACTCCTTTGTTTTATGCTTTCATGTAAATGTGATGTGAATTTATTGCTTTCTGTCCTTTCAGCTTGTGCATTTGGAAGCTGCTATAACACAGCGTGATGAATTAATTGAAGAACTGACTATCTCCTTACAGCGTTCTGTCCGTGAACGAGATGAGCTTAGTAACGAGAACAAACATCTTACAAATGAAGTGTCTAACTTACAACACATGGTCGCAGAACAATCACATTCCGATCATGACACCATAAAAGCCCAACTTTCTGACTTTGTAAAGTATCAAAGCATGATCAAGGATGACAGTACTAAGTTCTACTCAGCTATCATGAGTGGGGGTTCCTCGTTACAGAGTTCAAATGGAGAGAAAGACATGGATAGAGAAGAGATTATCATCAACCATTCCAAATCTGATTTACGTTCTTCCGATGTATCGGATGAGTTTCAAACTGGCTTTGAAAGTAAACTGTCAACTATTATAAATAAGTTTGAAAGTTATTTAGAAGATAATGTACGGAACAAACTCAGAGAAAGTTTGATACAGGTTTTATGTGATGAAATAGGCAAAATGAGAATTGATAATGACACTGAAATAAAAGAGTTAGAGAATCAAATGCAGCAGGACAAGCAAGCTTTTTCCATAGAGACAAGGCGATTAAGGGAGCTATTAGCATCCGTGAAAGCTGGCAATGCTGATATAGATCTTTTAAGGCAAGAGCTTGCTGTGAAACATGAGAAAGAGATGGAGAATTTAAGAACTTACTTTGAGAAGAAATGTTCAGATATGGAAAGAAGGTGCGTTGTATTTTTTTTAGAGTTTATTCCTATATCTATTAAATAAGCTAATATTTACTGATTAATATATTTCTAATTTTCTTTTGCAAGCAGGCCAAAGGTGAGGTAAGTTGATGTTTATCAATTCATTTAAGTTTTTTGGCTGACATAGTGCTTGCACTCTGTTTCACGGAGTAAAACTCCAACCCCTCCCTACATCCCTTACCCCATCCCCCAAAGACGAGCAACGCACTGGTGACGCCTCTGGTGTTGCGAGCGTACATGGGCTGCGGTTATCGCTTACCAGGTGATACGTCTGCTCGTTTGCCATAAAAAACCATTAACCATAGTAAAAAAAACATAGCACTTGATAAGCTAATTATATCCTGATGACACAATATTTGGGTATAGTTTTTTTGAGATATAGGGCAAACAAGCAATTTTGATCCTTGTCTACTTTCTATAGGTTTAGGGTTAATAATAACTAGGACGTATTCATATTGCGGGTGATTAAAGATCCAGGCTTATATCCACAGAATAATCTCTATAACTAAAAAGAAGGCCTTTCAAAAAGGAAGAGGTTGCGATTCTGTCGGTTTTTTTTTATAAATTTCTTACCTCAGACGTCTATTATTTATTAATTGAGTAGCTTTTGCCCGCAGTTTCACTCGCGTGTATGACGGTTATCGCAGTAAAGAGTAACCTATGTGTTCATCTACAATCAAAATATGTATCTCCAAGCCGAATTTCATTTAGTCGTGAAAGCATAATAGACAAGAGTTACTAGACTGTCTGTCTTACTTTCGAATTTATACTAGGTATTAACTAGCTGATCTCCGCGGTGTCAGGCGCGGTAAAACATCAACCGCAGGTACACCGCCGGTCGAAGCTAGTCTAAAGAAGTTGCCTAAATTACGCTAGTAAAAGTCCCGTCAAAATCGGTCCAGCCGTGCCAGAGATTAACCGAAACAAACAGACAGACAGACAAAAATTGTAAATAATGCTATTTTGGTATATGTACCGTGTATACATACATATGCTTAAAGTAAAAAGCGGTCGTTTTAATATTGCAAACAGACAATCCAATTTTATTTATTTGTATAGATATGAATTTGAAAGTTGTTTCAGAGGGTGTATAAACCGTTAAGTTCGGTTAAAGTTGTGTTGTAAAGAATATTATTACTATTAGAAATAATTTTTCACGATGTTTTTTGACTCATTCAGGAGTTTAATGATGAGTTTATGATTAAGAAGATTTATTGTTATATGATGTTCCACTTGCAGTTACTCCGAAGAAGTGTGGCGCGGCAAGTGCGCGTCGCCGGGCGGCTCGGCCTCGTCCCTGGACGCGGAGGCGTGCGCGGCCGGCGCCGGCCTCGGCGCTGGGGACGCCAGGGTCGCCAGGGACGCCAGGGACGCCCGGGACGCCAGGCGACGCACCAGGAGCGCTGACTTCCCTTCGCTCACGCTCGAGGTAATCACAAACTTACTGAGATCTAACATCATCTTTACCATCATCATCATAGTCATCATTTAAACTAACTTACTTTTCTCACTTTCATAAAATAACGCTCGCAGAAAGCTCTAAAGAAGTGAATCTCGGTGCTTCCATTTGCGTGGCGATAAGAAGACCAGGATTTTGTAGCTAAACAGCTTATTTTAAAGCCCGCATTACTTTGTGTTACATAGATAATATATTATAACGTACCATCATCAAGATGACTACAAATATATCACATAGTACGTACAGTTAACGTTATTTCTCAAATGTTAGACACATTTTGATTATCATAAAACTACAATTGATACGAATAATGGACATAATGGGAGTACTCCTTAATCAGAGTATGCAGTATATATTGTCAGTGCAGCGCTTGACAACGCTAAGGTACCTTTACAATACCAACTGTTAAATTATAAACCCTTCAGAAATGAGTTGTTAATTATCCAGGACTAAAGAGCTTGTAGATATTTTGCATCATCATTTCATTTCATCATCATCAGCAAAGGTGGCGGGCAATATGATCCGTTCTCAATAATAACGCAATCTCGTAATATGTATTGCGAAGAAAACTTACGTAATACATATCTTTCAGTCCTCACAGCTGGAGCAAGCTGTGAAGCAAGCTACTAAGAAGTGTGAACAGCAGTTGGATGAACAGAAGGCCGAACATATGGCTTATGTCGACGAACTGAAAACTGCACACAGAGAAGCTATCGCTGCCCTTGATGAACAGGTATGTTCTTATCGTAGCTGTAGAAGTGGAGATCCTGTACTACGAGTTTTCTAGAAATTTAACTTAAAAGGCGTCTAAGTATCATTAAGGCTCTTGATCAATGAGCGACGAGATTTGTGTCATCTATGTCAACCACATTTTCAGCTAGTTTGAGTAAAAGGTTATCTTGTTTGAAATAGGCTGCAAACAACCCGACGCGTCCCTGATGATAACTGACTACGTATTACCTGCAAAGAGTTACAAATATGTTGCCAATATTTGAATTTCCTCCCTAGTACCTGGGTTGAGGTTCTGTAAATTCACTCACTCGGTGCAAAGTAACAAAATAATTGCTAACCCAGTTTTCTGTAAGACTTTGGTGTCCGCACCTATCTAATTTATTTGTGTCGAATTATGGCTCACCCACATATTTTTTTCTTTTTTTTTATGGTTGGTCCTGCCAAAATGACTCTACTCTGCCTGATGGAAAGCTTAAGTAGAATCCAAGAGTGGTGGTCACATACACATTGCGAATGTAACAATGCAGCATGGTGCCCCACACCATGGCGTCTAGTGATGCTTCTGCATCATTGAGCCTCCGGTCTCGAACTCACCAACGAACGAACAGCACGAACGCTGTCATTTTACGTGGATCTTCTGTGCGGGGGTAGTACCGCCCCGGTCGAGCCGGCCCAACCGTGCTGAAATCAGCGTGGCTCTACTACTTTGTGGCTCTTCTTCTTATTTTACAGATCTTGGGGATACGTACTACCATAGTAATTATTTTACTGTTTTCTAACAAATTTCATTCAATAAAATGAAATTTGTTGCTCTCTTTTCACGTCACATCATCATTCATCATTATTATTAGCAGTCCATTGCAGTCCACTGCTGGATATAGACCTCTCTCAAGGAACACCACAGAGACCGCTCCGTTGCTTTTTGTATCCGTTGCACCCAGCCCTCTTACGCAGTCGTCCCACCATCTGGCCAGAGGGTGTCCCACACTACGGCCTTTCTTTAGAAATTAGTTTATGACCTTCTATACCATGACACTATAGAGATGGCAAATTACAAAAATACTCCAGGGCTAGCCTGGAGTATTTTTTCTAATTTGCCATCTCTTTGCAATTTTGTTTTTCTGCGTAGTTACTTTAGTCGGCTTTAACAACCGTCACATAAATAAAATAAAAGTGCATATTCTAAATCCGACACCACACGGATAAATTGTCATCTTAGTTAATGAAAAAAAAACAAAAAATGTTTATTTTTTTTCACAGGTAACCCAATTGAAAGCGCACATCCACACTTCAGAGAACACGGAGTCCAACGTCTCGCTCTATCAACAGGACATAGACTTGGAGTTAGAAAAGGTTAGAGATATATATTATTATATGTATAAGAATGTCGTGTGTCTGTGTTGATGTTGTGATACTCTGTTCCATAACTATGTGTTGCTTTTCAATAACTGAAAAAAATAGAGGTGACTATCCTTAAATTCCATTAAAAAGTTTTAAAAATTCATTGAAAGTATTAGCGAATTCAATGTGTCTTTTAATTGGGATTTCAAGTACAATATTTTATTTCAACATTGTGTAAATGGGAACTTCATTCCCTGAATGGGATTTCAAGTATGATATTTAAATAAAATATAGTACTTGAAATCCCAATTACAGAATGAAATTATTTAATGATATTGAAAACTTTTTCGAATCTGATAAAAGGAATGTATCTAGTAAATAATACAAATAAATATTTTGTTCAAAATGGAACCGGTTATCCATAAAATTCTAATCCGTAAAATTATATAATATATATACGAGACGAGCCAACACATTAATGGTAGGTAATTTGCTTATAGGATCGGCAATAAGCTTGCCTTTTATGTATTAAAAATGTGTTGTAAATATACCTGTATATAGACGCTAAATACTACTATATGTATATACTGCAGTCCGTTGTGAAGAAGCAAAGTGACTTGTCGTGTTGATATTAACAATTTTGTTGTACCCATTTTAACAAAGTGATCTTGGCCATGACCCTGACCTTGGGGTTTTGCTTCAGGTCGCTACTGTCCCACCATACTAATTATTATTGTGTAACTGCATGCAGGGGAAAGACGGCTTACGGTGGCATATGGTTACCTATCCTACAGCTGTTTCGTCTATATCTGTAACCTTCCTCCTATGGGAAAATATAAATGGAGCCACTGAATTGTATATATATTACGGGTTAATATCACCTTTATGTGTAAAGCAAAAATGTCTAATTTTCAATAGCACATTGTAAATATCAGATTGGTTAGGGGGTGAATATAAATTAGATTACAATTTTTACTACAGTAAGTTTGCTGCACAATATTTAATGAAAAATGGAATTTATTGACTTTCTCAAAACAATAAAGTACTTAAAACCATAATAGATGTTAGACGGTTTATTGACATCTATAACTCATGAATCAGTACTGCTGACTACCTTTGTCTCCTCCCCACTTTCCTCCCAATATACTTGCCACACTTTGACCCTCACCCCCAGAAAGGGCAGAAATAATTTCCATATATCATCATCAGCCTTTCGCAGTGCACTGCTGAACGCAGGCCTCTCCAATACGTCACTTTTGCCCGACGCGGTCATAACTCGAGAACATGTTGACCCCGAAGGTTATCAGTTCTGCGGCTAATATCAGTACTGCCACATCAGTTTGCTAATCCTTTGAGCTATGTCGATGACTTTGTATCTATGCTTTTTCACCTTATCCCTGATACGATCCCTTAGAGAAACTCCGCCCACAGGCACTCCATAGCACTCTGAGCGACTTTGACCTTGTGAAAGCCGTTCCGTGTCTACGTTTCGTTGATTTCTGATTATCGAGGCTATCTCAAGACTTACTATGAAATACCAGCCGCAAGCAGCAAAATGTCCTATAAAGAAAAAAACATACGTTTTAACCAAGTTTTCAAGCCAAACAGGAAAGATATCTGCAGCGACTAATTTAAGTATTACCTAATAATATACAAAATCCATATAAGTAGATATGAACCTCTTTTAAACCCTCAATCTACCATTTATATTCACTGTCACCTTTTCAATCACTTATTAAAACTTCTGTCTCTCTCCTGCATGCTTGGAATGCCACTAACACGCTCGTGTGTGAATAAACATGGCGGTGACGTCACAAATCCAATATGGCGCCCCGTAGAAGATGGAGGTTCAGCTCGAGCAGAGACTGGAAGAAGTAAGAGATGAGGTCAGACAGGAGGTTGTCAATCATCTACAGGAACAGTTGCAGGTATGTGGATTTCGTATGAACGACATTTTGGGCAAGAAACCATAATCATTAACTTTTAAAAAAGAAGAAGTGACCGACTTCAATAAGACTAAAGCATATTTAATTACAATAAACTTTTTATCGTGTTAAATACACTACTCTCACACTAGGCATATATTCTATGTCGCGGGGAACTTTACAATCATACTTGAATAGGAGACAAAGAGTATCCAGACTCAGAACAACAATTTGTTCATCACACAAAGTATTGTCCCATGTGGTATTTGAACCCACAACGTTTAGCGCTATAGGACGCGGCTCGGCGACCGCTTTAACCACTACGCTTTAGGTGCAGTCAAACGGGATTTTAATTCCGTTATTCTCTTTCTCTTTCCAAATTTAAACAGATTTTCTCTCTACACGTATGTATAATGAAGGTCTGGGATAAAAGACAACAAAAAAAAAATCCTTCCCTTATTGAAGTCGGTAAGTGTAATATTACATACAGACATCAATTTTATTTATTTGTATAGATAAACTTGTACGTAAAGAATAAAAATATACTTTAGACAAATAAAATCATTTGTTGAAAATTATTTCGTCGGTTTTTGGGCACCCATCATAGAGATCAAGCTAAATTTTAAGGACTGTAGATTAGATTCTTATAATAGTGCTCCTTTATTTTATTAAGCTTTTGCTCCTGCTTGAGTGCATAAAGAATCAATAAATCTCCATTGTTAATTTCATCTAAATTGGTTCAGCTGAATTAGCGTAACAGACAGGCAGATAGCTTTCGAATATACTTATATTAGTATATGGATTTAGAAATTGTTTATAACAGGTTAGTAAGCTTTGTTATAAATAAAATAGCAGCCGTGGGAGAGCCACGCTTCGGCATGAATGGGCCGGCTTGACCGGAGTGATACCACGACCTTTCAGAAAACCTCCCCCATCCCTCTTCCTATCCCCCAACCCAAAGGTCGGCAACGCACTTGTGACGCCTCTGGTATTGCGGGTGTCCATGGGCGGCGGTAATCTCTTACCATCGTTTGCCCCCTATTCTATAAAAAAAGCTAACGTTAATATGTCATAATCGTTTTTAGCTATATAAATTAAATTTACTTACCTATAAATATTTGATGGTGCATAAACCACGTAAATGTATGTCGATTCATGATTCACTTAACCTATATTTTTATTCAGCGTTGAGAAGAGACTTCTTAGAAGCAATTTGAAAGTTTTATTTTTGTTAATACGTATACTTACTCAATAACTGTTTATAAAGTGTACAGTTTTCGGAAAATCTTACGAGTCTTCAAATAACGTTGGAATTGAACCAAGTGGCGTGCAGTTGAGGCCCGCCGAAGCATCACTAGGCCGCCATAGTGTTACCATGCTGCATTGTTGAATTGTCTGCATTCGCAATGAGTATGGTGGCCATGACTCTTCGATTCTGCTGATAAATTAAGTTGAAGCGTGTGCGCGCCTGTGCTACCTCATTAACTCGATGAAATTATGAAACCGGCTTTTGTTCGAGCTGGCCGCCGGTCAAGTCATCCCCTTTATAACGAATCATGGCTCTACACAAACTTGTAGGGAAAAAGACATCAAAGTCACTGACAAGAAGACTTCAATAGCAGATAGCTCCAAGAGGCTGTCGCGTGCTGATAATGTCCTTGGAAAGTCCTCGTCCTGCCGATCGGCTGCACCAAATTAAATAATTCTTTTTTTATGTGTTCGTTATTGTTAGGACAAGATTTATGCACAAGAAAAATAAAAAAATAACGGTAAAATTATTTTTTAAACGGTTTTTATTAAACGGTTTTATTTAACTTGACCTGGTTTGTTTATTTATTTGTTTGGGTCTTTATTGTTTACTAGTTGTTGCCCGCGGCTCCGCCCGCGTATATGTCGGTTATCGCGGCAAATAGTAGCCTATGTGTTATTCTGATGTATAAGCTATATTACTGTAAAGTTTCATCCAAATCCGTTCAGTAGTTTTTGCGTGAAAGAGTAACAAACATCCAAACATCCATCCATCCTTACAAACTTTCGCATTTATAATATTAGTAGGATTGGTTGTTGTTAATTGAAATTTGACCTCCTCCCTGTTGACAGATTGATTTGAAATTTTATACACACCCTCAGTTCTGGTGACAATATAAATTAAATAAATTCTGTTTCATTGTAAACCCAAGATGGCTGCCGCTACAAAATGACGGTTACAAATTTTATCACCACTACATCAATATGGCTATCAAATGAAAGGGCTTGACTAGTGGAACACAGTTCACTATGAAAAATTAAATCCAAGATGGTCGCCGCTACAAAATGGTGGTTTACACATTTTGTCAAAGACTACCACTGTATGTGTGTCAAATGAAAGGGCTTGAATAGTAAAACGACAGATGAGAAAATGAAATTAAAAGCTTAAAAATATTTTTTTCATTTAAACTGAGATGACACGGAAACACGGGCCCAACGATTTTATACCGAATATGTTTTACCAAATTATTTTTTAGCCTTTAGAACGTTATATTCAATAAAACCGTTTATATAAAAAAAAGAAATTTTTAAGTTTTTATTTTGTCCGCGATTGTACACTGCTTGTGGGAAGCTGAGACAGATATGTAAATATGGCGGTACGAAGCTCGACGGGTCAGCTAGTATCTAAATAGTTCTTGATAAAAACAGACTAACTTTTGCCTACGGCTTTGCCCGCGTACTTGTCGGCTATCGCGCTGATTCTTGGATCTGACAAAACTTTTTTATGTGTCAACAGATTGAAATTAAACACTAAATGTAAAGTGAAGTTTACCACAGTATATAAGAGAAAACCGCGTCTAAATCGGTACATTATACACACAACCAAACAGTTAAAACTTCTAAATACTTTTGTTTTCAATTTTGTTACTTTGATAAAGACCCTCGACCCTCTAGAGATAAATTGTTCCCCGAACCCAAACTAAATGCTCGTAGGCATCACAAAATTTCTTGATCTACGTAGGAATTGAACCTCTGACTTACCAGTGAAGGTCGTTATTTTATTTTCATGTGCTTTTTATGATTAATAATAATCATAAACGAAACAGTATTTTAACCTTAGCTTTTAGTATCCCCTATGACTATCGTTTGGCTAGGTGCCATGCACACACACCATTAATAAATACGCACCACGCGTAGACTAAAACCGCTCTTAATAAAACTCAGTTACCGCCAACACTTTACAACGTACTGTACAACCATAAAAAAAGTTTGCAAACGTTTTGGTGAAAGCTTTTATTTAAAATGGCAACATTGCAAGGATGTGTTTTTTTATTTACGGGTTCGGTGACTGAGAGTTATTTTTAAAATTATTTGAACAGTTGTTTGTGGTGTATTGTGGTGATTTTGAAGGACTTTTGATTTGGACTTATGTGATGTAGAAATAATGTGAAATGCCTGATCGTAATCATCTTACATTTTATAAACGTCGAGTAAGTTGTATTGTTTTTGAATTTGGAATGTCTATGATGTTTCTTTACGGTTTATTCCACTATGTTCACCTGATTGGTATCACCTGGGGGAATGAAGTTTCACCTTGGAATGATTTCAAATTCATTTTTGTTCTTGATTCATATCACCCAGGTGAACATAGTGGAATAAACCTTCTCTACGCGTTAATAATTTGACGAAAAGAATGAAATCGAATATTACCGTGGGAGAGCCACGCTTCTGCATGCATGGGCTGGCTCGACCGGAGGTGATACCACGGCCTCACAGAAAAACGGTGTGAAACAGCGCTTATGCTGTGTTTAACCGAGTGAGTGATGATACGAGAAGCCCATACCCCAAACCCTACCCCCAACCCTTTCCCCATTCCCCAAAGGCCGGCAACGCACTTGTGTGTGTTGCGGGTGTCCATGGCGGTAGGCGATACTGTTCTTTTCCCCTCTATTTAAGAATGTTTCGCGGGAAAATGTTTTATCTTCACCAATTATAATGGCCTGATATTCCTTTCCTAACGAATGTCAGTTTTGTATATTGACAAGTAATCGTACGTACATCCATCTGGACCGGCTCAGGCAAAACCATAAGTCCCTTATTCGAGAGTTACTCGTTATTACCTGCACAGGTAAAGGGTAGGAACCCTCACCATTATGGTTTGTATTTTGACAATTGTTTAATGTCTGTCGCCATAAACCGTATTACCGACTTAATAGAAGACATTCTGTTGAGAGGTTTTAATCCCAGCAGAAACATAAGCGCTGCCTTTCTCCATGACGCGCCTCTACCTGCATGTATGGTTATAGCGGTCAATATATGTATATTGTTACTAGCTGACCCACGCAACCTCGTTTCTGTCTTCTATTGTCCGTGGCGTGAAAAATCTCTCCTGTTTTTGAAACATTGTTCATTGGTGCTCCGCTCCTATTGGCCTTAGCGTGATGATATATAGCCTTCCTCGATAAATGGGCTATCTAAAAATGAAATAATTTTTCAAATCAGACCAGTGGTTCCTGAGATTAGCGCGTTCAAATAAACAAACAAACTCTTCAGCTTTATATTTTAGTATAGACTATGCGTTATTCTGAAATATAAGCTACATTAATGTGGTTTCATTTAAATCCGTAGATGCAGTATTTTTTGCGTGTAAGAGTGACAAACATCCATACATCCTTATACACTTTCGCATTTATAATATTAGTAGTTGTTATGAAAGTGAATTGTAATATAATTGTTAATGTCAGCATAATTTTATTATATTATGCCATTTTACTAGGGACGAATATTTTAATTTTTACCTGACTACGGCGAAACTAAAAGGGAGGGTACTAGTTTTGGCAGTCTATGTATGCTTGTATGTTGCACCGTAGCGTCTAAACTTCTGATCTGATTTTATTGATTGAAGTGTCAATATATTTGTAGAAATGGCCTGCGAGACATAGGTTGCATAAAATTTTACAAGTTTGTTAAGTTGGTTTATAGTTTTTAAACTATTTTAATAATATTTAGCTGTAATGTTTATTGCGATACACTTTAGTCATCTATACATTTATACAAATAAATGAAATTGGAGTGTCTGTTTGTAATATTGTCTGATTGTTCCGCCTAATCTCTGGAACGGCTGGACTGATTTTGACGGGACTTTCACTGATAGGTTCGCCCCGCGTCCTTACCCGCGGTACGGCAATAACCGCGAGTAATACTGCGGTGTTCAGCTAGTTAGTATGTATTATAATAATACTTGACGCGTTTCACATACCTACAATCGCCATAGTTCGTTTCATTGAATTTTCATTAATAGTGTTGTTTGTAAAATGTGACTTTTTTCTTTTACAATGTTTCGCTAATTTGACAAAATATAGGGCAAATAACTGTGGGTTAGTCTGAGCTGAAATTAACATTGTCATGCATTACTAGCTATTTTTATTGCTGGTTAAGAGAAATCTAGAACATTTAATTTCTGTCTTCCTGGTAGCAGAAAATAGGTCTCGCCGTTTTCCTTCATGTTTAAATACATTCGAATACTTTGTATGCTGTTAATTATAATTGCATAACCACCAACAAACAAACAACTAAACAAAATTTCGATATCTATACAAGTAAATAAAATTGAAGTGTCTTTTCACTAAATGCACATAAAAGTATGTACGATACTTACATTAAAAAGCTACTTTTATAATTTTTAACTGTTTATTCCGGCTAATATCTGGAACGGCTGTGCCGATTTTGATGGACAGTCAGATAGCTGATGATATAAGTCATAACTAAGGCTACTTTTTACTAGCTATCTCATGACTAGGTTCGCCCGGCGGCGTTACCCGCGGTTTTTATTGTACCGCATGGCTCTTCTAGTTAAACAATAAGACCAAAACATTATTCACATGTCTAAATATATTAATTGGTGTAGTCATCGTCTCGAGTCGCCAGTTCAACGCCATTTACAAATATTGTCACGCCCCTGGCTGTGTGCCAGTGTATAGGCGACATATTTTGCGGGGCTGACCCCATTTTTTAGCCCCACGCTGTCTCGTTTCCTACGTTTTTTGTCCTAACTAGGTCAATGATCTAGAAGATGGAGTGTTTTGAGCGGTACCTTAACGCTTTCAATGTCGGTGATAAAATTAGTTTCAGTTGAAGAGTATATTTTTAGGTTCAATAAATCAAAAATATGTCATAATTTTTATATTTTTGAATACTCGAAGAGCTTAAGTTCAAACTTATCACTAGAATTGCCCAAAAATTAAATGCCCATTTATTTTTCCTCGTGAAATAAACATTAATTATGAAATCTTTGCCCTTTTCTACGACACGAATACTACTTTATTCATAAGCTGCCTTAGTGTTAGTAGGGCGCCACGGGATGAATAGGATGATAAATATATATACGACTTAAAGACTACAAGTTTAAAGTTGAAAATAAACGAAACCGTTGCTGAAAGTTAAATAATGTTTTTGAATAAGGCAGTAAATATGATTGCAATGTGCTAAAGTGTAATCATTAGTATAGTTACATTTTAAAATATTAATTATTTTTGCTATTGTACTCATACTTTAACTCCACGAATGGCATAGTGGTTTAAACGGTGACCACGCAGTTTTCTACAGCAGTGTGATATATGTTCCAATCTCACACAGGACAACACTTTGTGTGATTCACAAATTGTTGTTCTGAGTCTAGGTGTTCTTGTCGTTAGTTTAACATTAGCAGAAAAAGTGATATTTAGGTAAAATCGGTTGAACTATAGCCGACCCCAAATAATCTTGGGAATAATAAAAGCTAGGAAGATGATAATGTTACCGGCAATCTGTATAATCTGGATTATATACAATACCTAGACAATATATACAATACCCAAAACATATAGGTAATGTGTGAAATATTATTTATATTATACTTTGCCTAGGTATTCTATACAATACCTAATGCGCAGCCGGTAATGTGCTATCTACGTGAACAGGTCAAAAGCAAGCACTCAAACTCGTCTAATCTAAATGATTCAACAGCAACACAGGGGATCTGAAGTTGTCACTGTTCTATTCATCATCATTATTCAACCCATAACATCCCACTGTTGGGCTCGGGTCTGCTCTCAGGAGAGGGTTAAGGCCATACATCGTCACGCTGGCCAAGTGCGGGTTGGGAACTGGCAAGACAAGGTTGTGGCTACGTAATCTTGCCGTTGGATGTTTTGAAGCCGCCCAAAGGCCTCCAACTAAGCTTCAAGACTGTTATCATATGAGTTATCATCCGCGTCGAGCGCTTAGAGCTTAATGCTTATCATGCCACCAGCGGTCTCCTATCCAGGTATTGACCAAGCCGTCGTTGTTTACCCTGGTGATTGTTTCTAATCACCGAGTGCAACTGAGTTGTGAGCACTGTTCTAACCTAACTTAAACCTAGATGATTCTGTATAAAGAGAAAAAACAGAACACGTTGCCTTTGCTCGTAATTTTATAGGTATAAGATTAAAATATATTATTTTTACACATTGCCGGTGAATCAGTAGGTATTATGTACAATTCCTAGAAATTTTAAAGAATACCTAGGCAAAGTATGTAATAGATTATAATATTCGTAAAATTTCATACATTGCCTGGACGCCCCAGGCATTGTATGAAATATATACGAGTATTATATTGGTATTGTATACATTGCCTAGGTTTTGTATAGAATAACTAAATTATACAGATTACCGTTAATAATGACAACATTATGATCCGTAAACATCTTAAACATATCAGAAACGGTTGCAATGTGCTAATAGTGCTGATATTAGTCTTTTAAGTTTATTAGAGTGGTTAGTAGTTGTTTTTGCCCTCATCAAGATAATTAACAATTTGTTAATAGTTTAATTTATTAAAATCATTTTTTTAAGTTTCTCTTTGATTAGATGTTGTTGTTATATGATACTTTTAATCTCAGCTGCTATTAATTTAAATGGTCCAAATAGCTATTTCTGCTAATTGCTAGATTTCTCACGTCATCATTGTAAATTCTATTTATCTATCATTTCTTATTCTTAAATAATCAGTTACCAATTTCTTATTGTTAGTTCTCATAATGGTCAATATTCTAAAATAGTTCATTAGTTTTGATTAATGTATTTTTAACCGACTTCAAAAAAAGAAGGAGGTTTCTCAATTCAACCGTATATACATATATATAATATATAACATATATATATAATATATTTTTATGTATGTTCGCGGATAACTTTGTTGTTTAGGAACCGATTTTGATGATTCTTTTTTTAATGGAAAGGAGATATCCCAACGGTGGTACCATGATAAGGACACTAAGATCTGATGATGGCATCCAAGAGAAATCGAGTCAAACCTTGAAGTCGGTTTTATTTTTGTTAAAATTTTACTTGTAGAACCTAGTATTAAATTTTATTTTAAGAGTAATGAAACCTCATCAATAATCACACTTTACACTAACGTATAAAGGCGAAAGTTAGTTAGTGTGTATGTTTGTTACTTCTTCACGTAAAAAGTACTCGACGGATTTGGATAAAACTTTACAGTAATATAGTGTATATATCAAAATAACACATAGGCCACTATTTGCCGCGATAACCAACACACACGCGGGCGGAGCCGCGGGCGACAGCTAGTTATTAAATAAAATTAAGCAAACAGTAGAAGACGATTCTTAATTTGTTTTATCTTTTCAATTTAAATCATCATCAACAGCCTTTAACAGTCCACTGTTGGACATAGGTCCCTCGTTAGACAGGACCATTTGGTCTACTATACTACGCTGACGAGACGGGTTCGTGTACCTTTTTTTCTTTTTTTTAACGCGGGGAATGCTTTGTGCACCGTACCTTTCGAGGTGGGGACACACGAAAGGCGTGTGTGGGACTCCCGACGAATCGGTCTACCCACTAAACCCCGCGGCGGCCTACCTCGGCAGTCTGCGGGAGCTCCAGGAACGCATCAGCGGCTTCTAGAAACCCCCTTGCCATACCTCATGGCTGAGATACATCCCGGGGTAACCATAGTCACCCCAGTGATGTTGTCTTGCTTAGTTTGTTCCCTTAGTCGCCACTTACGACACCCATGGGATGAATGGGGGTGGTGATACTCTGTAGTCTTAGACATGTAACTTTATATATCTATACAAATAAATAAAATTGGAGTGTCTGTTCGTAATATTAAAATAACCGATTTTTACTAAATGCATATGTATGTATACACGGTACATATAACAAAAATGTAGTTAACATTTTTTTGTCTGTCTGTCTGTCTGTTTGTTCCGGGTAATCTCTTGAACGACTGGCTACTTTTTTTAGACTAACTTTGCCCCGCGGCGTTACTCGCCGTTCAGCTAGTATATATATAAAAATGAATCCCAATTTGCCTTGGTCACGACATCACGCGTGAACGACTGAACCGATTTTGCTAATTCTTTTTTTGTTGGATAGCCCATTTAGCGAGGAAGACTTTAGGCTATGTAACGTCACTCTACGACTAATAGGAGCCGGTTATCGATCGAAAATGTTGGAAAAATGGGAAAAAAAAAATTTCTTACGGAGAGACGCAAACGAAGTTGAGCCGGTCAGCTAGTAATTTAAAAAAAACTACCTGATACCCGCGATTTCGTGTACGTAGAATATCTTCAGGTAATTACGTATAAGTAAATTGGGTATAATTAATAGACCCATCGACCCCACTCGACCAGGGTGGGGACGTATGGTCTTAACCCTCTCCTGCGAGGAGACCCGAGCCCAGCAGTGGGACTTTATGGGTTGTTGATGAATACACCCATTGGCTGATGATAACGATGATGAAGCAAAAAAAAATATTAAATTCTGTAAACAAGACAACAAACAAACAAATTAAGTAACCGTTATACATTTAAGGCCAAAGTCAGAGAATTTTACAAGAAACATCTAGCAGAAATATCTTCATAATCTCATTACCTCATCTATATAACTTTGTATATTTTTTATTCTGTATATATATTATATAAATATTTATTTATATATTCATCTATGTATTTTTTAAGGTTAATTGTTATCATATATTTATTGTTTATAACTTCCCCTAACAAGTTAAGTGCACCTGCCACGTTCCTTACTAAACCATCCAAAGGTTGACTGGTAGAAAACGCCATTTGGCATTAAGTCCGCCTCATGCAAATGTAATGCAGAAAGTATTGATAAATAAAAAAAAAATAAACAACTAGTACAATCCATTAATATTTTAGGGTACTCTCTTTTTTTTACCTGCAACCCTGCCTGCGTAGGTATATGTTGGTTATCGGGATGATTCTTTAGAGCCCCCGCAAACTGTAGACTGTCGATCGGCCCCTAGTTTGGTTGGTTTATTAATCAGTATGAAAATGTATGGGAATGCTCACATTATAACGATTCGGTAACGGCTGACAACTGTCTTTATAATAAACTATCGGCAGATTAAAAAGTTTGTAGTCTTTGGGGACTCTTAAACTGAAATAACTTTTTTTGTCAACCGATTGAAATAAAACAAACACTAAATGTTAAGTGAAGTTTATTACAATACATAAGAGAAAACCAATCGAAGTCGTACTTTAAAGATTAGCGCCCTTTAACTAATGAACTCATTAGTTTTACTTCAATATCTTTAATGTACAAACAAATATATGTATTAACGTGTAATATATTTGTTTAGATATCATTACAGTATTAAAAAAAAACTGTAACTGTGAGACATGGTCAATGTATCATTAAGTAATCACTTTGAGACTATTATTGAGCCCTTGTTTACATATTCAGAGAGCTTTATCAATCTCTGAGTGATAAGGGGTCAAACTTACATACCACAGTCGTTTTTGAACCTCACATAAGTGCAGTTCTGCAGTGCTAGTGCTGAATTTATTGTGAAGTGCAGTTTTCGTTTGTGTTTTTGGAGTAATACAATTCGTGTATTATTTGATACATTGAGGAGTACCATGGGTGATCTATATGTAAGTTATAGTAATAACAAATATCGATGGTGAAATCGTGACATTTTGATTCAAGTCGATGAAGAAATTGTGAATATTTTTGTCTGAAATAAGATACCTGTTTATTTCATGAAATGTACGTTGCCTAAGCAAATCTACCAATTCAAAAAAGCATAAGTTTATGCATTCGTAACCTATAAAATGATACATGTGATTTGTTAACACTTTTTAAAACGCCTGTTTTAAAATTAGTTAAGCTTCATTAACCTTAACAATGAAATCTTACCTAACAACTCAAACAAACAAATGCTAACATGTGGTGATAGTGACTTACGGCTTGTTGTATATATATGTAAATATATTCTAATGTTACTTCTCATCATGCTTTTATAATACCTAGTAACCAACTAAGCCTTTAAGAACTAACTTGCTAATAAGCTTACCAGTCGATTATTAACAAAAGAAGACTTTTATACTACTACAAATATATTTTTGTCAAACTCTTAACATTTCACGAATATTTATTCAGAATAAGCATTTAGTGCCTACGGATTCATCTTAGATAGGTACTTTTTATTAAATGACATAAACGGTGTTCTTTATACTTTACCAGATAGTGTACCTTTCCAAGTAAACTATGTATTTTCTAAATTGGTTTACATAAGACGAAGTTCTCCTATTTGAACTTTCTCCGTAAGGATAGTCTATTTTTAGAAGGATTTTTTTCAAGCTCAAACAACTAGCAATGTTTATTTACAGTTAAAGTACAGTATAGAACCATCAAAAGAGAATTAAGTGTTGCTACAATGAAGTACAATCAGGTTCTTAGAACTTCTCTGTTTTGATAGTACGATCTTTTTACTCGAGCGTCGAGAAAGAGCAATGTTTTTCGAGCGTATGTGGATAATTTAAACAATAGTTTTCGTTTCATTTCGTTCCATTAATTATTTTATATGCTGACAAAAATATTTGACTACGTCCACTAGAATCCCCTGCTTAGATCCTCTGGGGACTTGGAAAAAAAAATCGTGTGGACAAAAAATCTAATGAATCCCCAGGGGATCCTAGTGGACTGATTCTAATATACGACGATAATATGAATTGAGTTTTCAAAATCTTTCAATGATTAAGATGTTTTAAAAACAATGCGTCTTATTCAATATAAAAAAAATACAATTTACATTTCCTCCTCAGGTGCTTCTGTCGGACCCTGACGCTGAGGTGTCGAGCTGGCCGCTAGAGCTGGTCGCGTTGCGAGACAAGATATACGGTGACGCGGCCAAAGCACAGCAAGAGAAAGAGGTTAGTGTAATAAGCAATCTCTATTAATATCACAAATGCGAACGTAAACCTGATTGTCTTTTTGCCATTTTTGTCATAAAGGCTACTTTTTAAGTTTGTATATTATTAATGTACTACAACGAACTCCGGATTATTTTCTTATTAGGTAAACTTTATCTGAATTATATTTTATTATCTATTACCTGATTTGGGACATAAGTTTTTTGACAACATAGTAACAGTTGGTTACTTCGACTAGCTAAACACGTCAGGTATTTACTATTAATCACTTTAGATGTGGTCGTGGAGACCAAAGCACAGCAAGAAAAAAGGTTAGTGTAGTAAGCAATCTCGATTAATATCACAAATGCGAACGTAAACCTGATTGTCATTTTGCGATTTTTGTCATAAAGGCTACTTTTTAAGTTTGTATATTATAAATGTACTACAACGAACTCCGAATTATTTTCTTCTTAGGTAAACTTTATCTGAATTATCTATTACCTGATTTGGGACATAAGTTTTTTGACAACATAGTAACAGTTGGTTACTTCGACTAGCTAACACGTCAGGTATTTACTATTAATCATTTTAGATGTGGTCTCCACCTTGTATCGTTATCCTTAATTCTGAGGGTCGTGACCCCTATTTGAGCCAGTCTGCGAGTGATAGCTCGCCTCCTGCTCCTGCCTTAAGTAGTGTAGTGTAGGGCAGAGTGAATTGTAATGTTGAGAGTTGAGCAAACTTGGCCTGCCCAACGCAAAGTCCATCACCATCAGTCTCTTCTCTCCTCGATCATCATACGAAATTAGATGTCGTCTAGTAATTTCATTTTGTCATTGTCCGAAATTTCAGGAGTCTTTCTCTTTACGTCCATTCCTTGAATGTACTTCTTCACGCCTGCTGTAATAATAAGAGCAATCCGCTCCTATTATAATCTATACATCTATACAAATAAATAAAATTGGAGTGTCTGTTTGTAATATTAAAATAACCGCTTTTTACTAAATGCATATGTATGTATACACGGTACATATGCTAAAAATGTAGTTAAAATTTTTTTTGTCTGTCTGTCTGTCTGTCTGTCTGTCTGTCTGTTTGTTCCGGGTAATCTCTGGAACGGCTGGACGGATTTTGACGGGACTTTCACTGGCAGGTAGCTGATGACCCGGGGAGTAACTTAGGCTACTTTTTTAGACTAACTTTGTCCCGCGGCGTTACTCGCGGTACAACAATAACCGCGGGTAGCACCGCGGGGTTCAGCTAGTAAGTCTATATTAGAACATTACACATTCAATATTAAGCCTAAATTAATTTAGACTGGGATAAAAACAAACATTACCTGTAGTTCACATTAATCTTTTTACAGTATTACTCATCACAAAATATATCCCCTTGTTTCGTCCTATAAATTCCCATGCACTTAGAAAACACCATCTATAAATATCACCTCACCCTCGGATTCCCCTACCATGAGTGTGACTGCAACCATCCAGTCGTAAATCTGTACCACACAGTACTAACAAAACTTACTTTTTGTTGGTTGCTATTTTTTGGATGTGTTTCGTAGAAATCTAATCGGAGATGTCAGTTTAAATTTTAACCGACTTCAAAAAAGGAGGTGGTTATCAAGTCAACGGTTTTTCTGTTTTGTTTTAGTTTGTTACCTCATAACTTTCGACTGGGTGAACCGATTTTGATGATTCTTTTTTATTTGAAAGCGGGTGCTTCCCGCGTGGTTCCATTTCATTTTGGTCTAGATTGAAGTTGGTTTTGTTTTGGTAAAATTTGTGATTATGTGTATAACTTTCCTTCAGTACAACCCTGTAATATTCTCTTTCAAATAATAAAATATATTTAGAACTAGCCACCCGCTACGACTCCGCACGGGTCCAAACTTTTATTTCTATACTAATATTATAAGGATGAAGAGTTTGTTTGTTTGAACGCGCTAATCTCAGGAACCACAGGTCTGATTCGAAAAAATATTTCAGTGTGGATGGTACATTTACCGAGAAAGGCTATAGGCTATATATGATCACGCTAAGACCAATAGGAGCGGAGCACCAATGAAGAATATTTTAGAAATGGGGGAAAATTATCACGCTACGGGCAACAGGAACGCATATAGGAGGGAGGTTGCGTGGGTCAGCCGGTCTTTTTTTTCTGTTTGGAAATCCTCTCGGATATTACCTTCTGGTGGTGTGTCGGTCTCGAACCGACTAAAACCGCACGCAGTCTCAGGTACTAGAAACTGGGGAGCCAGGTGCACCCTAGAAAGGAGAACCCTGGAACCGCGACGTACCTCGGGTCACCTCGACCCGATATTCCCATTACTGAACCCGAAAGGGGAGGGTGCAGGGGGCCTGCAGCGTGAGCGCCGGCACCAGGACCAGTGTTTGCTCTGAAGACATGGTATTACTTAATTGCATGTTTAGGATGCATTTACCTAGTCCGACATGTTCTCCGAGTCTTCAAATCCTTTTCCCGCTTAAGCTGTTAGGAATTACCATGAATAAGGTCATATGTCATACTCCTGCGCTAATAAATTGAGTGCGATGCACCGGGTTGAGTGAACTACCATTCTAATTTTACCGTTTAACATTTATTTACTATGCGCACGCGCCACCCGGCTGCCCAATCAAAATGTCACGTGACTATGACACCGCCACCAGTGTAGCTTTTATGATGAATGTGTTAATGAATCATAATCTGTCTGTATGAAAAGACACTGATATTTATTTAAAAGCGGTCTGAGAACATTTAGGTAAAGACTCTAATTAAAGATGGATGTGCTGAATAGTGTTTCAAAATGATTCTAATGTTCAATGTATTTGTCGACAAAAAAGTATAGCTCTATGGTCTATCTTTCTGTTTATTTATTTACTTTCTTTAAACTGTAAAGTTTCACTGTCTTCAATTTACTTAATTATTATGAATTATAGTGAACTGTATTATTTAATTCTTGTTTTTCACTCTTTGTGGTCAATATTTATCTTTAAATTTGAGTGCGGTCAGCCAAATTGGTTCATAAATAGCCAAATTAATAAAAACAAGTGAATTCTAGATCTACGCTTATATCGTTTAAAAAGGGTGTTTAAGCGACAATTATATCAAAATGAAATTGACAGACACGTGTGTGAAGTGTAAAATTTGTAAGCACACAATTTTGGACATCAGTACGGGCATCAATAAAAGGTCCATCAAAAGCTTTCTTAAAAAGTAGTTTGTTAGATAAATATTTGCAGAATTGCATCTCTTTCACGGAACATTTCGTTTTGTTTTCTTCATAAGCTCATAAATACCTCACTATTTGAAAAATAGCCGAGAATGCGGCATACTGAACCCATAAACACTGCACTGAACACGCGTCATAATAACTATTTTACAACTCTTAACGAGTGCATCCTAGATGTACTTTGACATACCAGAGAATTTGCAACCTTAGGTCTTTGCAAGTAAGTTGAGATCGAATTGTATCATATCACTATAGTACTGTGCTTGCTGAAGGGAATTTAGGTTTTATTTTCTTTATGTGAAAGATCAGATCAGATTGTGTTTGCATTTATCATTTATTTCTCATAGTGTAGTGGTTAACATGAATTACTTGTTTGTAGCAATTAAGCGTGTTTTATGCAAGATGAGATAGTTTCCGTTTGGCGCCTATTTGTTAAATAGAAGGCGGTTGTTGTACCTATGAGCGTACGGTAAATAGGTAGGAATGTTTGACCATTCTCATTAATCTGTGCCAATATTACGAATGTGAAAGTTTGGCGAAATCCGAGCAGATCCGCCTTCTGATGGTGAGATACCGTCGTCAAGGTCTGAGAGAATGATAGGTGGTTTTGATTCACAAGTATTACTATTGTCTTTAAAATTGTAATGTATTTGTTTCATTGCCTATCAGTTTATCAGGTAAAAGAAACTGTATTAGACCAAGATCACGTCTCTTGTTTAATATTTTTGACGTTATTCACGTGTTATCTACTATATCTCCCGTATTCATGGAACTCCTCGAATAGCTTTGAATCCTATGGGATACCTTATCTATAACTATGAATTGCAGTTATAAAAGATAACCCTAGCAAGCATACAACCAATAACAATTAGATGCAATAACCATATTGCCTAACAAACTGCATCGCTGGATACGCTGGTTACAAATCCTTTGGCATATATAATATGATACTGATATTGTATTAGTTCTAACTTGAGTGCGGTGTTGCTCCGCGGATTTTCCTATCCGTCACAGATTCTCCGTATTCTTAATACGAAGTTTCACTACTATTGTTTATCCCGTGGGTGTCGTAAGAGCCAAGTAAAGGAACAAACTACGCGGGACAAACGCCAAAGAGAAAGACAACCTAACACGAACCCTATGCCAATTTGTCTGGTTATAGTGGTATAAAGCAGACCAACACCTTTCTAAAGAAAGCCCTACGTTCAGCTGGAGACTTTAGAAGGCGGTAGAAAAAGATGGTGAAAGTATTTTTTCATATCTTCAGGAAAAAAATTTCTCTCAATACCTGTATGCGAAATTTAATTAAAATGTGATGAACGGTGATGCAGCGTATAAAACACAAACAACTATTTTTATAAACATATTTATCATTATCGTGATCAGCCTATCGCAGTCCAATGCGGAGCATAGGCATATTTATATAAAACTAGCTGAACCCCGCGGTGTTACCCGCGGTTATTGTTGTACCGCGAGTAACGCCGCGGGACAAAGTTAGTCTAAAAAAAGTAGCCTAAGTTACTCCCCGGGTCATCAGCTACCTGCCAGTGAAAGTCCCGTCAAAATCCGTCCAGCCGTTCCAGAGATTACCCGGAACAAACAGACAGACAGACAAAAAATTTTTTAACTACGTTTTTGGTATATGTATCATGTATACATACATATGCACTGATTTAAAAGCTGTTATTTTAATATTACAAACAGACACTCCAATTTTATTTATTTGTATAGATTATACCATCGGAAGATGTGGTTAGTGTAAGCTAAGCAAACTGACCAGTTTTCCTGTACCGTTTACTCGTGGTGTTTGCGATGCCGGATATTTGGTGTACCTAATATTTAATGGCAATGTATAGCTACTATCACCATTACGAGACAACTCATAAAATTGTAGGCGTAAGTAAATTGGCAAATAGTTATATCACATGATAAAGGGTCTCTGTGCCTTAGAATGTCTGTTACATATTATTAGTATTTCTGTTTATCCGTCTAGCTAGGTATACCTAAGTTTCTGCTTGTGTTAGGAGATTTAGCAGCCTAAGATATATATAAAATGTTGAAAAACTGAGGAAGATTTAGGGTTTTCAAGTGGGTCAGACAGAGTTGCGCCTGTTTGCGATTGCCAACACCTTTTGAAGATATAGCTTGTCTATTACACAACAGGCGGTTACGTGGGGTCCATATGGGTTCTATCAAACACTGGTATGTAGTATAAAATGATACAACACAACGAAAAGCAGCGGGCCTTTAATATATTTCTAATGTACGCTAAAAGCTGTAAGCCCTTCAAATGTTTCTAATGTACGTTACACGCGCTAATGTTTCGTACACTTGAGATAAGGTGCGAAATGCAACGCTTTCGCAACGTTATCTCCACTGACCTATTTGTGATTTTATGTTCGCTGTCGGTCATAGTTCAGTGCTTTACAGGGCAGAATTTTATGGGCCAAAAGATAGGGAAGGTACGGTTTTAGCACATTTATTCTTCGGGCTTTATTATTTATAGTGAGAGTATCATTGACTAAGTAAAAAAAAGGTTAAATGTGACTTAGGTACGAAATACTACCAATTTGAATAGAAGGTACTTGGTTAAAGAAGTTCCGGAATTATAGAACTTTTCAAATAGTCGATATTTTGATAGGGTTAATAGGTTTTGTTAAGAAGTTCTACTACGACATACTTGTTAGTCTAAAAGATACCTATTTGGTTTTCAATAGCAAATTTGAATCTTTGAATCAGTGACCTAAAAAATAGTATTCTTTCCTTTCATATACTACGATAGCTATGGTAGACCCTTAATTCTGCACATATCGGCCGACTCGAACGTACCGATGCCATGGCTAGTGTGAAGCATAACAATCCATTTTATTTTTTCGCTAAAAAAGGCATATTATTAGAAATCTGATCCCTCACTATATTTAGGCGTGGGCGGTGGTAGTCACTCACCATCAGGTGACCTATCTCCTCGTTGGCTTACGCTATGTATAAGTTATATAACAACATATAAATCTGGTCTGCAAGCTCAAAATCGCTCAGCATAATGATACACCAAGAATGAGGTGATGCGGCAGAGAACAAAGGCCATCGACGTAGCCCACCGGATCAGCAAGCTGAAGTGACAGTGGACTGGCTATACTGCAGAACTGGCAACCGTTGGGGTAGGAGAGTTCTAGAGTGGAGACCACGTCTCGGCAAACGCCCGTAGGACGCCCACATGTGGAGTGACGATTTGCGCAAGTTTGATAGGAGCTAGATGCATCAGTCGCGTGCGATGAGAAAGGACTACAATAGACTCATGATGATACATAAAAAGTCTATTATCACTATCGTTAATAAATTGATAGTAAACTTCCTAATAGTTACTTTTACTCTCGTGGGAAGAATTAAAACTCACATATTGGCAGCAATTACGTAGTTGCGTTTAACTGTCTGTAGCTTAGTTGCCCCACTAATCATACGCAATAGTGTACTGGTAAAGTACTTATGCTGTACCCATCCCTGGTGAGATGTCAAACATTATCCATTAGACTTCACTGAACATGGTTCTTACTGGATTGTATATATACATTCTATTTAATCGGTTTGTTTTATATACCCTGGGTGTAGTAACGATACTTTTGAAATATTCTTTCATTGCCTAGTAAGAGAAAAAGCTGTACAATATGTTTGTAACCATGTGCTTATCACCACGCATATGCAACATGTAAGTTATTGTTTCACTTAGCAATATAAAAACAAACGTCTGTGCGTCAGTAAAGTTTTGCGGTTAACATATATTGTAGTCTCTGCTATTTCTATACGTGTATAATAATAAAAGTTAACTTCTTTTTGTTATTGCTTCTCTCACAAGTATCTAAGTCATATCCTTTTTAGCCCTTGATTAAATTAAGTTTTTATTTTATCTATGTACACGCGTACTAGTCTCACACCGAAGTGACCAATATGTTTGCATCATAACTTTTTTACAAACTTCATCTTTACAGTCCTAAAGTAAAATACATCATATAAATTGTAAGAGGAAGGCGCCAGTGTCTGTAACACAGTTTATACTATCATAGGCACTGACGTTCACTCTATCTCTATATAAGTAAAACATATGTACTTAGTGTAGTTCTATATATATGAATGAGATAGAAAAAAAAAATGTATGGTTTTTTGTGAATAAACGATTACTATTATTATTAATAGTCTATTCGCTTAGATATGATCATCTTAATCGCGCTGCCCGTCGCACGTGCGTCAAGCCAAAGCCACAAAATTGAAGGGCCCGCCTGCGACGTACATTTGTCAGTTTACGCCGTTGTTGTGTGAAGTACTTAATATGTTCGAATTTCCCAACAATAGCCACAATTGCGTGCGGGTTCACCAACACTATCTAAGCTAATGGACTATATATTATATTAGAGGTCGAAATTCGCCCATAATTCCTATTTTCTTTTTTAATTTTCTGCCTTCCTCCTCGTCTCGTCTTTTAAACTTTAACGGTGACAAATTTCATACTCCGTTCGCATACTTTTTTTGTTAAAAGGTGTACAAAGTTTTTGCTTCACATTTTAATATATAGATAAATGTTAACATGGTTCCTGTGTGTTAAAAAAACTCATAAAATTCTGTACTGTTTGAGCCCAAATTTTTATACATTCAGAGATTGTTTTTTATTTATTTTTCGCGTCAGTCATGTTTCCATATTTGCTATATCGAAGCATAACAGGATACTATTAATTAATCGACGTAACTAAACGCTATTTTCAAATCAATGTTTAGGATGTTTATTCCTTTCAGCTTCTGAATTTATCAGTGGCCGCCAGATGTATAAACGTTTAACGTAATGTATCTTTTTATCTCCAAGACAGAACACGAGCTTGGTACATCTAATACGGATATTAGAAACATTTCATATCAGCTTAAAAGGATATGAAAGCTAATAAAACATCATAGGCTACCGTCGGCGGGCATCAACATCACGTCTATATTACACAATATAAACATCGAACAACGATCGTAATGTGCGCAGGCGCACTGTGTTGTGAAGTGCGATAAACACGTGTTTAGCAATATCGCGTTTAGTTTTGACACGGAAATGTGTATATTGTAGATCATGTGTATCATATTTATAACAAAGTAGCTTTTTCCGGTTGTTGTCTCGGGACAAGCCTATCTCTAACAGTGGACACGTCTTTTGATGATGGAAGGCGGACTTAATGCGATTAGGCATTATCTACCAGTTTAACGTTTGTCTTCTTCAGGAGTCTGATCTTTTTCAGGAAAGACAGTGCTTAAGTGGCTGTCCCTTTCCGTACTTAAAGTATGTGTGATAAATATTACGGTGTTAGGTTCCCTTATTTTCCTCTGTACCCCTGGCTGTTCCTGGTGTTACAATTGAAGATCAATTTTAACCGCTGTACCCTTGACGGCGAAAGTTGACAATATTATATTGTTTTATTTCCCATGAATTAGAAGTGTGCTCTGTATAATCTTTGCCAAAACACGGCATAGGCTTCCCTCAAATATCTCCATCAATATCGATCGGTCTGCGAAATGAAAGCTCACAGAGAGTAAAAAGAATATCCAACGCAAATAGTATTTACAGTGTAACTTACAAAAAAAAGAGTCCTTTCTCTTGTACAGGCGCAAAAAAAGACCTCCAAAGATGCGGTCTAAGTCGGTACTCACTCCCTAGTACTGCGCCATCAAACAGTTACGTTCGGTTCTAAGTATAAATTGGTGACATTCTGCGTTGCCCGACTTTTTTCTTAATTTTAATCGTAATTGCTTTTATTAGAGAAGGTGCGTAGGCCGAATGAAATGACCGTTGCATTTTTAAATTTCGAATGAAATAAAATGGTCCCTGTTACAACTGAACTGACCGCGAGTTTGAAAAGAAGGTTAGATGGAGTTAGGTTTATAGAACTGTTAAAGTGTTTTGTTGTGTTTTATTGTGTATGAGGAAAACTATTGCATTAATATACGTACAATAGACATTGTATATATATATAGTTTAATGTGGAATGGTGGTTGTTATAATAGTAATTGTAGTAGTTACTACAACTATATTATGTGTACGAAAAACAATATTTTATACGTTTTGGGTAGGATTTCTTTCCATTACTTCCACAATTTAAGCAGTCATTAACGCATTTTCCTATGAGACTTTAAACCAAAAGTATTTCCGGCATAGCCATATAAAATTATTAATAAAACTAGTTGTTGCCCGCGGCTTCGCCAGCGTGTATGTCGGTTATCGCGGCAAATAGTAGCCTACGTGTTATTCTGATGTACAAGCTATATTACTGTAAAGTTTCACCCAAATCCGTTCAGTAGTTTTAGCGTGAAAGAGTAACAAACATCCATCCATCCATTCATCTATTCCACAGATCATAGAAACTCTGAGATCCATCCATACTTACAAACTTTTGCGTTTATAATATTAGTAGGATTGATATTTAAAATGCATATTACTATCACAAACTGTTTATGTTTATAGTCTCAACGTGATATGTTAGAAGCCTATATCATTTCTTAAGAAATACAAAAATAAAATCATTCAAATCTAATTTAAAGTTTCTGAGATTATGGCGTTTCAACAAAATACTGTTAAGCTTTATTATAATTTTAGTAAAACTCAGGGGTTTACCTTAATGAGCTCTGAAATCTTTTTACTGTTGTACTTTATTGCTGTTCTTATACAAAACATATTCGATTAATCTTACTTGTTCAAATAATATTGACAACCAGTGCAATAAATGGTTCATGCTGCCTGTTAATCTGACATCTGATACGAATCAATACAGCGGGTATCGAGTTGTGGTTGTTCATTAATCAAGCTTTATCGGAACATAATTAAGGTTGTACATCGGATTTTATTCGAACAGTTTTTTTTCATTTGTCGAGAATTTAATTAAGTATTTCTTTTTTAAATGTCGAATAGAATTGAAGAAAAGTAAATTAAACTAAGGAAACTTACAAACCGAGGAATTATCTCAGACTTGTGATTTCTTTAAACCTACATCACAAGTCTAAGATGTTTAAATTTGTGTAACATTACTATAACTCGAAGCTTATAGTTTATAGTCTGGAATAACTTATAAGAAAAGCGTACATGCTACTCCAGACTAATCTGAGCTCTGTTCTAAATTGTTTAGAGTCTTAAACATATAAGCCTAAAGTATAATAATAATAAAGAAATTCTCCAGATGCGGTCACATTATTGGTGTGGTGTGATTAAGTAACAAACCTCCATCCCAACCTTATTTGAAATAATTATAATACCAGTTGGTTTATTCTACCATTTTATTGTGTTAAGTGATATCAGATTTCTAATTCCACAATAAACATACATACTTAATAGCTTTGAAATCGGAAAACCGAATTACATATTTACAGCTCAATCAGCCGCGAATTTAAATCTCGTGGGCACTAAACAAACAGACGCCATAAACAAACAAGTGTGCTACTTTATACTTCAGTCAGTGCAGCTTCGGATGCTGAACGTAAAAGACGCCCCTTGCGTACGCGCTGATCGTGACGTCAACACGCGTTTTACGCGGGTGGGACACGCGCGAAAGAAATTGAACTTTGTCATAGTTGAATAAGGTTGATTTTACTAAAATATATGTGTTTATATTAAAATTGTCTGTGAGATGTGGTTGACGGTTAGTGACCGTTTTTAATTGTGCATCGTTTGATTAGAAAATGTGATTTAATTTATACGGATTAGTCATGTTTCTGAGAGATGTCAGAAGCATTGTGTATGCAATTGTTGGAAAATTAAGTCCTATTGTTGTGGTGGTTCTATATAAAGAATAGTTTTATTTAGGTTAAATATTATATGGAAATAAATATGATCTTTATGTATAAATAACAGACAATAGTATGCAAATAACGCGCTCATGTATTCAATACAAACATTTGCAAGTAATAGTCATACTGTCAAACAATGTTATAAGAAAGTAGCTGAACCCCGCGTTGTTACTCGCGGTTATTGTCGTATCGCGGGTAACGGCGCGGGACAAAGTTAGTCTAAAAAAGTAGCTTACGTTTCTCCTTAGAATTAGATCATCAGCTATCTGCCAATGAAAGTCCCAGCAAAATCAGTCCAGTCGTTCCAAAGATTACCCGGAATAAACAGACAGACAGACATACAAAAATTGTAAAAATGTGATTTTGGTATAATATATGTACCGTCTATACATATATATGAATTTAGTAAAAAGCGGTTATTTTAATATTACAAACAGACACTCCAATTTTATTTATTTGTATAGATGAGATACTTTTTAACTAATAAACAAAGTCTCATTGGTTTATTTGTCAGTCGCAAAAGGATTTGATACCATACTTCACACTAATATATAAAGGCGAAAGTTTGTGAGTGTGTATGTTTGTTACTTCTTCACGCAAAAACTACTGGACGCATTTGGATGAAACTTTACAGTAATATAGCTAATACATTAGTCATCAGAATAACACATAGGCTACTATTTGCCGCGATAACCGACATAAACGCGGGCGGAGCCGTGGGCAACAGCTAGTATATTATAAATTCGAAAGTAACTCTGTCTGTCTGTCTGTCATGCTTTCGCGGTCAAACCGCTGCACTGATTTCAATGAAATTCGGCATGGAGATACTTTAATTCTTGAGGAAGGATCCAGCTCATTGCAAATATACAAGCTATTCAGCTTTATCTTATTATTATACACGTATTTATCCTAGAAAGTATGTCCGAATTCCATTTGACTTACTCACACATTTAAAACCATATTCCCACTGTTTTGTCCCATTTCCGAGTGCAGATTATACGTACCAAATGTGTACACAAAAACATCTGTGCCGAAGATATTATTGTATCGACACACTTACAAAATATAACAGTTCCACTAACAATATAATATTTTAGTACTGCGCCGTTTTGTTGGGTTTATGTGAGGACATTCAACCCCAGTCTGTACTAGCATATTTTGTTACTGAAACTGTTCCTTTGAGGAAAACGTCCAATGATGCAGAAGCATCTCAATAGGCCGCCAAAGTTTAGGTCACCATGCTGCATTCTTGCGTTGTCTGCATTACAAATGAGTGTGGTGACTACCACTCTTACATTTTGCTCATGCTCTCCACCTAGCAGAGACTCTACGCGGCAGGCATATACCTACAAAACAAAAATCACCAGTTGGATACTGACCGCGACTTCAGTGTCTTATTTCTTCTACTTCTAAAAATGACCATCCTCACAACCGTTCAGTCTTCATTACACCCCGATAGGGTCGACAAGAAGACAAAACATAAAAAACGCCAGCCGCTAAAATTTCAAGTTACTCCAGCGGCTTAGGATCTGCGTTGATGAAGCAATCCGTCAGCGAGGGATTTTTTTGTGTAGATGATTATGCTGAACTTGTGTTCCTTGTTTAAAGTAATCATCATAATCACAAGAGCTTAGATTCAAGTTTATAAACTTTATTAATATTAAAGTCTTTGAAACTTCGTAGAGATTTGTGTATATTACCGTCGACGATTTGAGTATGCTTCCGTAAACACCTCTTTGTCTTCTTGACAGGTCTTTAAGAGACGAAGTACACAATGTAAGCGTCTACTTGACATAACACTTGCCAGAAAACCGAGATTGCCTAGAAATACTACTTGCTAGGCTATTGAGTTTTTTTTCGTTATTTATTGTATAAAACTAATACAGTTTTTATAGCCGTAAAAATATGTACTAGTTACACCAATCTGTTGCATCTCAAGTATATGACCCGTCTCCTAGTCCTCAATACCATCTTATTATTAACTTCCTAGCTTTCATTATCCCCAAGATTATTTAGGGGTCGGCTACTAGTTCAACCGGTTACTAGTTTTTCACGGAGCGACTGGCATAGGAAATTCGAAGGTTGAACTAGTTGTCAGTATATTTCAGGGCACTGACTTCCCAGTAACTATTGCTATATATGTTTATGTCATCTGGGACCGTCGGTGCTCCATGTCGTCGGTGGTGGACACAACGCCACAATGAAACAACGCCAAATTTCTATACTTCGGACTGTTATTAAGAATTTATTGTAAGAAAAAATCACAATACTTTTTGGCCCTACCCGAGAATCGAAGCCAAGATCAGTAGTCGCATCTCTAATCGCTAGACCAACGAGGCAATCTGTTCCCAATACCATGAAAAAAAAACTTGAACTTCGTTTCAGAAGCCCAACCATTATCTGTCTCTTTAACAAAGCACAAGGAGGGAAAAATAATCTCTCTATGTGTACCAGATAAAATAAAGTCATTTTTAGTCGAGCCGAATTTTAATCCCATAAAGCTGAATTAAATCTGACTGACAGAACATTGAGAGCGTACCTACTATAAATTGAACCACAAGGATCTCAAGGGAAATTTGACCATATGAATACGTAACAGACCTCAGGAGACACGGATGAATTTATTTTCGTTTCAAAATGTTTGTGTTGCCAGTACACTTTTGGGTCAATCTGTAACTCTGTACTCATTTTTTCTGAGGCTATAACGCAGATTACAAAAACCGATACTCCTCCTTAAATCTTCCTGTTTCATTTTTCCATTTTCATATGATATTAATTCTATAATTCTATATCGTCTCATAGTATAACTGTTCCTACTTCTAACTACTACATCTTCTAAAGCACAGCATCTGCCAGTGTACAAACTCCGACAGATGTTACGCTATTACCTTATTCATTATAAATAAGTATCTCAACTTTAAATGTGAATGTGAGTTTGTTTGTAATTTTTTTACGCCCTGACTAATGAACGGTTTATCATAAAATTTGTAAACACGTTGCCACTGTCATGAAATACTGAAGCATCACTAACAGTTAATATTTGAATTTCTTGACAAAATCTACATCAACACATGCTAATCACCTTTAACCGCCGTCTTCTAGTGAACGAAGACCTCTCTCAAAGACCGTCTACTATTCCACTATTGGGAGGACCCAATCCATCTTTTTCTAAATTAACACGAACTTATATTGTGTTCAAAACTTAACACTTCTTAAAACCGTATGCAGTATGCTTAGTACGTAGCGATTCAAATCAATTTTGTGACGTCACAAGTCCCCCTAGTTATATGTACGTACAATAGAATCTCCCGATCCATTAACCACGTCATAACCATTACAATCGGGACCCCTCACTCGATACTGTGTCGATGGAGCGCGCACTTGAAACGTAATGTTTACATCGTTGTGCTTTATTAAGTTTATGGTCTATGGGAGATATTAATCAAGAGCATTGAACTTGACATTTCAAAGTACGCCTCTTGAGCCGCCAGATGGTAGGGGCCGTAAGACGATGATAATTAAAACTTAAATACATTAATTATTGAATTGATTAATGTAATGATACAAGCAGGAGTTTGGAACTCTTGTTACTCGACTATACCAGTCGGAGTACTTTGTTTTCGGTGTGTATTTTCTTTGGAGCGATGTTATTAGATTCGTCTATTTAAGTTTTAAGTCATCACAGTCTACTGCCGATTTAATTTCCCTTCTCATTGCAGTACTGTTCCCCTGCGTAGTTAGCTCCCTTAGTCGGTTCTTCCGATACCTACATACGAGATGAAAAGCGATAGTGCCACTCTATATTCCAAATTTTTCGCCTAATGGACGACCAACTTTATGTACTTACTAGCCGACTCTCGCAACCTCTCCTATTGCCGTAACGTGATAATTTTCCCCCGTTTTCGAAACATTCTTCATTGGTGCTCTGTTCCTATTGATCTAAGCGTAATGATATATAGCCTATAACCTTCCTAGATAAATGTACTATCTAACACTGAATAACACAATAATATTAGCGGTTCCTGAGATTAGCGCGTTCAAACAAACAAACTCTTGTGCTTTATAGTATTATCAGCTTTATGGTATTAGTATAGATACATTTCATTCGATTTTTTTGAAGTGAATACTTCTTTGGCCGCGTTGAGCACTTTTTAGTAGGGGAATATCTCATGAGCTCGCGTCACCGCGTCAACGTCACCGTCAAGTTATAAGTTTTCTTTTCTATCGGTAGTCGTTATGACAGCCTTTTTTTTTTCAAAAATAAGCGTATACTCTTTGACGTGGTTCACTTTTGGTACGATAGTTAAGGTAGTTATAGCATAATAACTCGTGTCTTTTTTATCTTGAATCTTAGAATGGGGAAGTTATTATTAAGAGCGTACAATAACATCTTCTGACCTCTTATTTATAACGGGGCCGTTTGGTATTCCACACTGATATACGTTGTATGTTATCTGTAGCTAAATATGTATCAATATTTACTAGTTCCTGCTCGCTGTATAATGTTATAGATTTAACACTGAACCAAGTCGAAACTTGTGGGCAATCAAAGTTTTACAGTTGATATTGGTTATACTGTTTATGTTCTCTGTCTAAAAATACTATGAATGTTAGACCTTTTTTTATAAGATTAACTGTTTGTTTTAAGGATAAAGATTTATATAGATTTATCATCAACAGCCTATAACAGTCCATTTCTGGACATATATCTCTACTTAGAAAAGAGTTTTTGCCTTGGCTTTAACAGAATAAACTACTTGGTTTCGTTCCGACTCTGATGGCTGACTATGATCTGCAATGTTTGTTTCTGATTTATGTGTTCCGTTTAATAACATATTTAAAAGTATTATTTAAAAAAAACCGACTTCAAAAACTAAAAAGTATACAAGTAAAATTTTAACAAAAATAAAACCGATTTCCCTTGGATGCCATCATCAGATCTTAGTATCCTTATCATGGTACCACCGTTGGCATATCTCCTTTCCATTAAAAAAAATCATCAAAATGGGTTCATAAATGACGAAGTTATCCGCGAACACACATAAAAAAAAGAAAAGAAAAAAATATATACGGTCGAATTGAGAAACCTCCTCCTTTTTTTGAAGTCGGTTAAAAATAACTTAATAAAGATTTATTTAAATACACCTCATATGCAAACATTTAATATTGATGAAGCACACTATTATTTGTATGTGTTATCTATTCATAGATTTGGAGTCGGTGCCAAGCCAAATGTAATAGTAGGTACCGTCAATCCCATCATCAGATCCTGATATAGTGGCAATGGGACTACTTCGGGAGCATACCCTTTCAAATACAAAAAGAATTTTCAAAATCGATCCACCATTGACGGAGTAATCAGTGTACATAAATAAAAAAAATGCCTATCAACTTTAGAACCTCCTCCTTTTGGAAGTCGGTTAAAAAAGTATTTTATCACAACTTGAAATTAGATGTCGTTGTGTGTGCGATGTCCGATAAAATATTAGCAAATATTTTAGCTATAAATTAGACCCAATTCAGGTATTTTGAAACATAGTCGGTTTAGCTTTATAAGCCTCGTGTGTTAAACGTATGTGTACTTACGTCATGTGTACCATAAGAATACACATCTCTATGCTCTGACCTTCTTACGTAACTTGCATATCGTTATCACAACCGACCTTGCGTATCTATATCTTTAGGTACATATTATCTTACGTAGTTCTTCTTCTTGTACTTGAACACTTAGATTTTAGATGTGGAGGGAAAATAATAAATAAATAATAAATAAATATTTCGGACATCTAAACACACAACTCCATCTAGTCCCAAGATAAGCAGAGCTTGTGTTATGGGGTACTAGACAACTGATACAAAAATATATATTTAGTTTTTTTTTTGTAAATACATACATATTATAGATAGAACACACCCAAACTCCGAAACAAATATTTGTAGATCATACAAACATTTAGTCCGACCCGGGAATCGAACCCGAGACCTCATGATCAGCAGTCGCTCACGCCAACCGCGAGATCAACGAGGCAGTCATATATATATTATTAGAACAGATTGCAGTGAAAAATATATCTTAAAAACATCTAAAACAGATATTGTAACATAAGCGACTTCCAAAGTGGTTTAATGAAATTTTGTGGACATTTTTATTTTGGGGTTTTAATGTATTTATTTGCAACTGCAACTAAAACAAATGTATTGCAAAAAACACATATAAGAAAACCAAATTTCATTTTTGATATTTATTAGATTTTCTTGTATAAATGTAAACAAATCCTACAAGTTTGACCTATTTTTTACAGTCGTATCGCATTTAAACGAAATAAGTTGGAACCACGTTGACAGCGAAACTATTTAGTTCATGGCTAGTTGTGTACTCCTCGACTTTGGACTTTTTTTTTGGTATAACTGGCAAACGAGCAGGTGTATCACCTGATGGTAAGCGATTACCGCCGCCCATGAACACCCGCTACACCAGAGGCGTCACAAGTCCGTTGCCGACCTTTGTGGGATGGGGAAAGGGAATTGGGGAGGGGTTGGGGTATGTTACTCCGGTATCCTCACTCACTCGGCGAAACAAAGCGCAAGCGCTATTTCACACCGGCTTTCTGTTAGGCCGTGGTATCACTACGGTGGAGCCGGCCCATTCATGCTTTAATATGGACTTAAATATTTCGTTTCTAGTAATAGTCTGATGAAAAAGCCAATAGGTAGATAGATAGCTTTTGAGTTTTATTACTGAACTATGATTAGTCAGTTAACATCGAAGGCTATTGGGGTGGAACATAATCATATGTTCTGATAGATGACTAGCATCGTTTACTGTGTACTATGAACAACATATTGCAGCCTTTTTAAGATAATAATGTTAAGATAGTTGTATTTTTTAGACTTCGGACCTTGTTTTCTTCTACTTCTGAATTGTGTATTTGACTACTGAATACTATTGAGCTTTTACCAAACTCTGTTACATAGTATGACAATGCATTTGTAACGCTTCTGGTGTTGTGGGGATGTCCATGGTCGGCGGTCATCAGGCGATCCGTCTGCTCGTTTGCCCCCTATCCCATAAATAGTGCGGTTTTTATGATTGACAAAATGCTTGATTCGTTTACTATACTATAAAATAGTCAATACTAAAAGAAATTAGGTCGTAAAATTCTCGTAATTACAATTTACACATTTAAACTTAGTAATTGTAATTAATACCCGGTAACAGCTACTTGTATATCACTACTTGTATAATTAATGACTGCGCACTAACAATATATTCAAACAAAATTCAATGCGTTTCATTGCCCTTTCATTATCAATCGGTAAGAATAAACAAACATCAACTTAGCATCCATTTAATACTAAACATTGTTAAACAAAAATAAACCTTAATTTGTTCACAATAAAGAGTTTTGTTTTGTTTGAACACGTGCATCCGTTTGGCCACACATGGCTATCTTTTTTCTTGACGCTATTTTTGTACGCAGCTGGGTTTTATATGAGGGTAGTCGTATATTTTTGAGGTTGGATATTCTGTGTATTGTTTAATTTACCCAGAGACGATGTAAGTTGTATTTTTGTAGTAAATCAGCGTCTACTTTTCCATACATTTATTATTTTGAAGTGGTCTGTATACAAGCCAGGCTCGGTGATATAATTTTCTCGGTTTCATGGTGCAATAGAAATATATTAAACCGATAATTCATGGTATGTGGTTAGTTTATTAATTTTGTATTGTTTTGTTGTAACTAACTGAAAACAATAGTATGCTTCGTCCAAATACCTAAACGTAACATACTTTCTGAGATGTTATTAAGCATTATCTTAGTATTTAATTCGTATAAAATGACTGATAAAGTTGTTGATATATTTAAGTTATATTTGAATAAATATTTAGTCTCAAACCGATTTATTTATTGATCTGAGTATTAAATGTGATCAGCTGATCAGTGTAAATATTATATATCAGTTTTATTGTTCCTTATTCTTGCCACATCCACACAAATTCAATAGGTTTGTTGTTTTTGTACGTATATTCGCGACGTTAACGTTAACCTCTTGTATTTAGTTGATAAGTAACCATTCAAGAACTCTTTACATACAATTGGACTTGTTTTAATTCAACTCGGCTAGACGTATAGTCATTATCATCGTCACATGAAACTGAATAATGAATGAACCACGTTTCATTGCCAATTTTGTACACTATAATTACAGATTACTACCTGTAGACTTCCCATTGAATACTTTCCGCGTTAGATTATTTTCCAACAATTGCATAAAGAGGGTTTTAAGAACTGTCCAAATTAACAGAAGTGTGCCTCAAATTAACAGTGTATAAAATGTGTGAATTATCGTGTTGTGTTACAAAAGAATTGTATTATCGGAACAGTGTGGTGAATTGGACATAGTGTTGGAACGATGTGACATTACAATGGTGATACTGAGAAAGTTCATGGTATGTTTTAGATGTAGAACATCTGTTATTGTAAACTTAGATGGTCTCCTGTGCATTTGTATTTAAGTGTTGTCAAGACTTATATTTCTTCTTTATAATATTACGAGTAGACTATAATATAATGCCAACATTGCATTTTTATTTTTGTGATGTTTGAAGCTAAAAGTTTTGATTACTATTGCTTCGATTAGTCATGATTGCAACAATATAATGTTATAAATACAAAATTGCTTTGTTTGTGATATTTTATGTATTGATTAATCAATAAATCACTTTGAAATGTTGCACGGTCTTCGCCAACGTTCATTGTAAAAAACGATATTATTTTAGGGATAAAAAAATATGAAGAGATTTCAGGGACAGCTATTTTTATAAAAATAATCGCAATATTCTAATAACATACATAGAAAACTAGCTGGACTTTGGCAAACGTCGTGGCTGCATTGATGAGAAATTTAGAACCTAATTATCGCAAAAACAGATAATTAGACACTTTGAAGCAAGTTTTGAGTTAAAATTTGAATTCTATAGTTTAAGAACTTTAACTTTTGCAGCCTAAAGAAACCAACTCGACGTTTAAACTGGATATAGAAATCGTAATTTTAATTAAAACGTTTATAATTAGTCGAACTGTATGTTCCTTTGTCACGGCCAAGGTTAGATAAAAAATACATTAATTAGGTATCGGTTTTAAAACAAATTAATTTTTATAATATAGACCACCTTACTTACCTACCCATGTTTTTGTTACCAGTGTTCGAGTCTTCGCGACGAGCTATCCGTCGGCGAAGACAAATGGAAGCAGCGCAGAAACGTCAGCTTTGACCAAAATAGACAACTGGAGGAAGTCACTAAGGAAAGGTGAGGTTTTATATGTAGTTAATAATACCTTTAATACTTTTGCCACCACAGTGTGTAAAGGTAATGTGATTGGACTGATTGGACTAAAACAAAGCCCTTGCGGAATATTCTTTTTTCTTCTCGATTTCTATATTATTTTTCTCCCAATTGAAGTTAGACGTTTGTGGAATGATTGAGATTATTGGATTAGGTTATATAACTGTCTTAGTAGCTTCTCTTTTTCGTTCTTCCTTGTCCTGCCTGAAAACATTAACATTCCTTAGGAAGATATTCAATAGGAAAACGGGTTTTATAGGACCTTGCTAAGGCTCTTGTAAACAGGCCTCTGAAGATGAAGCAGGGCATTATGACAATGTCAAAAGGTGTCTTAGGGTTATTTAGTTAAAATAATTTCCGTTTGGTATCCCATAAAGAATAGGTACTTAATATAAACATGTAACATATTGAAGTTCTTCAGAGGACTTTATTAAATATAGGTGTAAAGATAGATCAGACAGACTTAAGTCTAATTCGCCTTCTAATAAAACTAGGAAATCGGTCTGGCCGTTCTAATAATATCTTTGCTGCAGTAAACAACGTCTTAGCCCGTCCAGCTGAATGTTGCATCTATAAATTAGTCTTTCTACACTATGTTCCTGTGGTGACCGTTCATGTATACAGATTGTCGTCACCCCTGTCTATACATGCCAAGGGTTGTACTAAGAGACGACTGACAAAAAAAAATACTCAGGATAACGCAGTAAAGAGAACCATAAGTTAAAAGAAGCTTATATTAAGCAAAACATATTAAGCAAATACCTAAGTTTCTTCTATGGAGAGACCTGTGTTAAGCAGTAGAATAAATGACGAGAATACAATGTTGAAGAATATTATAACTCTGCCCCTTAGCTAAATTGCATTCTATAAACGTATACATTAATAGAAAACTAACAAATGTATGTGCTCTAAAAAAAATATTCGCTAATCATACAAGAGTATAGAGATGTTAGCGATTGTAGAAAGAGAAACGCGAAACGCTTGCAACTTGGGTGTTATTCTTTTTGACCAGAGCTTCCCAATTAATGCAACCCCTTATCTGCTGATGGAAATGTTGAAAAAACTAATTCAATTATAATACATATGCATCCGATCTAATGAGGTGTGTAAATTTTCAGAGATGACCTTAAGCGTGTGGCAGTAAGTCTGCACCGAGTGGTGGGCCAGCTGGTGGCGTACTGCGCAAGCGCAGAAGACGAGCTCAACCGCACCGTGCTAGCGCAACTGCTCGCCAGGTTACTGCCCGAAGGCGACGAGTGAGTACCTAAAATAATATTCTTTATTTATCTTAAATTTATTAATGGAACACCATTGAAAATACCGTACTTTTATAAAATATACATTTAAGTGTTATGCATTAGATTAGAACCTCTTCTTTTTAATGCCTAGAAACGTAATAATACGTTTTCTATATATCTTTTTGTGTACAGAAATCTGTTTCGTATTTTATGTATTTTTAAAAGAACAACTCCTGTATTAGAAATATTATTATAACGCGTAGGACTAACAAAGAGACAAGAAACAGGCATAAAGAACGCCCAGTTCCCTACTGTTTTCTATCAATGTAAAATTGGTAGTTGTGTTTGTTAAGTTGTCAGATAATAATATTTCTTTCTACAGACTTATTTTATTTAGGAAGAAAACGAAAATTATAAATACATTGAATGCAATGGCGAACACAGCTTTATATATTAACTTTTTTATTTAACTAAAAAACCAAAAATTTAGTAATACTACTGTTACTATTCGTACCAGTGTTATTAAAGTACTGATGATACTCTAGTTTCTATAAATACACGTGAACCTCCCTCCGAACATATAGAACTCGTGTCTAAGGATTAAATGTTTATCCTTTAGATCCACGTGTTGTAAAATAGGTCAGTTGTATATTTTCCGGCATATCAATAGTCTAACGTCACGTACAGATCTTGAGGCCAAGTCACAAAGCGAGCGTTGCGGGATGATAACGCAACGTCATCAGCAGGTTGTATTGTTAATTTAGAAGCTGCCGCAAATTGCCGCCTTCGTCGTCACCTCGTCCGCTGTCTGTGCCAGCCTTAATGTCGAACAATGGAAACGTATGTCAATACCTCTTCGTGTAACGCAATTTCTTAGTAAAGCAAAAGTTTAACTGCATGGTTGACCTAGTGGTTTCCTTATGTGCCTAGTGTCGTGGATCAAATCCCACATGGGACAACACTTTGTGTGATCCATAAATTGTTATCCTAAATTTAGGTGTAGGTCCGATTCATGTACGTTTGTAAAGTCCCCCGTGACACAGAATTTATATTCATAAGACGGGAGTTGAGTTTAAAAAAAAAAGACGTGTCGATCTCGGGACGCCTGACAGAAGTGATAACTTAAACAAATCTGAGTTGAATTAGCCTATCGCTGCCGTATGCGTGAGAGAAAGGGAAGTCAGACAGACTGGCGTCGTAACGTGTCACGTAACGTGTCACGTAACGAGCAGTTTACTCTCCCATAAGAAGTTATCACTTAAAAAAGCAAGAGGTTTCTAATTGCCCCGCTCAGCGCTCGATTGTACTACATTTAATCTTGCACGCTGCGACACTCTCCCAGTTCGTCCGCAGTCTGCCCCATCCTTAACGTTGAACAAAGGAAACGTATGTCAATACCTCTTGGTGTGACGAACTAATTATATTAAGGAACCGGATTTATATAAAATTATAATTTTTAAATACTATCTATACAAATAAATAAAATTGGAGTGTCTGTTTGTAATATTAAAATAACCGCTTTTTACTAAATGCATATGTATGTATACACGGTACATATGCCAAAAATGTAGTTAAAAATTTTTTTGTCTGTCTGTCTGTCTGTCGGTCTGTCTGTCTGTCTGTCTGTCTGTCTGTTTGTTCCGGGTAATCTCTGGAACGGCTGGACCGATTTTGACGGGACTTTCACTGGCAGGTAGCTGATGATCCGGAGAGTAACTTAGGCTTTTTACTTTTTTAAGACTAACTTTGTCCCGCGGCGTTACATCAATAGCCGCGGGTAACACCGCGGGGTTCAGCTAGTTCGTAATAAAGCAAAAGTTAAACAGTTTAATTCGCTCGTTGATAAGTTTATGCCTATCATAGACTGACAGACTATAAGACATTGAGTGGGACTACACGTTATGCATAGTAACATTCATGTACAAACATTTCTATTTATATGTCAAAGTTGCATCGGAAGGTCGAGAATTACGTCAGTCATGAAATCACTGCATGGATCGTTGTCTGTAGTATCTTAAGAAGTTTAGCTCATCCATATTCTTAGCTGAAATCTATCCTATCCTATCCCTTCCTGAAGTATCGAAAAGCTCAACAACTCAACAACAACAACAAATTCTCTAAGATAACCGAATGCTCAACAAATCCCCTCTTATTCAGAAGGTGTAGTCGGACACTCAATCAAAACAACGTATTTGAGTTAGTAAGTTTAAGGTAGTAATTAAACATTACTGGAGCGGGCTACAATTAAATCTTAACTCGAATCATTTACTTGGTCTGTCACTAAAGCTTTTGAAAATAAAGGAACATGTCAAGAAAAGAGACCAACGCGTTTGTTTAAACAGTGCTAGTCAGAACTACACAGCACACACACAGCTAACTGGGTGGTCCAAATTCAGCACAACATAATGAATTCTCATTACCTGGACATAAAGACTAATATTCGCGAATCAGTGTTACCATTGGACACAAAGAAAGATACGGTGTTTAAGTCGCATTCGTTCGAGGTGTGACTTGAACGGAAGAGCAGATTTAATGGTATCGAGACGTGCTAAAGTTAGACACTTGTGGAGGTGTGCCACGGTGTAGGGTTGCCACGCGTTAAAATTATTCGCGCACTGTGTCACGTAGCGGCTTTAGGAGCCATGAGGTTCAAAGGTAAAGATGGTGGTGAGGCCACGAGGTTGAGCAGGAGATAATTTAGACACGTACTACACTATATATACATGATATTTATTTCGAAAGATATGCAAGTTAACAATAAAATTGGTTTCGTGAGCACAAAGTTAAATAGATCCTACAGGGCGTAGGTTTGAGAGATTCGACCACAGTGGTACCTCCAAGTAAGAGGTACTTAACTTGTTGGTTTGCAAGGACGCCATGGGCTGGAGGCTGGAGGCCCAAGCGTCAGTCAGATGAAGTCATCAGGCTCCGGCGTTGGAGGCCGGCGGCCCAGCCGCCGGGCGTGGTAGGCGCCGGCAGCAAGTGGTGCGCAGGAAGCGGCGCGCAGGAAGAGGTCGCGCAGAAAGAGCTGCGCAGAAAGAGCTGCGCAGAAAGAGGCGCGCAGAAAGAGCTGCGCAGAAGGAGCTGCGCAGAAAGAGGTCGCGCAGAAAGAGGGCGAGCCGTTGGTGCGCTGGTCCTTTTATCTGTTCCCAGCGGTGGTAGGGCAGCGATCCACAGGTGGGGCAGCCGAGAGACGCGTAGTGGCGGGGAGGACGATGTTGCGCGTGACAACTGGAAACGACTTTCGACGACAATTTAGGCTCTATTTGAGGAATCTTAAACGAATAGACGCGTTGAAAAGAATCGAAAAATTCGCTAAACAACGGTTTTCTGTGAAGCTAGAGTTGAGCCGGCCAGTTTATGCCGAAGTAAAATAAGTTACTTTTTATCGTGATAACCAACATACACGCGGACGGAGCCGTGAACAAAAGCCAGTATGTAATATATCCTTGCAGATGTGTAAATTATGTTTTCTTTGTAAATAAAAACAAAAAAACTAGGGATATCCAATTGAGAACTTCCATATTCTTCACCTTCTCTTCACAACCCTACATACAAGTCGGTGTAGCAAAACAATAAAGTGATTACTTACTATTAATATGCAACCCCTCCCTCTCTTTTTGCACTCTAATACCCCTCTAACACCTGTCGAGCTTGCTGTCAGAAGTAATACCTATCTAGTGTACATGGGCACGGTGCCAAGTGTCTTTATGAAATTTATGCAGTTTCACTACACGCGGATTTATATCAATGTCATATAAGAAATACAGTAGCTATTTAAATACAGTATTTTAGTACTTAGGTCCTTCTTCCTCTGTTTTATATTGATATACAGGTTAGTGTTATTAGTCATAATAACTGTAGCTTTACAGCTGGCAGTTACGCCCTTTTTGTGTTAGTGATGTACTCAATCCGTAGATGTGACGAGCGATATACGACAGAACGAACATGCATCTTGCTTTACTCTATATGGATTTATGCGCCTAACTTACCACACACACAATAAATTCATTTTAATTTTATTGGTTGGAATGATCCAAAGAGATGTATTGTCAGTCATAGTTGTACAAATAACTTTATAAATTAAAAATAACCGAAGGGTCAAAACTTGGAACTCTCTACCAGCGTACGTGTTTCCTTCCCACTAAGATCCCGAGTCCTTTAAGCGGGGCGTGAAAAAGCATCTCACCAGGCCACAATAGTGTGGTTCACCATGGTGACCATATTATGTGTGCGAATTATTATGTGTATATATATTATGTGTGCGAATAAGGACAATGCAGCATGCTGCATTGTCCTTATTCGCACTGAGAATGTTGACCATCACTCTTGAATTCAACTCATGTTTTCCATGCAGGGCAGGCAGTCATTTTGGCAGCTAACACAAACAAAAAAAAAATTAGGCCGTTAACAAAATGATTTGCTTGGACAATCGGTGACTATGTGTCATTGTCGAGAAAGGTTGTTGTCAGTCGAATCAAATCTTCTTTATAGATTTCTTACTCTAATGCATAGGTAACTGTTGGGTCCACTAGATTAAATATATCATGTATGATAAATATACATAGACATTTGTATTTAAGATTTTATATTAAAAATAAGTATTGATAATACTTATTTTTAATAAAGGTTTCATTTTTATACTCTTAACAAAATGTATGTAACTTTTATTTAGTTAATAATACTCGTAGTGTTATGTAAACCAACTATGAAAAACGATTAGATTCTATGATAGATAAAATCTTTTTGTTTTTTTATTTGGGAACTATGTCATTTATCATTTGATTTGATTATTCATGTTTGGATCTATTAAATTTTGAAAAAATTACCCCTGGACTTGTACCCCTGGAGATAGTAAATAAATTGGTAAAGAATATTGTTACAGAATAATTCATTAGGACGTACGGATACTTGTTTAACAGCTAATTATTATATTGCAGAACGTTCGTAGAGGAGGAGTCCCGTCCCACGACGCCGAATCTGTGGGGCGATCTGAACAACAGCGTCGTGTCGAGGAGTGGCAAGCACGTGCACTTTGCACCAGACCTCAATGTGCTTCTCGCTGATTTGGATGAGGTGAGTGAACATCGGCTTTATCGCAGCCGAAAGACGTCCACTGCTGGACTCCCTCAAAGTTCGCTACATCAACTGGTCCTGTGCTGTTTGCATCCAACAGCTTCCGGCAAACTTCATCAGGTCATCAGTTCACTTAGTGGGGCCTACCTGGCATTTGAGTTTGTCTTTAAATTTTCATCACTTTATTTTTCTGTAATTCAATATCAAGTCTTCATAAAAGAAACTTAAAGCCTAGGAAACAGTACTAAAATAATCTTTTATTGAAGATAAATATACCCCACCACACACGTGATTTACAAAAACCCACACAGCATAAACTACCTACTTGCTTAGTCAATTGGTGTACAATAAAGATGTCGTTTGGTGTGTTCCAGGAAGGCCTGGTGAGGTTCCTGCAGCAGCAGCGCGACCTGAGCGCGGACATCAAGAAGGAGCTCGAGAGCTCGCTGCGGCGCCTGCGACATGAGGCCCACTCGCTGCTCGACCTCTCCGCGAAACTCACTCACAGTTCGTATCTAACAGTACCACCTTCAAACACCCTCTAATTACGAGAGGAAACCTCCTCATACTTATGACTCTCGAGTTAACAATAATAACTTTATATATTTTACACTCGACTACACCGCGGTCTAATTCAGAACTAGACAGAGTTTATATTCTATTAACCAGGCAGCATCTATACTAATATATAAAGCTGAAGAGTTTGTTTGTTTGAACACGCTAATCTCAGGAACAGCTGGTCCGATTTGAAAAATTCTTGCACTGATAGATAGCCCATTTATCGAGGAAGGCTATAGGCTATATATCATCACGCTAAGACCAATAGGAGCGGAGCACCAATGAAAAATGTTTGAAAAACGAGGGAAAATTATCACGCTACGGGCAATAGAAGACGCAAACAAGGTTGCGTGGGTCTGCTAGTACTTATATATTTCTTAAGACATCCATGTTGCATGAAAATTGCATTTTTTGTGTAATACAGATGCCTCCTATACCGTTAAAAAAAGTTTTTCTTTCTTTCATACTATCATCGTTTAAAACGTCGTTTTCTTGTAACGTTTTTAATAACTTGAGTATTAATTATTTTAAAAAAAGACTAGAGCTTTTGCATTACAATAATAAATATAAATACTTTTACAAAAACTTAGTCTAAAAAGACGATGTCTTGTTGTGTGTAGAAAGTCGTCCGGAATGCAAGATGTTGGAGTCGAGTCAGGTGCAGATTACGGAACTCGTCGAGGACTTAGAATCCAAACAGAAGAATTGTGAGAACTGCGAGTTGCATAGAAAGGTACTTCTATTATATTTATCATATAAATATAAAGTTTTTGTTTTTCTCCCTTTTTACATACCAACATCAAATAATACTCGATATAACTTGGTAGAACCTTTTAAACTGCATCTTTTGTTATTGTATTTGACCTTTAATGTTTTAGAACATGGAAGAAGCCATGGCCGAGTGTCTACAGAGAGAGAATTTGCTCCGCGCGGACTTGGAGGCTGCTATGATCAAGATCGCTCAGCTCATGACTAGCGCAGATGTTATCGCCGAAGGGTAAGTAGTTTAGAAGCAATACGATTTTACTTGTACGTTCATTATTATGTCCATCATAATCAGTCTTTCGTTCGTCATCATTTTTTTTATTTGAGTGGGTAAATCTTGTTGTATCGTTACGGGTTCGGCTTTGATGGATTTTACCGTCTGAAGTGTAAAAGAAACTTTATTAAAAACGCAACATTACTTAGAATAACAGTGCTTAAGTGCCGTCGAGGTCGCTAGGTTAATCACTGATGGTACTCTAATATTAATCGCATTGTAGCTCAAACTGAACTGCGGCACACGAGATTTCGTAATTATACCCATTATCACTATTACTAGCGCATTCAAGAAACGTCTCGTAGGTCATTCACCGTACCAAGGACGCACTCGCCGGTGAGAGTGCTGTAAGCAACAATTAATCGATTTTCGACGCTATGTATATCGATGTAAGGTTTAATATTCTGTGACTCAGGAGATCAACGAGAACTTTCTCGAGTGTTGTTCGAGAATAATCTTTCCTAATATAATCCTATAATAATAAGAAATTTGTTTTTATTAAAAGTGTGAATGGCCTGATTTAATTGCTTGCATTGCATTGAAATATTTGTAAAAGTTCAGGGAAGGTCAAAATCGATTGAAAAAAAAAATTGTACAAAGTATGGTGGGTGAAGCTAGGACAAAATTATTATTGGCATTTTTGAAGGCAAGAGAGTTACGTTGATTGCAACACGGTTAGGTCGGCTCGACCGGGGCGGTACTACCTTCTCATAGAAGAGCAATTTATAGTGACAGTATTCGTGTCGTCGTGTATTTTGAAAGTTATAAGAAATTGTGTTTTTTGTTTTAGATACGGCATGGGTCCGGACCCTGAGGAGCCGCTCGCTCGTCCACGGGGCGGCAGTGCTGGTGGTGGTGGTGTTGGTGTTGGTGGTGGTGTTGGTGCGTGGGGCGCGCTGTCGCTGGACGCGCTGGGCTCGCCGCGCCACCAGCGCCTGCAGCACGACCTGGACGCCGCACAGCGCGAGCGGGACGACTACCAGCAGCAGGTATATTCATTATATTTTGGTTGATTTTTGATTTTGAATTTTAACTGATTTTGACGGTACTTGAATTAAATGTTCATTCAAATTATAAGAAGTAAATTTGGCTAATTTTACTTTTAGAAAAGATGAAATTTCTATACATCACAAATAATTCAAAATCTATATATATAAAAGAAGGTGAAAGGTGACTGGCTGATTGACATACCCAGAGATCAACGCACAGCCCAAACCACTGAACCTAGAATCCTGAAATTTTGCATGTAGGTTCTTTATATGACGTAAGTGAGCACTATAAAAGGAATTTTGGAAATGACGCCCTTAAGAGGGAAAAAGGAGCGAAGCCGCGTGCAAAAGCTAGTCATAAATATAAACAACCGAAATATAAAAAAATAATGTAACACATAAATCTTACCTGCGGCTCATTCGCGTTAAAAATTTAGTGACGCGCTGATAGAGCTCTTCACTCTAACCGATCAGATTCCAAACTTTCGTGTTAAACTGAATTTTCTCTTAATGTCATTGGTTAGAAGCGAGTTTTCATCGATACATCACTATTTCCTTAAAATGAATGACCAATAATATTTTGGACTCCATTACATTATGTAATCAAAAATGTCCTCCAAAAATATTATCCTAAATGTATAATTAATAATGATAGTCCCCGTAACACAAGTATTATTGTGAGTATACCTCGAGAGTTGTGTTGAAAGAACGAGAGTAAAGGAGTGGCTGTGTGTAGTTGGAGGCCGCGAACCGCCAGCTGCGTTCGACGCGACAGTTCGTGGAGGAGCAGGCGGGCGAGCGCGAGGCCGAGCGCGACGAGTTCGCGCGCCGCCTCGCCGACCTGCGCGGGGACAACGCGCGCCTCGCCGCGCGCCTGCACAACAACGCCAGGATACTCTCCGAGGTACCACCTCGTGGCGACGTAGCCGTGCGCCTGCGCGTGCGCGTGCGCGTGGTGACGGGCTGCACGTTTGCATTATTCATCTTAGATATTTTGTTGCAAATATAGCCGCATAATAAGCGATGTGGATTTCTGTGTGTTTATACTTCCAAGCAGTGCAGTGTGCAAATCACTTAATGTCCATGCGTTACGTCTGTTATAAAGTAAAAACATGATCGATTTTATTAATTCTTAGTATACCTACTTTTAATTTTAACTTGCCTAACGAATAATAATTTAGAAATAAAATATTTTGAAATCGATATTTTTTTGCGCTTCACACAGATTTCTCACTAAAAAGTCTTGTTGAATTTATTCTACTTCAACTCGATTATCACGGAAACCGCGTTTGGCACAACTATTGGACTGGACTGAACTTTTCACTAATCGCAACGACTAACGCAATGACCATGATAATTAAGTAGATATGAATGAAACTCACACTAGACCTCTAGCACTAACATCTAATTGCACTGTACTCTATATTACTCTTTAATTTTCTATTCTAGTTCTTTCTATTCACGCACTCTTAGCTACTTATTGTATTAATTGACCACCAAACGACACTAACTGTATTGATACATGATTAACTAATATGTCGATTTAACTATATATATTATATAATAAGATGTAAGCAATATGTGTTGTCGTACCGGCGTGGCCACTAACACTAACCCCAGCACTGCACGCTCTGTCTACAGATGCAAACTCTCCGTCTGCCCTTTTGCAACTGTCGTGAGCACGACCTGCACGTAAGTTTGTCCCCTATGTCTAGCGGCATGCGCACTACTATTCTATAACATACATATTACCTTCTTATATCGAAATCAATTTTGTTGAACGATTCTCGTAGAGTACGTTATGCTTTGATTATAAAGTTGCACCATTAACTTGCATGCTTGTAGATATTAGACCATCATCATTTTCTTTCCCATACCTTTCCCATTGTATTCGGGGTGGGGACATGTGTGATATTGTATTAAGTTTTAGCTGGTGACGTATTCACGTTACGGTTATCCTTTTCTACAATATCATCGTTGTTAAATTCTAGATATGTACAGTAAATGTGTGTGGGAGTGTTTAAATTAAATAAATATATATTAGTTATTCATATAATTAAATGTTGTTTGTAATAATATAATAAATAATAGTAGAGGTTGGGTTAAAGTATTGTAGAAAAGAACGTTGCATCTTATTTGTAGCCATTACTAATAGATAAATAGACAACTCTTTATTTGTACACCGTATTACGTATTTTCTAGAGAGTACTTACGTACATAGAATGTGCTCCATTCTCCTACAGTCTTCTTACTTTCAACATTCAACGTTACTCGTAACTATCACGATAGTAGGAGCAACATGGCAAATAGTTTGTTTATAGAATAGTATGGGGTAGTTCAATCCATCAGATTTGCAAAGAGATCATTTTAGCATCAGTTTCTTGTTTACTTATTTTATAAATAATAATAGTATACATTTTATGGAGTTCTGGTAATGTAGGCACATATAAATATACTGTCACTGTCTTCTTTAAATTCATGAAAATAATTTGCCTTAACAAAAAATCTCTTTTCTACTCCCATCAACAACTTAATGAATAGCACAACCTATTTTAATTTATATACATATTTTTGAAAGCTTATTTAACTCATTCGTTCATCTGACATCTTAACCTTCCTCTCACATCTCACTTCTCATTTCAAATCAGGTAGAACAATTAGAAGCCCAAACCCGCGACATGAATCAAATCATCGTTGAATTGGAAGCCCGCAAACTTTCCACCGACGAAGAACTAAAAGCTTCAGAAGAGAAGATCTCGTTACTTCGAGATATTATCGCTAATCTGGAATCCCAACTCGAACAGAAAACGACCCACGAACATGAGATTCTGGAACAACTCGAGCAAATGAAGAAGACGATAGATGATAGAGATGGAAAAATGAGAAATCTGTTAGTGGAACTGGAGTCTATGAAGAGTGAGAAGTTAGATCAGAGCGATGTGGTGTGCGTTAAGTGTGGACAAGAGGAGGAGAAAACTTTTGAGCTTTTGGAAAGAGTTAAAGAGCAGGTGGGTTTTTATATTAGTAGTGACTGTACATATTGTAATGTATGTAAATATAACATGTATATGTACTTTGTTATATGTGTATTCGTACTACTGTTTATTAATATTTTTGTACTATAAAGTTTTGCCTAGAGTTTTATTTACATAATTTGTATATTTGAACTAGCTGAGCCCCGCGCTGTTAATCGCGGTACGACCGTGGGGCAAATCTAGTTTTAAAAAGTAACCTAAGTTACTTCTTTTAATATCATCTGCTAGTGAAAGTCTCCTCAGAATCGGTTCAATCGTCCCAGAGATTAGCCGGAATAAGCCGATAGACTGACAAATTTTAATTATTTGTGCCAGTAAATACTTTAAGTACAGTACAAATCCATCATAAGATGTGTAGTTAAGTTGGTGACATTCCACAATAAAGTCCCAAAGGCCGGCAACGCTGTTGTGACGCGATACGTGTGCTCGCTTGCCCCTGTAGCACAGAGGGAGGTATCGAGTAGAGTAGTGTGGTGTAGAGTGGTGTAGAGTCGAGTAGTGAGAGCGGGTGCGCTGTTGCAGTGCCGCTACCTGGAGCAGCAGCTGCACCGGCGCACGCGGCGGCTGGAGCGCCTGCACGAGCAGTGCGAGCACGAGCACGAGCACTCGCACTCGCACTCGCACTCGCCCGGCGCCAGCGAGGACGTCTCGCTCAGGGACCACAGAGACACACACTTGGAGGTAACCGTAGACCAATTCCATCCTCACTCAAATATCTATTCATCATATTTTCAGCTTACTATATTCGCAAGTTTAAAAATTTATATTATGAATTTCTTCATTTATTATTACCATAAACGTTTTCATAATTTCAATGTTTAGTGGTATTTTAAATCCTTTTAATCGTAAATTTTGAATAATATTTTTCCATCTATAGACTTCTCTCAGTTTTGGACCTTCCCGACATTGATGTGATAACGAGTGAAGTAAATATAAAATCAAAATCTAAAAATTATACATTTGAATCCTCACGTAAGTACTGACTGAAGTAAAATCTATTTAGGCGAAGTCACCTGACACCGAACCGTCCCCACGTTTCTCGGAGCACTTATCGGAATTGGCTGGCGTTTGGGAGTGCTTGCAGGCTCACTCTCGCGCTGTGGATGCTGCGCTAAAGAGAGTCGCCGACCTCGAGATGCAAAGGAAGCAACTGAAAGATATTGCACAGGTAAGTGATTTACATCATAACAGCCTATCATAGTCCACATATAAAGACTTCTTCTTAGAACAAATGTTGTGAAAGTGAGACACCAACTTTATCTGTTTCGCTCGCTATCTGATCCCATTAATGAGCAAAAGTATTCGTAGTCCATTCGCTTAGATACGGTCACCTTGATCGCGCTGTTACTTGAAGCCGCCACAAAACCAAAGGGCCTACCTGCGGCGTACACCCACAAGCAAGTATGTTTGAATGAATATATTCGTATTTTACAATAATAACCACAATTGCGTGCGGGTGCACCGACACGATTTTTGATTTTGGAATGAACATCGTTGTGCCCATAACATTATCTATTGTGGGGGTCGTGGATGACTCTTGATACTCCCTAAGATGTTTTAAGAGCACCATAGGGTTTGTAAAGCTTAAAAGGGTATTTCATGTAATTCTTACTAATAAGTTATATGACTATAGAAACACTAAATCCCCTTACCATATAATTATTTCGTTATTATTATTACGTTACTAGCTGAACCCCGCGGTGTTACCCGCGGTTATTGTTGTACCGCGAGTAACGCCGCGGGACAAAGTTAGTCTAAAAAAATAGCCTAAGTAGTAACTTAGGCTACTTTTTTTAACAAATAAGGAAATTTTAATTGGACTGCCCGTTTGTAATATTAAAATAACCGTTTTTTACTTAATGCATATGTATGTATACACGATATATATACCAAAAATGTAGTTAAAAAAATGTTTGTCTTTCTGTCTGTTTGTTCCGGGTAATCTCTGGAACGGCTGGACGGATTTTGACGGGACTTTCACTGGCAGGTAGCTGATGATCCAGGGAGTAACTTAGGCTACTTTTTTTAGACTAACTTTGTCCCGCGGCGTTACTCGCGGTACAACAATAACCGCGGGTAACACCGCGGGGTTCAGCTAGTTTATTAATAAAAATGTCTACAAGTACTAATTATGAAGAAAATTATTTTTTAACATAATTTTCTGACGTATTGATGACTGATGTATTGATGACTATCGTCTTCGGCTATCTTAACACCCTCACCCAACGGCTCGGGTCTCAATGGCGCCTCAGCGGTAATCACCAAAAGTAGGTATACACTTGTAACATAAATGTACTATCCAGCGTGAAGAGAATAAAACAGTGCAGTTGTTCGAACAACGCATCAGACCTTGAAACTTCATTGAAGCTTGGCGTTCGTCCAACGATTTATTTAGCGCGCTAACTCTTTCACAATGACAGCGATAGTGAAATGTCATTCGAGCGGTGCAAAGTTCCCGCCTTCGACAGTTTCTAGATAATTCACTTAGAATTTAATCTTTCATGACAAGTTTTAGTGGCGCCTACATGTTGGCACGTTTTTAGGCATGCATTGGTATTCTGTTTCTTCATAACCGGAAAGTGGATTTTGTTATTTCTTTGCTAAGCTCGGTAGTTTAATCTAAATAAAGTATGTAGGTATATGAAAATTATAAAAATAATAATTTCACCTTGACGGTTTATAAACTTATAGATAGTGATCCATACTACCACATACCATGAAATAAATCATCAATATTCATCATCTATAATCACAATTCATCATCGCAGTCGAAACACATCCACTGTTAAATTTTTTACATCATTTAACATCTCTTGGAGGACGATATCTTGGACTACAAATTGAATCGCTGCAAGTTCAAAACCGTTTTAGCTTGTATTACGGATGTTCTTTATATAAACCTTTTTTCGAACATAAGCATTAAGTTATTCAACGGGATTAACAACGATACTGTAAAATAAATTCCAATATCCTTTTAAAGATGAAATGAGGACTAAAGAATTTCAAACTGTTCAAATTACGAATTTATTACCAAAGGTAGTAGAGTAATGCTAAACTCAGCACGAAATGGCAGTACTTTCCTCGCACAGAAGATCAACTTAAAATGACAGCGTTCGTGCTGTCGTGTTTGGTGAGTACGAGATCGGAAGCCCAATGATGCAGAAGCATCATTAGGCCGCCATGATATGGATACCGCATTGTTGCATTGTCTGCATTCGCAATGAGTAATGAGTATAGTGACCACTACTTTTGGATTCTGCTTATGCTTTCCATCAGGCAGAGTAGAGTTATTTTGGCAGGCCATACATAAAAAAGAAAGTTTTTTTAAACAACGCTACTAGTATTATGATCTCTGATGACTAGCACTCATTCCTTGGGAACGTGGAAACGGATTTGTCAACTTATAAGTTTTACACTTTAATGTTCGCTACATTATGTTCATTCGATATTCAACATGCCGAGAGTGTCTCATCTTTTATATAAATGAATATTTTTATTCAAATCTATGGTTATAACTGTGAAATTCTTTACCGTTCTGGTACTTTGCCAAAAATGACAAATTTGGAACATACTTCACATAAAAATTTATTTACTCAACATTTTCAACACTGTGAAGTATAAAAATAAATGTTCATCAGTTTGTACATCACAAAAGTATGCTCTGAAATACTTTTGCTTTTAAGTATAGCCAGGAAAAGGACGTAATTTTTATAACTTTTTTAATTATTCTGTTCAGATCAAAAAGTTTGCGTCTTAAATATAAAAATCTTCCAAAGTAATACCTAATTGCGTGTAAAAACAATACACAGTAAAAAAATACTAAGACATAAATTTTCTCTCAATTCGCCAACAGACCATTATCTGGCAGACATGACATCATTAGAAAGTATACTACATATTATCAAGTACCAACTACCACTATTTCTGTTAGGAGTAGCTCACCGAGACACAAATAAACATTGAATAAGCGTTGTATTAGTAGCGATACTTGCGAGGCTAAACAGTCCAGGCGCCGGAAATAGACCTCAAGTTCAATGATAAGCGTTTGTCTATTATTGCGTACCATCATTTGTAATATCAATTTGCTTAAAACTTTCAGCCGCGTGACGATCATTTATCGCCATTTTCGTTTTGCATCTCCGAAGTCTATTCTATTTGTTATACAAACTCAATTGTCGTTTCAAATTCGTCTTTTTATTTTTTACACAATTTTTGTTCCAAGGATTTCAGACGCGTTCGAAATTTATAATGATATTAAAAAAAAAACAATGTATATGTATATAAACAATAAGGTTCTACATGCATTAAAACTTAATTAAGAAATTTCTGAACTGTTAAAACTGGCCCTAAATATTTCAACATGACCGTAACGGGCCGGTCCAATAAAATTGCACAGCAGGTACTTACAGTTTTTTTTTAAGAAATTATTTTTGAAACTCCGTTCATACAGGTCGAGTAAATGTGAAGATTTTAAAGAACAGCTGGAATGAATTACTAACACTCTGAGTTCAGTGTTTTATCTGTCTGCAAGTGTCTGTAAATTTGATGGATCACATAGTGGAAAGAGTCTTACACTTTTAAAATTAGACGTTACCAAAGCTTTTCTCTTCTCGTCAAACATACCAAGCTCATGATATGCCACATCTATGTTTACTCTCCGGCGCCGGCGTGTTTTGATTCTGGAGATTAGTGTCCAATATATCGCAAAGCTTCGAACGGCTTGTGGTTAAATGGCATGATATAACTGCCCTGATTCCTAATAGTTTCGCAACGTCGATTTACGAATGTGCAGAATCTGTCAGCTTTGGTTTATGGTTCTCGGAGTTAGTCGACATGTCGATGGATGTTGAAACCTTCAAAAGGTTTATTATTCCACAGATTCCCGTGGGTATTGGAAGAAATTCTTGTTAACTCATGGTGGCTTAAGATCGTAGACTCTGCAAAAGCTATTTCCAATAGTTTTGTTTGTTTCAGTTATTAGAAATCGATATTCGTAAATGTTTTACTTAGAATTTCTGTCTCATTTTCTTTTAAGATGCGTATTATATCATGATATAATATTTTTGGATCCATTACTGGAGTGTGAAACAATGAGACATTTATAAGTTCTTTGGAAAATATTTATTTTCTTGATGTTCAAAATATTTCATGTTGTTTCGTAATCAAATGCTCATTATATTGATCAAGGACAAATATGGATCTTTACTGACTTACAATGTAACTTTTACTTTTGACATCTGTATATATATACTAATGTGCTTGGGTTGTAGACTTACTTTTTGTTAATAATGCGAAAACGATGTCGTGTAGGCACATTTATAAGTTTACTTTAACCTGCTAATTAGTTAACATTGATTAATAAATGTTTTTTATCGTTCGGTTTTAATTTCATTGTAAATTTTACGAACAGATGTTTATTCCACATACGTAACTGACCTAAATTGCGATATACATAAAAAAATAAATCTAACTTCTCTAAACATACAGGAATCAAGCAATTTTATCAATCATTATATTAGTCATCGCCTAACACATGTAGTGGGGCACGGCGTGTTATTTCATGTAATTTGCTAAAGTCCACGACCCTAATATGCGGAATGAACTCTCTCCGTTCTTCAATTTGTATTATAAGGTTTTATTAACTAGAAGGGCAGGGCTGTCCATCATTTATATACTTTGTTGGTGGTTTCTGTATGTTGTTTTACAACGAATATAAAATGACTCTACTCTGCCTGATGGAAAGCATAAGCAGAATCCAAGAGTGGTGGTCACCATACTGCGAATGCAGACAATGCAACAATGCAGCATGGTGACCAACACCATGGCGGGCTAGTGATGCTTCTGCATCATTGGGCCTCCGGTCTCGCACTCACCAACGAAACACGACAGCATGATCGCTGTCATTTTACGTTGATTTTTTGTGCGAGGGTAGTACCGCCCCGGTCGAGCCGGCCCGTTCGTGCTGAAATCAGCGTGGCTCTACTACCTAGAAAGAAAGAGAAGAAAACCTAATATCAACAAACATTGATATCTTTTCCTTGGCCTTACTATTTTTTTTTATGTAGTTATAACAAATGGAATAGCTAGCTTGATAACTTATTATTAATTTACGCAAAGATTTGTGACAAGTTTTTAATGGCAGTATTACAGTTGCCACTGCATATCTCTTTCCTTATAAGAACAATATAAATTATTATTGCTTAGAAACATACCTATATTGATAGTACACTAGTCTTTTAACGGTTTATAATAATCAAACACAATGTATAAATAATAAAATCATAGTAGTACAGTACTTAATATTGCACTGAATGCAATAAACCCATCGATAGACAACTCGCATCAGAAATCTAACCCACCCTTTTGCCACCCAGTGTTCTAACAACAAAAAGTCGTAACATAACCCATTTACTAGCCGATTGCAATTAATCCTGTGTTACACAAGCAGGAAGATAAACAGAACAGAAATAGACAGCCCTACGTGTCGCGAGATGCACACACCGATACATATTGGTGTGTGCGTATGAATATAGACATTGGAGATGCGGAGTTACTAAAATTATACGATATAGATGTGGTACTTTTTATTGTTAAGTGATTTCGTTCGGTCACTTAAAACAATGCAGCGTACTGTATTTGCTTAAAAGTGGAGTGGAATTTAAATTACTGAAATTTAACTTTACACTAGAAAAAACGTGACAAGTGTAGCTGGTTTTTAAATTCCTCTAATACAGTGGCATGTAGGTATTTTATAATATTTTTTTTATCTGATATATTTTGGTATGTAGTAGTAGTATGTTCAAAAGGAGAATACATCTAAGGGCCATTATTTTCCTGCTTTGTAATAATAGTAATAAAACCATTTGTTGTACTAACGGGGTACACTAAATTACATCAGAAAATGTTCAAATGAAACACAAATACTCACATACTCATGTTCAGCTTTAACTCGTTATGTATGGTTTTCTGATTTTTTACTCGCGTATTATCATTAAAATCTATATTTTAATGTTCAATTACTAAAACACTATCAAAATCAGCTGGCTTTTTGCTATGTTACATTTAGTTAACAGACTCATATCCATGCAATTACTTATCGTCTTACATCCACAACTCCAATTGCGCGCGCGCGCTGTCTGCCTTCAGTCTCTCCCGATGCTTCAGAGCGTGTTCTGCTGCCGTAAGGTCTCTACCCCAACTACGTTCGCCCCATTCATTGTCATTTATCATCAAAATGTGATATATACAATACACACTCACCACGCAATGTACAAGTGATAATATGTTGTGTCGTGTTCTCATGAAGTGATTTGTGTGTGATGTTTGTCTGGAGCTACGTCAAAAAGTACGTTGGTATGGGGTTACCGGATCTCACGGTGAGTGGTACTTTATAGTGAGGTTTTACTGCGGGCTATTTCCAGTTAAAGTTTGAAGTAAGTGATGATGGACATTATTAGTGTCTGGAATTTAAAAAAACTCAGGTTAAAATTCATGAATGTAGATATACAAAGTACCTACCTTGTCTCTTATGTATCGTTTTGTTAGGAAGAAAATATATGTAATATGTTTCGTTACTACAAATGTTTCTGTTAATAAATTTATGCTTTACATAAGTATAAGTCATATACTCTCCGAATCGGGTACGTCCAAACCAATGTTGTTCTATTTTATATTCCGTCATCATTAATAACGTTATTAAGACAACATCGTATGAAGTTATGGAAACCATTCTTGTTCCTCAGTAGGAAGTCCCGCACTACCGTTTAAGCCAGAATTCACGTAGCAAAAATATTCTGTCTATTTAAATCATATATCACTAGTATTTGCCCGCGGCTCCACCCGCGTGTATGTCGGTTATCGCGACAAATAGTAGCCTGTGTTATTCTGATGTATAAACTATATTACTGTAAAGTTTCATCCAAATCCGTTCAGTAGTTTTTGCGTGAAAGAGTAACAAACATCCATCCATCCATACTTACAAACTTTCGTGTTTATAATATTAGTAGGATTTTGAAATATTTTTTTCCGTTAGAATTTGTAAGTGTTTATCGTTTTCGTCTTCTTCTATGTCTGATTGTCTTCTTTTTTTGAAACCATCATTGTATGAACCGTTCATAGGCATTGAATGTCTGTTTCTCTTAATTGTAACTTTAATCATCATCATCATGATTATGCTTACTGTCGTTGCTTCAGACCAGTCAGCTCAATCAAGTACTAGTCTTTGAGCATTCCTTATGTACTAAAAACTAATATTTGAACTACATTCTAGAATCAAAGTCACTTGTACCTTTTCCCTTTTATTTCTGGTGCTGCGGGTGTCCATGGGCGGCGTTAACTTACCATCAGGCGATGCGTCTGCTGGTTTGCCCCCAATTTAATAAAAAAAAACACTATTTTTATTAAACTTACGCCTGACCGGTTTCGCCTTATAGCATTATCAAAGGTTAATTTGAACACTTTTATTTTTTGTAGTTATATAACTACTAAGTTCACAAAGAACTTTTACAGGGTAGGTTAACCCTTTCTAAAAATATTAACGATCGGGGTGGTCACAAGACGACTATTTTTGGATGACTAGGAGAGTTTTTTAGAGAACATTTAAACGAAAAAACTAAATACAAACAACTTTGTTTTTACTCGATAAACAAAACAATGAGAAGGGAATATAATATAAATAAACTAATTGTTTTATCTCAAGTGTGTCAAACGCTGCCAACTGCGCATCACACGCTTTTCATTTATATTATGTTGTGCAAATAAATTTTAGTACACGAATGAATTCCTTCCTGATTTTTGCCATGTATTATGTAATGGACTTCTTGATTTAAAAATGTCAACACATTCCTATTAGTTAAATGAAATAGTTGATCTTATTGTCAATGAAAAGCAAAAAGCATAGAAATGCTTTTTGCATTAAGCAAAGTTTTGACAGGAGTATCCTATGTCAAAACATTGATGTTTCGAATAAATATAACTTGTAATAAAAAATATTTTATACACACGTGGGACGCGTTATCTATAAATCTCGCTTTGTATGGATACAAATTTTGTTATCTATACTAATATATAAAGCTGAAGAGTTTGTTTGTTTGTTTGAACACGCTAATCTCAGGAACCGCTGGACCGATTTGAAAAATGTTTTCAGTGTTGGATAGTGCATTTATTGAGGAAGGCTATAGGCTATATATCACGCACGCTCGGACTAATAGGAGCGGAGCAGCAATGAAAAACGTTTCGAAAACGGGGGAAAATTATCACGCTACGGGCAATAGGAGACGCAAACCAGGTTGCGCGGGTCGGCTAGTGTAGGTATATAACGACGTATTACCACCAGTTTCGAACTATCGAATTTAAAAACTAACTACTTAACTAAAACTATTAAATTATCTGATATTTTTATCTAAAAAAATGTTATAGTACTCCACACACTGCCACATAAGATTTTGCCACATAAGATTCCTTAGAAAAGACGTTTTGGTCATCTTATATTAGGCCGACATTTTTCTTTTCGTTCTCTTTGCAATGATGTTATCCTACATAGTTTGATCCCTTAATTGCATATGGCATACACGGGACGGTTAGAACTTTATATTTTGATTTGTTACCACATAGAACAAATAGCTACCCAACTTATAACAAGTAGTAAAGTAAAGTAAAAGTAAAAAAAAAAAAAAAAAAAAACCTATACCTACCTAGTAACTATAACCACCTAATTATTATGTGATAATTGTATAGCAGTAAGCGTAAATTTGAGATCAGTCTCATGTTGGCAATTGATTGAGTATAGGATGATGCTATCGGTTCCGCCGTCTCGACGTCTGATGCCTGCATGTGCTCATCTCGTATATGATGTAATATTGATTGATTTGATCATTATCAAGACTCGATGATTGCTTTAAAGTATAATATCGGCACAGAAAATAATAAATAATTTCCGCGTTGTAAATTTTTAATTAAATAATGCTAACTCATAAGAAAGTATCATCTTCAATACCTGCATCTAAGTCATAATTTATATCTTCAAGGTACAATCTTAGAGGAGGCGTTAATTTTCTTTAAAATTAATTAGGACCAAACGCTTATGTAGACAGAAAGAAAGACAAGGAAGCATAAACGTCAATAATAAAAACAAAATTCAAATCAGACAGACTTCTTCCTCCAATTTTATAATTCATTAAAGACAATAATTAGTTAATGATCACCATCGACACTAATCAAGGGAGTTAATAAATAAAGTACCAACATACCATTAATTAACTTAGCAGTACTTAATGTTCCCTCAGCTATTGATCTTACAAAGCCATGGCAGAACTACGGTGAACATCTGCGTAACAAATTAATGGTCATTCATATAATAATGTAATTATTAAAAGCGAGTGGATACAATATAGGTAGAGGGTATTTATCAGATTCAAGGCAAAACATATTTATTGTACATCTGCAGTTTATATTATAACACAGTGTGCCAAATTTAATACCGTGTTGCAGGTTAATGTAGCAAAACAGTTTGGCAGCGTGCACTTTGAAATTTTAAACAATTGTCAAGATCGCTTGTGCTTTTGGTCTATCTTTCAACAATGTCTGTTTATGTTTCTTGATAGTATACGTACATCTCCACAAAACTGACCTACTCCATTTCTTCCATTCATATGTTTAAAAAGTCATTTCTCCCGCTGAGTTTCTAGCATTATTGATGTCTGCGGTATTTTGGTGAGGCCGATTTCTTTGGTGCAAAGAGGGCAAAATGAGCAGACATGTTACCTAACGGTAAGTAGCTACCGTCGCCGATAAACCTGCTACTCAAGGGACACATATACATAGCCGCTCTTTAAGTCCCTTTCCAAGACTCGGTTGTTTTGTTAATTTCACTCGGTAAAAAACAATCAAAGAACTGATTAATATTTATTTCCTTTGAGGCCGTGGAATAAGTCGAACCCAACTATGCCGAAGTGTGGTTCTCTAAAAAAATGCAGAATGATTTGTCGAAAAGACAGTGAATAAAATTAATGATTAATAGTTACAACCATGACACATAGGTACAGCATGTCTCAAGCGTCTGAAAACAAAACTCATCATTGTTGTGCATATATGCCGATTCTTCTATTTACGACAGGAATAGTGACATAAAAATCTCCTGTATCTTTCGCCTTTTATTACGCTTTGTTAGATTATTATAAGAAGCTGTTCTACTCCTCTTTCATTTTCCTTCATTTCATCTTCATAATTTGTAGTAAATAGCGACGTGTACCATAAGAGCATGTTTGTCTGTGTGTATGTCAGGAGGTGCGTGCGGAGCGCGACGTCCTGCAGGCGCGCATGTCGGAGCAGGCGCTCAAGATATCGTCGCTGTCGGCGCGCCTGCAGCAGCAGCGCAACGACGCCGAAGCGCTGTCGCACCAAGCCACCAGCCAACTCTCTGTACAACTGCACGATGCACTTGCCGAGGTACGTACTACCTTACTACGATTAGTGCTATGTACTAATTTGGCATAATACAATTTATGATGTGCTATGAAAAGGATGACATAATCCTGACAAAAAAGAAGCCTTGCGTCTCTTAAAGATATTTTTGTTGTTGTTTTTCTCGCAATTTTTCCAAATTTTCTCAGAGTTTAAACTTATCCTGGAGTTCGATAAATATTCAAGATTAAAAGCAGCCAAATTGATAGTCTCATTCTTAAGTTTTTGTGAGATTTTAACGATCCGCAATTCATAATTCTGTATAAGATTTATTTTCTTTTTCTTGAAATTCTTCATATTGATAAAAAAATCTAAACCTTTTTTGTCAGTTTTCATATAAAGTATAATGATTTTATCTCTTTTCCATGTGCTAGATTGCCTTTTCCTATTTAACCTTGTATAACATTTCTACCTGAGTATACCAACACTGTAAAAAATTACAAATATGAGGTAAATACAAATAAGTGCAGAACGTTGTTACTTGTACAGGTGCAAAGACTAAAAGAAGAGTTAGAATCTAAGGACAAGCAGTTAATACGAGTAAAGCAAAACTTAGAGGAGAGGGAGAAACTTCACGACGAGCATCACTCCTTGTACGGGAATTCATGTAAGTGATAGTTATTTATGTATAATCTTTCTTAAGAACTATAACACAATTACAATAATAGTATAAATAACAGATATGGTTGTTCAGTCTTATGAAAATAAAGATCAGATTTGGATACACTTTTGAAGATTTTCTATGACAGTTTGAAACTGACTTCAGAATTATTTATATGTTGTTTCACTTGGTCATGAAATCCACACGTAAAAATACCAAGGCGCAAAAATAAGGGTTGGATTTCTTAAAAGTATCTGCATATCTATATGTTAATACGTGAACTAAGAACTTTGTAGCCCTTTTTACGAAAATTATGTAAACGGAGGAGTATGAAATTTGCCACATTTAAAGTTTATGGAGGAGAGGAGGAGTGCTGAAGGCTAAAAAAAATAAATTAATAACCGTCGAATTTCGACCAATGGGCGACCAACTAGTTCATACTTGTTACTTCTATACCATAGCATAGTATGATAAAAACTATATTTGCGCTGTAGCATGGTGCGGGTGACAGTTGCCTGTACGACGATTCTGGTTAGTTTAATTCAATTTACTACAGCTATTAATCTATCTATACATACAAATAAATAAAATTGGAGTGTCTGTTTGTAATATTAAAATAACAGCTTTTTACTAAATGCATATGTATGTATACACGGTACATGTATCAATAATGTAGTTAAATTTGTTTTTGTCTGTCTGTCTGTTTGTTCCGGGTAAGCTCTGAAATGGCTGGACCGATTTTGACCGAACTTTCAATGGCAGGTAGCTGATGATCCAGGAAGTAACTTAGGCTACTTTTTTAGACTAACTTTGTCCCGCGGCGTTACTCGCGGTACGACATAACCGTGGGGGGTGCGGGTAACACCGTGGGGTTAAACTAGTGATTTAATATATTTACCGCGGTCGCAGCCTTCTGCGAAGACGTAATTTCGTGGAAGGAAGCGGCGGAGAAGGCCCGGGAGGACGACCTCCACTCGGACCCGATCCGCCGCCGGCGAACCTCCATCCGCTTTAGTGGCCGCCCGCGAGGGAGCGACGTTACGCGTGTGCCGTACGTCGCCTACTTAGAGAGTTAACAGCAGACGGTGCCCGCTTCAGTGCGGGCAGGCGCTGGGAGGGGTCCGGATGTGTTAATAACAGCAGTTCCCGGATCCCTCCCGTCTCAAGCGCAAACCCCGGCGGGGTGACGGCCCGAGGGGGTTTTTATATATTGCGACTGTGGTACAGCTGAAATACTAAGTCATAATTTGTAAATCGCGACAAGTTTCAAGAGTGAAACGAAATGTTACTGAAACTGTCTCACACCATGCTACTGCGCAAAGAGTATTTGCCTATTGAACAAAATGTGTTTGCATAGCCTTTACAACTCAATTCAGTGAATTGGCATTGGTATCAATTTGTCTTTATTTTACGGATGCATTTCAATTGTGACACTGACTAAGGAAGAACATTTTTATTTATCGTTGAAATGTTCTTGATTCACTATTCTGTTTGATGAGATCACATCACGATTCGATCTAGATACAATATACCGCACATCGAATCGACTCATCCATACTTGACTATCGAAAGTGACTTCTAGTTTTAAGATGCTATTCTTACAGGTAATACGTGATCATTGATATGATGACGTATTTCCGATACCGATTCTAAAGTATGCTTTGACATCCTTGCATTTTAAGTCCCTTTTACATAGTACAAGGAAAAAAACTATTCACTGACTGAATTTTCTAACAGATAGATATAGATAAATACCGTTAAATAGATAAAATTTATCTCCATAATGTTGTTCTAAATTTGTTTACCAGGTAATCCAAAAGATAAAGTAATAATCTTAGAGCGTGAATTGTCTAACGCACAAACGCGTATCGCTCAACTCGAATGTCTAACGAAGAGTTTTGAAAAAGATAAGGAGGAACTACAAACTAGCATCAGAGATCTTCAGAGAGTTTTGGCCGAGAAAGAGGATCAGCTCCAAGAGCTGTTGGGTAAGTACTTTTAATAGTAAATATATGACATAAGGGATATAACCTTTTAAGTATTCAGTCACTAATATTATTCTAATAAATATATTACTCATGACAAAATCCCACCAGAAACATTCATCCAAAATTCGTTTTATTGCGTTGGGAAATAACAGTAAAACGTAAACCATATACCTAAATAGCTGTGACGTATGAAAATTGGGGTTAATGTTCGTTGAGTAATATTTGAACCAATCTTTATACCGCTACCGTTTTTCTTGAGATATCATTGAAATTATATGTAAACAATCTGTCTGTTTCTCATTGAACCGTGCCAAAATTTTACAAAATCATTCAGTATCTTGTTCTGTTAAATAAGCTTAGTTTCTAGGAAACCATCTAATAAATCAGTTCAGTTTTAGAATAACATGTCTAGGCACATTATCAAACTTGGATCTCCTCCAACTTCCTTGAGAGCGAAATATTCGCTTAACTAACTAACTCAGTTAAATATGATTCATTGCTTTACAGCGCTAAAGTTGGAAGACGAAAATCAAAAAGACGATAGAAACGATGTTTTGGAAGGAAAAACTTCAGCGAGAACACTTAGCGATATTGTATCTATATCAGAATTCGATGAACAAGATCTACAAATGCGCAGGGCGGAATTGAGGGCACATAATGTCAGTCTAACTGGTGCTCCTTACATAGATATAAAAGAACGAACTTTAAATAGAACATTACCACCGGAATTCGCCAAGGCTAATATGAGCTCTCTTAACATTGAATTGGTCGACCATTTCGATATACCGGGTTATACGCCCCGAGCTGACTCATTACCTGCTCATTTGACTTCAACACAAAATAGGGATTTCCTCAAAGACTACAAGAGGAACGTCAATGAAACGACAATGTTTGGTATTGACGTGAAACATGCTCAAACTATTCCGGACAATTGCTCAATGTACCCTAACAGAGAAGCGACTGACAGTAAAGACATCAGCGTTGAACCGAAAAGAATTAACTTTTCTCTAGAAGCTACAGATAACAAAACACATGATGAATTAAATTCGTTAAGAGAACTCGGGATGACATTGGACTTAAAGCAATCAAACTTTCCGGATGTGCTATCTCAGTTGAAATCTGAGATAAAGAAATCGAGAACAGAGCTAGAAAATGCCAAATCAGAGCTTAAGAACGCTGAAGAACAACTTTGTGAGTTTCCCGCTCTAAAAGAAGAAGTCGAGGAGCTCAAGGGTTTGTTAGAAAACACAATGGCTACTATGGCAAATGATAAGAAATTTTACGAAAATCAACTTGTAAATTTCACTTCAAACAAAAATCTTTTGGAACAAAGACTAACAGAACTTACTCAAGAAGTGAATGATAAATCAAAAGATTTACATTTACTCAAAGAAGACATTCTAAGGCGAGAAAACATGATACTTGAACTCGCTAAAGAGAAACGAAATCTCACAAACAAAATGACTGAATTAGAAGTTAAAATAGATGAGTTACAAAGTAAAAATAGTGCACTAGAGAAATATGAGAGTGAAAACCACCAAATGAGAGAGAAAGTAAATGAAGTACAAAAACTACATCAGTTAGTTTCTGAAAAGAACCAACAGATTGACAGTTTGAACCAACATTTGGATAGATTGGACGATTTACAAAGGACTCTTAACGATAGAACTGAAGAACTTGACAATATTAAAGAGGCTCACGAAGAGAAGTCTAACGAGGTGTTCCATTTGCAAGATACAATTGAAGCGTTAAATCGTGACTTAACAAAACTCAATGAAGAAAATGACAAATTGAATGCTCACACTAAGGATTTGGTACTAAAATTGACCAAGCTTGAAAAGGAACAAGAAAACGCTTCTCTCAGGCTTCAAAGCAACGAATGTGAACTAGAACGCATGAGTTCTTTAAACCGTGAACTGACAGCGAAAATTGACGAACTAAAATTACTGACTGACAAATTAAAAGATAAAGAAACAGAAATAGAAATTCTTCACGAAGACATAAACGCCTTTCATGAAGAAATAGCATCTTTAAAGGAACAGCTGAAGATGGTATCCCGTAGTCCTTCTCCTAGGAATAAAAATGGAGAAGATAAGAAATGTGTAGATAGACAAGCAAGTAACGACAAAAAAAACTTGGTTAAAATACGAAAGCATGTATCGCTACTTCAACATGAGTTGGATTTCAATAAGAAAGAACTGAATGATAAGGTAAGAAATTTTCAATAAGTGTATTATGTAAATGTCCAAGAATTAACGCGATCCCGTAATAGGTATTATATTCTAGTGAATTCGCTTTCAATAGGTTGCTCTGGCGGTGATCACAAACTTACACAGGCTGCTTGTTTTGGTAGATCTTACTCCTCATTATAGTAGTCTTATCGTTAAAATTACCTACGAGAGTAAAACAGTTAATAAAATGTAAATTATTTTGAACTGATGACTTTTAATAACGTCGTACCGCGGGTGACGTCACGAGGCGAAGCTAGTCTTAAAAAGTAGCCGGAAGTTACTCCTTATATCATTAGCTACCTATCAGTGAAAGTCCCGTCAAAATCGGTCCAGCCGTTCCAGTGATTACCCCAAACAAATAGACAGACAGACAAACATTTTTTTCAATACATTTTTGTTATATGTACCGCGTATACATAGATATGCATTAAGTAAAAAGCGGTTATTTTAATATTACAAACAGACACTCCAATATTATTTATTTGTATAGATAAGTAAACTATTAAACAGTAATTTAAAATTACGGTTCACTATGTGTCTACATATAATTGATGCCAATTGCTGATGCACTTTGCCAACGAACCTAGTAATACGTTTCTCACTAAAGCTATTTTTAGTAGACAGTCATTTTGTTCGTTCTTAATTGCTTTGAATTTAGATTTTAGAAGAAATCGAAACAACTTCTAAAAAATATTATTTAACTCACATAATATATGTGTTGATCGCATTAACGTCAATTTTTTCCTTTAATTCATGTATTCCTCCAAAATATTACTATGTTAAAATAGTTAAAAGAAACTGCATAGCCTGTTTCTTTACTCTTACATACACGATCGGTTGTGTGTTATAACATTAAAACAAATAACTGAATGAACATTCGTGTACATAACATGGACAAAGGTTAAATATCCAATTGTCGAAGAAAAGTTGTTGTATTTTTTTTTATGACATCCGTGTTTAAAGTAATCTGGTAGATAATGCAAACTTATATTTTACTCTTTAGGCATTTGAGCTTGCAAAAGCCAAATTAGATGTGACGGAATTGAAGAGCAACCTGAGTCAAGCGAACAAAGAGCTTGCAGACAAAGACATTGACAATGCGGAACTGAGACAACAAACTGAACAACTGCAGCAAGAAATACGGCAGTTGATGGACCAGAAAGATCTGTTGCAACAGCAGTTCGAAAATGTTGTTTCTAGGTAAGTAGTAGAACTAAAGTTGACTGGTTAATTATTTTGATTTTTATGTTAAACTAGCTGAACCCCGCGGTGTTACCCGCGGTTATTGTTATACCGCGAGTAACGCCGCGGGACAAAGTTAGTCTAAAAAAAGTAGCCTAAGTTACTTCCTGGATTATTAGCTACCTACCTGTGAAAGTCCCGTCCAAATCCGTCCAGCCATTCCAGAGATTACCCGGAACAAACAAACAGACAGACAGACAGACAAAAATTTTTTTAACCTCATATTTGGTATATGTATCGTGTAAACATACATATGCATTGATTAAAAAGCTGTTATTTTAATATTACAAACAGACACTCCAATTTTATTTATTTGTATAGACTAGCTGAACCCCGCGCTTATTGTCGTACCGCGAGTGAAAGCACCCTAAATTACTCCCTATATCGTCAGCTATCAGTGAAAGTCTCGTCGAAATCGGTCCAGTCGCTATAGAGATTACCCAAACAGACAGACCGACAGACAGACAGACAAAAAAAAATTTGTGAATGTTTAACTACATTTTTGGTATATGTACCGTGTAATATACATATGCATTTAGTAAAAAGCGTTTATTTTAATATTACAAACAGACACTCTAATTTTATTTATTTGTATTTTGTGTTGTGCTTAATTATTTAGTTTGTCTACAAAACTAACTGTTAAAATTGCATAAATTTTTGTGAAGGTATATTTCTAATTTCTGATAGTATTCAATGCTTAATTTCTTTTTACTCTTTATTAAACATAATAAAGAATTAAGTACAAGAAAGTAATAAGTATACATAACAATGTATACTTATTACATTTTTGTCATTTTTGAAATTTTAATAAAATTGAAATTATTTATTTCGTCAGAATGCGTGAAGAATCAAATGTCGGCGAACTCAAGAATAAATTGCGAGAAAAGGCTGAAAGGTGTCAGGAGTTAGAAGTTGAACTGGAAAATCTCAGGGAACTTATGGGCAGGTAATATCGACAAAGATAATATCTTTCATGGTCCTTTTCATTTTGTGAAAAAACTAATATTTTGCAATTTTAAATATATCTATACAAATAAATAAAATTGGAGTGTCTGTTTGTAATATTAAAATAACAGCTTTTTAATCAATGCATGTGTATGTATACACGATACATATACCAAAAATGTAGTTAAAAAAATTTTTGTCTGTCTGTCTGTCTGTCTGTCTGTCTGTCTGTTTGTTCCGGGTAATCTCTGGAACGGCTGGACGGATTTTGACGGGACTTTCACTGGCAGGTAGCTGATGATCCGGGGAGTAACTTAGGCTACTTTTTTTAGACTAACTTTGTCCCGCGGCGTTACCCGCGGTATAACAATAGCCGCGGGTAATACCGCGGGGTTTAGCTAGTTTGATATTATATTTTTCACCGTTTATTGTTTTAATTTTTTTGCTTAAAATAATAATTTTAACTTAGGCGAAATGTTCTGTGTTTTGCTTAGAGGGTAATACCTTATCATTCGGAGGCCTGTATACATATATGAAATATAAGTTATGTAGTTACATGCTTGCCTATTTATATATGAATGTGTCATTGGGCAGGGCTCGCGCAAGCGCCGGCCCGCCGCCGTCCCCTTCGGCTCGCGCGCTCGCCGTGCGCTCCCCCACGGCGGAGCTGGAGCGCGCGCTGCGGGACCAGCTCGACTACTCGCACACGCTCGACGAGGACATCATGGACCAGGTCGGTGCACCCCCCCCCCCCACACACACACCCCCCCCCCTCACACACACGCACTTAGCTCGGAGCTCGGAGCCTGGTTCCCTGGCTCTTTTAGTATCCGAGAAGACGAGCTATTTTAATCGTTTCGAGTCTGACATGCCACCAGGAGGTGGCCTGTCCGAGGGAATTTCTGCAAAAAAAAAGGGGATAAGTGCCTTCAAAACGACTGAAAAAAGAAATTTGTTTACTTGGGGGGTTAAATTGGACTAAAGTAAATCTACCCCAATCTGAGGCCTTTTCCAAAGAGGTCTGAAATTCAGACACAAGTTTGTTTTGACTCTCAATGAAGTTTTATCGAGATATGTAACGAGGCAACCTTACTCGGTATTAATGATCGCTTGAATATATACAATCTATGGAACTGTATCGTTTTGTTCACAGATATTGTCTGCGAGCAGTGACGAAAGAGAAGACATACCGCGCCTGGCTTTGAACACGTCCAAGTGAGTAGTAGAAACTATAAACTTAAATCTCTTAGAAGATATATCATAATATTGATTAAATCATAAATCTAGAGAAAGTAATAATGGAAACATGATTTTGTTTTCTCTGTTGTTGTTATTGTAATATTATCGTATATTTTAAATATAAATTGGTATATAAATACAATAAATAAATATTTCGGACATCCAACACACAACGCCATCTAGTCCCAAACTAAGCAGAGCTTGTATTATGGGTACTAGACAACTGAGATATATAGCAAACAATTCACCTACAAAAAGACTCAAAAAATTCTTTTGATCCCATCCATCCTGTTTCTATTTTTATTCATCATAAATAGACCAATTTCTACGTATCTTTTATTTCTTCTGAATTGAGAATTTACCCTGCTGAGTAAATATGCAACAGCCTACATTTAAGCATTACTTTCGTTTCTGCTCAGAAAGATTTGCAATGTATTTCTTCACAAGAACGAAGAAACCTAATAAACATCTTAACATTTTACTAGTTTTTGTTCTTAACAAGTCACTATTCTCCTTAATACGTTTCCGAAATTTTCAATATGTAAGGTTTGAGTTATAACTATCTGACTGTGGTTTATACAGGTCTTCAAGCTCAATCCATTCGTCATCATCAGACCGCATCAACAGGCTCAAATCTGATAATGAGAAACTACAGATGCACGTCAACAATCTAGAATCAAGGCTCAAGGATAAAGATGCTCTTATAACTGAACTGAACAGGTGAGAAACATAATGTTTATAACTCTCGGTGTTCTTTATTATGTCGTTGTCGCGTCTGAAGAGGGTTATATTAATGAAGATGTTAACATCCTCAATAATGTCAGAGGATCTGTAAATTTATTTCACATCAATACGCTCTCGAGAGTGGCTTTCGATGTTGCAATTGGTGAAGATTAGTCAATCTGAATCAATCGCAGTAACGAACGCGGTCATCTTAACCATTGAGTCGATGTGAAATAAACTCACACTAGGTCCCTTATGCATATCAGTTATCTTTTCATGAACCTTTCGCTATTAAGTTATAGTAGTGATCTGTGTGTGTGTGCGTGTGTGTGCAGGGTCCGCGACAAGCTGGTGTCGGAGTGGCAGACGAGCCAGCTGCGCTACGAGAGCGAGCGCGACAACTCGGGCCGCCTGCAGCTGCTGCTCGACACGCACAAGGAGACCGCCGACAGCCTGCAGGTGCCTACTGCCTACTGCCTACTGCCCACTGCCTACTGCTCACTACCACCATACTTAATACATTCATATATAAGGACACGCTCATTTCCCAGAAAAGTAGTCAGAAACATTTGATTCCCTGCTTACTACTGTCCTGACGCACCTCTTTACTACATCCACGTTCATCGAGTACTTTCACATTACCCTTTTTCAAAACATCACTAATTTCATCCTATAATTCCAAACACATTCGCTCTATAAATTCTTTAAATACATTCATACTGCTGGAATGCTCTTGTGCGGAAGTCTGTTATAGCTTTAGTCAGTGTACTGTTTTTATTTTTCAAATTATATGCGATTTTCAATAATCCAATTGGAGTGCAAGTTTCAGTAAAGTTCTCGACACTTTAGTAATTTATTATAGTAAATGATATAACGGCAATTAATGATTTTATTTTATTTGACACAAACCTCATACCGAACCGTCTAGCCAGTGTAACACAGCAGGCCAAAACCTCTCTTTCTAAGAAGAGAACTATATCTAGCAACGCATTATTTATCATCAATCATGATTTAACCAACTATCTTTACGTGTGTTACTCATTAACAGAATCAAGACTCCAACATGATCCAAATACTGAAGAAGCGTCTAGAGAGCGCCATGGCCTCTGAGCTGGACCTGCAGCAGCGCGAGCAGCAGGCGCGGGCGAGGCTCGCGCAGGTAGAGAGGCAGCTGCTGGACCAGTCGCTCGATAACAACCGACAGGACCCGCTCAAAGCGCAACTCAACCAACAGGTTTGGCTATACTCCTTACATTTCTCTATGATACATTACTAATATTTAAATATGAATTTCGATGTACAGTAAATATATTTAACGCCATCTAGCGAACCCGTAGTACATATTTACTGATTTAAGTTTTAACGGCCTCGTTGGTCTCGCGGTTGGCGTGCGCTGATCGTGAGGTCTCGAGTTTGATTCCCGGATCGGACCAAATGTTTATATGAGCTACAAATATTTGTTTCGCATTTGGGTGTTTTCTATTTATAATATGTATGTATTTCCACAAAGAAGTATAAATATATTTGTATTAGTTGTCTAGTACCCATAACACAAGCTCTGCTTAGCTTGGGACTAGATGGCGTTGTGTGTTAGATGTCCAAAATATTCATTATTATTATTACTGATATCTGGATCTCATAATACACATTTTACACAAATAAAATTATTTAACTTCCCATTGTGCATCGTACCATGTTCGAAGAATTAATCGATGAATTACATTTTGTGGGCCCAGACGTGTAGGCATTTAATCTTAGCATTTTTTTTTTAACTGATGATTCAAAATGTCCCATCTTTATATATCCGTGTTTGTTTGTGTTACTTTCAATAGGCCAAAATCATTGCAATAATAAACATTAAAATAAATAATTTTGTTCACAGATTGAAACAAGTGAGCGTCTAAAAGGCGAAATGTCGGTGTTAAAGTCTAAATTGGACGTAGAACGTAGCAGGTACCAGGACCTGCAGGCCATGCTGGACTACACCCGACTGCATTCGCAAAAAGAAATTGACGCTAAGAACGAACTGTGCACTTCGCTCAAAAATGAACTTGCCGAAATGAAAAGGTTAGTGAACTTATAGATATACAAGCGATAGATTTATGTATATGTAAGCCTGGGGGGAGGGGATTCTAATTAGCGTGGGTTAAGACACTAGAATACGAGAGATCTTTGCCCAAATCAGAAATTTAAAATTCAGATACATTTTCCTTATCTTTGTAGTGATGTTCTCTTTGTGGTTTGTTCCGTTAGTCCCGTCGTCTCTTAAGACACCCATGGGATGAATAGGGGTGGTGATACATTGTATTCTTCATCCATCGCATATTTAAAATAGTACATATTTGACTAAGAGAAGCGTTTGTCCCGCAGTTATCTGTTAAAAGCTGTTGAAGTGATTGATGATTTGACTAATAAAAATCATGGGATAACTCGCGCTGTGCTAGTGTTAGTTGGTTAGAATCCCCACAGACTACAAACTTTTTAATAGGCCGATAGTTTAGTTCGTTTCTTCATTAGTATAGGTAGCGGCACGTAAGTCTAGCGCTGAGCGGAACGTTCAGGCGATAGCTGCGCATGGGTACTGTCGTGCTCGCAAATTAGTCCGGTCAATTTAGACAATTGAAATAAAGAAAATTCCGACAGAGCCAAATCTTCGTAGATACCTTAGGTTTACCACAAGGAATAAAGTGTCAAAAGTTCCAATCAGTCCCATGTGCGCTAAGGGACTTATTCGGGACCCAAGGTCAAAATTTTAGGTTTTTTTGATTTTTCTCGAAAACGGTAAGTTTTATCAAAAAAATACCTCAAAGCAAACTTGTAGATCTTAAAATTCTCTACAAAAGTGGTATTTATGATATTTTATCTAAGACCCACTATTTCCCAGATATTGCGCTTGTAAGAATCACGTTCTCATATTTAGGTACTCAAGCAAATTAAAATGCCTACTTGTGTCTCCTCTTATGTATACATTATACTATTCTAAGAAAATATACTCTAAAAAGACCGCCGGTCCTTTACCGAATCAAGAAAGCAATAACTTAACAAAATCAAACTTAACAAAAAACAAAAAATAAATTAACAGCGATAACAATATAATTCAGAACGCGACTGTACACTGGAAGCACGCAGGGCGTCGTATTGGTGCAGCGAACGGAATGCGACTGGAGAGCCAATCGGTGCTACGCACGCCCGCCCCTCGTCCCTCTTGCTCCCCCAAGATATCTGTTTTTTGACTTCTGCGCAACAACTGTCACCGCTAGAGTTACGTGCCGCTACCTATATGAAGATGTATAGGAGTGCGCACATTATAACGATTCGGTATCGGCTGACAAAATAAGAAAAAAACCAACTCGATCAAACTATTGGCCGTTTAAAAAGTTTGTAGTCTGCGGGGTTGTTAGATGTCAGATGTCACGCATAAATAAGTGTCATGCTCGCTTGTTTTATCTCTGGTGGTGTGTTAAGTAAGAGGCTCGCTGTTCCGTAGAGTGAAGCACGAGTCGGGCAAGCAGCTGCTCCGCGCCCAGCAGCTCGCTGGCGCGCAGGCCGCCGCGCTGCGGGACCTGGAGCTGCGCCTCGCGCTACACCACCATACACACCCGCCTGTCGCTGAGGCGCTGGTGAGTCCCCACCGCCCTCTCACAACCTGCACTTGCACGGTGGGCCTGCTGGCGCTGGCACTGGCACATAGGCTCAAATCCCACGTGGGACGTTGTTCTAAGTCTGGGTGTTTTTTATGTCAATTTTATGTATGTTTGTAAAATCCCTCGCGACACAGGAGGTATATACCTAATGCGGGAGTTGTCTTTTTTTAAAGAAATAATATAACTATACCCTTGCCACTATGACGATGTGTAACTCCTAGCCGATGGCTACCTGCCAACTACGCAGGAGATATTATAGTGCACAATAGTGGGCGTAAACATAGGTACACTCTCTGTTCCTTCACTCTCACTATCCGATGGGACATTTATCCGACAATACTGGGGAGAGACCGCGTGCAGAACCTGGGAGAGTACGTAAAACCGTTGGTCCTGAGCCTTGCCTCTATACCATATATTAAGTAGATAATTAGTCTTATGATTTACGCCATCTGCATATTGTAATAATATAATTAAATAGTTTTAGAAAAAGTCAAGCTATTTATCATAGCATATTTCTATTTTTCATCAAAGTATAAATGAATGGAAACTAACCTAAATACTTAAATAATATAATTACCAGTTGTTCTTGAGCAAACTCATTCGCTGTATCGTAAAATAATCTGATATATTTCATCCGTCTAACGCCCTGTTCCACCGGTTACAGATAAAATTCGGTCAACTTATCTGGCAGTTAATTTGACGTATCTTCCATGTAAATTGCGTCAAACCATCTGTCAGATAAGCATTAAGAACTTATCTGTAACCGGAGGAACAGGGCCTAAGAATACAAAAGATTTTATACATTAAATATAATCTTTTTCTTTTGTATTTAGACTGAAATTGAAAGCACGAAAACCGAATTAAATAGAGAACTGGCAACTTTGAAGAAATGTCTTCTCGACTCGAACAACCCTGAGCTGATGACCCTGAGGCAAGAGAAGCAGCAACTCACCGCTAAGGTGGAGCAACTGGAGAAGGAGGTACAGGCTAAGAGCCAACAGCAACCCGATGAGAAAGACCAAGCTGTGAGTGTATTAAATGGTTTATGTGTCTGGTGTTGTGTTTGTTTGTAAGTTGTTTACATTTTAGGCATTTCTACGTGTTTTCATCACCGGCTATGCTGAATCGACTGTTGTACAACGCAGCCAAGCTAAGTTTGCACCTCGCGAACAAACAAACTAATTTAAAAATTCCGTATGTGTTGACGTGTATCGGTGACAAAGATGCTAACGGTACTGATGCGTATGCGTCATGCGTCATGCGTGTGATGCGGCACGATCAAGGCCATCACGGAAAGGTGAGCGGGGAAGTGGGCGGGGCGCCGCGTTCGAGTGACGTGCAAACTTAGCTCGGCTGCTAGTAGAGTGCTATAAAGCTTACTAATTAATATATGTATCATATTCAATTTTGCTTCAAAATCTGAGAAATATCTGCGCGGATTGTGCTAAAGCCACAACGTGTCAAAGCAAAGTTAAATAATCAATAACGCATTAACCTTATGCAGTCTTCTATAGGACATAGGCCTCTGATATTCACCAGCCCCAGTCTCTCACTAGTGAGAGACTTTGCTAGCACCACAAACGTCTTACCGATGCACAAATCTAATATATAAAATTCTCGTGTCGCGGTGTTTGTCACCAATATCCTCTGAAACGGCTGGACTGATAATCATGATTTTTTTGTACATATCGGGTAGGTCTGAGAAATCTATTTTTCATACCCCTAAATGGGTGACCCACTTTATTTTTTTTTTATGGTAAAACCTCGTTTGCCGGATCAGCGAGTTATATACAAATTATATTTAGATCAATCGTTTATAAAATGTAAGGATTTAGTGATAGACAAACAATATGTTAAAAATCTAATTGTCCTCATTAAGGTTTACTTAGGTTGTAAAACATCATATGCTGTTAAGAAGGTAATATTAATTAGCAAATGAATTAAAAGACTAATGACTACAAGAGTGTTAATGTGAAAAAACCATGTATGTAACTGTTACTGAATCTTATCGTATTGTGACTTATGTATTGGCAGAGGAAATACAGCTTTGTGTTAATTACAGAAGTAGACAGGCCTTTTGGTTTAAGTACCCAATGCTTAGATTGACATTGCTTAGAGAAGTGTCTCCTGCTTTGTCTTTGACGAATTTTATATATAAGTATTTTTAGTATTTTTTTTTGTAATATTCTAAAGTTAACATCACACCGAGAAACTTCTACAGTAGGGTCGTGTGCCCAAAAAGGTCAAATAAATAAATTAAAGTTATACAACTATGGGATATTTATCTTTTATTAAATATATACTTAGACAATTTTTATTTCAAAACATTTTAAAATTTCGCGTACCGTTTAAATTTAAAGTCTATTGCTTGATATTAGAATTCGTTTTGCTATTTGAGTCTTCGATGTAGTCTACAATCTTGGCCTCCAAGTCGATGCTGCTACGGTTCTCCTCTACGTCTGAACAGAGAGGCTCTACGGACCACACTACTACGCCGTAGACGACGTAGAGTGCGAAGTAAACACAGTACAGCATCGCTGTAACCGCCGCCAGACCGATCGGGACTAATCTTTGGTTGAGATCTGTCTGTCCCTTCCATGTTTCTTCTGACCATGTTCGGAAGTATTGCGTGCATTTCCTGTAATACATGGGTATAATGTTAATCTGCATATTTATTTATATTTATAAAATTATGTGAGTGGAGGTATGAGGTACAGTTTAAGTTTCATTACTGGTGCTGGGCTCGGGTCTCCTCTCAGGAAAGGGCCTGGCAACGAGGACAGAGCACGCTGGCCAAGTGCTGATTGGGGACTGGCAAGACCAACGTTGTGGCCTAGTAATCTTGCATGTTTTTAAGTCTCCCAAAGACCTCGAACTGAGCTTTATGACTGTTATCCTACCATAACAACCGGGACCGATTGCTTAACGTGACCTCCGAATCATGGAGACGCTCATGGTAACTATATCATGAACGTCTGATTATACCATGAGGTGGCATTGGCCACCAGCGGTCACCCATCCAGGTACTGACCGCGGCACCGTTACTTACTCTCGGTGATTGTTTCTAATCACCGAGTGCAACTGGGCTATGAGCGCCTCAGTTTAAGTTTACATGAAATGTAACTGAAAATAATAATGATAATGAATTATGGTCAAATTTAGAATGCCCATTCAGCTATTACGCTAATCTTGCGACCAGGAATGAGATATGGAAATGATTCTGGACAATGTAATAGAGGTCAAGTTAAATGTCCTATTGTTAAATCAACATATCCCAGTGACGGTAGGGGTATAGGCAGAGTATTGTAATTGGGCACAATAGTAAAGTGAGTTGTGGCGAATGCGACAAGTTGTGTGCACGTACTTGAGGTGGGGCAGCGCCCGCGCGAGCACGCTGGCGAGGCAGTGCAGCGCGTGCGTGAGCAGCAGCACGAGCAGCCACACGCCCAGCAGGTACGGCGGCCAGCGCAGGCTGCCCAGCGCCGCCAGCGGGAACACTGCCGCGATGCACACGCACGCTACTCTTAACTCTCACTCTCACTCTCACTCTCACTATACTGCACCCTTGCATAACCAGTATGATGACCACTACTTTTGGATTCTGCTCATGCTTGCAGGCAGACTAGAGTTACTTGACAGGCTCAAATATAAAATAATAATAGGCAGTCATAAGGATTGCCGATAGAGGTGATTTTCCCTTACCAAAAAGTGCTAAACGTGGCTAAAGGAATTTTCACTTGAAAAGAAAACAGTGTTCACGCATCAATAAAAGGTAGTTTAAAAGGTAGTAGAGCCAAGCTGATTTCAGCACGGTTGGGCCGGCTCGACCGGGGCGGTACTACCCTCGCACAGAAAATCAACGTAAAATGACAGCGATCATGCTGTCGTGTTTCGTTGGTGAGTGCGAGACCGCCCGCCATGGTGTGGGTCACCATGCTGCATTGTTGCATTGTCTGCATTCGCAGTATGGTGACCACCACTCTTGGATTCTGCTTATGCTTTCCATCAGGCAGAGTAGAGTCATTTTGGCAGGGCAAAAGTATATCGCCTCTCGGGCTTGTCGCAGTGTAGTGTAACTTGTAGTACCTTGCATGTTGGGGCGGCTGAGCGGCTGCGCGGGCAGGTCGGGATCCAGCTCGCGCACGCGCCGCCGCGCCTCCTGCACCCGCAGCGCGTGCTCTGACGTCAGGCCAGCGCCCCGACCTGTGGGACCCTCCGTGTGGGATGTCTGGACAACAAATACATCACTCAAAACATAATCACTACCTAATAAAAATATACAAAACTACTAATAGTAAAATAATTCATATTCTTTTTAATTAGCCAGTGATCTTGATTAATTTCCACCACGCGATACCTGAAATTGCATACAGCATAACTGCAAACCGAGCTGCAATGTTAAAATAAAAAAATAGCATTTTTTTTTCCCAACCCCAGTCTCAATACTAAATAAACTGCTTTGCGACTTATGCTATTACGTCTCATAATTTTATAAAGCGATATACTTAACCAGTATTATTCATTCAAAACCATCCTAGGCAAAATGCTCTGTTAATCCAGACCCGTGTTTAAAGTTTCAAAGTAAATTGTTAAACAGCATTGATGTTACGCGATAAGTAAAAACGTTTATATCTGAAACATACCGTTGGTGATATTTTTGCATAAGACAGCGAATTCTTGTCTTTCAGCTTCTCTTTCTCCATGCCATCCAAGTTCACGTTCAGCTCAGTTTTAGTGAACGAAGGGTGATCGCCGCACATACTGCAACATACATTACTTTTAAATGCAATGCCAGTAACTAAAAGCTCAGATTACTAATTATAATAACACTAGCTGAACCCCGCGGTATTACCCGCGGTTATTGTTGTACCGCGAGTAACGCCGCGGGACAAAGTTAGTCTATAAAAAGTAGCCTAAGTTACTCCCTGGAACATCAGCTACCTATCAGTGAAAGTCCCGTCGAAATCCGTCCAGCCGTTCCAGAGATTACCCGGAACAAACAAACAGACAGAAAATTAACTACATTTTTGGTACATGTATCGTGTATACATACATATGCAATTAGTAAAAAGCAGTTATTTTAATATTACAAACAGACACTCCAATTTTATTTATTTGTATAGATAATACCGTATCTCAGACTTTACAAACCAATTTTCGAGTTTTTAGAAAAAAAACTCAAGAACTTAACTATCCAAAGCGAGTTTCTTTACTGTGTGAGCATCTCTAATACTATTGACTTCTACAAAACCAGTTGCCATAAGGTTATTTTGTTTTTTCGAAAGACGGTCCATTTTATCTCATCGATATCTTAAATTTTTTAACATTAATTTCATCACGGCGACGACTTAAAGACTATAAAATACACTTGACATTCGCAAAAAATTGCTGATCCGAGCCGAGAGATCCAGCTGGTTGCCATTTTATCAAAGAAGAAGAAGAAGATAAAGTTATGAGATAAAAGTAAACCTTATTTTTAATTTTATTGGTCAAAAGCTCTAATGGTCGCCATACCGCACTAACTTTGATAAAACTAACGAATTAATTCAATACTTACACCATATCGGGCAGCTTCGGTGGGTCACTGTTTAGTGCCTCCATGATTGCAGTTATATAAACAGTCGGAGGCTATCATTAATTCATTTCTAAATCTCTATTTTGTGCATTTCATTATATCCGCGAAATAATTTGACATGTCACCGTATACTGACACTTTTGTTCTGTCATACGATGTTCTGTTTTTAATTTTGAGAGGGCCATGGTGTAGTTTTTTTGTATCTTTAAATAAGATTCATTAAGGAGTTTTGTCGCGTACAAAATCTGTCTATCTATATTTATAAATAATCGTATAAAAATGAATCGCCGAAATGTATGTAGGCTCATAACTTCAATAATTCTTTTTTTGTGTTCGGTATTGTTAGAAAACAATTGTTGTTGTTAGACAACAAGAAAAAATTTTTTTTCGGGAAAAGTCTTTTTTTTGTCCGCGACTGAAAGCTGGTAAACTATAAAATACAAAATAAACAATATGTATTTTAAAAGCACTCGCATTACTGATAATATGCTTTCAATATATTTTTAATTTTGCATTGTTTTACAAATGTTGCGTCGAGTTCTAGTTATATTACGTAAGTTCAGATTCTGCTATTCAGTACCGTGCTTAGGTCACTTAGATACGGTCACCTTGATCGCGCCGCCGTCGCACGTGCGGCAACCCGCCACATAATCAAAGGGCCCGCCAGCGGGGTACACCCACATGCAAATATAATTTCATAGTTTACGCAGTTGTATGAATTAATATATTCGTAGCGTACAACAATAACTACATTTGCGTGCGGGTGCACCGACATTATCTAAACGAATGGACTATACCTAGTTTAATTTCGTCACTTGACGAACGGTAGAGTAAAACGGGATAAAAAAAAAATACCAAATCCGTGAGAGAAGCTTTTGTCTTAGCTATCATTAAAACATGGATATGTCCTTGCGTTTTAGATTTGTAATAATTAAGCTTACGTTTTCTATTTTATCACAGATACGCTATCTCCATGGCCGGTGTCTTCGTTTAGAGAGTTGTCGCAAAGCCCTGGTTTGGCAGAAGCGATACTTACAACGGGTACTCGCTGGATACACGGAGTTTGAAAAGAAATTGCGCCTACCTTCGTCTGGGGTGCCAGAAGTCAGCAGGGGCAAGAAACGGTTCAAGTTAGTTTTGTTATTATTTCTATTTTATTGTCTTTTGGTTTTCTAAAAATTGTTTGGATATCCAAACAATTTTTTCGGCGGCAAATCCAAACAATCGACGGTTTGGCATATGCCAAACCGTCGAATTTTGTGAACTGTGGTAGGAGGAGGTCCTCAACTCGAATTTTTGATGATAATATAGATCTGATGATGATTTTCGGCGACAAATAACCAAATTTTTTAATAAGTGAGAAAAAATTAACCGCGATTGCTGCTGTCACTTGAACATGCATTGTAGCAATCATGTAACAATTGAAGTTGGTTTTTTTTTAAAAGGAAATAAATAATACAAAATTTTCACAAAAAAGAAAACCGACTTCAAGAACTGTTTTAGATTTAAAGGAAACCACACGGGAAGCACCGTAACTGCCTCGTTGGTCTAGTGGTTAGCGTAAGCGACTGCAGATCAAGAGATGCATCTCGGGTTCGATTCCTGGGTCGGACTGATGTTGGGTTTTCCTTACAAGAAATTCTTAATAGCAGTCTGGAGTGTGGAAGATGGCGGTGTATCCCGCCCGTGCCTCGGAGAGCACGTTAATCCGTCGGTCCCGGTTGTCATGTACATCTATGGCAATCGTTATTGGGAAGTCAGTGCCCTGAAATATACTGACAACTAGTTTCAACCTTCGAATTCGGTTCATCCTCGGGGTTGCGGAGGTCCGATGCCAGTCACTCCGTGTAAAAATTGATATTGAAGTCGGTTAAAAACTCCATTTTAATAAGTTTATATAAGATATGTTAGTCGATTCACCATTGTGTCAATGCTCAACACCCGATACTAGCTGTGAACAGTCGGCTCATCATGTTCTCTGGGAGTGTAGTCTTTGGTACAATGAACGTAACACAATGCTAAATAGCTTACAAATGACATCTGGGGCGGTATACTATGAGGATCTTGTGTCAACTGCGGTGAATTTCCGTGCGTTTAGGCGATTCTGCCATACATACTATAGTAATCAAATATAGCTCACTTAGGACCCCTAATACTTTATCCGTGGTGCTTCCCGGTTTAAAAAAAAAGGTGTCTGCCAATTTGACTTCATTTTGTCTCCCGCTTTGCTAAGGAGGGAAGTGGACTTATCATATTTCCAACTCCTCCTGTTTTTCTTCTGATTAATTTCGTTGCGGGTTCCAAGTCAGTTAATATTTTTTCCTGGGACTTCCCGAGTGTCATAACTCGGTGTGTTCGTGGGTCACTGCTGTTGATCCTGGTGTACAGGAGTTACAGCGGTGGGCGTGTGGGTGGGATTAGTCCCAAAGATATGTAATAACGTGTATGTTTGCAGGTGCATAGCGACAGTCGTGGTGATAGTGGTGCGGATGGGCTTCCTCGTGCGGCGCCGCGCGCACGTGCGCGCGCTCGCCGCGCAGGCGCTCGTGCGCGTCGCCACGCACGCGCACACGCACACGTAATGACATATACTTACTTTTTATTCTTTATTTATTTATTAATAACATGTGTGATCTATGCGATATATAAATATAATCGTCTATAATTATGGGGAATTATAGTCTGTCATGAATTTGATTTCTATGGAAGTGTGTCATGTGTTGGGGTAGAAGTTTTTTAAAAATAACTTTCAGTTGAATGGAACGCTTTTGGTACTAAAATATTGTTAATATATTTTTTCTTAATAACTAAAATTTGAAAAGTATTAATCTACTACAGTCGCTGTTTATAGGTACTATAGTAGTCGCGGTGTTTTATAATATTTTTAGAAATGCGAAACATCGTCCGAAATATTTAAAACTAGCTGACCCGGCGAACTTCGTACCGTCATATTTACTTAACTGTCTCAGCTTCCCACAGGCAGTGTACAGTCGTGGACTTTTGTCCACGACTGCACACTGCCTGTGGGAAGCTGAAAATCCAAATTGTATTACAAAAAAATGTTTTTGTGAATAATAATAACAAACTAATAAAATAATCTTTGCTCGATACTACTGGGTGTCAAACAAACAAACAAACTAGTCCGGCAACCACAAAAATCCAATAAAAAACAAATAAATCTCGGGCGCCAGGTGCACTCCACTTTCTTGCCTGTCGCCTAAAAAAACAATCCACCCAATGGTAACTTACAAAAGAATAATGGATATAAATAATAAAATAATAAAAAAATGCATGAACTATTTTTCACGTTGTTTCTACAGTGTATAATATTGTAGTATTTTTCGTGGATTTTGTAATAAATGAAACATTTATTAAATACAACTTACACAATTTAATTCGTGATTCGTGACAAAATTAGGAACTAAAATTGTTTGCGTTTCAATTTGCAATTTGATGGTATCCACCACCTACTTTGCACAAGCGAATATAGTATTGTATTACTTTTAATGTTTTGTATGTTTGATTAATAATATTAAAAAGTTTGATGAATCCATGGTATTGAAGCATGTGGTATGTTCCAGCGCGCAGCAGTGTGTGTCGGTGGGCGGCTACTCGGCCACCCCGCCGCCCTCGCACCGCTCCGCCGACCCCACCGCGACCCCCGCGACCCCCGCGACCCCCGCCTGTCGAGGCGGGGGCGGGGCCGGGGCGGCGAGCCTGGCTCGACGGGCCATGCAGCAGGACATGCGTCTCAACCTGTCCGCCTCGCCCAGCGGTCAGTGCCCACCTGCATTCTCTATTTTATACCTGTTATGTCAATGAACCCTTGTGTCTAAGGATTACTGTTGATCCATTTACATGTAATTCATACGAATATTATAATATCTAAAGTATGTATGTTACGTATGTATAAGCCCCGTCTGTATGTTACGTTTTCATAGATAAACTGCTTCACCGATTTCAATGAAATTTGATATGGAGTAACTTTGATTTTTGGACTCTTTAAGACTCTTTACTCGATAACCGACATACATGCAGGTGGAACCCTTGGCGAAAGCTACTATTTAATTATAACTCTACGTTGGAATATGGTTTATCAATAGTCAAATTACTTTCAAAACAAATCGTATGTAACATGACTCGAATCATCTAGATTCAAGTCATGTTACTATTTAAAAAAATCTGTATAATGTAAAATAATATATTTCAGTTGGTGATCTCATTAGGCGATCTCCGTACACCGCCAACTCACCGCATGACGATCCATTTGTGTTAAAGTAAGTACCTAAAGAAAATTCATTATTCCAATCCTCCATAATATGTAAATAAATATATATATATTTATACATGTAAAAATATTAAATCTTCAAATAGCCTCTTTTTTTAATGAATCGGAAAAATCTTTCTTTATGCGTTTTTATAACCAATCAATAAAAAATATTTTAAGAAAAACAACAGAAAGGTGTAACAGCATGAAAATCATCAAGTTACTCATTTTAATTTACCTAAAAACGCTTACAATGCTAAATATGTTAGACGCGGACTTAGTTTTATACTTAACTTTCTTCTTATCTGAAATTCCATTATTCGTCCTCAATGTATTCGTATGTAAATTAAATGAATGCTTTAGCCGATTTTGTCATGTACGTCCTTTTTCCTTTCAACCGAAAGACGTTCTTTTTTATGTATGGCCTTGCCGAAATGACTTTGTTCTGCCCGATGGAAAGCAGAAGCAGAGTCCGTTCACAACTAGACATAGGTCATGTACATGTGATATATATATATGTGTGTGTGTGTCAGTTCCCCGCGCGGCGAGGCGGGGGGTGCGGGGGCGGGTGCGGGGGCGGCGGGGGGCGCGTACCTGCACAAGCTGGAGCTCGTGAGCCGCTGCCTGTCGCGCGCGCTGGAGGCCCGCCACGTGCCCTGACCCAGCCTGCAGGTCCACTGCCCACTCGCCCACTGCCCACTGCCCACTGTCCACTCGCCGTGAGTCTTGAGACACTGCTCTACCCTACCAGCACCAGCTCCAACAGATCTACGATCTAACAAACGAACAGGAAATACTACTGTTTCTTGCCTATATAATATACCTCAACATTTGAACAAAACGTACGACGATGTGATTTATGAACATGTTTGCTCATGACTAGTATTCAAATGGACACTTTTGAAATTTTAATATTGTTAAAGCATTTCAGAGTTTCGCGATGCATTTCACGCCACTTTAGACTTAAGTATTAGATTAGTGCCAAATTTGTTAGTTCATTTGTGTTACTTAATTTATTTTACTTTAATTTCTTGTGTGACCGAGTTCATTGTGATGTATTTATAATATATCGACTGTATGTAATAAACTGACATTAAAATTAATTATGAATAAAATTTTCAAGGAACTATATCGCAATGAACTTAGTTGGGATGTATAAACATGTGTAAGATAAGGAAGATCTGATCCCAAGTGTTTGATTGTTCCACTCCGCCTATATCTCTATGTTCAACGATTGCGGACACACTTGTGCTTATACTACGGGTTGAGTCCCACTAAACCACAAACACCTTACTATATTAAACACACGTGTCTTTCATCGAGAGCCAGCTCATTTTCATTAAGGTTCTCGCCAACTGAGGTGCTCTTAAACGAATGCCTTACAAATAACTAAATAAGACGCAATAATAAACCAATGTTTGCCTTAAATAAACTTAACCATTAAATTGTAAATAGATAAATTTAGATGTATGTATTTTTGACAAGATTAAATTATTAGGTAAACTAAAATATGACATATTATTAGCTGTTATTTTTCTATTAGAGAATATTGTGTGACCATCGAAATGTTACGAGCGCTAAAAAACTTTCTTCAAAAAACCAAATAAGTATTAGACAGACTTCCAAACGACTGTATTTTTAAGAATGTATTGTTGATGATTTATATGAGTTTTGAAGCTAAAGTGTAATGTTTACACGCCATTTTACGTAAACAACATACAGTAATATATAGAGGTGTGTTTTCATTACAACTTTAGCTTCAATATTGTTTCTTTTAAGGCTACCTCGGCGTCAACTAACGCTTTATCCACTTTAAAATTTTACACTGTTAAAACTGCACATTTCACTTGAACCAAAGCGTTTTGCGAGGCGGCTTTGCGAAAGGCAACGCTTTATATTTAATAAATCGCACAATTTCATGCCATGTTTAGTATAACGTTTAGTTTAATGTTTGACATAATAATGAATTCTTAGTTTGTAATACGAACGCACAGTACAAGCTAGATTAAGTTAGGTTAGAACGACACGAAGTGACGACCGATACGTTCGAACGTTCCGTCTAATTGTTTCAGCGAACACTTGCGCGAGAATTCGTCACCCGAGTGGGTCACGACCCTAATAGTGCAATGCTCTCTAAAAGGTGTCGATATTAATTTTAAACATTCCTCATGTTTTTATTTTACCATTGTTTTTGTGTTGATCTTGTGCAGGTAGCGACATTGCTGAAACATTTTTTCTGATTGTAAAACAAATGTGAATGTTGACGTGCAAAAATTCGAAATATTTATAGTTTTAAATAACAAATATCGATAGTTCAGCGGGCAAAAAGTTACCAGCAGTAACAATATGGCAATAAAAGGTTCTGTTCATATTTAGTAAAAATATTTGTTGAATTTCAAGGCTCTCCATGTTAAAAACCGTTGTCGTCTTTCAAAGTAGTCAGAAATCCCCGAATAACATATATGGGAGGATGATATGACTTTGCCCTTAGAGTGAACTTTACTCGTATTTACTTACAAAATTATTACATATATATACAATAGGTATTTATTTGTACCTTTGAATAGCCTGACGTATACTTAGTACTTTTTTCAAATCTAGAATTTTGTAACAGTGTACTAAAAATTTTACAATATAATTTTTAACAACTTAACCAAAACTGGCAAGTCAATATACAAACTGATTTTCGACCAACTGCTAGACGGTATTGCACGTTAAACAATTACATTTGTTGCGAGAATATTGTTTAAGCCAAAGCAAATGAGAGTATTACGAAGCTATTTTAGCAACGATTCCACTATTTCGTACGTTGAGGGAGCTGATGTATTTATGTTAACAGTTCGAGTAGTTTTCTCCATTGTTCGGTGACTGTTACACTTGATTTAAATCAATTCAATTTTACAGCAAGGGTTAAACCAATGGGCTAGATTTAATTCATTTATACATTAGTAGTTCTTATATGAACTCTTGGAGGCTTTAAAGTCAAGCATTTTACCGAGTGCCTTAACTATAGAGTCAAGCGAATAACGGCTGTTTTCAATAACTTATCTTTAGTAAACACTAGTGAAAGTGGATTAAATGTGTATGATAAAATAAATATAAGCAATGAAATGATGAAACGAATGTAATGTTTAGCTACAAATATATTTACCGATCAAGTGTAACAGTTACAAACTGACGTTGAATTTAGTAAAGTTTGATCCAACCCCACCACACAGCCAAATAATGATATAACACTACGTAGAAAATGAAGAAGTAGGTACCTATCCAATAATTTTTAGTTATGTCTATAGTTTAACGACCAAAGATTTAAATTAAGTTTTAGCTTTAGTTTCAAAATTGTTATAATTAAGGAAAAACACTGTTACGACCGAAATAAGCTTTATTAAATTTTCACATAAATTTGACAACATCAAGTTTCTAGTCACACTCGAATAAACAAACATCACACGTGCCATACAAGCTCTCTACAACCTCACACATATTTACCAGTTACCTCAAATTTGACACTTGAAAACACTGACGTCATACCACTTATAAAATTCTACATTTACAAAATTCTGACGTAATTAACAGGTATCATTTCTAACGTTTTCTATTTTAAACGATTTCGTTCGTTGATTCAACCATTCTATTCCTTGACGTCACGATTACCGGTCTGACTTTCTTTGTGATAAAAAATGATGTCGATAGTTGGTAATGTGTGAGAGGTTGCTTACACATTCTTAAATTTAGAATTTAATAATTAAAATAAAATAAAAAAGTAAATATTTTCTAAAAGAGTCGTTTTATTCACATCTACATGTCCTTAGGCTTTAGTTCGCAGTGGCAGTCTGGGTTCTTACACGGAACCATTGCAATCGGTGGCAGTGATGAGTCGGTCTGTAAAATGTAGAAAATACACAAGAAGACATTTTACTTACAGTGGCCGTCTGGTCCACTATACATAATAATAGGTCTTTACCTATGAAATTGCCGTTTTGTATGTAATGAGTGAAAGTACTTATTTTTTCAACCTTTTTTATTTCTGTTATTCGAAGTAATCACTAATGCAATCGACGCATCTTTGCCAACGCAATGGCAGTTTATTGATGCACTTCTTGTAAAAATCAACTGGACGGGAGCAACAAACTATTCAAAGGCATTTTGTACTGCCTCTCGGGAATTGAATTTTTTACCCACTAAAAAGTTGTCTAAATTTTGGAAAAAGTAATAGTCGGTAGGTGCAAGGTCTGGTGAGTATGGCGGATGAGGGAGAGCTTCCAACCCCAGCTCTTGCAGCTTGGAGACTGTCTATTGGACGGGACAGTCTGTCCAACATCCCGTCCAGCTGATTTTTACAAGAAGTGCATCAATAAACTGCCAATGCGTTGGCAAAGATGCGTCGATTGCATGGGTGATTACTTCGAATAACAGAAATAAAAAAGTTTGAAAAAATAAGTACTTTCACTTATTGCATACAAAACGGCAATTTCATAGGTAAAGACCTATTATATTATGACTGACTTTATGACATTCGACTTGTAGGAGTTTCAGAAATGATGTATAAATTGTTATTGGCAAATATCCTGTCAAACGGCCGAGCTTCACAATAGCAACAATTTGGGACATCGCTCATCACTCATCACCGATGTTGGCATTTATACTGGTCAACTGTTTTTACAGTGCATAAACCCCTTTTGAATAGTTGCTCAAATTTAACCCAGGATTTCCAGATCAAAATATTATTCAACCACTATTAGAACAATAAAATGGCAGAAAATAATGTTTTCAAAATAAACTTAGTGTAATATATAATTGGATCAGGTAAGTTACCTTGGGATGACGCCGTTGTAAGCCGTTAGCTGGACCAGCCTTTTTGTAATCATCCGAATCCTCCTGTGGTTTGCTAGTCGTTGGCTTTGAGGGTCTAGCCTGGGAAGATATTTAAAATTATTGTGGCAATACTGTCATAAGTTAGAATTTAAATTGCGCTTAGCTTGTTAAGTTACATCCGTGAGTCGACAAAGGACATACAATGCACGACAACATCACTGCAAGAAGGAAAAATTGAAACACACCCTATCACTGCAAGAAGGAAAAATTTAAACAAACCCTATACCTGACCAGCGTGCTAAAGTTGGTCCAAAATCTTTTTGCCAAGGTGATTACTTTATCCAGTCGTGGATTATTAGGGGCTGTCGATGATGATATTAAGTTATAACGTACATTGTCAGTGCCCTGCAGTCCATCCCTCTGGTCGTCCAGCAGGAGAGCCTCAGCCCCTTCGTCTACAGTCCGCTGTGGCCGTGGCGGGTACACGTAGCCGGGGTCGGGGCGCGAGCAGTCCCTGGGCGCGTAGTGGCGCATGTGCTCCGCTACCGGCGCGTACAGCGGGGGCATCGGGTACAGCCGGTACATCTTGCAGTAGCTCTGTCCAAACACAAAGGTACGTTATACATTGAAACTAGATAAATAAAACATTACACTAAATGTTTCTCTTTTGTTTGCTGTTTTATGTATGAGCCTCCCAAACTGACTCTTATCTACCTGATGGAAAGTATGAGCAGAATCCAAGAGTGGACACCATACTCATGCGAACGGAGACAATGCAGCATGGCGACCCACACATAGCGGCGTATTGAGATGCTTTTGGATCGTCATGGTCCAAAATTTATACCCTGTATAATTTACCACTAAAACAGGAGCTGGGTTGATAAGTTTTACATCGCTCTTACCCTATGTTTACTATGAATTGTCTCAGCTCATTTGATTAAAAATGCAGTACTGTATTTTGGGAATATTGAAATTACTTTTTTCATAAATAGTGATAAAAATTGTTTCAAGTTTTGCTTAAATCCTAGAAAATTTAGATTTCATTGTAAAATTATATACATCGTTAAGTAGGTAACTGGTTGATAGTAGGTAAGTCATTAATATTATATTATAAGTTATAGTAGGTGATTACATCAACAGCTCTACGGATGGCGAAATCTGGTCGTCCGTGTTCCTTGGCCTCAGCCAACAGGTGAGAAGCATGAGTTAGCAATTTGTTGTCCGCGTCTCGTATCTTCTTCTCTGCCAACTCCCCGTAGAAGTAGCGCTGTTCCGCCAGCTCGCGGGCTTCGCGCTCTTCACGTTCTTTCTACAACATAATGTTTAATGCACCTTTTAGATTTTCAAAGTACATTGAAGATACGTCTCTGAATTTTACATAATGCATGTATTGAAAACATTAAACTAACTGCCTGAGTGACGCAGTGGTGGCGTAAGCGACTATTGTTCTTGAGGTATCGGGTTGGATTCCCGGGTCGGACCAAATGTTTGTATGATCTGCAAATACTTGTTTCGAAGTTTGGGTGTTTTCTATGTATAATATGTATGTATTTACAAAAAAAAGTGTAAAAGTATTTATATCAGTTGTCTAGTACCCATAATACTAGCTCTGCTTAGTTTGGGACTAGATGGCGTTGTGTGTTATATGTCCGAAGTATATATTTATTTTAAGTATATAGCTTCGCATTTAGTGTTCGCAATAGACTGCCAATTGATTTATCAGAAAAAACTACATTCAGCGGCGCCACGTTGGCAGCTAAACTATGAATAGTTACCTACATAAGATGTAGTATCTATGCAATAACAGCTTTATGTAGATAGAAAAGTTGATTACTAAATAACGGTGTCTGTATGCTAAGAATTACAGCGTAAGTGATTCAAACCATAAACAATTTAGGACATTTGAATTCGGAGCAAGTGTTGTCACCAGATGCTACATTAAGAACTTACCCAAAGCTTTAATATGTCTGCCCTGTAGTCGCTGACCTTACGATTTTTCAGTCGACGCATGTTTTCTTTGAACTCCTTAAATAGTTCAACATTTTTGAATCTGAAAATAAGAAAGTCATTAGATGATAGTCACTTCATCTCCTGTGATAATCATTCAAGACGGAAAGGTGTAATCGGGTCGCATCCTACTTATCACACTAACATATAAAGGCGAAAGTTTGTGAGTGTGTATGTTTGTTACTTCTTCACGCAAAAAGTACTAGACGGATTTGGATGAAATTTTACAGTAATTTAAGATTAAATATCAGAATAACACAAAGGTTACTATTTGCCGCGATAACCGGCATACTCGCGGGCGGAGCCGCAGGCAACAACTAGTATTGTCATAACATTATTAAGATCTTTGTTCATATCGAAATAGATCTTGTTGCATAATTAGGTACCCTAATGCAAGTGGTAGAAATTCTTTGCCTTCATGGCATTTAATGACTTACAAACACACTTCATCAATTTAAACTTCAGTTACTTTTTTAGCCTAAAGGAAGGTATACATTTCGGCACTAATATCATTAGGCAAGACACCAGGTATCTAATTATGCGGAAAGAACGATCAAGAAATTAATGGTCCAACATTGTGACGGCTGTGATTTGTCTGAGTAATAATTTGTAAAGCTGAAGCTGAACTCTGCTTTCACTTTAAAACGACGTTTCTAAAACTGCTGGAGTCTCGATAACACTAGTCTAAATAATAATAAAAAAAAGTAAAAACTAAAACCCAACAACCCAACAAAAAACGATGCAGAAAAAGTATGAAACAAGTTTCAAAAGCCGTAGTCACGTAATTTCTTTGCAAATTATATTTTAAATAGATACCACAGATATAATATCACAATTATCGAATAAATACGGACAAAGTCACGAGAAAATGCTAATAATATATATTTTTGAAATCTACAAGTAACGCCCTTTCGTATGATACCAAAAACGGCATATTTCTCTCATATTTATTTTTTAATACACTACTTTACGTCGGCTAGAGGGCGCCACATTTAATTCAGTGACACGTCATATACAGTGCCGGATTAAGCCAACGCGGGGCCTGTAGCAAATTCGGCCAAGGGGCCCTTAGTTTGCGTTAGGTTCTTGAGTTTATGGTTTTTCGGATATTTAACACACGATTGCCATCTAGTCCCAAACTAAGAAGAGCTTGTATTATGGGCACTAGACAACTGATATAAATACATATAAACTTTTATTTTTGTAAATACAATCATATTATTCATAGAAAACACCCAAACTCCGAAATAAATATTTGCAGATCATACTAACATTTGGTCCATCCCGGAAATCGAACCCGAAACCTCATGCACAGCAGTCGCGTACGCTCCCACTGTGCCACTGAGGCAGCCAAATATCAGTATTAGACTCAGATTAAAGACTAAAACGGACTATGCGTGACAAACGGGAGCGACTATGTAGGAATACGTGTACCAGTTTTTTAAATAAACTTTTAAATAAAATTTTATTTTATTACTTTTATGGATCAAATCGGTTGGTTTCTTTAAATTTTGGGTAATAAAACTGATGCAACTAAAATACAATGCTAGACTAAAAATGTGAACCAAACATATAACATTAGCGACTTTATTTAGTATTTAAATATCGAGAACTATTAGTTCCTAAATTAGCTATATGCAATCGTACTTTTAAATAGTTTTCTTCTATTAGTAACTTTGTTAGATTCACTTTGTGGTGACGTATTTGACCATTTGTAAGTTTAGTCAATTGGTGCGAAACACATTAATTACAGATAGTTTGCCTAATAAAAAGTAGACAAATTAAAAAAAAAAGTGACAACACTGAATTTTGTATTCGCATTTCATTAAGCTTTGGTAGTTTCTTTTTTGTTTTTAGTGCGCATCCCTAAATTTGCTCATATTAAATCCACAAAAGTTTTTTTTAGTATTAAGTAAAACAGAACCATTTAAAGTTTATTTATAACAAATTAACTTTTCTGGTTTTAATATAAACGAGCAAATTTAGAGATATCACTTTCAATGTTAAGCAAATCATAGGTTATATTCATGAAAGTAAGATGATTAAGTCGTTCTTGGCCCATGTTCCTTAACTTATTTTTATTGCGTTTTTATGTTGAACAAGTACAATTTTAACAAAAAAAAAGACTTCAAGAACGACCAAATCGATCGATTTCTTTTGAATGCCATCATCAGATCTTAGTGTCCATGGTACCACCGTTGGGATATCTCCTTTCCATTATAAAAAAATCATCAAAATCGGTTCATAAACGACGAAGTTATCCGAGAACACATATAAAAAAAAGTCTAATGAATATATTGATGTCAATAACAGTAGCCACATCTATTTTCGCAACTCCGCGAACTGACCTAACTTGTTGCCTAGGCTGTTCTCTTAATCATCTTTGTAAGCACTGACCATTATTAAGATTTTTTCCAAAATCTATTTTTCAATCATCAAACCAACACCACGCATCACATGTCCATACCAGGTTAACCTCCTGCTTCTCAATTTTCCATCCAGTAGTGCTACTTTCAGGCTTCCTCTAATGTAGTCATTCTTCACTTTATCTATTCTTATTACACCACAAATGCACCTCAACATTTGCATTTCAGTTACATGCAGGCATTTCTCATCCGTTTTCTTTATTGGCCAACATTCAGATCCATGCAGGACGGCAGGTCTAATGATCGTTTTATATATTTGTCTCTTTAAAACTTAATGGGAACTTGGGATCGCAAACAGATTCTGTTACCTACCGTCACTTCATCCATCTGCATTGATTTGATGTTGCGCAGACCTATTTTGCCATTATTTTGTAACAGCGAACCGATGTACTTAAAATTGATGCAGACCGAAATCGTTGTTCCATTCAGTGACACGGCAGCAAGACCGGAGAGACCACCGAAATCGCAGAACATGTATTCGGTTTTAGTTCTGCAGATTTTCAAGCCAAAATTCTCTAGTCTTTGCTGCCATGTCTCAAGTGTACGTACCTCGAACGCGTCATCACCGACCAACATATCGTCTTTTGCAAATAACATGCACTATGGTGCCTCCTCCTGTATGCCCGATGTTAGAGCATTCATTACCAGTCGGAAGAGATATGGGCTAAGAACCGGTCCCGGGTGCAAACCAGCAGAGATACTGAATTGGTCGGTGTTTCCCGTAGCTATCTTACATAAGTGCTAGATCCTCAGTACATAGATCCAATCAATGCCACATACTTAGCAGGCAATCTTTCTTCATTTAAAGTCCACTGCAAAGCCTCTCGGAGTACCCTATCATACGCTTTTTCTAGATCAATAAACACCATATGCAAGTTTGTGTGCGTCTGTCTGTATTTCTCACACAATTATCGATAATTGTTTGAATTAATTATTAATAATTGTTGAGAAATACAGAGGCCAACAGATGCCATATTCGCAATTCGAATTGCGTATGTGGCATTTGTTGGCCCGGCAAAAAACAAGATTGGTTTCGACTTATTGCACTTTCATCTACGCGGGGCCCGTAGCATTTGCTACTCTTGCTACGTGGCTAATCCGGCACTGGTCATATAGTCTATTATCAGCGGGCAATCAAGACGCTTTTAACGATACCCCATTTGTCTTATTTTGCCTAGTTTAAAAAGAATGAGGGAACAAAGAAGCATACCATATAAATATCACACTTTTCGAATAAATACGGACAAAGTCACGAGCAAATACTAATAATATATGTATTTTTGAAATGTACAAGTAACGCCCTTTCCAATAATACCAAACACGGCATATTTATCTCAAATTTATTTTTAATACAGTACTTTATGTCGGCTAGAGGGCGCCACATTAGATTCAGTGACACGTCATATAGTCTATTATCAGCGGGCAATCAAGTCGCTTTTAACGATACTCCATTTGTCTTATTCTGACTAGTTTAGAAAGAATGATGGAACAAAGAAGCATACCATAGAAATATCACACTTTTCGAATAAATACGGACAAAGTCACGAACAAATGCTAATAATGTATGTATTTTTGAAATGTACAAGTAACACCCTTTCCAATGATACCAAACACGGCATATTTATCTCAAATTTATTTTTTAATACAGTACTTTATGTCGGCTAGAGGGCGCCACATTAGATTCAGTGACACGTCATATAGCCTATAACCAGAAGACGATCATGACGCTTCTAGAGACACCTCATTTGTCCAAATCTAATTAGCAGTTAAGGAGCTAGGAGGGAACAAATGAACATACATACATACATACATACATAGCCTGTCAAAATCATAACCCTCCTTTGGCTTTGCCGTAGTCGGGTAAAAAGATGTCTGACCTCAAACAGTAAGTGGAGCCTGTACAATATGGTAATAAAGGCTGTTGATAAAGTGTTTGTCTTGGGAGGAAATCAAATCTACGACCACTGCTTTAGCAGTCATACTCATTAACTACTAGATCCAGAGTCTAATATGTGTCCCTTTATGATAAATACACATTCGTTTTTAAAATAAACGTACCTGTTCATGATATCAAATTGTCGTCTAGTATTGAACTCATGAATCCGCTGCTCTTCATCACGCAGGAACTTCTCTCTAAGAGCTATGCGTTCTTGTCTATTTTTCAGATTTTTCTGCCTCTGTGCTTCATTACGAGCGTCCTCTCTGTGATAATGAAGTTGAAAGAAATAAAATAACTATCAGAGAAAAAATGATAGGATTATTTTTTATAAATCTGAAATATATGGAGAAAAATGACTCTAAAAATGACTATAAACTTATTAAAGCTAATTAAAATAGAAGTCCAATACAGGTAAAAGTCCCTTAACATATCTCCATCGGCAATTGACTGGTCGTAGTTACCTGTATGGTCGTCAGCAGCGTGCTTGTATTGAAAATGTTTACTCCTCATGGCGCACTACATCTGCTGGCGTACCTCAGGGCGGCGTGCTATCCCCGTTGCTTTTTGCAGTTTTTATTAACTCAATTTCAAAACAATTACTTTCTTCCTACCATCTTTATGCGGATGATCTCTCCAAATTTACTCACATGCCACTCCGGATAATTTAACGCAAGCAGTGGATGTCATCAACAGAGACCTGACGCAAATTTGCCTCTGGAGTGAGGAGTATGGACTTAGTGTGAACCCAAGCAAGACAAAAGTCATTATAATTGGTAGCTCCAGGCTTATCTGTAAAACAAACTCTCGACAGATTCCAGATGTTTGTTTCAACGGTTCCGTTGTTCCATATAGTGAAAAAGTGAAAAACTTGGGGATCTGTATCGATAGATACCTATCCTGGGGCCCTCAAATTGAGGAAGTCAGCCGCAAACTATTTGCGGTTGCAGGATCTCTGCGAAGGCTACGGAATTTTCTTCCCTTTAATACTAAAGTTGCGCTTGTACAATCACTTTTACTTCCCATCCTTGACTATGGCGATGTCAGCTATCTGGATCTCACCGAAGACCAACTGAATAAACTTGAGCGACTCCAAAATCTCTGTATCAGATTCATATTTGGATTACGCAAATATGATCACATCTCTGGGTATCGTGCTAAACTCAAGTGGCTACCAATACGCCTTCGCCGGAATCTGCATATTCTTACCCTTATAGACAGTGTTCTGTTTTTTCCTCACACACCCCCTTATCTCAAAGAACGTTTCCAGTTCTTAAACAACACACATTGAGAGACCTGAGATCATCGGAGAATTTGATATTAACAATGCCAAAACATTCTACTCAGTTTGCAGACAAGTCTTTTACCGTGCAAGCTGTAAGGCTTTGGAACAAATTGCCTGTGACAATCAGACAAGCGAAAACCTTGCCTATTTTTAAAAAACTAGTGAAAGACTATTATTTGTCATTGTAATCACTTAATAAATCTTATTGCTTAGTGTATTCATTTGTGTATGTATTTATATGGACTATATAGGTACTGTTTAGGTGTATTTAGTAAATTTATTTGTACATGTGTAATCAGTATGAGTATGTATTTATGTGTTTATGTTTTATTTATCATTCTTTTCTGATATATTTCAAATATATTTAACTACCTACTGTTAAATTTCAAATACCTAATATCCGTATTAAGGTTGTCTGGAAGAAATCGCCGTGAGCGATAAGACCGCCGATTGTCACATTTATATTTTACTGTAACTCTTTCTATGTTTTATGTCATTACATGTATGCAATGAAGATAAATAAATAAAAATAAAAGATAGGTGGTGCATACATATCTCTCTTCTCTTTGATGGCTTTCTGCAGCATAGCCTCATCTTTTGCCTCCCGTTGAGCGTCACCAGATTGCAACTTGTTGCTGATCGCTTCCAGAACTCGCAACTTTTCATTTTTAACCTAAATCGTAAAAAAACACAGCATAAGAGAATCGCTCACGCCTAACTATAAAACAGATATTCACACATTACTTGACATGAAACACAAGTATAAATATCTTTTATTCTATGATGTAACAGATTTGAATTTAGACTACCACATTTTTCATACCAGCAAGGTAGACTTAGAGATTTTTTGAGAAGAAAACAATTGGTTTAACTATAGGGCATGGTAAAGTTGTATAGTAGCCCATTTATTTTTGCTGTCAACTTTCACGTGAGTACTCACATCTAATTCAGTTTGTTTTCTTCTGCGTTCGATCCTGGCGCGAGATTTATTAAGTACTTCTATTAGCCTGTCGTCCATCTTGTCACGTGCTGCTTGCTCCTTCTTGCGTGCAATCGTCTCTGCATTCGCCTGCTCCATGTCTTTGAAAATGCGAATTTTCTCTCGTTCTTTCTGAGTAGCACATGATTTGGGCATTTTAATGTGATTTAAGTGTTGTTAAGTCCAAGTTATAGGTAACGAATATTTTATGAAGAACTTACAAAATCTTCATCAAATTGTTTCATGGCATCTATTTCTGCACGCGCGTTGATGTTGTCTATCTTTTGCAAATTAAGTTCCGTCTCGTAAGCTTTGCGGTTACGTTCTGCTACTTCGTTTGCTCTGTGTGCAAAAAAATAATAGATATAAAGGTTTAACATCAATTAAAACTATACAGAGCCTTCACCATAAAATACCCATAGTGCTCTATTGATATAGGACGGGTACAAAGAATTTCTCTCCTCTTTATATCATATATGCACAGTATCTGGCTGGATTGTATTGCAGAAGTTGAGGCTACTACTCGAATACCAACGAGGATAGTTCATGCTGATGTCACAAAGCTTTCTAACTACTTTAGCATATGCAATTGTAGAAAGTCTTTTATTGAAAATCTGATGATCAATTTTGTAATACACACACACTTTTGCGCCTCATTAGCCACTCCCCTTTGAAAATCCATTAGTTGTACATTTCAATCTATAGGTACGCCTATTTTGAACCGCATATGTTGCCCCCCCTCTCCCCCCCTGGTACCTGAACCAAGTTAACAAAAGTAAAGAAGTAGTAGACTTACTGCTCGAGAATATCCTTTTGATGCTGTTTATTGACTTCGAATCGTCTCTTCTTTCTCAGTTCGTTGAGCTCATTCCATTCCTTAGCCTGTTGTATGATATGGTCATCGCTTTTCTGTTTATTTTCGGCTTCTTGGCGACGTAGCTCATTCAAGAAATTAATCTGTTCTATGCGTTCCTTCTGGACCGACGATTCTATCACCGCACTGAAGTAGTTGCAAAAATATAACAAGTGGAGATTATTTAAACCAACAGATTCTCCTAAAAGATTTTACATTACTGTATTTTTACAAGACTTTTATTAAAACACTTTCAATGTTGTAGGAATAATGATATACCTGGACCGTTTGTTGTGTAGAAACTACGTCAAGGAGTGAACATCTTTCGGCTGATATAATGACGATGAATGATATGCCATTAACAGATTTCTCTTTCAATAGTTATAGTAAGTAAAAAAGTAAATGATCAGACGTAAAATAAATATAAGTTTTATTCACAAGTATACTGTGAAGAAAGTATAGTGTTATACGATGTTTTCCGGCCCAGAATTTCAGATCAAACAGAGAGTTGGATGAGTTTAGTAGAACTAGTGATCTTCGGGCATGGTTTTAAAAAGAAACAATATTGCGTGAACAATGTTTACAAGCTAATACTGTTGTAATTATATTGATATACCCATTACGCCAGATGGGTCCTCATAAACTCCCTTCTGCACTGATTGAGTGCCAAAATTTTACTCGATATATAACACTTTGCAAATATGGTTTTATCTATTTTTTTCAACCACAATGTTAGTGGCCACTGCGAGGCTTAACAGGGTACTGCTATAGAAAATATATTACACATTAGATAATGAAAATTTTTTACAAAAAAAGACGACGACTTCAAGAATTACACCAGATTGAAATGGAACCACACGGGAAGCACAAGCTTTCGAATAAAAAAAGGAATTTCAAAATCGGTTCACCCAGTCAAAAGTTATGAGATAAAGGAATATAATAAAATAATACAGTCGAAATGATAACCTTCTCCTTTTTTGTTTGAAGTCGGTTCAAAATACATAAAGTAGATCGCTCAGAGCCCAAACGACCCAAGTTCTTTATAAGTTTAAAATATAAACGTAGCTTACGTTAATAGTAATTTAGGTGCATCGCTATTCTTAAACATTATGTCTCTGGCTGAATACATGAGCTGTTCCTGTTTTTCCTTCTTCTTTCTCAGATAGCGCTTGTAGAACTTAGTATTAGCCTGCTCTGCCGCTTCTAACCGGGCTAGTCGTACCTCTTCGTTGCGCCTGTTCACATTCTAAAAATATACAGATTTCATGAGCTCATTGCATTAACATCGTTTGAAGGCGAATGTAGGACAACTAGTTGAACACACATCCTATGATCTTCGGTGGTAGTTTAAAGAAACTTTACAGAAAAACAAAAGATCGAGAATGACTTCGTTAGATAGGCTCTATATTCCCATCTAATGTAAAAGTCTTTGGAAAAGTTGCATGTATAACGAAAACACAACAAAACGTCTGATTCTCTGAAATTAATAGGTAGGTACAATCCTTAAGCAGTCGTTAATCTTGACTATTACCGGTTAGGTAATACGATGTCTGGAGCTTATATGGCGTCTGTATAGACGGGCCGACTCAAAACTATGATCCTTTCTTCAAAAAGTCATCTCGGCCATATACCGCACTCGCATAGTTTTTATTTAACAAGTGTTCCAGACTTTGAAATGAAAAACACCTCTATGACTTGTTTCCGCTTTCCTTCTCAGAGTAAGTCCGTCTAAAAATATTTGTAAAATATTTACTTACATAATCGCAAATTTTAACACAAAAACCCAGCTCAATTAAAATGGGACACGGGAAGCACGCACCGGCGTTCAATTAAAAAAAGAATCATCAAAATCAGTTCACCCAGTCGAAAGTTATCAGGTAACAAAAAAAAAACAGTCGAATTGATAACACCCTCCTTTTTGAAGTTGGTTAAAAATAAATATAATTTAAAGAGAAGTTGTTTTTAAAAGATATATAACTTGTAAAATTGAAGTTAATTATCTTGGCCTGTGATAAAATGGAATTATTGTAACAGACTATATAAAATTATGCCATGCTAATGACTGCCTCGTTGGTCTAGCGGTTGGCGTGAGCGACTGCTGATCATGAGGTCTCGGGTTCGATTCCCGGGTCGGACCAAATGTTTGTATGATCTAAAAATATTTGTTTCGGAGTTTGGGTGTGTTCTATCTATAATATGTATGTATTTACAAAAAAAAAGTATATATGTATTTGTATCAGTTGTCTAGTACCCCATAACACAAGCTCTGCTTATCTTGGGACTAGATGGCGTTGTGGGTTTAGATGTCCGAAATATTTATTATTATTTATTTATTATCATTATATCCGTAATGTTTTATCACGCGTAGTCAATCAGACTGCAGAAAACAGAGCAGGATAGCGATTGCTCCAGCGACTGGGGCGTGGCACTTCAATTGGGAGATAGAGATCCGTTAACATTAAAATAATACTTAAGCTTAAAACTAAGTTTAGCATAAGCTTAGCAATACAAGCTAAATATATATTACTAGCTGACCCACGCAACTTCGTTTACGTCTCTTATTGCCCGTAGCGTGATAATTTTCCCCCGTTTTTGAAACATTTTTCATTGGTGCTCCGCTCCTATTGGTTTTAGCGTGATGATATATAGCCTATAGCCTTCCTCGATAAATGGACTATCATCTAACATTGAAAGAATTTTTTAAATCGGACCAGCGGTTCCTGAGCATAGCGTGTTCAAACAAACAAACAAACTCTTCAGCTTTATATATTAGTATAGATATATAAGCTCCTTTCTCCTTCATGCGAAGTACATTAGAAGTTTTTGATTGATTGATTGACAATCGCAACGTAATCACGTTTCAATATGAGGACATGAATAGTAGGAAAACCAAAATCATTGTAGTACCTACCTCAACAGAATTAGGCCAAGTTTTGGTCATCTGTCGGCTTGCAGCGTCTAAGAAGTTTACGTATTCTCTTCGTCGCACCGCCTCTGGATCCTCTTTATCTGGAGACGTCCATTTCTTAATCCGCTCCCACTCCTTCTCACTCAAGGCAATCGGCATCGTTGGTGGTTTCAATGCAGATAAGTCGAAGTCGATACAACCAGCAGTAAAGAAAATCAATGGTCTGTTCAAGTACCTACCTACTAGCTACTAGTTTTTTAGCAGTATTTATTTTAACTTAAAACTGACTCATCTCCTGACAACTACTTTTTTTCTTAAATTGGTTTTGCAATAGATCGTTCTCTTTTCTCTTCTTTCACTGTCGAATCTCGTCAAGTCTGTATATACAAGAAGTTTCTACATTCAGATTATTTATTTTTATGCATTAATCGGAAGAGATCACAGTAACCGCATAAAACACAAAATGATAAGAAATTTCTAGTAATATGCCACATAACTAATAATTTTGAATAAAAATAATTTTAACCAAATAACTTATCCTGAATCAAACATTACTGTGGTTGCCATAGAAACACGGCGTAGTGTTTAAACTTTTTGGCCCATGGCTTTCCAATGGGTACTCATCATTCAGGTACTCATTGTAGGTTATTAAAGTTCAGTGAAGGAAGAACCTTTGTTATTCGTGGTTTAGGGACCGTTTTTACTTTTCCACATTTTGTTTTCTGAAATGTAGTGTGTGTGTAAGTGTCAACAGAATGGTCGGTTCCCAAACAATGGAGTTGTAGCGAAGACAGATTAGCAGACTCTAGACGGGTCAGGGTCAACTCTGTAAGCATTTCGTTCTAGACAAGCAAGGATGACGAGCAATTTTTGTTATCCGCTCTTGCGTGAAGTACTACCTGTTCTCACCTTTGCGAAGGATCTCCTCAGTTTATACTGGACGCTCTCGATCGGTTGCAGCGGTCAACGGTTTGCATTATTGACAGTGTTCGGGACTGTCAATAATGCAGACTGTTGGCCGCTGACCGAGTCTCTTGAGCCTCTGTAGTTGCGGAGAGATGTCGCATCTATGGCAGTTCTCTGTCACTTTAATCATAGAGAGGAGTCTCTTGAGCCTCTGTAGTTGCGAATAGTTGCGAAGAGATGTCGCATCTATGGCAGTCCGTCACTTTAATCATAGAGAGGAGTCTCTTGAGCCTCTGTAGTTGCGAATAGTTGCGGAGAGATGTCGCATCTATGGCAGTCCGTCACTTTAATCATAGAGAGGAGTCTCTTGAGCCTCTGTAGTTGCGAATAGTTGCGAAGAGATGTCGCATCTATGGCAGTCCTCTGGTCCTCTGTCACTTTAATCATAGAGAGGAGTCTCTTGAACCTCTGTAGTTGCGAATAGTTGCGAAGAGATGTCGCATCTATGGCAGTCCTCTGTCCCTTTAATCATAGAGAGGAGTGTCTTGAGCCTGTGTAGTTGCGAATAGTTGCGAAGAGATGTCGCATCTATGGCAGTCCTCTGTCACTTTAATCATAGAGAGGCTATGAATAAGGAATCCTTATTCATAGGCACTGACGAGATCGTCCAACTGGTACCATCTATTCCCTTTCTTTACACGATGACACTTGGCTTTTCGGCTCTTCCTTACTATGCTGCGCAGTTAAAATACTAATGAAGGGAACTCACTAACAGTAGGACATGTGTTAAGATCCCGGTGGATACCATCTATAAGCGAGGCGGGAAAAAGCATCTAAGTATAATGTAGGTCACAATACTGCATTGTTGAATTGACAGAATTCGCAATGAGTATGATGACCACGACTCTTGGATTCTACTCATGTTTTCCATCAGGCAGATTACGAGCCATTTCGGCAGCTTTTATCTACGCTAATATTATAAAGAGGTAAAATTTCTAACTATGTATGGCTGTATGGGGTAATCTTCGGAAGCACTGATGCGATCCTGAAAATTATTTTACTAACAGAAAGCTACACAATTCAGGAGTGACATAGGCTATATTTTATTGTGATTGAACAAGAAATTCAGTTATAAATAGTAGTATATGTAAATCAAGTCTAACTAAAGGGGCGATTAATGTTCAACGAAGTGGGCACGGGTCGGCTAGTTATATAAATAAAAAATGAAAACTGTTTTATCAATCCTCTTCAGGGTGAAAAGTTTAAGAGAAAATAGTAGTGCATTCAGACTCACAATGTGTCTATGACTTTTATGCATCTCTTAGTTAAGTTACTTTTAGATCCCTGTATAATTTATGTGGTACAATTAATAATATAGGTAATAGTATAATGTAATGTTTCAATTATGTAAGTGCTCCAGTGGAGCAACTTCGATTTATCTGTCTTTTCATAAATACTTCTTATTGCCACAATAAACAGGAGAACTCGAGACATCTCAAATAACAAAGTGAACTACGAAGTCTAAATTTAAAAGTAAGTGACAGTACCTACTACCTAAGCTGTTCTAGCGCCAGCGGATTATAGTTATTAGAGAAATGTGCTGCAGAACACATTAAAAATTGTAGTTTAATAATAACAATAATAAAACACAGGTACACATGTCTAAATGCTTCGATCCATTTCCACTATATGCTTAAGGCTTCAATTCGCAGCGGCAGGTTGGGTTCTTGCACGGAACCACTGTGATCGGCGGCAGTGATAAAGCAGTCTGTGAAGAACAAGTGATATTTGATTTTTTAAAAGTATCAGGACTACCCGAGTTAATACTTACTACATGACCTAAACGAAATAAAAATAGGAGTTTGATTTATTCCTCGTCGACCTTCCTCGTAGGTGCACTTTTACAAATCCTTGTTTTTTATTCCGACACTCGTCTTTTGGGTTATAACAAAATATATAATTACTTTTCCGTCTAGAAAAATAATATTCACAGGAAGGGACCGATAAATGACTCATGCAAGAGAAGTCGTTTCCATCTGATGCTAAAG